>OX336368.1:27435054-28635054 GCA_946902895.1 Fragum fragum
GTTTGATAGTCTTGAGGATGTTCAGGTTGTGGGACGAAATGAATGAATGAATTAACAGGGCTTTAAGGAGAATCGACAACTGAGGTCATTTACCCCACGTAACTGATTGGTCGAAATGGTTGTTTTCCGACTATTTATGATATAATATCTAGGAATTGCGGAAAGTACCAACCCTGGTCAACTTTGTAGGGTCGAAATCATTTATTGGCGACAAAACAATCGAAACTAAGGTTGAATGAGCTGTAGCTACGATATTTGGGTCGATCATTCTTCATACCTAAAAATTCGGTCCTGAGGTAAAAAATGTAAAAAAATAGGTCCCCCCTCTCTCTCTCTCTCTCTCTCTCTCTCTCTCTCTCTCTCTCTCTCTCTCTCTCTCTCTCTCTCTCTCTCTCTCTCTCTCTCTCTCTCTCTCTCTCTCTCTCTCTCTCTCTCCTCTCTCTCTCTCTCTCTCTCTCTCTCTCTCTCTCTCTCTCTCTCTCTATCTATCTATCTATCTCTCTCTCTCTCTCGCTCTCTCGCTCTCTCTCTCTCCCTCTCTCTCTCCCTCTTCTTCTCTCTTTATCTCTCTCTCTCTATATATATATATATCTGTATCTGTCTCAATCTATCTATCTATCTCTCCCTCCCCTCTCTCTCTTTCTCTCTTTCCCTCTCTCTCCCTCTCCCCCCCCTCCCTATCTCTTTCTCAAAATATCTATCTATCTCTCCCTCCCCTCTCTATTTATCTCCCCCTCCCCCCCTCTCTCTCTCTCTCTCTCCAAACTCTATCTCTCTCTCTCCTTCTTCTTCTCTCTCTCTCCCTCTCTCTTCTTTTGAAAGAAATTTCTGAAACCAACGTCTTTCCGTAACCTGAAACCGAAAAAAGAAAAAAAGACTGCACGGGGTAACGCTACCAAAATAAAGGATGACGAATTATTCTTTGTCTTGCGTTATTAATATCCCTCAAATGACGCTAGGTTCACTCATTCAAGTTGTAACATATTGTTGGGTAATTTTAGAAACCGTTCCGTAAGAACAATACGGTAACCCGGATTTAATTAACCTCAAAGCTTTTCTTAGAGCGGCTGGTCATGATCAAAAGTAGCTGTCGGAATATTTTTAACACACATTTTTAGGAAAGAATAGGGTCTGGTGCAGGCTTAACAGACTGGAAGTTGGTAGAATGAAAAAAAGAGAGGGCTATAGATCACTACAGCCTTCCCAATATAAAGGTTTTCGTCCCAGTGCGGTCTGCACAGACCGCTCAGTGACCAATGTCGATACGTTTCGTTCTTCTGAGTTAGCCTTTATCATTTGATTTTAAAAGCATAGCGTCGTGGGGCGTATAAAATGTCGTAACTACAGCTTAATTCAAGCTATAGTAAAGGTATTTTGTACGGTCCACGACGACAGGAACTATTCATGAAGAACCATTAAGTTAAATAGATTAAATTCAGAATCACAATATTCCTTTCTTCTTCTTCTAGACCTTAAACGACTGATTATTGAAGAGAATCGTAAAGTTCTTTTTCACATTTTGAAAAAGTAAAGGAATAAAAGTGTACCGTTATTCACAAGGATCAGAAATCTAAAAACAATCGGTGCTTTGATTCTTTTATAGTTTCCGGTTCCTAACGGTAAGGCAAACAAATGCATAATTAATTACAGACAATCCGCATCTGCTCGGCGTTGTGCGTTCTATATTTGTTTACAGTATAACAGATTTGTTACGTAACCATCTGCAGGACCGACGGTAAATAATTATGAGAAAGTCCTTTGATCCTTAGCTCAGCTAAGTGACTCAAGCATAATATCATACAGGGACGAATAAATACTTTAGGGAAAAAAGAAGAAAGGTTAAAAAGACAGGCCATTTAATTCCGGGCATTTTTTCTTTCTTTTTTTTCTAATTTGGTCACGGTAATAGACTCAACACAAGACGTGTATAAGCTTCAAGACCTCTTTAACCCTTTTCTGTACAAACCCATGACTTTACATTGCTCTGATTTTATACTTGAGAAAACAATGTGGAAAAGGAAGACATTGCTTGTAACACAATATTTTCTACCACATAGGATCATTTCAATTGCATGCAATTTTCATTATTGTCTGCAAACTCTTTTGATTTGGACAAGTCTACAATTAAATAAAAAAAAACGGGAAAGCTTAATTTTCTGTGCCGGACCAGTCAAATGAAATTTCACCATCTAGGAAGTTCTTATAGTGTCAGCCTGTACCAGACTGCACTCATTGTGGACGTTTACCAGGATTGAAAATTGTTTGCAGATTTACTTTTTAAAGGATGCTCATTCTATCTTACGATTAAAAAACATCGCAAATGACAGGTATAGGTTCCAACTTTCTTCTAAGGAATTTGTTTTACTGGAGCTTTGTACGGTCTCAAAAGAATATATTCTATTTAACCCATTACCAAACGACGAAATTCTAGACTGTTCGAAATTGAAAGGAGCTGCAGCTAACTATAACTAGTTAAATATGACCAAATCTGTTAATGTTGTATAAAATACGATATAAAATATTGTGGGAAAAGAAAAAAATGCTAGTTATCCACATTTTCTTCTTTTTGCACAATGTTTTCCCTAACTATTTTTCTTAGGCGCGTAAAAATGCGGATTTGTTTAGTATATGGTTCGAAGCAAGGACTATTTTTTTTTGCAGCTAGATTCCGTTGTCCCTTAGGAATTATCAGCATGATAGATCAGTTGATAGACAACTCGACTTCTAACCTCAAGACCACGGGCTCGAGCCGTGGACTGACCCAGTTACAAACGAAATTTATTTCTTTCGTTTATCTCTTTTCGTTTATTTTCTTTCAAAACTCCTACATACCGACAAAACGTTAATGTCATCAGTTATTAATATATGTTCGCTTCCCGCAAAATACCCACCAGTTCCACCACAATTGACCAATCGCTGGACCCGCCTACTGAGTCCCTAGGCCCCGCCCATTTACTCCTACAGGTAGTTCCGCTTCGACTTTTAACGGCGTTCTTTTGCAAAATTTATGACAAGTAGCACGTTACTAAAATGTGATAGGTCGGTTGACTCCTTGATTGACAACCGCGGTTCATGAGTTTACGGATCGCAAGCCACGACATCTGACCTCCGACAAGTAAGTTCGACTGAACTATCAAAATACGATAGTTGGTAAAATATATGACCTAGAACATAAAATAAAAGAAGGATTCGTGTTTGAAGCGTTAACCAGGGTTTTGACCCTCAAAATCGGAAAATATCCTCTTTTGACCCTAAAAAATTCTTCCAAAGGGGACATTTTGACCCCCTTGGGAGAAATTTTCAAGGGTCAAACCAGAGATTTATCCCTCAATGTTTCATTGATGTATGAAGATTGTACAAATGCAATGCTTAATTTGTAACTTTACAAGGAAAAGTCTGTTGACACTTAAAGATTTTTTTTTTACTCGTGATTCGCTCTTTTTTAATGTATTGACCCCTTTAAAACCCCTAGGGAGTCATGGTCAAGAAGTGAATGACTCCTCTATTTCAAATGCTTGCATGAGCACTTAAAAGGTTAATCGTTGACTGCCGACCTAAAAGTCGTATTTACAGCTTAAGTCGCGATCTCGAGATTGAAATCGAGTTCTCTGCTAATATTCGGTGGTTTCTCAGACGTAATGCACTGTCGGAAATTCTGATGTGACAGATAAAAGTTTGTGATCTATTTTTTCAAACCATGTTCTCTATATTCCCTCTCTCTCTCCCTCACCCCCCCCCCCTCTTTCTCTCTCTCTCTCTACAATTTCCTGAATGGCCTCTTTTTGAGTGACATGTCCGTAATTTCAAAGCCAGAACGTCACCAAGACGTCACGCGCGAGTAGGTTCGTGAGAAACTTCGGTAAAGTCGTGTTACGCTACTTGAGTCGCTATTTCAAATCATAGCAAAGGCGAAAACCGTTACTCGGACGACCAACCGTAACTTAACACGGTTCTCATGGTTTTCCGATACATATTTCCGATAAAACCATGTGATTGAATTTAATTAAAATATCTCAAATTTTGTATGCAGATCTCCGATAAAATAGTTTGTTAAATCAGACGGATTAAAATGGCGATTTGATTTCTTTAGCCGGCACATCGAAAAGGGGCACACATTACTTATATGACGTCACTTAGCGACCAAAATAGCGTAAACACAGACAAAAGTTTTAGACTTTTCGAAGATAGAAATTGAAGGATCGTCCATGTTTGATCGTTAATCAGAATATCAAATTATTCATGAAATCACTAATTTACTACGGAAATGAAAGGTTGAACTCCGATATATTTACAATACATTGTATATTTTCGGTTTTCTGCGACTAAAACGTCTAACTTAAAGCTTTCATGTATTAAACTTTCCCGAATATACATTTTGCAAATTTGTGTCGTTTGGTATCTCAGTCGAACTGTTATATCGGGGGTCAAAGGGCGTAGCTAGTCTCCGTCGATTCTTTACATATCGTGCGACTATGTCATATCAAACCATGTGGAAAAATATTTAACCAACACTGATTTTTATGTCCATGACAAAATACTTGCTAACATATGCCATGTTGGAGGTCAGTGGGCGTGGCTAGTCTACGTCGATTCTTTACATACCATGTGACTACGTCATATCAAACCATGTGGAAAAATATTTAAATAACACTGATTTTTATGTCCACGACAATATACTTGCTAACTAACGTCGTTTGACATGCCATGTTGGAGGTCAGTGGGCGTGGCTGGCGATCCGTCAATTCTTTAACCCACTAGCAGACGGCAACATTTTAGACTGCTTCAAATTCAAAGGAGTTGAATACGACAATCTATAGCTTATGAATTTTTAGATTTTTTTCTATCAAATTTATTGGTAAAAAATGTTATGTAAAATGAAGAAATCGCTTGTTACAAGCAATTTCTTCATTTTAAACATTGTTTTCTCATATTTTTTTTATTGTTGGTTGGTTGGTTGGTTGCTACCGGAGACGATTGGTTGTTACAGGAGATGGATGGTTGTTACAGAAGACGGTTGGTTGCTTTAGGAGACGATTAGTTTTTACAGGAAAGGATTGGTTGTTACATGAGATTATTAGCTCTTACAGGAGATGGTTGGTTGTTACATGAGACGCTTTTTTTGTTACAGGAGACGGTGGCTTGTTACAGAAGACGGTTAGTTGTTACAGGAGACGGTTGTGTTTTACAGAAGACGGTTGGTTGTTACAGGAGACGGTTGTTTGTTACATAAGACTGTTGTTTCTTACAGGAGACGATTGGCTGTTACAGGAGACGATTGGTTGTCACAAG
Organism: Fragum fragum; assembly: GCA_946902895.1. Classification (NCBI taxonomy): domain Eukaryota; kingdom Metazoa; phylum Mollusca; class Bivalvia; order Cardiida; family Cardiidae; genus Fragum; species Fragum fragum. The sequence goes on from OX336368.1 coordinate 27,440,344, forward strand.
AGATGATCAGTTGTTACAGAACATGGTTGTTATAGGAGAAGGGTCAAAGATACAGGATGAAACCACTGATGAATGTCTAATCTTGCTCTGCAGCGTGCTCAGTTTATATAGCAAGGGGCCTCGACTAAACATCATTCAATAATCCTCGGACGATCTCTGGATGTAGGTACGAGATCGGCCGAGTTTGGACGAATTGGCTAAACATCTCCCTGAAAGGCGATTTGGATGTTAGTTTGGCCCATTCCCTCACAACCCCGCTTTTAATGCATAGAAGAAATATAGCTTTATCAAAGATTATTAGAAAATGATCTTTTCTCTTGTTTTCTACCTCATTTGGCCCTTATTGTTCAATTTAAACCAACTTTGTTTCATCTTCTGCAACATCTTTGAATTTGAACCAGTCTAAGATTTTGTGGTTTGGAAATAGGGTAATCAGCTCCGCGGCCAGCCATAACCTCGGGGTAAGAAGGCGCGGATATAATGTATGTGGCAATATCATATTATCCGTTATCCAGGAAACCCTTAAAAGTTGACCGATCGCGGATGCCAATCAAGTAACCAGTCGACCAATGAAATCTTTCATTTAGACCAGAAATGAGTTTTGAACTCCCATATTGGCAGCCACTTTTATTGACCCTTTTTGTTGGTTTGGCGACTTAAACGTCGTAACTACAGCTTATTCAAGCTGTAGTTACGACGTTTAAGTCACCAATCAACTATTTTACTTTTTTGATGTATGCTACTTTCAACGGGCGTAGCAAAAGGCGTAAGTTGGCGGGGCTAGCGATTAGTCAGTTGACGTCACAATATGACGTTGGAACATTTATATATTATGACGACACAGTTGTCTGATTGAAACTGTTGAAAATCAAGAAATTGAAAACTTGAAAAATTATATGGGGGGATTTAGGCATGTTCTCCCGTATATCGGATCAAATACTTTTCTACAATACCCTCTGGTGAAAAGGAACCGTTAACATATTACAATTCGAAAGACTTCTTCGCTTTTCAAAACTGAAACAAGATCCAGACCACAGTTTTATGTTCGCGAAATTTATATATATATATGTTTTCTCGAGAAAAAACATTGTTGGAAATGAAAGGAATTGCTTGCTAGAAGTAATTATTTCATTTTCCCACCTTTCTCTTTGGAGGGGCGGGGTGCAAAAAAATCGGGCTTGTATGGGAATTGCGTAAGAAACTTGAAACCCAAATCTAGGTCAGTCAACGAAAAGTCTGAGTTCACTATTCATTTCTTGTCTAAAAGAATGATTTCATTGGACATTCGTCCTTTTTTATAGACAGCAGCAATACGGTAGTTATCACGACGTTAGCTTGGTTTCTTCGCCGACCATATTTAGACAACGTAGACGTCGTATGCGGTAACGTAAACCAAACTACGAAGCAGCGACTTCCAAGTTTCAAGATATAGCCTTTCAGATCCCGGCTGTCAGTTAACCCATCCCTGTTTTGCAGAATTTCAGACTTGTCCAAATTCAAAGGTTTTGCAGAAGAAATTTTGAAGTGGATTAAATTTGGGGGGAAAATCAGCAGGATAGAAAATATTGTGAAAAAAAAATAAATTGCTTGTAACAAGCAATTTCTTCTTTTTCCACAATGTTTTCTCAAGCATAAAAGCACAGGGGCGTTAAATGTTGAACAGGAAAGGGTTAAAGAGCAAGATACTAATCAAATCATACATTTAGACCCGAAAGTGAACTTTGGACCCCAACATTGTTCGATATTCGTGTGAAGCTCTTTGTTGGTTAAACTTCGTAACCACAGCTTATTTAAGATCGCCAACCACCCCTTTTTAGTAGTTGTTATTGTTATATGTAACTGACAATAATTTTGCAAAGTAACTCCGTTTAACATGTAAGTAGTACATCCTGTCGGAGTCAGTGGGCGTGATCAGCGATCTGCCAATGTTTGATAGCGTGGCTTTCGTCATAGAGAAAAAACAAATGTAGAATTTGTTTGTTATCGTGTAACGCTATCTTTGAATTGACTGTGATTTATAGATAACCCTTCCTTTTTTTCACGCCAGTATAAAGCAAATCGGCAAAACCAAATCGAATTTCGCGATTTGTCCGAATGCCCAGGCAGTGTAAATCAAGTGGGGTCGAAACGTAGTTTTCTTAACTTTTCCCCCAAACACTCAGGAATTTCTATAGCCCTCAGTGAAAGAGTTTTTTTTATATAATATACGTAAATAAATACGTCTTTATTTACGTATCTAGTATAAAAAAAAATCTGATTGAAACAATTATAGGGGTGGGGTTTCTTCAAAATTAGCCCACGCCAACTTCGAATTGCCATTTGCAACCTCGTTAATAATGGTAAATATTCTTGCTGTCTGGTTTCAGATGTTCCGCTAAATCCGAGTTACGCCGGGTTTGTTCAGAATGGATTTTTGTGTTATCGCCTTCCTTCCCTTCCTTGTTATATAATTTAGTTTTTTAATTTTGTCTATCAAAAATGAGCGTTCTGGATGGATGGAAAAAATCATACCTCCATGAACAAAATTTTGAGGACGCAGCTATTTTGTATGCCTGCGCACAAAATAGACCCATAAAAACTCTATCAAAAAATGTAAAATAATTAACTTTATGCATTAAATAATAAAAAATGAAGAGAATAGTTTTGTTTTCATTATAGTATGTAACGAAAAATCTATTCACACTGCTGTATTACTAGTAATCCGCTTCGCGTATTCATACAGGGTGATTAAGTTTTTAGCTTCATGCTTCCATTAAAACAAAAAAAATAAGCTTTTTATCTCTAGAGTAAGGTTTCAGCTATTAGCCTAGAAAATGTCCTTTGGATTACATATTGTGGACCGTTCTTTATGTGATATTGTCACGTCTTGTGGTCGAAGGGAGATAATCTAATAAAAGAAAGCTGGGTATCACTGGAGTTATTTTTCTTTAGCAAACAACAGTCTACGAAGTAATACATAATTTAGATGAAACATTTGGTTTTACATTCAATCAAATTTAACCAAATTAACTGAACGATTAATTTTTGACACAAAAAATACCGTCTTTAGTTTAGTTTAATCACATTCGAATTTTAGATAATTGATTTTGGATTTACACCAGTAAAAAACTAAAAATTACCTTAATTTTCATTGGCGCTCTTTAAACGTTCACCTTTTGTAAATGACTTTATATGTTTATTCAAGTTAGATTCTTCTATTCAAGACTTTGGTCAATTAACTTCAACACAATCGAAATGGTATCGGGCACATTTTCGCCCCGGGTTTGTTCTCCATTGCAACAAAAGTGGACTAATCAAAGCGCTGAAAGCGCTAAAAGCCTGAGATATGTATACAGGAGATACATAATCTGGGCAGAAAAAGTAAGATGGACGGATTATCGGAGGTGCCAATCCCTACCCAAATCTACTTTCGATTATGCGCAGCTCTGCCAATTTGTGCGCTAGGGGTCACAACCTGCCCACAATAATTTTCATCCCGTTGAGGTATTGCAACAATATATTATGTTCGTGAAGTTGGCAGAGTAGCAGACTAGCAGACTAGCAGAGTGAAGTTAGCAGAGTAGCAGACTGGCAGACTGGCAGAGTGAAGTTAGCAGAGTAGCAGCCTGGCAGAGTAGCAGAGTGAAGTTAGCAGACTGGCAGTCTGACAGACTGGCAGAGTGAGAGAACAGATCTTCATTAACATGAAAATTGGAGTTCATTTTTAACCTAATTGGGTTTTGAATTCGTTGAAAATAGTTTTTGGTTGAACGTGAGGCTTCGGATAATTTCTAACTTTTTTCAACAGTTATATATTCCTAGATTTATAACCCTTTATGTCGATCAAGCTCTTATCAAAAGCGTTTGATTTGAAATTGTGTCCCACTTTTTCCGTAAGAAATCCTGCCGATTTGTGCCGCTTTAACAGTAGGATAACCTGCCGATTTGTCGATTGTCAAAGTTTGTCAAATGTTGTTGTTGTTGTTGTTAACTTTTGACAACTGTTAAAATGCCGCGGTCTCAGTCAGCTGGTCTACTGAAAATAACAACATGCACTAGTACACTGGCAGTTTGGCAGACTGGCAGAGTACCAGACTGGCAGAGTGAAGTTAGCAGACTGCCAGTCTGCCAGAGTAGCAGAGTAGCAGAGTGAAGTAAGCAGACTGGCAGTCTGGCAGACTGGCAGAGTGAGAGAACGGACCTAATCAACATGAAAATTGGAGTTAATTTTTTGCTAATTGGGCTTTGAACTCGTTGAAAATAGTAATTTTGTGAACGTGCGGCTCCGGATAATTTCTAACGTTTAACAATAGTTGTATATTTCCTAGAATTAAAACCCTTTATGTCGATCAAGCTATATCAAAAGCATTTAATTTGAAATTGTTGTCCGCTGCAAAAACAGATAACTTCCAGTTTGTCAAATGTTGTTGTTGTTGTTAGATTTTGACAACTGTTAAAATGCCGCGGTCTCAGTCAGCTGGTCAACTGAAAATAACAACATGCACTAGGACACTGGCAGTCTGACAGACTGACAGAGTATCAGACTGGCAGAGTGAAGTTAGCAGACTGCCAGTCTGCCAGAGTAGCAGAGTAGCAGAGTGAAGTTAGCAGACTGGCAGTCTGGCAGACTGGCAGACTGGCAGAGTGAGAGAACGGACCTTAGTTAACATGAAAATTCGAGTTCATTTTTATGCTTATTGGGCTTTGAAATCGTTGAAAATAGTTTTTGAGTGAACATGTGTCTGCGGATAATTTTTTATGTTTTACAATAGTAGTATATTTCCTAGAACTATAACTCTTTATGTCGATCAAGGTCTTATCAAAAGCGTTTGATTTGAAATCGTTTCCGCTGTTAAAGTAGGATAACTTCAAGTTTGTCGATTGTTGTTGTTGTTCAATTTTGTCAACTGTTTAAATACCGCAGTCTCAGTCAGGTGGTGAACTGAAAATAATAACACGCAATAGGACACTTGAAGTCTGGCAGACTGACAGAGTAGCTGACTGACAGAGTGAAGTTAGCAGACTGCCAGTCTGCCAGAGTAGCAGAGTAGCAGAGTGAAGTTAGCAGACTGGCAGACTGGCAGAGTGAGAGAACGGACCTTAATCAACATGAAAATTGGAGTTAATTTTTATGCCAATTCGGCTTTGAATTCGTTGAAAATAGAAATTTTAGTGAACGTGCGGCTCCGGATAATTTCTAACGTTTTACAATAGTAGTATATTACCTAGAATTATAACCCTTTATGTCAATCAAGCTATATCAAAGCATTTAATTTGAAATTGTTGTCCGCTGTTAAAACGGATAACTTCCAGTTTGTCAACTGCTGTTGTTGTTGTTAACTTTTCACAACTGTTAAAATGCCGCGGTCTCTGTCAGCTGGTGTTCTGATAATAACATCATGCACTAGCAAAAACGCAGTCTAGCAGACTGGCAGTCTGGCAGACTGCACGACAGTTGCTGGCAGAGTGAAGTTAGCAGACTGGCAGTCTGGCAGAGTAGCAGAGTAGCAGAGTGAAGTTAGCAGACTTGCAGTCTGGCAGGCCGGCAGAGTGAGTGGACGGACCTTCATTAACATAAAAATGGAATTCCTTTTTATGGTAATTGGGCTTTAAAATCGTTGAAATTTTTGTTAGGGTTAAAGTGTGGCTCCGGATAATATACCCCACTGAAACAAACGGAAACAATTTCAAACCCAACGCTTTTGATAAGAGCTTTGCCGACTAAAAAGGATTATAAGTGGTTATAATTCTTGGAAATATATTAGTATTGAATAAAGTGAGAAATTATCCGGAGTCCCACGTTCACCTTAACACTATTTTCAACGACTTCAAAGCCCAATGAGTATTAAAATGATCTCCAATTTCATGTTAATGAAGTTCTGTTCTCTCACTCTGCCGGTCTGCCAGACTGCCAGTCTGCTAACTTCACTCTGTTACTCTGCTACTCTGCCATAGTGCCAGTCTACTAACTTCATTCTGTCAGTCTATGCTACTCTGCCAGATTGGCAGTCTGTCAGACTGCCATTGTGTTAGTGAATGTTGGTATTTAAGTAGACCGGTTGACTGAGACCGCGGCAATTTATAAGTCGACAAAATTAAACAACAACAACAGCCGATTAGCTGGTAGGATATCTTAGAAATTATCCGGAGCCACACTTTAACTCAAACAATAATTTCAACGATAGCCCAATAACCATAAAAAGGAATTCCATTTTCATATTAATGAAGGTCCGTTCTCTCATTCTGCTGGTCTGCCAGACTGCCAGTCTGCTAACTTCACTCTGCTAGTCTGCTACTCTGCCAGACTGCCGGTCTGCTAACTTCACTCTGCCAGCAGACTGTCTTGCAGTCTGCTAGTGCATGATGTTATTATCAGTACACAAGCATACAGATACCGCGGCATTTAAACAGCTGACAAAATTTAACAACAACAACTGACAACTTGGCAGAATATCCCACTGAACAAAAACGGAAACAATTTCAAATCCAACGCTTTTGATATGAGCTTGACCGACATAAAGGAATATAATTGGTTATAATTCTTGGAAATATACATGTATTAGTATTGTAAAAAGTGAGAAATTTTCCGGAATCACACGTTCACCTAAACACTATTTTCAACGACTTCAAATCCCAATGAGAATTAAAATGAACTCCAATTTCATGTTAATGAAGGTCTGTTCTCTCACTCTGCCGGTCTGCCAGACTGCCAGTCTGCTAACTTCACTCTGTTACTCTGCTACTCTGCCAGACTGCCAGTCTGCTAACTTCACTCTGCTAGTCTGCTACTCTGCCAGACTGCCGGTCTGCTAACTTCACTCTGCCAGCAGACTGTCTTGCAGTCTGCTAGTGCATGATGTTATTATCAGTACACCAGCATACAGAGACCGCGGCATTTAAACAGCTGACAAAATTGAACAACAACAACAACAACTGACAACTTGGCAGAATATCCCACTGAACAAAAACGGAAACAATTTCAAATCCAACGCTTTTGATATGAGCTTGACCGACATAAAGGAATATAATTGGTTATAATTCTTGGAAATATACATGTATTAGTATTGTAAAAAGTGAGAAATTTTCCGGAATCACACGTTCACCTAAACACTATTTTCAACGACTTCAAAGCCCAATGAGTATTATAATGAACTCCAATTTCATGTTAATGAAGGTCTCTTCTCTCACTCTGCCGGTCTGCCAGACTGCCAGTCTGCTAACTTCACTCTGTTACTCTGCTACTCTGCCAGACTGCCAGTCTGCTAACTTCACTCTGCTAGTCTGCTACTCTGCCAGACTGCCAGTCTGCTAACTTCACTCTGCCAGCAGACTGTCTTGCAGTCTGCTAGTGCATGATGTTATTATCAGTACACCAGCATACAGAGACCGCGGCATTTAAACAGCTGACAAAATTGAACAACAACAACAACTGACAACTTGGCAGGATACCCCACTGAAACAAACGGAAACAATTTCAAATCCAACGCTTTTGATATGAGCTTGACCGACATAAAGGAATATAATTGGTTATAATTCTTGGAAATATATTTGTATTGTAAAAAGTGAGAAATTTTCCGGAATCACACGTTCACCTAAACACTATTTTCAACGACTTCAAAGCCCAATGAGTATCAAAATGAACTCCAATTTCATGTTAATGAAGGTCTGTTCTCTCACTCTGCCGGTCTGCCAGACTGCCACTCTGCTAACTTCACTCTGCCAGCAGGCTGCTCTTGCAGTCTGCCAGACTGTCAGTTTGCTAGACTGCCAGTTTGCTAGTGCATGGTGTTATTTCAGTATACCAGCTGAAAGACCGAGGCATAAAATCAGCTGACAAAATTCAACAACAACAACAACAACTGACAACTTGGCAGGATAGCCCACTGAAACAAACGGAATCAATTTCAAATCCAACGCTTTTGATTAGAGCTAGCCCGACATAAAGGATTATAATTGGTAATACTTCTTTGAAATATATATATATTGTAAAAAGTGAGGAATTATCCGGAGCCACACGTCCACCCAAAAATTAATTTCAACGAAATCAAAACCGAATTAAAATAAAATGAACTTCAATTTCATGGTCATGAGGGTCCGTTCTCTCACTCTGCCAGTCTGCCAGACTGCCAGTCTGCTAACTTCACTCTGCTAGTCTGTCAGTCTGCTACTCTGCTAACTTCACTCTGCCAGTCTGCTAGTCTGCTACTCTGCCAACTTCACGAACATCAATATATTTACATGTATATATCGTTACATATTTTTCACCCCATCAAAATGCTTTGAAGGGATCTCATAAAGGCCACCCAAGGATCGTTCCTGTGAATTTTGGATGAGTTTGGTTGAATTATGTTCAGTACTTTCTGAGAAGAAGAATTTTAAAATAAAAGTTGACGGACGGACGACGGACACCACATCATGACAAAAGCTCGTTGGCTTTCAGCCAGTGGAGCTAGCGAGAGAGAGCTAGAGAGTGAGAGAGATGGGGGAATGGAGCGTGTAGCCAGGTTCGAACTAGGAGATTCTTGCGTGCGATGTGAGTATTCTACCACACAGATCAATTTCGTTATGTAAATATGCGCTTTATAATCTCCAGATAAAGAGAGTGAGAGAGGGCGGGCGGTCGTTTACCAGGTTAACATGATCATGAACTACTCTCAAAAGCGGTATGTAGACGTTGCATCCTCTGGGTAGAATTCAGAGGTAAAATATATAGACACAAAGGCCGAGCACGACCAAACTGTTTTCAGACAGTGCGAATATGATCCTATGAATGACAAATTAATTTGTTAAACAAAACATTCCAATCCTGCGTAAAACCGACAGCTTCGCTATCAGCTTTATACAACAACTTCGTCTAACCGGACCGTTTTAACATTGCTTCTCTAGAATAAGTAATTTTATTTTGGTATGAAACAAACACCTTATTTTTTCTTAACAATATGATATGATTATATGGGTTTAATGATTTCCAATATACATGTGTATTATATATCTCCTTTCTTTCTTTCCATTCACTCGTGAAGTTTTGATAATTTTGCCAAATCCAGAACACTCACACGGAAGTACTGTACATCAAGCCAACAGCTTTCAATGAGTCATATCTCGCCTTCGTCCTTCTCGCCTCAATCGGGCGTATTAATTTATGGTCAGATCCGATCTACTTTTCAAGCGACAGAAGATAACATTGATTGCGGTAGATGTTTTTACATTATGTTTTCACATTAAACTCTGCATGGGTTTGAATTTTTAGCATAGCAACTTTTGCCTCAGATTGCTTACGCAATCTCAGGCTAAAAAACTATAGAAGAAAATTATCTCCTCCTGAAAGTCAGCACATATGCTGTACCCCAGTGCGTTGGCTTTGTTCTTAAACGCCAATTGCCATTTATGGGGTAATCCTTCCTTTCTAATTTATCACACTATATAGAAACGAATCACACAAAGGCATTAAATCTAGCTTAACCAATTAAAAGACTACAAAATTTTTGACAGGTCAAAATTTAAAGAATACACAGGTGACATTTCAAAGTGCCTTTGAATTGGAAAAACAGCAAAATAAGTTAGATAATCTTCTGAGAAAGAAGAGAAATTGCTGGTAACAAGCAGTTTCTCTCTTTCGACAAAACTTTATGTGCATACCTTCATTGAGGCATCAAAAACCAAAAATCTGTGATTATAGGTTAAAATGTAAAGCTATCATTATTAGAAATGTGACAAAAAATCATACAATTGTGAAAATATCGGACCCTGGTCAGTGTGGTTTTTTTCCATGCAACCTTACCTCTTTCGTAGATATGTGGGCTGGGTTTTGATTGGAGTAAGAGATAAAAAATTGTAATGAAGGTCACAGCTGAAGGTCAAGAGTCACAACCGACTTTTCTCGAGTATATATTGGTTTTTATTAGTGAATTTCAAAAAAAAACTTTGCACAACTGTTCTTCTTGGCGAGTTCTAGTGTCGTGCGTTTGTTTCAATATGGTCAAGGTCACAGAGGAAGGTGAAGTATCAAAATTGGCATTATCTCGACCATGTCTACTGCATTTATCAATGAACCTTATATTAACTTTACAGAACTGTTCCCCTTGATGAGTTCTAGTTCTATGCCAATAGATTGGCTTAGATACGACCAAGGTCGAGGTAACAACAGATGGTCAAGTGTCAAAATTGGTCTATCACATTTTTTACATTTATGAATGGCTTTTAGAATAACTTGGAACGATTGTTCCTCTTGACAAATTGTGCCATGTGAATAGTTTGTTTTGCTATGCCAAGAGTCAAGATCACAGCTGAAGATTAAAGTCAAAATTTATCCTTTCTGTTACATGTCTACGATATCTGGTAAAGGATTTCAAAGTAAGAACACGCAAAAATCTGCCCTTGAGGAGTACCTGTTTCAAGCAAAGATTTTTGTTAAGCCTAAGGTAAAGGCTACAGCCGAAAGTCAAGTGATAAGTACAATATCAACCATTTTCTGGGGGTCTGTATATGATAAAGGTGCGTATGGGTATTTCCGTTCATTTATCATCGCTACCGTAGCACATACTCACCTGAGCGACTCGCCCCCAGAAGACGGTTAGTTGTAAGGGGGATGGTGCAAGGATACATGACGAAACTGCTGAGAGCCCCGTCGGATACTTTAACGTGCTCGGTGGATAGCACGAGGCCTCGGTTTAACGCCTCATCCGAAAGACAATTAGTTTGTTAGTTGATATGGTCAGCCCAGGGCTCGAACCCGTGACCTTGAACATTTGTTTTAATGTCCGTAAACATTTATATATAGCAAATATGTACCAATTTGACCAATCACAGCGGTCAACCAATGAATTAATCGACCAATCAAATCATTCATTTAGACCGGCAGTGAACTTTGAATTGGATATTGGCCGGCATTTTTGTGAACCAACTGTGTTAGTTTGTCGACTCAAACATCGTAGCTACAGCTTTTTCAATCTGTATTTACGATGTTTAAGTCTCCAACCAACATGTTTACCACTTTGTACATGTTACTGGCCATAAATTTAGCAATTTACCGAAGTGTCTTTTTTTTTGGGGGGGGGTTGTTTTGTTTTGTTTTGTTTATCTTTTTTGTGTGTGTGTTTTCTTTTTCCTTTCTTTTTTTTTTTTTTTTTTTTTGTGTGTGTGTTTGGGGGTTGTTGTTGTTGTTGTTGACGTTGTTGACGTTGTCGTTGTTTTGTTTTTTTAATCGGAGGCATTTTGCGTGGCCAGCAAAGTCAGTTGTGCAAGCGATCCATCAATTGATTTCAGTTATCTTAATGGTCTAAGGATAGTGCCTGTGGGTATGTTTGTGTATTTTGATAGTCTGACACCGCCCTCGACTTTAAAATCAAAGTACTGAAAGTAATGTAAGCTAGTAAATCATGGTTTTGTTCTGGAATCCTCTTTGTCAAACGTTATCATGATAATGAAAGGAGGTTGAATTAACCATGGAGTTGTCCCATTCCCACAAAATCCCTCCTTTTTATGCCCCTTCAAAAAATAGTTATAGAAAACAATGTGGGAAATGAAGAAATTGTTTGTTACAAACAATATCTTCATTTTCCACACGATTTTCTACCGAAAGAGATAAGTATTTTAGAATTTACATCATTTTGAAATTGTCGCCTTCAACTTCTTCAAAAATTTGTCTGTTAACTTGAGCTATCAAAGCTAACGCTTTGCTTGCTAAAAATCTTCTACTTACAAGTCGACAGGGTACCAATTTATGTCTTTGACAGTTTTTTGCCTTATTTCTTTGCCATATTCTTCCAAGGCGTCAAAATGTATATAATTGTCCGGCATTTTGCCAGTTTTGATTGTTACGACCATAACCTTTTGTGTGGAATATAATACAAGATATATTTTCTAATTTTACGAATCCATTTGTGTAATGCGACCGGTGGATTATATTTCAAAATCCTGTTGTACGTATACAGTATGTTTTGTTGTGTTTTTTTTTTTTTTGTGTGTGTGTGTGTGTGTGTGTGTGTTTTTTGTTTTGTTTTTTTTTTTTTTTAGTCAACGCTTTTTCATCGAGGGTCTTAAGATTCTTATCCAGATAAAGCGTTCTTTCGATTAAGAGTTTTTAATACGAATCTTATGGATTCTTAATCTCGACGTTTGCTGAAATCAGTAGTCATCACGAAGTTGAATGTTTTCATTTAAAACAACAAAAATAACCTGGACTTTTCATCTCGGTGAAAACAACGCTGCCCTGTTCAAAACGAAATTTTAATCGGTAAAACATCGAGATAAAATGAGAAACTGCATGCGACGAAAAATACTTTTTTTACTACGATAATTTGTGATATTAAGTTTTAAAAAAGAGGTGTATCTGCGGGAGGAAAAGCATTTTTTAGCTCCTAGGAGTAATTGTTATAGCGATTCACTGGGATTGACTCAACGGTATTAATCAACACACCCTCTCTCAAGTTACACGCGACAGCTAATCAGGAACTAAAAAAATGAATAAGTAAACAAGAGCACTAAATTCGGATGTCAACGCTCGGCGGATCAAGTGCTTGATAGAGGATAAAACATCTAAGTCGAAAAATAGCATTGATCATTAGTTCTAGTTCAAAAACACACACCTTCCCCTCCCCCTTTGCTGGTATCATGAGAATGCTTTATTGGTGGTGAACATACATTCTGAGTTTCAAGTAATAATAGAGATTTTACAAAATGTCAAAGTTTTCGAACGACACGATTGCAGGCCACAACCTGGCTCCGAGAATAGCCGAGCTAATAAAAGAAAGAAAAGCGCTGCTGCGCACAACAAATTTTGTTTGTTTAATGCGGTAATGCTTACTAATCTTTTATTCCTAAAACATGGACAAAATTATAGGCAGGTTTTAGAAAAAAAGGGAATATTGATTAAATTCTGGTTTTAAGCACGTTTTAACTCGCCAGGACCTCGGAAGAGCTACATTGTATTGTCGCACCCTCGGCGCTAGTGTTGGCGTCTCGTTTGGTTAAAGTTTTATATCTCTGTTATTACTAGTGCTAGGGGCCTCATATTTCACACGTGCAAAAGGAGTTAGGATTTCATTTGAGACCATGACAATAATCCTGTGACCCTGACCTTTTACTCATACAAAAAACAACTCTAACCAGAAACTTTAACCTTTTCTATCTTGGTCATTTTTAGCTAGCAAAGCGTCAGCTTTGATAGCTTAAGTAAACAGACAAAATTTTGAGCTCGTCTCAAAGTTCAACGAGTGCAAACTGTCACTGGAGGCTTAACCACTAAATAAATTAAATGCCTACGCAATAAAAAGTAGTTCTTATGTATTTCAGAAATATTGCAAATTCTGCATACAATGTCTTTTCTTAGGTATTTTAGCTCACTTGAGCACATCGATCGTCAAAGAAGTTGCAGACGTCAAATTCAAATTGTTAAAAAATGAAAAATAATTATCTTTTTGGTAGAAAAAAATGTGGAAAAATGAAGAAATTGCTAGTAACAAGCATTGTTTTCAACAACTATATTTTGGGCGCGTAAAAAGGAAGGGGTCGTTTTGGAATTGGTTTTTATGATGATAACGTTTGACAATGAAGATCATTGAACAAAACAATGCTTTGCTAGCTTACAGTACTTTTCAGTACTTTGATTCAAACTAGGATGCGCATACAATGTATTTCCCTTGTGCATTTTTCAGGTCACAAGATTTCATTTGAGACAATGACCTTTACCATGTGACCTAAACCCTTTACACTTTATAAAACATTTACCCTAAACTTTAACTTTAAATATTTTGATCATTTTTCATACAATGGTGCTTATATTTGACACATGTATTCATAAAGGATGACTTTGACTCTGTGAATATTTGCCTTGATATATAGGCCTAACCCTGTTTCAAATAGCACCGAAAAGGCGAGCGTTATTGTCTGTGGACAACATAGATTTTAAATGCCGCCACCAGATAATATCACGAAACAAATAGTGGATTTTCGTGTTATTGAATTTTATCATGATATTTCTTTACTGTCTGTTAAGTATCAGACATCAAGTTAACAGGAATTTAGTCGTGTTAGTGCATTGGAACTGACACTACTTACTACATATTTCACACGATAAATATTGCGGATATCGTGTTAACCCTTTCCTGTTTAATCCTCTTTAATCCCCGGGTTTTACGTCCCTTTAATTTTTTAATTGAGAAAACATTGTAGAAAAAGAGGAAATTACTAATAATGTCTTCTTTTATCCACAATATTTTCTACTCTACAGAATGGTTATTTTTCTAATGAAATCCACTATAATTTTTGTCTGCAAAACCTTTGAATTTGGATAGGTCTAAAATTTTGCAAAACAGGAAAGGATTTTTGTTTGTGATAATTTGATTTTGTTCTGTTACTGGATTAGAAAATTAGCGTGAAATTTGTCGTATTACTACTTTGGGACAACCACCACTTACGAGATACTTAGGGCGAAAAGAATGGCGGAAAACGCGTTAGTTATTAACTTTAATGAAAACCTTTCAAGGCAACTTGTCACTTTTCCTGTTAAGTTATCTAGTAAGTGATGGCTGTTCGAGATCACTAACACAGCAAAATTCATATTAACTCAATTAACTGACATCATGAAAAAGTAGCATGATATCCGCTATTTTACTAGTTATTTATGTGGCAATTGGTGGCAGTTCCAGAGCACTGACTCGACAAAATTCGTGTAAACTTAATATTGTGGTATCTTGAAATATTTTGAAGTCTTCATAAAAAATAAGGTGATAACCGCCATTCTTTCATGCTAATTTATCTAATGAGAGGCGACATTTCTATGCCACCATACCCACAGACAAAATCGAACTGGGCAGATAGGTCTAAGATGACATCATTTTCATTTTGTAGATGACGTCATAATGCGAATAAACGTAATCAGAATGGTGCAGGAGAAGGGAATTACTTAAGGAATACAGAATTTCTATTATTTCAGTGCATTTATTCATAAGAATAGGTATATAATAAATAGAATATATATTATGTAACGACAGAGATCCAACATCTTGTATTTGCTTCTCGCTACGGATGACCCTCGGTCTCCGCATGAAATGTCAAAATTTTCCTCCGCAGCTCAAAGCAAATTACAAGATGGTGTATCGCTATCGTAACATAATATTCCATATTTATTATTGATATTATTATTATTTTTATGCTTATAGTCTCATAAATGATCTAGATACTCACGTTGAAAAGGCTGTGGCCTATGTAAGATAAAAGAGATAAAAATGGGAAAGGATCTGTTGGTTGATTGCCAAACACTTGATTCAATGCCAAACAGTTTGAAAAAAAAAATCGGGGAGTTAATTGTTAAAAAAAAAGATACGAGACACGGCAAACGAAAAGCGACCATCCTGTCACGTATTTTCGTAATTTATCTTATTTAGAAAATGGATCGAATCCAGCAGTGAGAGGCCACCATAATCTCTACTTCAAAATAAATTGAAGTAAAAAAAGGGGGAAAAAATCACCATTTTATTTTCAGTCTGTCTGAAGTATTGACACTGGTAAGCTTGTGGAGTCATATAGGTCGATACTTATCGTCTGTTTGCCAGCAAATAGAACTGAAGTTACGGTATTTTCACTCCCATTGACATTATGGTCATTACGCGATGGGATTACTTGTGTGTGTGTATTCCCGTTTATTTATTGTTCCTGTCGTAGCACATGCCCATGTGGGGGACGCCCCCAGTAGACGGTTAATAGCTAGGTATGGGATAGTGCAAGGATACAGCACAAAAATGCTGAGACCCTCGCCTGGTTCTCGGGCATGCTCGATGGATAACATCGCTACACGGGGCCTCGGTTTAACGTCTTTTTCACAGCGGGACAATTACCTATAGTTTGTTCGTTTGGTCAGCTCAGGGCTCGAACCCGTGATATTGAGGTTTGAAGAACTCTACCAACTGGTCAAAGTCCACTCCGCATTTTAGCCTAGACCCTTTGTACCTTTACAAGCTCATGTTTCCCCTTTTTGCATGGTATTTTCGATTTTTGGCGATAGGTAGAAGTCTGAATTCTTGTTCATTGCAATGGCAGACCGCTGTTTCACTGTATTCATGTGTGCTAATTGGGTTCTGTTGGGACTATTCGTTTTTTGGTGAAAATCGGACAGGAGTGTAACCTACTGAGCGAACCATATTTGTAATGGTCTATTTTTAGATCCGACGTGTTTTCCGATAATGCTACGTTCTCCCACTGTGAACAACCAATAAGGTGTGTATATGATATACCAAGTTCCTTATATGGAGGATGCATATTAGTATCATCTTCTCCATCTGTCCGTACGTCAACATCTTGTTAACACATTTCCTCGATTTATAGAGGATTTTGTATGATTTTTTAAAATTAAAGTATTTCTACACACATGGCCAAAATACAGAAAATGATGTGAAAGTAATCAATCTTAAACTAATACTTTATTACACATCTTAGACGACATAGAAATAGATGAACAAATGGTATCAAAAGTCATACTATAAACACTAGAAACAAAACCTTGAAATCCAAAAGCTAAAGCTGACTGTCAAAAATCTGGTGTTTCCACTTACAGAAATCTTCAGAAAAATCTGTGAGTTCTTTGATATTGCAAGGGGACTAGAGCAAACCAAACGCAATCATCGTTAGACCCCATTCGATCAATCAATCAAAGCTGGTGAAAAGACGTTCCCTGATAAATATAAACCATTAAGAATAAGTTCATGCTCGAAAATCATGCCGAAATAATCAGGAATAGCCTCGAAGCCTATATGGAAGAAGTAAATATATTTACACAGTATAAATACGACTTCCTAAAAGGGAAACCATGCACACTAGAGTCACCAGACGATTTGTCAGATGAAAAAAATAAAAATAAAATATGTGTAATCTTCTATGATTTTAAAAAGCATTGATAAGCCTGGGCACAATTTAATTCAAAAGACTATGGTATCATTAAGAGAACTTTCACATGCCTTGACAAACAATGTTTCCATAAACAAAGCACAAGTCAGGCCATATCTTGAATATGCCTGTGCAGTTTGGTTACCCAACCTAAAAAAATCAAAAGCAGTTGAAAGGTTAAAAGGAGAGCAAACAAATTAGTACCTGCATTCAGATGCCTTGCCATGAAAGACTTAAACACCTAGGTAAACTAACTCTTGAGTATAGAAGAATACGCGAAAAAATATAGAAAACATTTAGAATAATAAGCAAATGCGATTGAACTACCAAACAAGGCCTGCCTACAAGAAATATCTCATCCCAAACCACAAGAAATAACCGTAAACTGTACAAAAATACCAAAGGACCGAAAACAGAAAAAAAACTCACAAATGGAGTAGTAGATACGTTGGACAATATGCCAAATAGCACATTGAAAGCACAACGCATAAACGCCTTTAAAAGTATACTTAACAAACATCGGCGCAACCACTCACAAAACTTTTATCCAAGCTGTTACATTAATGGAGAGAGAAGAACATAAACGTATGATCCCAAAGATAATATAATCGGCTTACGTTTGGCTTACAAACATTATGTACAGTAAGTACAATATGTTTTTAGTCACCTGACTATGCTCATATTGTCTGGGTTTTGCAAACTTAGGCTGCTTCATTGGAAGGGGGCTTATTTCAAACTTTTTTGTTAACACATCCAATACAGTCATGGACGAATTAGAACGAAAATTTTACAGGATTTTCCTAGTCCGTGGCCGACCTTGCGGCGGATGTTGTCGCGGTTTTGCCAGTTTAGGCAGCGTCACAGAAAAGAGGGCTAGTGCAAAGTTACTTTTCTTGTCTTGGCTAGTTGGCGGCATATTATCAATAGCTTTTAAAACTCTCAAATTTGGTATATTATTTCTTGTCTTATCATTTGTTTACTTTAAGCATTGCATGTGCTTTATAAAGCTAATTTGAAGATGTTTCAAATGAAAAACGACGCTACATAAATTTAATGTAATATTATTATAGGAATTATAATATTCAACATTTCCTACCTAATGCTTATTTTCACATATCGGTTGCTTTGTAAATACATTTTTTTCCAAGTGTCAAAAGGAAATCGCTCACACTTGCTTCTTCATATGGAATATGTGGCAATGTATGCTCTATTGTTACACTCCTTTCATTCCTGGATAATATTTGCACCAAAATCTTCAAATATGCCACGTTGAACTGATCCAATATCGAAATTTTCTAGATTTGACAGGCCTATCATCTTGTGAAACAGTCGTGATATGTCTCGAATCATTCTAACACTTGAATACGGGGCAGCAGTTTTGGTCACTACCCATACAAACTTTGCAAGCAAAGAAGCCACTGAGGCTTTATTTGGGACTAAGCTAGGGTACAGTCTCGCTGCTCATTAAACACGGTGAAAAGCTGCAAGAGATGTGGTTAAAATTCACGCAAGTACTAGTATAAAAATACGCTGATTTTTTTCTCTTTTTTTTTTTTTTTTTTTTCGACATTATTTTTAGGTTTAACTGTCACGAAATCTTTTTATCGAGTCAGTCATTGGTGCATGTCGAACATTTTTGGCAAATCAAAGGACTGAAATTCCTAAAGACATGGTTTATTTTTAAATTCCATATCAGGTTTTTAATATGTAGACTTAATTTAATATGGAAAGGGCTGGACAATTTTGTTGTTGGTTTTGTTGTTCGATTCCTTATCATCCAATTTTCAAAGGAAATGAACTTTATATCATAAAAAACTTGTTACTATAAGAGTCCTTGAGCGAATTTCTCGCGGAGTTTAATTTTATTTTTTTACTTTTATTTTTTAATTGGTTATAAAAGTGTTTAAGTTATTATTTCTCTATATGTGGAGAGAAGAATATACAAATTGAGTGGCTGTAAAAGTTTTATGATTTCAAAGAAGATGGCCTTTGTGCCTAAAATGCGTAGAAATTTGCAGTGGTTGTTCCTCCCTCCCCCCTCCCCCCGATAAAAAAAGGGTTGATCGAATAACGCTGAAGGGCAATGGATACTGCAGTACGCGTCATTTGGTTCGGCGCCCGTCGATGGTTGAAGCATGGTAATCTCCCTTTTGAAGAGTTAGCAGCTGATAAACCCGTCTATACACGCATTTCAACTTTCGCTCCAACTGGCATTCACCTATGGTTATTTGCATTTGCCAACGGTTTGATTTTATCGCCTCTAGATCATCTTTATTTACAATTCTATTTGATGACAAAAATATTAGAGGAAATAGAGGTAAATGAGACATAGTTGAAGAATTTTTTGCTAATGACACCCGTGGCTTTCCCGATATGAAAGTACACATCAAGGGCCGTTCTACAATAAAGAATATATTCTATGTTCCACGTAAACCTTTGAAAGACGCCGTGCTCTTCCAAAATCGACCCTTTCAATAATGGTCTTATTGCTAATTAGTCAAAATTGTCACCTGGGTTCGGGGGTTCCGAAGTCATTTACATGTAGTTAGTTAGATAGTTCCAGGCCTGGAAAGCGGCCAAAGTTCATGAGGTCCCGGGCTCAATCCCCGGCCGCAGCGAATTTTCTTTCCGACATTCGTCTCCCAACAAAGGGTAGATAATCGAAAACCGAAGTGGGGTGAGAAGCTGGAGGCCAAGAAAGGATGTAGTGGTAATACTGATGTGAGAAATACCAGGAATCTACGGTTAGGTGCTCCAGCCGCTGTGGTATGGTTGAAATATTGTTAACCCTTGTTAACCCTGTTCAATCCCTGGTTTTCTATAATTCTATGGTTTGAAAAGTATTATATAAAAAGAGGAAATTAATTGTAACAAGCAATCTCTTTTTTTTTCTACAAAATTTCCTTACCCTAATGACTAATTACATAAAATTTTCAAATTAAATCCAATTTAAATTTTCGTCCTCAAAACCTTTGAATTTGGTAAAATTTTGCAAAACATGAAAGGTTAAAAATGACGTTAAACAGTATTCATTCAACCAGTTCAAGGGCTCTTGACAAGAAATAACTTTAAAAGCACATTCAGTGGCACTGAAATACACGGTGTGTTTTGAATGTCAGTGCGGCCATAAGTGGTTGTGATTTGCGAACTTGAAATAATTTCAATTATTTTTACAGAATGAAATAGTAGGATGATAAGTTTATGGCCTATCTTATGTGTAAGATTGTGTCTAACGAAATATATTGCGCATAAAAAGAAATACTGTACAATAATGCATTGATTAAATTATTATAGGTAATGTTGGGTGTAAAGTAGCTGCAACATCGTAGGCCTCTTTCTGATAATCTGCTGGCGAGGGCTACGACACCTCCCTTCTTTGCTCTTTGTTGCAGTGCCCGGAGTGAATTACTCTGGGCACTTTTATGTCGATTATTGGAAGTTGTGTAAATAGCACAAACACAAGTTTTATACCAAAATGGACCATAACCATTCATCTATCCATCTAAATAAATGTAAATCTGCAAAAAGTCGGATATTTTATGCATTGAAGTCTCTTATTTGCTACACCATCGGAAACTCCAAGTTTTTCGGCCATTTTGAATCAAGTGTCGGCCATTTTTGCTGTTTGACGGCGAGATCTCACGAGATCTCGGGCTTCCCGCCAAAACGATAGGAAATGAAAATTTAGGTCACCGTATTTGGAAGACATAGTTTTTTTTTTGAAAACAGGACAGTTCTGATAGAAAATAAGAAAAATGGTGTACGAAAGTAATTCAAAAGTTGGTTGAATGTGATAGAAAAAAAGATATTGACTATTCAGTATCTTTGAAGATAAAATTTTATCAATGGTAGATAAAAAAGGATATTATGATTCATTAAGAACACCTGTTTTAACAGCATTACAATAGTAAACAACGTGACCGGTATTAATAGATCACATGACCAACCAAATGTCATGGCCGCCAATCTTAGTAATTATTTTATGAACATAAGGAAACCGGTATTAAATGATTTATACAATTGATTTTCTTATTATTTTGATAGAATTTGTCCATAATTTTAACGTATGTAAGGAGTTGAACCGTAGATAGTCACTTATCACAAAACATACAATATGAGGACTTGAAACAAAGCGCAAAGAAGAATACAGTCGTAGCCATCGCCAGCAGATTATCAGAAAGAGGGCTACGATATCGCGGCTAGATGTAAAAGTACTTTAAAATTGCTAGATTATCTGAATTTTGGTATCCAGTACTATGTAGTAAAACTGTTCGTATAACTGTTGATCAACTTACATGTCATAAATATTAACAAGTCGGTCTATTTCTTGAGTAAATAGTTCGCTTTTTATACGATTAACCCTTTTCTGTACAAACCCCACTGCGATTTTATACTAGAGAAAATATTGTGGAAAAAAGAAGAAATTGTTTGTAAAAAGCAATGTCTTCTTTCCCACATTTTCTACCACATAGGTAAGTTTCATTTGAAATTGGATCCGATTCTCATTGTCTTGTCCAACCTCTTTCAATTTGGACTAGTCTAAAACTTCAAAAAATGAGAAAGAGTTAACTCATTCCTACACAATGTCGCTTTTTGACAAGAAAACGTCATTTAGGAAAACGTTGAGTAAATGAAGAAATTCACAATGTTTTATACCCAGAAATTGAAATCAAAGTACTGAAAACTACAGTAAGCTAGCAAAGCAATGTTTTGTTCAGTATTCTTTTTTTTCTTTTTTTTTTTTTTTTTTTGTCAAACGTTATCATGATAAAGAAATGAGGTTAAAGTTACCAAGGAGTTAGCCCATTCCCACACAATCCCTCCTTTTTACGCCAAATTGTGGAAAACAATGTGGAAAATGATGAAATTGCTTGTTACAAGCAATTTCTTCATTTTCCACATTGTTTTCTACCTAAAGATCTAAATATCTTAGAATTTTCAAAAATTGAAATTGTCGTCTGCAACTTCTTTGAGGACTCTGGTCAGAGTCATTTCGAACACGATGTGCTCAAGTGAGCCAAAACACCTAGGAGATGAACTTCCATGCAGAGTTTGCAATCTTCCTGCAATACACAAGAACTACTTTTCGTGGCGTAGGCATTTAGTGGTTAAGCCTCCAGTGGCGGTTTGCACCCGTTGAACTTTGAGACGACCTCAAAATTTTGTCTGTTAACTTAAGCTATCAAAGCTGACGCTTTGCTAGCTAAAAATAAAAAAATTCTTCAAGTTTAAGTTTTCATCTATAATTCCTTTCAATTTGGGCCAGTTCAAAATTTTGCCGTTTTGGCATGAGTTAATGAATAATGTAAGCTTCCTAACAAGAAAATGCATATCATGTAATAACGTGTTGTAGGCGTTGTATAAGTTTGAAGAGACAATAAAGTCAATGTTATTAATGCCTTTTGGCTTTGTCAGATTACCTTGATATCAGATGATTTCAGATTACCTTCCTTTCAGGTGATTTATATCGGTAAGATCTATCATCAAGTTAAATATCAGCATGCCAAATATCAGCTTAGTCATGATTTTGAATTGTGCCAGAGTAATTGCTAATGTTATAGGTTTTGGGGTGTGTTGTTGTTTGTTTTTTGTTTGTTTGTTAGTTTTGTGGGGTGTTTTTTTGTTTTTTGTTGGTTTTTGTTGTTGTTGTTGTTGTTGTTGTTGTTGTTGTTGTTTTTCAGATAGATAGACAACGGTAAAACAATATGCCGTCGATCTTACGGATGTTGATTTCTTGAAAATGCTGTTGATAAACAATTTCTTCATTTCTCGTAATATATTTGCTTAAAAGACAGAGGGAATGAAATAATGACTATTCAAGAAGGATAAGCGTATCATTATTCCCGTCCATGCTAAGCTCCCTTTATGTTTCATCATTAACAGATCACTGACCCGCCCACTGAAGTCCAACAGGAAATTCCACTTCCGGATATGAAACTGCATTATCTTGCAAAATGTATAGATAGTAGCATGTTAGACAAAAGAAGAATGGCTGTTTGCGACCTAAACATCGTAACTAGAGCTTGGATAAGCTATAGTCAAGGCGTTTACGTCGGCCAACTAACAATATATGGTTCACAAAGATATCGGTTATGTTGGTGTTCAAAGTTCACTTCCGGTATAAGTGAATGATTTGATAAGTTTATCGATTAAATGATTGACGATCGCGAACTTTCAATTCTTCAACAAACGAAAAGGCCAATTATACATTGCGTATAAGAATTAACTGGAACTCCCTTGACCATTGGCCGAGCCGGTTGAAATACACGGGTATCTATAATCTAAAAGTACCATGTGTCCTTGCAGAAAACCGCTTTTACGTTATATAGGGATATTAGGCAAAAATTAATATATCTAAATGATTTCAGCAGAATATTGATACTGAATTAGAAGAGACAAAAAGATGGGTAATCTGTGCAAATCTGAAACAAAATTAAAATGAAGTTCAATTGACCGAAGTGGGTTATTTCTCATCCATCGCATGTGGTGTTCTTTGTCAGGAGGTAGAGCGTCAACTTCCCGGTCAAGAGGTACCGATCTGGACTCCCGGGAGTGGCTATCGATATTGGTTCTGTCATTGGCCCAGACAATCCACCGCGCGAGTACTGGTGTATTCTCCAGGAAGCAGAATCGAGATGGATTAATTTAAATTGGAAAGACTTGTTTCCCAATCGATATAAAATAAATAGGTTCGTACTATACAACTGGCTTTCTTCGTCACAGATACAAACCCAAACTAGCGTCTATATATTTACTTTTTTGATGATAGGTAACGTTATGTCAAACGATTATCATTTTCTAATAAGTGTTTATAAACATTTTCTTTCACCATTTATTTACAGAAAAACGAAAACAATAAAACAGTATATACACGGGTTAGTGAATAAATATTCTTAGAATAGGCTACCCATAGAAAAGAATTCTGTTTAATCGAGAGCGCTGTAAAACATAAATACAGCTGATCGACAGTTATTAGAAAAAATATCTAAGAAAGTACATTTTCAGAAGTTATAATCCTTTTCAAAGTTTGGAATTTAGTCTATCTCATATCTAAGATTGTACATTTAAAGACGTAATAGTAAAAGTTAAAGTTTGGAATCTAGTCATGTTCTAGTTGTTATATCTCCTTCAGTATAGCTTGGGTGCGCTTTAAACAAGTCACAATCAGGGTATTTGCAAGTTTCTGACCGGCCAATTGTGTAGGTCATATCCGTCCTGAGACAGCTGTCGCTGAGAAATATACCATATGCATAGTTTAGAAACTTTGTAAATATCTGTTTTAAAGTTATGCCAGGCTAGTTCAACAGCGTTCGCGGCTGGGGTTTCTCATGTATACACAAAGACGGTAATTGCGCTTATTTGTCACTTTATCACTTTACCTTACATCTCTCGTAGAAGTAAGATACTCCATTGAAAGGGCAATTAATAATTTATTTTCATTACAAACTGAACAATGCACCGTGGTCGTAATCAAACTTGGGTACCTGTAGTGTCCCCCTTTTTAGCTCAACTAAGCACGAAGTGCACTCTGGTGGACATGTTCTCGAGTCAATTATCTTGATATTTTGTCAGAATGTTTGTCTTCATAATATCTCGGTCAAAGTCAATATTAGATCACATGTGGGAAAAACTAGGCCAAATCTTAGAAATACATTGTATGCACTCCATATGGCACACTTTGGGCTCAAATAACATGATATTTGGTCACCATGTTTGTCCTCATAATATCTGGGTCAAGTTTGAATTGGGGTTACAAGGGGTCAAATACTATGTCTCTGTGTCGAATCTTAGAAAACCCCACTACATGGCCCACATTTTGGCTTAATTTTCAGATCTCAATAAAGATATCGATTAAGTTCTATTTGGGTCTCATTGCTTAAAAAAACATCACTAATTTCTAGTCTAAAAAACTCTTAACTCTTTACAATATACTTTTTTTTTTTTAATTTTTTGTCTCGGATAATATTTGATAACTGGTCAGTTTCAGTCTTAGAGAACTCATTCTCAGGTGAGAGATAGGTGGCCATTTTGGCATTCTTGTTTACTTCTGCAGTCCCGGCAACCATAGCACAATTGGTAGCACGTCGGACTCTCAATCATGGGGTCTAGGGTTCGACCCCGGGCGCGGTAAATTATCATTTCCGACATTTGTCTTCCACTAATGGACGGATTCATCGTTAACTTATGTTCCGAAGCCAAGTGTCACGGTACCGATACAGCTAGGGGCAGTAACCCAGGCAGTTTAGTTCGGTTCAGTTAATAAATTATTTCGAGACTCCCCTAACCGAGGGTATTAGAATTTTACAACATGTTAAACATAAACAACAAAACGGCATGCTTAAAGTAATGAACACAAAAAAGCAACGACAAATTGCTTCATCAGAGTATTGGGTTAAAGTATTTAGACCAGTGATTGGTTTTAGATACAAAAATTTAAAAAGTACAAAAATTTAAGTCAGAAGGGGACTGGTGATCCTGTACTATCTGACGATACAATATCGGAGAGCAGCCCCTACATCTACATTGACTTCTCAAATCGCTCGAGGATGGTCGAATGGGCGACCAGTGTAGACAGGAGAGCTTAATCTAATTGCTTATTAATTTTTTCATCATTTGGTAATTATAACATTCCTGTCCGATTTTCACTTTAGATCTAATCAAAAAGGTCAGTTTTGACAATGTATAGTAGGGGAGACCGGGGCAAAGTGTTACACGGGGCAATGTGTTACGTTTGAAATATCTTCTAAGTGACTTTATCGGTGACGTCACTTTACTTTCTCGGAAATCAGTTTTATAATACTGCATGCCATATTGTACACGAAAGATGTGTAAAGATACGGGCTTCTAGCAAAGGAACAAGAAAAGGTTTTAGTGCCAAGAAAGTAAATTCCTGACATCTTCATAAATTTCCGTCTCAGTTGAAATATAAATACAAGAAATAGGATTGACATAGGGTTACAGAATCTCGAGATCCAGTTGATGACATTACTGTCTAAATCATATTTCGGCTGACGTTCGTTTTGTCTGTTTGATCATCGTTTCCGAAAAGTTGCGATTGGGGCAAAGTGTTACAATGGATACGGGGCAAAGTGTTACACTGTAACACTTTGCCCCGTAATATTTTACCATCAACCCATTGCCAGACAATGAGATTTTATACTGATCCGAATTGACAGAAGCCGCAGACGACCAAATTAGAAATTCGACATTGTACAAGTCTTAATATTTTTCCTAATATAAGGCCTAGTTTAATCCTTCTTTATTTGACTCCCCCAAAAAAGAGATATACCATTACCCGCCGGTAATTTAATTACCTTATCTGATAAGGGAGCTGTATACAATATACAAGGGATGAAATCTAGTATGTTATTATAGATAGGTGTGGAATATATTTGCAAATTTCTCTGTTGCCAATTAGTTATTCAAGAAAAGAATTTTGTTGTTGTTGTTGTTGTTTGTTACAATTGTTAATAAGTGATAAGATTGTTTTCATAAATGTATCTTATACGTAAAATTGACTAAGTAAGTTAACACAAAATTGGAAGCATTCGTTATTATAACAAGTCAAATATACCAACTGGAACTTATGTATATATATATAACAAATAAAGAACATTGAGAAAAGAGGAGAAAGTTTTCTGATTTCTCCTTTCATCTCATTACTACTTTTTTTCTTTCTTAGGAAATCAAACCGTTTATTTATTTTGTGAAGAGTTAAGGAAATAAATTGTTTACTTTGGGCCAACAGAAAAAAATCAAATTGGAAAAAGTATTTATACCAGAATCGCTTCTTTTACCGCAATCATGCGCAATGTTTGCAAAAACTGTTTGTCATACTTTTTTAACATCACTGTTAACGGTTTAAAATTGTCATTTGCATAAAGGCTTAGCCGCAGCTATTGCATAATATTGACCCTGGAATATAACAGAAGCTTACCCCCCAATGCTTTGATTTAAAGAAAGGGCAATAAGCTTATAAGAAGGGGTCCAAAATACACATCATTGCTTAAACTAGGCCTTTAACATAAAATACCTGACTCGTAGACGAAAAATAAAAGTGCCGAGCCCGATTGGACTTGGTTATGAGAAGAAACGGGGATTTAGCTATTAGGTCCTCGAAAACTACGAGTCTATCTTTAATGAAGCTAATGTTGATTTTTTTTATTTAAGTCATTCCCAAATGACTAAATGTTTGGACTTTTCCAAATTGAAAGAGGTGCAGAAGACGCTGTAGAATTTCTCCGCCTTTTGGGACAGACAGCAAAAACGTGTAGCATAATCTTTGATATACATTAGCTAATACTTCAACCCTTTCCAACACAATATCACTTTTTTAAGACCCCCTAAATATGGAGCATTTGGAAAAATATTTGAAAATGCAAGCAATTTCTTCATTTTCCACAATATTTTCAACTTAGAAATACCAAAAATCTTTGGATTTCGTAACCTTGAAATAGTCGTCTGCATTTTCTTTCAATTCTGACCAGCCTAAAATTTGTCGTCTGGTAATGGGTTAAGATGAAATGTTTATCCTTCAGTCATGGCTGGACAAATACATGTCCTCTGCATGGAGTCTGTATACTATGTAACACTTTGCCCCGATAAGTGTAACACTTTGCCCCCAGAGCCTGGGGCAGTGTGTTACATTTACCGGATTTTTGTTCGTTCTATAAATTCTATTTAAAATGATAAAAATGATTACTTAAAGTGGTTTCGAGTAGGAAATTTGTTGAATTTTCAAGATGTACAGTCAATAGAAACAAATGTCCCATAGTATTGAAAAATGTGTGAAATTTTTAAAAAATGTAACACTTTGCCCCGGTCTCCCCTACATTTTTGAAGTTTCGTTAGGATTCGAACCCGAGTTTATCTTAACCCTTTCCCGTTCAGATACGAGATTTTACGTTCCTGTGATTTATACTTGAGAAAACATTGTGGAAAAAGAAGAAATTGCTTGTAACAAGCAATTTCTCCTTTTTCCACAATATTTTCTACCACATAGGGATTGGTTCATTTTAAATCCAGTTGTCATTGTCGTCTGCAACCTCTTTCAATTTGGACTAGTCTAAAATTTCCAAAAACGGGAAAGGGATAAAGGGTCTTAATTTGTCTAAAATTCATGCAAGGACTATGATACCATTAGCGATAAACTTTTCGACAAATATAAATTTATTAACACAACCATCGAAACCATAACAGGGGGGGGGGGATTTCAAACCTTATCTTAAAACAACAGAAATCTATTACTACACATGAATACAGCGAAGCAGTGTTCTGTCATTGCGCAGAACAGGATTTTAATCTTCTTGCTATCGCTAAGACTCGGGAAAAAAAATACAGTGCTAAAAGGGGCCATGCGAAAATGAAATGCGGATTGACTGGGTTACTGCCCCTAGATCGGGCCATGCGAAGTTTTATCACTTCCGGTCTTGAAAATGACGCTAAGGTCTGGTTAATTTTACAAGCTATCTATAGTCACCACTATTTTGGCCTACATGTTTTCAAAGTTATTTGTTCTCTTTGAGAGTACTTATCCTCTTCTCTTCAATCATTGTGGATGTAAGGAAGCTGGTGTTCAGTACAGATTAAATGGGTTTAAGATATCTGACCTACTTTCAACAAAATTTTATCCAGTTCTAATTGTTACTTCTACAAGAAATGTATCTCGAAATCTGCCTTTTTGGCCCTTGAGAAATTTTAGATTGATACTGCAATTTGGTTATCGGGAGTATGACAAACTAAATGGATGATCAGGGCTTTTTCTAGAAATTTGGAAGAGGCCTTAGCCTGTTCGTTTTCGGGAATTTTTGGGGGCAGTTTTCAGAAGAATTCGGAAACATCAAGTTTAAAGAAAGAAAGTAATAAAATTAAGATTCGTGCATTATTTTCAATGATAAATAACTATTTTTAAGGGTCTTATCAGTAATAAAATGAATAGAAATATTAAAACAAATATGAAGAACGAAAAAAAGCCCTGATGTTATTAAGAGGATTTGTTTGTTTGAATGGGGTTTTACGCCGCTTTCAACAATCTTTCAGTTATATCGCGGCGGCTGGAGCACCTAACAATGGAATCCTGGTATTTCTCACACCAGTACTACCATTACATCCTTTCCTAGCCTCCAGCTGCTATCCCACATAGGTCTACGATTATCGACCCATTGGTGAGAGACAAATAGTCGGAAAGAATGAGTGCCGCCGTCGGGAATCGAACCCGGGACCTCGAGGTTGAAAGTCCGACGCGCTACCAACTGCGCTATGACGGCGGCATGGTTATGCAAAATTGATCAGACCCTCTTACATAGATATGTAGAAAAATTTTGAAATCGCCATCATATAACAAACAATATCTTCCCAAACAGTAAGGAAAATAAAACCTTTGCTCTTGTCAGATACTATATCTCCTTTGAATTAAACTTGTTTACAGAGATTTTTGCAGAAAATGTAAGCAGTATTGAGCTCTTTATGTTAACACTTTAACAAAATTTCTTTTTATTATGACCCAGGAATTATATTGAGAAAAACACTGTGTAAACAGAAGACTTTTATTTGTAATAAGAGATTTTTCTTTTTTCATGTTTTCTATATAAATGGTATTTATTTGTTCAAATTAAAGGAACTTTCACCTTTAAAATTGAACCATACAAAAATACAAGAATACAAGTCAAAAGTATTGTTGTAAAGTAAAGGGTTACAACTCTGAATGTCTTTTGAACTTTACAATTTATTATATCTAGAAAATGTTTCATTGTTGGTAAAATAATATATATACAATAAATATAACTTCCTTGTGGCCAACAAACTATTGATTATTAAGATTGTTATCTCTATATTTCTTGTACTTATTACCAAGATATAGTGACATGCAATATACAAATATACAAAATTCTAGGAAGAGCAGGTGATTTCAATTTCAAACACAATTTGCCATCATGCCTCCTTGAAATGCTATATTATTGTTACTCATTGTTTTGAACCTATTTATTTACACCGATTGGGAAACAAGTTCTTCCAACTTAAATTAATCCCTTTTGATTCTGCTTCCTGGAAAATGCACCAGTACAGGTACCCAAAGTGAGGGCCAATGACAGAACTAAGATCAAAATCAGGACCTCTTGATCAGGAACCCAACTCTCTCTACCTCTGGACCACAGAGACCACCCTAATTTTTACTCATTGGAATCATCTTGTTATTAAAACATTCCCAAACAACAAAACTTTAGACTGGTCTAATTCTAAGAAGTTGCAGACAACAAGTTCTTCATTGTCCACATTTTTTCAATTTTTTACTTGGGGGTGTCAAAAAGCCCCCTTGTGTGAGAATTGGTAAGGACAATTTGATGGGTCAGTGCAAAACAGTTGTAACTGCATATATGTTTACAACTGTTTCACGCTGAACCATCAAATTGGCTATCACAGGTGTAAATCAAAGAATCAATTTACCAATCAAATGGTTCATTTAGGTTGGAAGTAGTGTTTGAACTAAGACCATTTATATGAAACTTTTTTGTTTTGTTGGTGAGTAAACGTCGTAACTTCAGCTTATTTGGTTGCCAACCAACCATTTTACTTTTTAGCTCTACTGGCCAAAGGCCACTAGAGCTATTGCGATGGCTTTTTCCCGGCCGGCCAGCAGCCGGCCGGCCGTAAAATTTTTCCTTGTTAACACTTTAGAGTCATAGTTTTCATCTGATTCCCTTCAAACTTTCACAGAATGATTGTACCAACATAAGGATCTTTCCTTTCGAAACTGGGTATGATTTGTCAAGAAACATGGGAAAAGGGGCCTTATGAAAATTTAATCGAAAATTTCATCAAAAATCCTCGTTAACACTCTAGAGACCACAGTTTTCATCGGATTCTATTCAAACTCTCACAGAATGATTGTATCAACATAAGGATTGTTCCTTTCAAAATTTTGGGTATGATCTGTCAAGAAACATGGAAAAGGGGCCTTATGAAAATTTAATTCCAATAAAAATCCTCGTTAACACACGAGTCCACAGTTTTCATCTGATTCTCTTCAAACTTTCTCAGAATGATTGTACCATAATATGGATTGTTCCTTTTAAAATTGGGTATGATCCGTCAAGGAACATGGGAAAAGGGGACTTATGAAAATTTGATTAAAAAATCATCGTTAACACTCTAGAGTCCACAGTTTTCATCAGATTCTATTCAAACTTTCACAAACTGATTGTTCTATCACAAGGATTGTTCCTTTCGAAATTGGGTATGATCAGTCAAGAAACACAGGAAAAGGGGACTTTGAAATTTTAAAAAAAAATCTTCATCAATAATCTAGAGTCAACAGTTTTCATGGATTCTCTTCAAACTTTCACAGAATGATTGGACCATCATAAGGATTGTTCCTTTCAAAATTGGGTATGATCAGTCAAGGACCATGAGAAAAGTAGGCCTTATGAAAATGTGATTAAAACAATTCTGTAAATACAATAGAGTCCACAGTTTTCAACAAATTCTCTTCAAACATTCACAGAATGATTATTACATTAAATGGATTGTTCCTTTCAGAAGTGGGTTTGATCCATCAAGTTTCATGGGAAAAATGGGCCCTATGAAAATGTGATAAAAAAATCTTAGTTAACACATCATGGCCCTAGATTTCACCTGATTGACTTCAAACTTTCACAGAATGATTGTACCATCATAAGGATTGTTCCTTTCAAAATTGGGTCTGATCCATCGAGAAACATAGGAAAAGGGGCCTAAGGAAAATTCAATTAAAAAAATCTTAATTAATGCCTTCAAGTCCACAGATTTCATGGGGTTGTCTTTATACTCAAACAGAATAATAACACTTTTGTAAGTATAGCTCCCTTTGGAATTCGTTCAGATCCATCAAGTAACATTGGAAATTATATGGAAATTCAATTACAAATATCCCTTTTAACACAACGAAGCCCACAGTTTTGATCAGATTTTGTTGAAACTTTCACAGAATGATTGTAAGGTCATAACGATCATTCTGTTCATAACAGGGTTTGAACTGTCAAGAAACACAGGAAAGGGGGCCTTATGAAAATTTCATTTATAAATCCTTGTTACCAAGTCCAGAGATTTCATTGGATTTTCTTCAAACATTCACAGAATAATTGTTCAATAATAATGATTGTTGATGTTGACATTAGACCTAATCTGTCAACTATCACAGAAAAAGGAGCATTATGAAATTTAATTTTAAAATTCCTGTACCACAAAGTCAACAGTTTTCATCAGATTCTGTTTAAACTTTCAAAGAATGATTGTTCCATCAAGAGGATTCTTTCTTTTCAAATTAGGCCTGATCTGTCTAGTATCATGAGAAAAGGGGCCTTTTGAGAATTTTATCTATAATCCTTGTAACCAAGTCCAGAGCTTTCATTGGATTTTCTTCAAACCTTCAAAGAATCCTTGTACAATAATTACAATTGTTGATGCTGACACGAGACCTGATCCTTCAAGTATCACAGGAAAAGGAGCATTATGAAAATTTTATTTTAAAATCTTTACACCAAGATAAAAGTCTGCAGTTTTCATCAGATTCTGTTCAAACTTTCACAGAATGTTTGTACCATCATTAGGTTTGTTTCTCTCCAAATTGGGCCTGATCTGTCTAGTATCATAGGAAAAGGGGCTGTATGAAAAATTATTACCAAATCTTCATTAACACAAGAATGTCCTCAGTCTTTATCAGAATCTCTTCAAACTTTAATAGAATGATTGTACTCTCATTTGGATTGGGTATGATTTGTTAAGTGACACAAAAAGGGGTCATAAGAAAATTTTATTACAAAAACATCATTATCACAATAATGTCCTCAGTCTTTATTATTTTCTTCATACTATCTATCATTAGGATTGTTCCTTTATATATTGGGTCAGATTTGTTTCACGAGAAAAGGTGCCTTATGAAAATTGTATTACATAAGATATTTGACACAATTCAGTCCACTGTTTTCATTGATTCTCTTCAACTTTTAAAGAATGATTATACCTTCATTAGAATTGTTCCTTCTGAAATTTGGTTTGTTCTGTAAAGTATCATGGGAAAAGGGGCCCTTTGAAGATTTCACTATAAACTCAATTAACACAATGAATTCCACAGATTACACAGATTGATTGTACCATCATTACAATTGTTAATTTTGATAGTTGATCTGATTATGGCAAGTGTCACATAAAAAGGGGCCTTATGAAAAACTTTCTTAAATATTCTAGTTAACACAATGATGTCCCTTGATTTCACTGGATTCACTTCAAAATTTCACAGAATGATAGTACAATCACTTAAATGGTTCTTTTCAGAACTTGGTACAATCATGTTAAAAGGGGCCATATGATTTTTTTTTTTTTTTTTAATATTCTAGTAAACATAATGAAGTTCCTATATTTCATCAGATTCACTTTTAACTTTCACAGAATGATAAAACCAACAGTAAAGTATCACGGGAAAAGGGGCCTTATGAGAACTTGATTTTAATATCTTTGTTTACTCAATAAAGTCAACAGTTTTATCAGATTCTCTACAAAGATGCATGGAATAAATGTGGCATTCGAAACACAGAAAAAGGGGTCTTACAGATTATCATTCAAAACATTCTTGTGTATGTGATGAAGATCACAATCATTATCAAATTGTCTTTTAAATTTCGCAGGATAATTGTAGGGTTGTAAGGGAAGTTCCTTTTAGAATGAAATTGGTCCATCAGAAAACACAGGAAAAGGGGCCTTATGGATTTTCATTCAAAACAATCCTGTTTATGTGATAAAATCCACAATTATTGTCAGATTCTAATGAATTTCACAGGATGATTGTAGGGTCAAAAGGTAACTTCCTTTTGGAAATAGAGTTGATCCGTCATGAAACACAGGAAAAGGGGTCTTGAGGATTGTTGCTCAAAATAATAAAGGGGATAAAGTCCTGTTTATTTGCTTTATGCATTCTTCTTTGAGTAATTAACTTCCTTAAATATCAGATTTCTTTAACAGAAAACTTGATAACCAGTAGAGCGTCTCAGGCCCTCATGGGCCTCTTGTTTTTAAATTTGACATCATTTATAAAAAGTTTTATTTCAAAAAAGAAATAGGAATATTGATAAATGATAACCCTTTAATATTTAGAGCCAATTCTATACAAAAAAGGAACTCTGAGGTAACAAAAATTGGTCATGCCTTATAGCTGAAAGTGAAAGAAGGATAAGTTGCAAACCATTTCGTTTTAATTTGTTTTCTTGTGGGTTTTTCTATCTTTCTATCGTTACACCCCTATAGATTGTTTCAATTGTCGTTGCAAGCAGTTTCTTCATTATCCACAATGTTTTTTACCCCTAAGGCAAAAAAGGTCCAAAATTTCATAAGCTTTAAATTGTCGTATGCAACTTCTTTCAGTTTGGAATAGTCTGAAATAACTGGTGGTAAAAAAACTTGCCCTTGTAATTGCATCTTTAACTCTTTTTCCAGATATATTCTTCCAAATGGATGAATCAAGAAGGCTGCATATATCACAATGGCCAAATCTTTACCCCCAAGAGGAAGAAAGATTGAGCAATATACATGTACCTTTTGCATATGCTCTCGTCAAGAACAGAAAAAAGACAAAGTGGAAAACGATTACTTAAAAGCAACCCCTCATTATATAGACATCTTGAAGAGTGATCATCCACAACCATACAAAATAAATATCATAAATAGACAGTGCAAGGATCAGAAAGAACTCTGTAAACATAGGTATATATTGAATATTTCTCCCATACATAACAGTAATAGGAGGAAGCTCCCAGTTATCTATTATGAAGATGTATCGGCAATATTTGAAGATGTTTCAGTAATATTTGAGGGTAACAGAAAGAAGATTTGTAGTAAAAGGCCTGATTCTGACAGTTATTGCTACATACAGAATTATTTTCAACATGCAAGACTAAGAGTGGGAGTTACCAAGGTACAAGTCTCGGGTTACCATACAAGTACAGTCTCAGTAATATGGGAGAATCAAGATACTTTTTCATTTCCAGAAGGCATTGCATTACAAATATGCAAGTGGAAAAAAAGAAGAAGACACGTCAGTGTTAGACAAGAAGAGGAAAATAATGATGTACATTGTATCAGTTTATCAAACCCTTCAAAATCTGAAGTTAAAGCAACAGCACAACAGATCCATGACCTTACAGTACTACCTCATAGTAAATCTGAACCTGCACCTGTCAAAGTTCCGCCCAATAGCATTGAATTAGTTGCATATCCAGGGCGGAGAAAATCAAACAGAGGTGGTCAAAGATCGCGTCACAGACCCCAAAATTCTCAATCTCCCATCTCTAGAGATGAGGAGGGAAGCAGTGTTCCCATTCAAGCCACGGATAATGTCACAGACATGCCAAATAGGGAAAATACTGTTACTTCGACAGAACCTATACTCGGTCGTGTTGGTTTACCTGTCACCACAAATTTGATGTCATCTATAGAGAGTGAGGAGAGACTTGCTTCAAGAAGGAGAGGGATGATTCAGAGCAGAGCAAGAACTCCTACATTACGGCCTCCCAGATATCCAGAATATGCTGATCTTGAGAAAAGACAGGCATCTTTTACAAACTGGCCACAGACCACAATGCAAAACCCTTCCAACATGGCAGAGCAAGGCTTTTTCTATACTGGTATGTTAATTATTGCACATAATAGGGTTTGTTGATTTGTTGAAATTCCAGATTTTAAAATGAAGTCTGTAAGCTCTTTCAGTTTGGATAAGTCTAGAATTTTGTAGTGGGGCTACAGATGAAAGCTCTTGAAACCATCAGATTTGTATTGAAATCAAAAGACAAAGCACTGTAAGAACTAGTTGATGCACCATGCAGGCTAAGATCAGAGTGCACATAAGTGAAAGCTGATCTTTTACTATGCCTCCTACAAAAGTAGGAATGTTCCAGTTTCAGCATGGATATGCTTAACCCTTTCCTGTTTTTCAAATTTTTAGACTTGTCCAATTTAAAAGAAGTTGCAGACAACAATTAAAAGTGAGTGCAATTTGAAAAGTAACCAGCCTATAGGGTAGAAAATATTGTGGGATAAGAAGAAATTGCTTGTTACAAGCAATTTCTTCTTATCCCACGATATTTCCTCAAGTATAAAAACTCAGGGAAGTAAAATCCAGGGATTAACCAGGAAAGGGTTAAATAGATTCCAAATATATTTATTTGCAGGAAGCCAGGATCTTGTAAGATGTTTCCAGTGTGGGATAGGGATGAAAGATTGGTCAGAAACAGATGAACCCTTGTTTGAGCATGTGAGACATTCATCAGAGTGCAGTTTCTTGTTGGAACACCTAGGACCTGAGCTGTTAGCAGCCTACAAGGTAATGCTATTTAGTCTGGTATGAAGAGCCAAAGACCATCAATGCGATTTGCCAAAATGTTCTCTACCAAGAAAGTCAAAATTTTTTAAAATTTTATCAACTTGAAATCATCTACTACAATTTTGTTGACTTTGGACCTGTCTAAAATTTTGTTATCTAGTAATGGATTAACAAGTGAATGAAGGCAGGATAAATTCTAAGTAGAATGCATCATTTTGAAAACATTACTAATCAAATCTTTGAAATGATCAAATTTTATACCCCTGCATCGAAAGATAGGGGGCATATTGTTTTATCTCTGTCTGTCTGTCTGTCATTCAGTCTGTTGGTTTGTCTGTCTGTCTGCAAAACTTAACCAAAAAACTTAACATTGCCAAATACAACCAGCCTATTCAAGATACAATGCTCATTTTTGGCATGATGATACATCTCCATCAAGTCAACAACACTTTTAGTAGTAAAGTCCTGTTGCGTTGGCATTGTGTTTCACAAACATATCTTGAAAATCACTTAGAATGGATATCATTTTGTTTTCAGATTAATTTGATACCAGCAGGAGCCCAGCCTGCAACCCAAAGGGGGCAGACCGGCTCCTCCATGCAAGCTCCAGCAATAAGCACATCACAAGGAAATACACCACAGTCTGGTTAGTTCAACCCATTACAAGTCAACAATAGTTTAGGCTGGTCAAAATTCAAAGAAGTCACAGATGACAATTTTAAGTTGATGGAATTGTGAAGATCTATCTCTTATAAAGAAAAAAACATTGTGGTCTTATAAGGAAAAAAACATTGTGGATAATGAAGAAATGATAGCAAGCCATTTGTTCATTTTCTGCAATTTTTCCAAAGCTCTTTTCTTGAGGTTTGTGAAAAAACACCATTGTGTTGGAATGGGTTAACGGCAGATAATTGGTGGATCACTGTGCTCTCAATCAAAAAATTGTTGAACAAATCAAACTGTTCATTTAAATTGATCCAAGATGATCCTAATTTCAACGCCCCTAAATTGTGGGGACATATAGTTTTACCAATTTCTGTCTGTCGGTCTAACTTCAAACTGTAAACTTGACATAAAAACTTAACCTTTTACTATTAATCAAATACCATTCAAGATGCATGAACATGGCTCATATTTTGAACATAGGTTCCTTGAATTGATATGCAACAGTTTGTTGTAAGATCAGGGTCATTATCAGGTTCCTTGAATTGATAGGCAACAGTTTGTTGTACGATCAGGGTCATTATCAAGGCCACAAACTTTGTAAGCATAACTCAAAAACTTGATATTTTTCTCTCATTTTAACACCATTCAAGACAAATGGCTCATTACTGGATAAAGGTTTCCAGCATTTTAGTCATCAGTTTGTTGTAAGATCAGGGTCATCCATCAAGATCAAGGTCACTAATGTAGGTAAAACACGGTTCAGACAGCTCACTCACTCAGTCAAATTTTAGAAATAATGTGTGCACTCAAGAGAGCTCATTTTTGCCTCAAATACCTTGATATTTGTAAGAATGTTTGTCTTTATAATATCTGGGTCAATGACAGTTTAAGGTCACATAGGGTCTAAAACTAGGTCAAATAGTAGAAAACCTTGAGTGCACTTTAGAGGGCACATTTTTGCCTAGAATGGTCGAATTTTTAGTCAGAATATTTGTCTGCAAAATATTTTGGTCAATTTCGATATTAGGTCACACACTGTGAAAAACTAGGTCACTTGGTCAAATCTTTGAAATAAACTTGTTTGCACTTTTCAGGGTACATATCATCCGCAAATGCCTTGATCTTTGGTCAGAATGTTTGTCTGTTTCAGTCAGTTTTGATAGTAGGTCACTTTTTGTAAAACAAAAAAAAACTGAACTTGGTCACTATGTCAAATTTTGGAATAACCTTGTATGCACTCTAGAAGTTGGACTTTTTGGCTCAATTGTTGTAATACTTTTTCAGAATGTTTGACTTCATGAAAATCTCTGTCAAGTTCGATATTGGGTAATATGGGCCAAAAACTAGGTCTTATGGCCACATGTTTGTATGAAAGATTTTCACTACACTTCTGCCAGATAATTTGAAACATGATGAAAATGTCTTTCCAATTTTAATCCGAGACAAGACCCTGTAACAGGTCTGGTTAGGGCAAGATAAGGTATATTGTGCTACTTTACTTCCAAGTCAATGACTCATCTGAGCACCAATGGCCCTTTTGTTTAAGAGTAACTAGGTCTTATGGCCACATGTTTGTATGAAAGATCTTCACTACACTTCTGCCAGATATTTTGAAACATGATAGAAATGTCTTTCGAATTTTAATCTGAGACAAGACCCTGTAACAGGTCAGGTTAGGGCAAGATAAGGTCTTTTGTGCTGTTTTACTTCCAAGTCAGTGACTCAGGTGAGCGCCAATGGCCCACTTGTTTAAGAGTAACTATCTGTTACAGGTTATTTAGATATATAATGTCAGTCCCAGAGTATCTTCACCTGAGTTTTCTGTACTTATATTTCATTTCAAATACTTGCTGACTTTAAAAAGTTGTCTTCAATTCATTTCAAATGGGATTTGCACAGTCTGAAAAATTGCAATGGTTTAACCCATTCCAAAATGACAATTTAGACTGCTCTAAATTGAAAGAGGTTGCAGACAACAAAACAAAGCTGGTTTGAATTGAAAATTGAGGACAGTATAAGGTAGAAAAAAATTGTAAAAAAATGAGAAATTGCTTGTTACAAGCAATTTCTGCTTTTCTCACAATGTTTTCCGGTAGCTCAAAAAAATGAAGGATTGTGTGGGAACGGGTTAAACCTTAAGTTTTATTACAGGATCTCAAGGCACTGGAGCAAATACAAGAACTACTACTACAGCAACAAGCAATGTTAGGAGTCCCCAGTACAGCACAATGGATGCAAGGATAAGATCTTTCAATAGTGACTGGCCAACTAATATATCACAAACCCCACATCAGCTGGCTGAGGCTGGATTCTACTTCTCTGGTAATTACATTGATCAGTTAACCCTTAACTGATTTTAGCTCTACTGGCCAAAGGCCACTAGAGCTATTGCGATGGCTTTTTTCCGTCTGTCCATCCGTCCATTGTCCGTCAGTTAAACTTTTTCTTGTTAACACTCTAGAGTCCACAGTTTTCATCGGATTCCCTTCAAACTTTCACAGAATGATTGTACTATCATAAGGATCGTTCCTTTCGAAATTTGGTATGATCCGTCAAGAAACATGGGAAAAGGGGCCTTAGGAAAATTTCATTAAAAAATACTCGTTAGCACTATAGTCCACAGTATTCATCGGATTCTCTTTGAATTTACTCAGAATGATTATACCGTCATAAGGATCGTTCCTTTCGAAATTTGGTATGCTCTGGCAAGAAACATGGGAAAAGGGGCCTTATGAAAATTTCATTTCAAAAAATTCATTATAAAATCCTCCTTAACAATCTGGAGTCCACAGTTTTCATCAGATTGTATGCATACTTTCTCAGATTGATTGTACCATCATAAGGATTGTTCCTTTCGAAAATGGGTATGATACACCAAGAAACACCTAAAAAAGGGGCTTATTAAAATTCAATGAAAATATCCTCGTTAACACTCTAGAGTCCACAGTTTTCATCAGATTCTCTTCAAACTTTCACAGAATGATAGTACCACCATAAGGATCATTCCTTTAGAATTTGGTATGATCTGTCAAGAAACATGGGAAAAGGGGACTTATGAAAATTTCATTTATATTCAATATAAAATCCTCCTAAACAATCTAGAGTCCACAGTTTTCATCAGATTCTCTTCAAACTTTCATAGAATGATTGTACCGTCATAAGGATCGTTCCTTTCGGAATCGGATATGATCCGTCAAGAAACATGGGAAAAGGGGCCTTATGAAATTAAATTAAAAATTCCATTAAATATCCTTGTTAACACTCTAGAGTCCATAGTTTTCATTGGATTCTCTTAAAACTTTCTCAGAATGATTGTACCATCATAAGGATCGTTCCTTTCGAAATTTGGTATGCTCTGTCAAGAAACACGGGAAAAGGGGCCTTATGAAAATTTCATTTAAAATTCACACACGACCCAGCATTTTTACACGCCAATTGATCTTGAACAGGAAGTAGAACTAAGATATATTAACCCATTATCACACAATTCTGCATTTTTACATGACATTGAGATATAACTATGGCAAACATTTTGGGAAAAGAAGAAATTGTTTTGTCCTCTGCATTCTTTTTCAATGAAGACAAGTCTAAATTTTGTCATTTAGGAATGGGTAAAATGAATAAAAAAAGTAAAGTTTTTGGTTGAAGACTTAAACCAGGGCTCTGCAGACTCCAAAAATTTGGGGAGAAGTCACTTCTCACTAGTCTGAGAATTAGGAGAAGTTTTTCAAAATGGGGAGAAGTGGTGAGACTTTAAGGAGAAGAGGATTGCGTTAAAAATTGAGTTTTTGCGCGTATTTCTCATTTCTATCAGGAAATAAAATAGCTTTACAACCAAGTAGTTGCATTTTATATTATGTATTATGCAATAAACATAGAAAATACTGCTTACCCTTTCAGTACTCAATAATGATCTTATTCCTGTGAACAAATACTTTTGTATTTTTCTTTTTTTAGGTTTGAGACTTCAAGAGTTTGATTCTGATTTTTTTTTTCTTTAATATTTCATAATAGATTCATATATGATAAAAAAGTCAACTAATAAAAAATGCAAATTGTGTCTGAATGAAATGAGTAGTGTTACTATTTGAAGCAGAAAATGAGAAAAGATTTTTTTGTAACAACATGTATTTAATCAAACCATTACCAGAAGAAAAAAATTCAGACTGGTACAAATTGAAAGAAACTCAATAAGACATTTCAAAGTGATCTTAAATAAGAAGAAGGTGCCAAAGAGGGTAGAAACTTGTGGGGAAAGGATAAATTGCTTGCTGCAATCATTTCCTTCTTTTTCCACAGTTTCCCATTAAAACATTTCAAGATGTCAAAATGGGGGATTGTGTGGTAATGAGTTAAAGTCTGCCCACTTTACCTGATAACATATAAATGGATAAAATTTGTCATTAATTGGTCATAAAAGGTCCTCTGTGATTTAGTCAGTTATAGTGTGTAAAGGGTAAGGGTTACTGCTGAGTACACAAAACCAGACTGTACATGCAGAGGTTTAAAGTTAACACAGGATAATTTGCTCAATTTTATAGGAATACATGTTATTTAAAGGAATTATTACCAACACAAGTAAGTGAAATTAAGTTTTTGGAAAGAATGTATTATAACAAGAAACTCGGGAAAAGATCGTAGCAGCCTTTAAATTGTTTGCCATAAATTTCGTCACTTGTTACAATTAAAGCAGATAATTCAAATTAAAGGATTCTAATGAAAAATGAATTAACTCTACGTAGATTTTCGGCAGCATTGTTTTTCATCAAGATTTCAAATTTTTAACAAAATTTTGACTTCTGCTAAATGACACAGCGTCCGTAAATGTCGGCCATTATTCTCATTATGTGAAAGTAAGCAACAAATCTCGTAGACTGATGATAACTTAATTTACAGAAATAATTAAAACTTAAGAAGGGAAAGGATTTTAAATAAAGATTTCTGGTGCCGATAGTCTACAAAGCATTGCCGAAACCAATCAGCGTAGGTGTGAATGAAGCGAGCATGTCGACTATTAGCTGCCAGAATGTACCCCTCTTTCTGATAATCTGCTGGCCTCGCGAGTATCCATACATGCTTGAATTACGATCAAAGGGCTTACGACTGGCATCTGTATAATTGCAAACTGTCCCCTACTTTTAAAGCCACTGGGCCAGATTTGGTTATCACCTATTGTATACAGGCAACTTCCTGAAAATTCCAGGCGACTTCAACTTCGCTTTGATCTGCAAATCAGGCAAAGTTTTATGAAACCAAGCGACTTTTTCGCCTGAGTCGCCCACTCTGCAGAGCCCTGCTTAAACATCTTAACTACAGCTTTGATAAGCTGTAGCTAGAATGCTAAGATACCTAACCAACAGAAACTCTTCATAAAAACATTGGTAAATGTTGGGGTTCAAAGTGCTGAATGAATGTTTCGATTCGATCATAGATGATTGATTCTTTCATTAATAACCTTGATCTGTCAATTGTAGTAATACAACAAGATCAGGATGAGGTGGTAATGCTATTCTTAAATCCCCTCAATGAAACCTTAAGTTACGGATTTAACATTTGAGTTGTTTGAATAAAGTACTTGCTAATGTTATTTGCTTGCTTTCTTTGCCACATATGATTTCAAATTGGCTTTGCTGGAGCAGAGTTAATTTGGTAGTTAAGTGTTAGATTCTAGTGTCAGGGGTCCCTTGTTCAATTTCAAGCTCAAGTCTTTCAGATGAGTCTTTAAACTGAGGATCTGTTGCCATATGACCAGGGCTCCGGAAATTTAAATAGGTCTGGGAAAATGCCCCCCCCCCCGCCGGCGAAAAAGACCCCCCGACCCCTCTGCCGAAAAAAAACAAATACCCCCGCCTTTTTTCACCATTCCCGTACGTAAAAGAGTTCATCATTCATTCAGTAGTTGCCTTCTTTTTCAAAAATGATGATTAGATGTTATAATCTTCAAGGCGTGGAAGATTATGAAATCAACTGACAAATCCTACTTTCATTTTGTTTTTGAAAATTCGGCTGTGAATAAATTGCAATTCCGGCAAAGTACAGCAGTCCACGAAATTCCAAAATATTGTAAAATTAGATAGACAAATAAATTACATTATTAAAATTTCCGGGTTTTACAGAATATCTCCGTGACGTACGCTCCCCCCCCAACCCCCCGAGTACCGCCGATTTAATTATAGTATTGATATACTTTTTCATTTTTATAAGCTAGTTATCCAAAGTTCTTTCAAAACGAGCGTCTGTTGATGGAAAAACACAGCGGACGTCACAAAAATGTCGGGTCAGTCCATTCTACCCCCAAGGGATCGCAGAGTCGTGAGGTACATCAAAAAGACCGAAGGGACAAACTCAAGTGGGCCATCCCATGTTTTGCACTATTTTTCTAGAGTATAATTTGTGCACAAATTTCGGTCATTTATTTATTGTAGTCGATTTCCGGTTTATGATTCGGACATTTTCCACCCCTGAAGTAAGATTCAATTTTATTGACGGAACTAGCGATATTATCAAGCTGTCGTTTTCATTTATATTTAAATTATCTGTATTCTGCGGATTTCCATTTATTGTTTGAATTCTATCGGCTAAGTTTCTTACCGTGAATGAAAAACTATAAAACGTATATTAACGACGTGACTTTTTTACAAATTTGAAACCCCATTTCATGCGCTTTCTTAAGTTAAATTAATTTCATAAAAGTGTTGTGCTGAGCTATTCCGACTTTGTACAAACAGCAACTGAAGCCTGTTCATGTCTCGATTTATATGCGCATCCCATGTTATAGTAAAAGAAATTAGTTTGACGAGTAACGGCAATCTAAGTCGACGCAGTTTTAGATGTCCATTTTGATAAGACTTCAAATGTGTGTAAGTCAAACCGATTCTCTATTGCAAATAGTTTACAAAACTCGATACCCTAAGATCGGTCAAGCGCAAAACTGCAAATTAGGTCCACATTCGGATGGACATTTGACTGGCCGGTGGGTAAACTAATTATCGATTTTTGGCACTTGTTTATCTCTTGATCTGCAGGTAATGTGTGAAACCCTTCGATTATGTCGGTTTCAAGTGAATTTTGATATGGTGGGCGAGTTTATCAGTATTTCAACGTGAAATTTGATGAAAATTTTGGACCGATTTTTGTGTAATTTTTGGGATTCCAATCGGTCTGGCAATTCAAAATTCGGTCCAGACCGGCAATTCATCGGAATTCCGGAGCCCTGCATATGACCTATGTAG
Source organism: Fragum fragum (assembly GCA_946902895.1). Taxonomy (NCBI): domain Eukaryota; kingdom Metazoa; phylum Mollusca; class Bivalvia; order Cardiida; family Cardiidae; genus Fragum; species Fragum fragum. The sequence continues at coordinate 27,484,447 of OX336368.1, forward strand.
ATGAGTAGGACTTAAATGCCAATACAATCAATCATGTTATTTCATCAGGTAATATGTCAAGTCAGTACTGTGTGATAATTGTTCAAATATTAAATTTCAGGTTATGGGGATGTCTGTCGTTGTTTTTCGTGTGATGGGGGCTTACAGCGATGGGACCCACAAGATGATCCTTGGATTGAACATGCCCGCTGGTTCCCTGAGTGTGAATACGTAAGACAAACTCGAGGACAAGATTATATTGATCTAGTACAGAGAGCTGCCACACAGAGCAGTGACGAAGATAGTGTGAGTTATCTAAAGTATTTTTAGGTGGAAATGATGTCAACTTGCAATCTGAAATATTCTTTATTCTTCTCATTAGCGGAATGATTTTAGTACTGATTAGAAATGTCTCATCATATATGGGGAAATGCTGGGCTATATTCACTTCTTGTCTAAAAGAATGATTTGAATGGTCAATTGAGAATTTTTCATTGAAGGAGGTAAATTTTCAACTATACATTAATTTTGGAGTTTTGACACAACCTTGGTAAAATCTGAGGGTTAAGCTTTAGTACACTGCAGCTTCACTCTAAAGCTGTTGGTGGGGTCCAAGAAATGAAACAACGGAAGAGGTGGAGTTATTATGCTATAACGCTGCCCCCCTCCCCCGCCTGATTAATTCAACTGTCACATCCAAAAACCCGGTAAAATCGTGATAACACTACCACATTGACTAAAATGTAACAATTTTAATTTCATAAATGTTACTAGTCGGGAGATGAAAAACAACAACTGTAGTTACGAGATTTTAGCAGACACCAACGGAATTCGGCGTATTGAAAATTACTAAATCCTACCCTTATCTTCCCGGTCTACCGGAACTAAATAATACATAAATTTCTACAGGTCTACAAATTATGTTTCTCTTTCGGTCCCTGAATATCAGAAAGCCAGAATTTTCAACCGAGACATGTTTTATTATCATTGATACTCGTTGGTGGTTCTATCTAATTAAATTTAGTTGTACATCAATTGAAATATTTCCATCTTTAAAGGAAAGGGATAAAATATAAGTGTCCCGCATATCGTCGTCTCGTTGGAGACAAACGAGTTGTTGAACACCTGGAGTTACTGACGCTTTGAGAAAATTACATGAAAATCGACCTTCGAACCTTTTTTGCGGTAATGGACTTGGTCTAATTTCATTACCATCGTTCAAAATACAGTAACAATAAATCAACAAAGAAGTTTATCTGAACCATGTCATTTACGAATCGGGTTTTACACCGACCAGCTGCACATGTACAAAAATGGATTAAACTTTGTAGCGGGTAACTTTTAATAGTGACAATGAAGGTCATGATAGACAAAAAAATCCGAGACGGCCGAATGTCTAGTTTCACTGTCAACTATGGCCAAGACCAACGTATTGTTGAACCTCTAGGCCTACCTGCTGTGAGAAAAAATACAGATTTTTTTTGTTAAATGAAATCAGTAATGATGGTAAGTTCAGGTAGTTGATTCTCTAAAGACAAGGGTAAATTTCAGTCACCAAGAAGTCTCACGGGTACGCGTCTGGCACGAGTCAACCCCAGAAACTCTCCCATGCATAGCTGAACATCTGGCGGCGATGCCTTTGATCATCTTTCCTCCTTCATAATAAAATACACTGTACCCGAAAACCTTTACTTCATATTTGTCAATGAGCTTTTAGTTGTGTGTTTGATCAGACAGAATGGGATTAAATTTCCGGATTATTGAAAGGGATGCGGAAATATAATGGTTTTCTATTTTAATCTACTAATATTATCTATCCCTTATCAGCTGAGAAGCATATGATTTTGTGACATATGTAAAAATTAAAACTCATGCATTTTCTGTATTCAGCTAAAATGCTGCAACTACGACTGGTTGTTTTCAAAGTATATTCTCTCATTTTTATCTTAATTTGTTACGAGCGAAGCCACTACCCTCTATGAGCTCCGGATAATGTGAAACCAAAAGTAGGCTCAAGTCAATGTCTAATTTCATGATCCCGCAATATTTTCAGAACAGGTCCTACCGGGGACTGAAGAAAATTTAAAACACCGAGAGAGAAACAAAGTCTGATATTTTAATCACATCATCTTCAAGGTTAGTAACTGAAGGATACAGAGATGCGTGCCTATTCTCTATTGATTTAAAATTATCAATGACTTAAGGCTCTAATCACCTCAATGTCAAACAATTTGACCAAACTATGGAACCGAATTATAAATTGAAACATTACGCGTGTAATCAATCAAACAAAGCAATTACCTCTAATCTAATGCTTTAATTGCCACGACCGTCTCCTGTTAGGTGTGAAAAACTTGGCTACTGGTTATAATCGATTTTAATGTGCTGTTAAATTAGCGTCAACGTCGTATCTCAGCATCAGCAACTCAAAATGATCCCCCCCAAATTATGGGAGCCAAGTGGACCCCGCGTTATAATGGAGTCAGCGCTGTGCCGGGTAGTGTTATAGAGGTGTTGCAGTGTATTTCAACTAGATTTCATTGAAACAATGTAGTTTCAAGATTTCACCAAGAAACCATCAAATTGTTAACACACAATCCATTTCAAAGTATCAAAAATTTTTATATGGTATTGTTTCTATTATATTCTATGAAAATTTGAAAGAAAGGAAGCTGTTTAATATAGTTCTTCCTTTGATATATTAAGAATTCTACAACGTTAATCCCCAAAAGATCCTGGCCCAGGTAAAATAATGTAGTAAATGAATTGCTGGAAGCAATAACAACATAAATCAATTCTTTTTAAACAAATTCAACACAATTCTGCTTTTAGATGCCATCAACTAAAAATTGATGTCTGCAACTTCTTTGAATTTGGACCATTCTAAAATTTTGTCATCTGGTAATCGGTTAAAACAGAATAACAAACAATAAACCAAGTCCATTCATCTTTAATATTGAAAGTGAAAAAGCCAGTAATTCCTTCAAACAAACAATTTCTCCTTTTCTTACAATGTTATTTTCATAATGAGACTTTTTTTTCATTTCAAAAGCACTTTGAGATGTTGTCTGCAACCCCATTTCATTTTGGACAAGCCTACAATTATTTAGTCATGTGTTAAACATTTACAGAACCTTATCTGAAATTTTACAGTGAAATTTAAAGAAAAATAGCACATACCTAAAGTATCTCCATATCCATCCAAAATGCATTCACATCTTCAGCCCATGCCAACACAATGACACATTTTGACACCCCCCCCCCCAAAAAAAAGGTGTAAAATGCAATTTATTCATTTTCCTAAATGTTTTCAACTCAGAAAGTTGAAAAAATCTAAAATTTCATAAGATTTAAATTGTTGTCTGCAGCTCCTTTCAATGTTAACCAGTCAAAAATTATGCCATCTGGTAATTGATTTAACACTACCACACAAAAAAGAACATGCCAAACAAAACATGTCTGTGGTGTGCATGGAGGATAGTAGAAAACGTTTATAGGATTACTACCTTAACCCATTACCAGACAACAAAATTTTAGACTTGTCAACATTGAAAGAAGTTGCAGACAACAATAAAAAGTTTATTAAATTTTAGATATTTCCAATTTTTTGTTAAGAAAACATTGTGTATAATGAAGAAGTTGCTTGTAACAAGCAATTTCTTCATTTTGCACAATTTCTTCACAATTATTTTTCCTCTTTTTTATGAGGCGCATATAAAAGCATCTTTGTGTCGTAATCATTGATCTTTGTACACATAAGTCTCCAACTTCTCTCAATTTGGACCTATTAGTTTTCTAGTAAGGAGGTCAGAACACTTTCCAAACAGCCTCTTCCTGGTCAATATATCAGTTCATTCTGTAGCAATTTTGACAAAAAAAAAACAGTGTTAAACAAGCATCTAAACCAATGTATGAATACTAAACTAATAATTGTCATCACAAAATGAGTTTTATCATCCAATGTATGGCTATGAATAGTCCTAATATGCTTAATTGAAACAAAAAGTAGCTAGCTATAAATAGAAATGTTATAGGAAAAAGGGAGGTAAGAAATGAAGACTTAAAGGGACCTAATACTTTAAATTGATTTAAATGGCATTTAAATCAATGTCCATATTACTATCAGTGACAGCAATAATTATGTCTCCCCCTTCAATGGAGTGAGCGTATATTGTTTTGCTCATGTCTATCAGTACGTTGGTCAATCGGTAGACTAAACCTTGCCTGGATGATTACTTGACAGAGAATAATGCACTTTCGCACAGACATTCATCTTGGTTTGTAAAAGACGCTTTCCATTTTCATATATTAATCCATTAAAAGATTTATCATTAATCCATTAAAAGATTTATCATGAAAACACAGTGTTTGTTCTAGGCAGGGGGATTGGGGGATTCCCCAACTTTTTTTTTAAGTAGTCTAAGAATTGTCAAAAAGGATAAGTCAACCCTAATGCTTAGCCTGGAATATTCCAGTTTAACCCACAACAGCGTCACAAGATGTTAGACTGGTCCAAATTGAATGAAGCTGCAGGCAATGATTTTTATGCCCCCGATAGATCGAGGGCATATTGTTTTTCAATCTGTCTGTCTGTCCGCCTGTCTGTCTGTCTGCAAAACTTCCAACTAAACATTTTCGTATAACTTCATACCTAATTAAGATACAATGCTAATATTTGGTATGTAGATAGGTCTAAACAAGGCCCAACTGGGGAAGGTCATTTCATCGAGGTCAAGGTCAAATTTTAAACATTTTCCCTAAAACCTTACTCAAAAACTTACTCTGCAAACTAAACATTTTCGTATAACTTCATCCCTAATTAAGATACAATGCTAATATTTGGTATGTAGATAGGTCTCAACAAGGCGCAACTGGGGAAGGTCATTTCATCAAGGTCAAGGTAAAAAAATTAACCCTTTACCCTAAAACATTACTAAAAAACTTAACCTGCCACTAAAACATTTTCCGAAAACTTCATCCCTTATTAAGATACAATGCTAATATTTGGTATGTAGAGAGGTCTAAACAAGGCGCAACTTGGGAAGGTCATTTCATCAAGGTAAAGGTCAAAATTTCAACCCTTTTCCCTAAAATGTTACTCAAAAACTTAACCTGCCAACTAAACATTTTAGTATAACTTCATCCCTAATTAAGATGCAATGCTAATATTTGATATGTAGATAGGTCTAAACAAGGTGCAACTGGGGAAGGTCATTTCATCAAGGTCAAACAGCAATTTTTTCATATTACACAATGTTTTCTACCAAGTAAATTGACAAATTTTTAATTGCAACAACTTTAAATTGTTGTCTGCAACGCCACTCAACTTGGACCAGTCTAAAATTTTGCAGTCTGGTAATGGGTCAAAGGTGAAGGTCTATATCAAGGTCATTTATTTAAATTGAGCTTTTTCCAGCAAAAACTTCTGCATTTTCATATGGATTACAAGATAATTTGGCCAAGTAGTTCTTCATTTTAATCAGACAATTATGCCTTATAACCCATAACCATATGACAAAATTTTAAACTGGTCCAATATGAAAGAAGTTCAATTTCAAGTTGATAGATTTTAGATATCGCTGCCTGTTTTGTTAAAAAACATTCCTGGAATTGCAGACAGTGCTTGTTACAAGCAATTTCTAATTTTTCCACATTGTTTCCAGAATGTTTTTAGGAGGCCTAAAATAGCGGGATTGTGTGGAAAGTGGTTAACTCAATTCCACACAGTGACACTTTAAGCCCCTCTTGATAAATGATTAGGAAAACATTGTCATATGAAGAAATTGCTTGAAAGGAGCAATTTCTTCATTTTCCACAATGTTTTCTACCTAATAAGTAAAAAAAATCTTAAGTTTTATAAGCTTTAAATTGTCGTCTGCAACTCCTTTCAATTAGGATTAGCCTAAATTGTTGCCATCTGGTAATGGGTTAAATATTTTATTTGATATCTTCAATGTCACTTGTCAAGGTTTTGATGAATTTGCTATTTGTTTTCTTCAGGATCATTCTTCAGTGGTTGAGCCCTCTTTATCCGGAGCAATGGCTGGTCTCTCTCTAAATGATTCAGGTAAGATATTCATCGAGGAGTAATTGTTGTTGCTTTAACAAATAACTAGACAACAAAATTTTATACTGGTTGGTCTGAATTAATAGAGATCACGGATGAAAATGAAAAGTGTTTGAAAATTGGTGCCGCCGTCAAAGCACAGTTGATAGGGTATCAGATTCCCAATATTCAGGCATAGGGTGTCATGCGTTCAATCCCCTGCGGCAGTACATATACTTTCTGAAATTTGCCTCTCACCAATGGATGGATGATTGTAAACCTAAGTGGGACAACAGCTTGTAGCTAGCAAAGAATGTAGCAGTGGTTCTGGTGTGAAATATACCAGGAAACCATTGTTAGGTGCTCCAACAATTGGTAAAGCAGCGTTAAACCCCATTCAAACAAACAAATTGAAAATCAATGGTACTAAATTTGGTAGAAAACCTTGTGGTGAAAGGAAAAATTGTAACATGCAATTTTTCCTTTTTATGCCCCCGCATCGATAGATCAGGGCATATTGTTTAACCGGTGTCCGTCTGTCTGTCTGTCCGTCCGTCTGTCTGTCTATCTGCAAAAGTTAACCTGCCAAACTTCAACCCTAATCAAGTTACAATGCTAATATTTGGTATGTAGATAGATCTCAACAAGGCGCAACTAGGGAAGTTCATTTCTTTAAAGTCAAGTTCAAAATTTTAACCCTTTTCCCTAAAACTTTACTCCAAAACTTAACCTGCCAACTAAACATTTTCCTATAACTTCATTCCTAATTAAGTTACAATGCTAATATTTGGTATGTAGATCAGTCTCAACAAGGTGCAACTGGGGAAGGTCATTTCATCAAGGTCAAGGTCAAAATTTTAACCCTTTCCCCTAAAACCTTACTCCAAAACTTACCCTGACAACTAAACATTTTCCTATAACTTTATCCCGAATAAAGTTAGAATGCTAATATTTGGTATTTAGATAGGTCTCAACAAGGCACAACTGGGGAAGGACATTTCAACAAGGTCAAGGTCATAATTTTAACATTTTCCCTAAAACATTACTCAAAAACTTAACCTGCCAACTAAACATTTTCCTATAACTTCATCCCTAATTAAGTTACAATGCTAATATTTTGTATGTAGATAGGTCTCAACAAGGTTCAACTTGGGAAGGGCATTTTGTCAAGGTCATAATTTAACCCTTTTCTCTAAAACAAAGGAAATAACCAATAAAAATCACCCGTTTCTTAAAAATTCCTGTTTCGGGGTCATGGTGTTTCACAAACACATCTTGTTACACAATGTTTTTGTAATAAGTTTTCTACATCATGTCAATTTGAGTTTTTGCATCTAGATAGAAAACAATACAAGAAAATCCATTAGTGATTTTTCCAGATTATGAAACTGACCTCTGACTTAGTATTTCAAATCGAGATATCAGGGGCTGCAGCCAAAGCACAGTTGATAGCATGTTAGCCTCTCAATCATGAGGTCTAGAGTTTGATTCCCAATTGTGGCAAATATCCATTCCAAGATTTGTCTCCCACCAATAGGTAGTTAATCATTAACGTAAGTGAGCTTTGCAGCTGGAGGATCAGAAAAGATATAGTGGTAGTACTGGTTAGAGTAATACCAAGAATCCATAGTTTGTTGCTCTTTTTGTTTGGTGACCTAAAAAGTAAACAAATTTGACAGAAGTCTGGCCCCTTCACTGTCTCCATTGGTCCCACCTATGACTACTACAGGAAATTCCAAGTTCATTTTAAATAGCATTATTTTGCAAATTTTATGGCCAATACCATATACCGGTAACAAAAAATAAAATTGTTAGTTGGCCTAATAAATGTGGTAACTACAGCATAAGCTGTAAGTACAATGTTTAAGTGGCCAAACCAATAAAAATGCTTCATCAAAGTGTCAGCAAGTGTCAGCAAGTGTCAGAATACAAAGTTCACAACTAAATGTCTAACAAATGATTTGATTGGTCAATTGATTCTTTGATTGACAACTTTGATAGGTCAATTTATGTATGTTTGCAGAGTCCCTGTCCTCTGAAGCTGCTAAGAGAGTTTTAGAAAAGGGGTTTTCTAAGAAGGCTGTACTACTGGCTATTCATGAGCTGCAAGCTAAAGGTCTGTTACATTTTTTCATAATCAATAATACTTTGCAAAATAAGACTGGTACAAATTGCAAGATGTTGCAAACGACAATTGCAAGACGGTGAAATTTGAAATATCTTGATATATTTTTGGTAGAAAACAATGTGGACAATGAAGAAATTTCTTGTAACAAGGAATTTCTTCATTTTCTAGAATGTTTCCCAAAGCTTTTTTTCTTGAAAGAGTTAAAATGATATGTGGAAATGGGTTAAATACCAAGTCAATGTCATAGTATCAATATATTGGATAGGAAATGAAAATTTGCTGAATTAGGAATTGCTATTTCAAAAAAAGTTGACCTATTACCACACAATGACATTCTCTTATGCTCTAAAAAAATTAAACATAAAACAATTTGAGGAAAAAGGAGAGATTTCTGGTAACAAGAATTTCCCTTGTTAGCTCACCTGAGCACGAAATCTTCTGGGTGAGCTTTTGTAATTGGTCATCGTCTGTATATTCTTCCATTCTTAATTACAAAAAAAATCTTCTCCTCCTAAACTAACCATGGAATTTCAACCAAACTCAACAGAAATGATACTAAGGTCATGCTCTTTCAAAATGCTTCAAAGAATTGAAACCCATGAATAACTTTGGTTGCCATTGCAACCGAGTGAAAAACTTAAAAAGTCTTCTCCTCCCAAACCATAAGGCCCAGAGCCTTGAAAATTGGCATAAATCATCATCTATTGACCCTCTACCAAAATACTTCAAAGAATTACCGGTACTGTTTCTTGAATAATAGCCATTTTCTGTGTAATCCCTGATTTTACATAGAAATAAAGATGGAAATCTTTGAAAATCTTCTCCGAAACCATAAAGCATATGGCTTTGATATTTGGTATAAATCATCATCTATTGACCCTCTATTGACCCTCTATCAAAAACCTTCAAAGAATTACTGTATCTTGAAAAATTTTCTGTGTGATCCCTGGTTTTACATAGGAATGAAAGAAGGTAATTTTTGAAAATCTTCTTCATTCAAACCATAAGGCCTAGAGCTGTAATATTTTGATTGTATCAATGTCTATTGAACCTCTACAAAGAATTACCATACTCTGAAAATTAGCCCTTTTCTATGTGATCCCTGATTTTACATAGAAGTAAAGAAGAATATCTTTGAAAATCTTCTTCTTCCAAAACATAAGGCTTAGCCCTTTTAATATTTTGTATGTATCAATATATAGTGACCCTCTACCAATATACTTCAAAAAATTACCATACTCTGGAAATTAGCTCTAAATGGAAGGATCTTCAATATACCTAGAGTTAAAGGTGAAAATCTTTAAAAATCTTCTCCATAATAATTAGGTGAAGGGCTTTGATATTTTGTATATATCGTAAAGCCTTGAGGCATCATACTCAGAGGAGCGATATAGGACCATCATGGTCTTCTTGTTCTCGTAATGTTTACTATCTATTTGACACTTATTTCCATTTTAGGGCAATTCTTCAACTTTACGAATTTGTCAATTACTCTGTTTACACTCTAGATACCACAATTTGGAACCAACCTTGACGAAACTTAACCCTTGCTGTCAAAACAAAGGACTGAAAGCACTGATAGATCTTGTTGTTCAAAATTCAATATTTTTTTAAGAAATCAACTTCATAAACAACTCTGGCGGGAAAAATACAAGCAGGAGGTATAGACAAAGATCAGCCTGCAATAAGTGCAGTCTGATCTTAGTCTACACCTCCTGCCAAAACCAGAATATTCCGGGTTCAGGATGATAAGGGTTAATCCGAGTTGTTCCAGGTCTCATGGTCAAATCTTTTTGTACAGATAATCCAAGTACTATTCTTTTACAAGTTTTACTAATTGTGTTACTTTGAGTTCAGTCATAACGCTTCTGATGAACATAATACCAGATGTCAAAATTTTAGACATGTCAAAATTGAAAGGAGTTGCAGACGACAATTAAAAGTTATTTTCAACGTTCTGGATAGAAACATTGTGTAAAATGAAGAAATTGCTTGTTACAAAATGTTTTCACACTTGTTTTTCCTGAGGTGCGTCTAAAAGCGTCACTGTGTGGGGATGGGTTAAGTCTTCTGCTGAAAAAAAACTTTGGTTGTTTTGTTGATAGGTTCTAGAGAACTGACTGAGCAATCCATCTTGGAAATACTGAGAGGAAAACAAGAAAGAGGCGAGGCATTGCCAACAGATACTCCACCCAATGAAGGTTTTTGTCTATCTTTTATCTTCATTATCCTGCGGCGTCACATATCCTTTTGGACATTTGTCTCTCGCCAATGGGTGGATAATCATAAACCTAAGTGGGATAGCAGCTAGAGGCTAGGAAAGGATGTAGTGGTAGTACTAGTATGGGAAATACCAGGAGTCCATTGTTTGGTGCTCCAGCTACCGTGATATGACTGAAATATTGAAATAACCATTGATGATCTAGTTAAACTTTGTCTATAATAATATGTTATCCAGCAGAGATAAATTCTGAGTAACAGTGTCCCTATTTGATGTAGAATGCTGTTTACTGTCAGAACCAAATTAATTATTGAAAATAGCTTATGAATTACTTAATATAGATACGATAGGGTTTGAGTAAATCGCTTTTCAAACAAGGTCAGTTGTTATAAAACAGAGCAAGGGATAAACATACAAATTTGTATATATCTGGTAGGCAATTACAGCCTAAAGGCTTGTTGACACATTGACAGTACTCTGAGACCCCCCTCCCCTTTATGCTGATTTGTAGTAACTCTACTGAATGGAGTCCCTCATTTTCCGTTCTGTGACATCACATTTACAGGAAATGTCTATTCAATAGTCCATGGGTTGGATAAGTCGAAAGATCCCTGCCCTAGATACAACTTGATGATGGAGTTTTTAAAATCTTGATTAGAATTCAAGGATTTAAATTTATGATTCAAGTGAAATTATAGTGTTTATTGACTTGCTTTACTCATTACCACACTAACCCATTTTTATTGCAGTCAGGATACTGACTGTAATCTAGGAATCGCTTGAATTCGCTCTTTGCTTCTAGGAATCTGACAATGACCTGAAAATTTTTTCCTTGCTTGTGAATTGATTCATAATTTCTTGTAATATACTATCTGAAAATGTAAGCCCATTCATAAAGAATGACCACAAAAAGCCGAATCACTGAATGGACGCAGTGATTAAGGTCACTACCATTACAGGTACTTCTATACTGCCTTTATACTAAACGAGTATGTTGACTCCTGATTTAAATCCGAGTTGTTGTTTGATTTCGAGACAATTGATAAAGATTATTTAGTGACAAGTAAAGGCATTAACCCTCAAGACAATGGTTATATCCCAGATTGATGTCATATCTTCGATAGGCTGATTTGACTTGAGTACAAGATGGATGGAAACGCCAAATTAGGTCACAGTTTTCTCAAGACGTCTACCGTAATTTCTGCACTTCCTGTTAAAGGTTATAATTTGATTGCATGTAAAATACGATTTCATTTGTACAAAAATTGTGTTTGTACCGCCCTGGCCCGGGCTTTCCCCAATTTAGTAAAATCATTTTTCGAACCGATTTTCTGTCATTCACGCGACAACCCTTCTCGCGTTGGATGCAATGTAAGGAAATACACGTTTGAAATATTTTCAAATTTGAAGTCCAGGCAAATTAAGGCATATTTATCTAAAGATGCCCGCTATTTTTTAGTTACATACCAATATGAAGCAGAGAAAAGATTATTTTCATCACATCATCCGTACTCAAAAATGTTCGACCAAAACCCAATTAGTTTTTCCCTAGATGATATGTACAAACTTTTTATTATATGGATTAAGGTTTATTTATCTTAGTATTCATTTCAATGTTCAGCTGGGATTTGAAGTTCTATAATTTGTATAATCAAAGCACTGAAAGTACCTCAGATGAGAAACAGAAACCAGATTTATACAACAAGAAGCTACTTTCTACCCAATTAATTATGTCCTCTGAATTTGCTTAGGGGTTTAAAAACTGCTTTCCAGAGCTTGTTGTGCAACATCTGGAAGAAATATCGTCTGATATCTATAAGTAGTGGAAAATGTTCATATTTCAAAACACAATTCACCTCAGATAATCCATGATTCTTTTAAGTAACCTGTGTGATATGAAGTCATATGTAAGAAAATAGTACCTTAATGCAAGATCCAATCACACTAGGCTTTAAAAATAGAACTCACTGACATGGAATAAAATAAACAGAAGTACACATACAGAATTTACTCAAATTGGTCTCCTCTAAGTGGATCAATCTCATTTGATCAGCAAACGGTCAACAGCCTTCTGGTTATGTTTGGTAATGAATTCCAGACAGTCTGTCTGTTGTCGCAACTCTCAGGCCCTTCAGGGCTTTGATTTCAATTATCATAACCTTCATTCTTACACTTTTTAAAAGTTACCAGCTACAAAGTTTAATCCCGTTTTGTACACGTGCATCTGTTTGGCATAAATACCTGATTCGTAAAATAGAGTTCTTTGTTGATTTATTGTTACCGTATTTTTAACAATGGTAAAGAAATTAGACCAAGTCCATAACTGGGAAAGAGGTTCCAAGGTGGATCCACGTGACATTTCTCAACGCGTCAGTTACCCCAGGTGTTCAACAACTCGTCGGTCTCCAAGGAGATGTCGCTATGCTGGATACTAAGATTTTATCCCTTTTGTCTAAGGATGGAAATATTTACATCGGTGTAAACCTAATTTCAATTAGATTAACCCTTTCCTGGATAAACCCGGGATTTTACGTCACTGTGATTTTATACTTGAGAAAACATTGTGGAAAAAGGAGAAATTGCTTAAAATAAGCAATTTCTCCTTTTCCCACAATGTTTTCTACCACATAGGATGGTTTTATTTTGAATTGCATCCAATTTTATTTGTTGTCTGCATCCCCTTTCAATTTGGACCACTCTAAATTTTCAAAAAACCAGGAAAGGGTTAATTCTGACAACTATCAAAAATAATAAAACATGACTCAGGTGAAAATTTTAGCTTTTACATATTGGCGTGGACCGAAAGAGAACCACAATTTGTAGATCTGTAGAAATTTACAGATTATTCAATTCCGATAGACCTGGAAAGTAAGGGTAGAATTTAATAATTCTCCGCACACTGAATTTCGACGGCTTATGCTAAAATCTTGTAACTACAGTTTTTCTCTTTCAAAATATTAGAGTGATGCTCCTTGAACTGTCCTTCATATATTTTGTCTGAATTTGACAATAACGCTGTTTATCAAGTTAGTTATGCGCGAGAAAACATGGTTGGGATTCTGTCGGGGGGGGGGAGATAGAAGTCTTCAAATGTGATTTCATAATAAGGAAAACTTAACAGACAAATCAGAGAATGAATTCAACTATCATACAAATTGCTAATATACAGTCCTGATAGCATTTTAAGCCGTTCAGGTCTTTCATTTTAAACTTGCATGAATAGGCAATTTCTTCTAGTCAGAACACACTTAATAACTCCAAGATAAGGTTTAACTAATTACCAAATAAAGTTGCAACTTTGTACAAATTGAAGGAGAAAGCAAATTATATTTCAAAATGATAGTTAACAATAAAAAAGTGACAATATTAAGTAGAAAACATTATGGGAAATAAAACATTTTAGTGTAACAACTGCCCCTTTTCCTGCAATGTGTTCTTCCACACTGTAACTGCTCTTTGGAGTGGTAAGTATTTGAATTTAGTTTTGTCTATCAAATTTCATATATTCTGCTTAGCTGAAAAATATTTTTCATACTTCTTTGAAAAAAAAAATGGTTTTGCAACTATTTTGTTTGCTTCTCTATAGAACTGTCCCAAACTGTTTATTTTCTTTTTAATGTTTTGATATTATATTTTAAGAATGAAGAGAATTTCTTTCGTTTTCAATTAAGTTTGAAATGAAAGCTGAAAACCCACTTCTGTATGAATCTATTCACACCTTGATTCAGGTTGATTAGGTTTCATACCTATATGAAAACAAATAATATTCTGTTCATTTGTTATTCCATTCCTTAATAATTCAATTCTTCATCTGTTATTCTGTTACCCAATAATCCAGCTTTTTTATGCCTCAATAAAAAAAAGTTTTGGAATACATGTATGCAGAAATTTAACAAGCAGTTTCTTCATTGTCCACACTGTGTTCTACCAAGAAAGACAAAGTGCTTGCGTGAGGTATTATGATAGGTCAGTGTAGACTACTCTAAAATATTGTCATCTGGTAATGGGTTAACCAAGTCCCACTCAACAGTGCTTTTTGACACCCTTCAAGAAAATATAGAATAACATAGTGTAAAATGAAGAAATTGCTTGCAACAAGCTTCATTTTCCACAATGTTTTCTACCTAGATAGTTAACAAAAAACACTCAAATTTTCTGAACTTTTAATTATTGTCTGCAACTCATTTCAATTATGACCAGTCTAAAATATGGTCTTCTGGTATTGGATAAGCGAGTAGAGACATCTTGTTATCTGGCAATGGTTCAAATCAACTACCTGTTTGTTTACTTTCAGCTTTGGCTGATCTTGATCCAGAAAGAGAAAATGGTCAGTATATATATATTTTAGCTGTCAATCAAAGAATCAATCGCCCAATCAAATAAATCATTTATACCAGAAGTGAACTTTGAACTTTTACATTTATGTGAAGCATTTTTGTTGGTTTGGCTACATATACATAGTAATTACAGCCTATTCCATCTCTAGTTTCAATGTTGAGGTTGCAAACCAGCCATTGTACATTTTTTGTTCAGTGATTCTGGTTATTAATTGTGCAAAATAACACTGGTTAAATTGAAGCAGAGCTTCCTGTCAGAGTCTGTTGGTGTGGCCAGTGGCGTCAATGAATGGGGCCAGCAATCAATCAATTATTGTCGAAAAAACCTTTTTACTGTGAGCAGGCTCATTTGAATAATTTCTATCTCGCCTGAGCACGAAGTAATCATTATGATCATTGAATGTCTGTCGTCTGTTGTGCAGTGTCAACAAATGAAGTGTTTCCACTCTAGAGGCCACAGTTTTGACCTAAATTTCATGAAACTTGGCCAGAATAATGGTTAGTGGTAGTACTGGTGAGAGAAATACCAGGAATCCATTTTTAGGTGCTCAAGCCGCTGCGATATGACTGAAAAACTGTAAAGGTGGCGTTAAACACCATTCAATCAATCTGACCCTTTACCTGTAAAATTCATATCAAATCTTAACCAATGAACTTACCATTTCTGATTACTGGTACCCAATTCAAGATACAATGCTTATATTTTGTATGATGATAGCTCTCATTTATATGTATCCGTCAAGGTCATCTGTCAAGGTCAGGGTCATCTATTAAGTTAGTACACCTGGGAAAAAAATGTTGTGTTTCTTAAACCATTACCAGGCGGCAAAATATAAGACTGGTCCAAATTGAAAGGATTTGTAGGCGACAATTTAAAGTTCGTAGAATTTAAGATTTTTTCAATTTTGTGGGTGGAAAACTTTCTTCATTACATATCACACATTGTTTTTCCCAGCTGTGTTTCTTGAGGGGCATGAAAAAGTTTCATTGATGGTAATGGGTTAAATGAAACTTTTTTTTTCTTCAGATCCGAACTATCTACAAGAAGAAAATGAAAAACTACGCAGGAAGATCAAGTGTATTCAGTGTAATGAGAGGGATGCTAATATGCTCTTTATTCCTTGTACCCATCACAGAATGTGTGAGGAATGTGCTGAAAACATTCAAACATGTCCAGTGTGTAATCTGAAAATTGAAAAGAAAGTAAAAACATATATGTCATAACAAAATTCACAGTGGTAATGTCGTAAGGATCAATTTGAAATGTTATGCGAGAGGGGGGCTTTGGAGATTTTGAACTTGTGCTTTGTCTTTAATTACATCTTTTTTTTTCACTTTGCTCATTTGGTAATACATGTGCAAATTATCCTGATCATAATCACTTTCTAATTTGCTCTTTAGGCCTTTACACTGATATTTTCACTGTTTAACTTGGCTTTATAGAGAAAGACTACAAACCCTGTTTTCTCCTCACCACTTTCCCCAATGACCACTGGAATTTCTGAAGTATCTGGATTATTTTTGGTTTGAGTATGTCTTTTTCCACCTTCTGTGCATGTCTAGCTTTACAAAATTCAGTTTGATCTTCAGTTGTCTTTGTTAAAATATTTCATTTAGATTTTGACACATTATTGGTTTTACAGTAGTTCTATACTGCAGTAGAAACTGAATACTTTGTTTGAATCGACCCCTAGATCTGATTTTTCATTCCAAATTTAAACCTTTGGACTACTCCTTTGGCCAAACAGTTTGTCTAAGGACGATATGGTGCAGACTTTCTACGATTGATTGTGATTTTTTTCATGTATTGCATGAAACAGTAACTGGTTTACTGTGTATGATAAATGTTTGATTGTTACTTTTTCCAAAGAATGTGACTGATAGACATGTAATGGTGTCAAACATATAGAATTGCCTCTGTGTGTGCTGGCGATGAGGGGGGGGAGTGTTTGTGTGTCTAATTCTTGTGCAGTACATATCGTTGTTGGGAATCACTATTCAAGCTGTAGCTATGACATTTTTCACGCGCAATGATGATATCTTGTACATTAATTGGCCAATTCCAATATGACTTGCCACAGGTGTTCCTCTAATCATGTTGTGGCCCCAGCTTTCTGTCAGTCAGCCCATCTTTCAGTAAGTTTTTTTTGCATGCAAAACTCCTGCAGTTTCAGGAATGAACTGAAACTTGCCACTGTACTACCATAATTATTTTGGTCCCTCACAGGCTGTTTGAATTATCTGCCCTTGCCAAGCAAACTAGCTTAAAATTAGAATTAATTGAAACTGGCCATAGTGACTCTACAGCGTATGGTTTTTATTTTTGCGTCTAGGGGCTGTAGAGTTATCTGCCTTTGACTTAAAAAAATACTCAGAAATGCTATTGTATTGTGTGTTTCTTTCTGTTGGTAACTCATAAAAGTTTTGATAAAAATATATCAAAATTCAGTACAATTATTCATCTAGACGTGTAGTTGTGATTGAAACATTTAATATTTGATCTTCAAAAAAAGTTAATAATCATCGCCAAATAATACTTGAAAAAAAAAAATGTATATATATTACTGATGAGCCTCTTTATTAATACATGTGGAATATATGTGACGTTATGTGATGCCACAAAACCTAACAAAAAAACTTGTGTTAGAATACTTACCTTATTTGGGTAATTGTTTTTTTAATGCCATACATTAAGTTCCCCTGACGCATAACATTCTTGTTAATCCTTATGACATTACCACATGTGAATCTATGTACAATAAAGATAATAACCCACATATATCGTCTTTACATTTTCCCCCCTTGTTTCAAGATTGCTTTTTCTGACCACTCACACGACACACATCAAAGTTTTATGCCACAGATGCACGAGAGAATCAAACTTTATCCTCTAACGCAAATGAAAAAGAGAGCAACGTATGGCTATTAATATTTTAACTTGTAACCAGACTACAAAATTTCAAATTGGTCCAAGTTGATAGAAGTTATAAACAAAAAGTCAAAGTGCCCTGAAATTAGAAAATAAATTCCAAATATAGTAGAAAACTTGGTGAGAAAACGCTTGGTACAAGCAATTTCTATTTTTTCCCACAAGGTTTTCCGTAACCATATTTCTTTGGGGTATCAAGAAGTTGGATCGTTTAGAAATCGGTTGAATAAAAAAAGTATAGGCTTTTTTAAGCAATTTGTTCCCTGAATGTTTAATATAATTCTTCATGAGTTCAAAACAGGGATTATTTTCTGATGAAAATACATCAAAATGAAAGACAAAAGTGGGGAATAATATTTTGATAAACCAGAATCTATTTGAAAAGCTTTTTAGCTCTACTGGGGAAGGCCACTAGAGCTATTGCAATGGCTTTTTCCCGTCCGTCCGTCGTCCGTCCGTTAAACTTTTCCTTGTTAACACTCTAGAGCCCACAGTTTTCATCGGATTACCTTCAAACTTTCACAGAATGATTGTACCATCATAAGGGTCGTTCCTTTCGAAATTTGGTCAGATCCATCTAAAAACATGGGAAAAGGGGCCTAATTAAAATTTATTTAAGAAATCCTCGTTAACTCTCTAGAGTCCACAGTTTTCATCAGATTCAATTCAAACTTTCACAGAATGATTGTACCAACATTAGAATCGTTCCTTTCGAAATTTGGTCTGTCAAGAAACATGGGAAAAGGGGCCTTATGAAAATTTAATTAAAAATTCCATTTAAAATCCTTGTCAACACTCTAGAGTCCACAGTTTTCATCAGATTCTATTCAAACTTTCTCAGAATGAGTCCTTTCTAAATTGGGTCAGATATGCCAAGAAACACGGAAAAAGGGGCCTAATGAAAATTTAGTTAAAAAATCCTTGTTAACACTAGAGTCCACAGTTCATCAGATCAAATTCCAACTTTCACAGAATGATTGTACCAGCATAAGGATTGTTCCTTTCGAAATTTGGTATGATCTGTCAAGGAACACGGGAAAAGGGGCCTTATGAAAATTCAATTAAAAATTCCATTAAAAATCCTCGTTAACACTCTAGAGTCTACAGTTTTCATCTTCTATTCAAACTTTCTCAGATTGATTGCACCATCATAAGAATCTTTCCTTGAAAATTGGGTATGATCTGTCAAGAAACATGGGAAAAGGGTCCTAATTAAAATTTATTTAAAAAATCTTGGTTAATACTCTAGAGTCTACAGTTTTCATCGGATTCTCTTCAAACTTTCACAGAATGATTGTACCATCATAAGGATTGTTCCTTTCGAAATTGGGTATGGTCTGTCAAGAAACACAGGAAAAGGGGCCTTATGAAAATTTTATTAAAACAATCCTTGTAAACACAATAGAGTCCACAGTTTTCAACAAATTCTCTTCAAACATTCACAGAATGATTAATACATTAAATGGATTGTTCCTTTCAGAAGTGGGTTTGATCCATCAAGTTTCATGGGAAAAGGAGCCCTATGAAAATTTAATAAAAAAATCTTAGTTAACACATCATGTCCCTAGATTTCACCTGATCGACTTCAAACTTTCACAGAATGATTGTACCATCATAAGGATTGTTCCTTTTAAATTGGGTATGATCCATCAAGAAACATATGAAAAGGGGCCTTAGGAAAACTCAATTAAAAAAAATCTTAATTAAGGCTTTTAAGTCCACAGATTTCATGGGGTTGTCTTTATACTCAAACAGAATAAATATACTTTTGTAAGTATAGTTCCCTTTGGAATTGGTTCAGATCCATCAAGTAACATTTGAAAAGGGGCCATATGAGAATTCAATTAAAAAATCTCTGTTAACACAATGAAGCCCAAAGCTTTGATCAGATTTTGTTGAAACTTTCACAGAAAGATTTTAAGGTCACAAAGATCATTCTTTTCATAACAGGATTTGAACTGTCAAGAAACATGGGAAAAGGGGCCTTTTTAAAATTTCATTTATAAATCCTTGTTACCAAGTCAAGAACTTTCATTGGATTTTCTTCAAACATTCACAGAATAATTG
Source organism: Fragum fragum (assembly GCA_946902895.1). NCBI lineage: Eukaryota > Metazoa > Mollusca > Bivalvia > Cardiida > Cardiidae > Fragum > Fragum fragum. Next base: position 27,504,154 of record OX336368.1, read on the forward strand.
TACAATAAAAATGATTGTTAATGTTGACATTAGACCTGATCTGTCAAGAATCATAGAAAAGGAGCATTATGAAATTTGATTTTAAAATCCTTGTACCACAATAAAGTCCACAGTTTTCATCAGATTTCACAGAATGATTATTCCATCATGAGGATTCTTTCTTTTCAATTTATGCCTGATCTGTCTATCATGATGGGAAAAGAGACCTTTTGAGAATTTCATCTATAATCCTTGTAACCAAGTCCAGAGCTTTCTTTGGATTTTCTTCCAACCTTCACAGAATCATCGTACAATAATTACGATTGTTGATGCTGACATGGGACCTGATCCACTGTTTTCATTGATTCTCTTTAACTTTTAATGAATGGTTGTACCTTCATTAGAATTGTTCCATTTGAAATTTGGTTTGTTCTATAAAGTATCATGGAAAAAATGGCCCTATGAAGATTTCACTATAAACTCATTGGGTACAATCCATCAAGTATCATGTAAAAAGGGGCCATATGATTTTTTTTTTTTTTTTTTTTTTTTTAGCTCACCTGAGCACGAAGTGCTCTGGGGGAGCTATTGTGATCAGTCATCGTCTGTCCGTCCGTCCGTTCACAATTACAAAAAAATCTTCTCCTCCTAAAGTAACAATGGAATTTCAACAAAACTTCACAGAAATGATCCTTAGGTCATGCTCTTTCAAAATACTTCAAAGAATTGAAATCCATGAAGAACTCTGGTTGCCATGGCAATGGAGTGAAAAAACTTAAAAAATCTCCTCCCAAGCGGTAAGGCCTAGAGTTTTGATATTTGGTATATATCATCATCTATTGACCCTCTACCAAAATACTTCAAAGAATTACCGTACTATGAAAATAAGCCCTTTTCTGGGCGATCCCAGATTTACATAGAAATAAAGAAGGAAATCTTTAAAAATCTTCTTCTCCCAAACCATAAGGACTAGTGCTTTGATATTTGGTACAAATCATCATCTATTGACCCTCTACCAAAATACTTCAAAGAATTACCATATTCTGAAAATTAGCCCTTTTCTTTGTGATCCCTGATTTTACATAGAAATAAAGAACGAAATCTTTTAAAATCTTCTTCTCCCAAACCATAAGGCCTAGAGCTTTAATATTTAGTACAAATAATCATCTTTTTACCCTCTACCAAAATACTTCAAAGAATTACCCTATTCTGAAAATTAGCCCTTATCTTGGCAATCCCTGATTTTACAACGAATAAAAGAAGGAAATCTTAAAAAATCTCCTTCTTCCAAATCATTAGGCCTAGAACTTTGATTTTTGGTGCAAATCATCATCTATTGACCCTCTACCAAAATACTTCAAAGAATTACATTATTATGAAAATTGACCTTTATCGGACGATCCCTGATTTTACATGGAATAAAATAAGGAAAACTTTAAAAATCTTCTTGTCCCAAACCATAAGGCCTAGAGCTTTGATATTTGGTACATATCATCATATATTGACCGTCTACCAAAATACTTAAAAAATTAGCCCTTTTCTGTGCAATCCCTTATAAATAATGATATCTTTGAAAACCTTTTTCTCCTAAACCATTAGGCTTACAGCTTTTTTACTTGGTATGTATTGATGTCTATACTTCAAAGCATTACCATATTCAGGAATTTAGTGCTATATGGTTGGATCATCAATATACCTAGGATTAAAAGAGAAATTCTTAAACATCTTCTCCAAAATAATTAGACAGAGGACTTTGCTATTTTGTTTATATCTTAAAGCCATGAACCATCATACTCAGGGGAGCGATTAAGGACCATCATGGTCCTCTTGTTTTTTAGCTTCCCTGAGCACAAAGTGCTCTGGGGGAGCTATTGTGATCAGTCATCGTCTGTCCGTCCGTCCGTCTGTCCGTCCGTCCGTTCACAATTACAAGAAAATCATCTCCTAAACTAACCATGGAATTTCAAAAATAATTAACAGAAATGATCTTTAGGTCATGCTCTTTCAAAATACTTCAAAGAATTGAAATCCATGAAGAACTCTGGTTGCCATGGCAACCGAATGAAAAAACTAAAAAAATCTTCTCCTCCCAAACGGTAAGGCCTAGAGTTTTGATATTTGGTATATACCATCGTCTATTGACCCTCTACCAAAATACTTCAAAGAATTACCATATTCTGAAAATTAGCCCTTTTCTTGGCGATCCCTGATTTTACATAGATATAAAGAAGGAAATCTTTAAAAATCTTCTTCTCCCAAACCATAAGGCCTAGAGTTTTGATATTTGGCATACATCATCATCTATTGACCCTCTACCAAAATACTTCAAAGAATTACCATATTCAGAAAATTAGCCCTTTTTTTGTGATTCCTGATTTTACATAGAAATAAAGATGGAAAACTTTAAAAATCTTCTACTCCTAAACCATTGGGCCTAGAGCTTTGATATTTTGTACAAATCATCATCTATTGACCCTCTTCAAAAATACTTCAATGAATTACCATATTCTGAAAATTAGCCCTCTTCTTGGCAATTCCTGATTTTACATAGAATTAAAAAGAAGGAAATCTTTAAAAATCTTCTTCTCCCAAACCATAAGGCCTAGAGTTTTGATATTTGGCATACATCATCATCTATTGACCCTCTACCAAAATACTTCAAAGAATTACCATATTCTGAAAATTAGCCCTTTTCTTGGCGATCCCTGATTTTACATAGAAACAAAGAAGGAAAACTTTAAAAACCTTCTACTCCCAAACCATAAGGCCTAAACTTTGATATTTTGTACAAATCATCATCTATTGACCCTCTTTCAAAATACTTCAAAGAATTACCATATTCTGAAAATTAGCCCTTTTCTTTTTGATCCCTTATTTTACATAGAAATAAAGAAGGAAATCTTTAAAAATCTTCTCCTCCCAAATCATTAGGCCTAGAGCTTTGATATTTGGTATACATCATCATCTATTGACTCTCTACCAAAATACTTCAAAGAATTACCATATTCAGAAAATTAGCCCTTTTCTTTGTGATTCCTGATTTTACATAGAAATAAAAAGAGGGAAATCTTTAAAAATCTTCTACTCCTAAACCATAAGGCCTAGAGCTTTGATATTTGGTATACATCATCATCTATTGACCCTCTACTAAAATACTTCAAAGAATTACCGTATTCTGAATATCAGCCCTTTTTTTAATGATCCCTGATTTTACATAGAAATAAAGAAGGAAATCTTTTAAAATCTTCTTGTCCCAAACCATAAGGCCTAGAGCTTTGATATTTAGTACAAAAATCATCTATTTACCCTCTACCAAAATACTTCAAAGAATTACCCTATTCTGAAAATTAGCCCTTTTCTGGGCGATCCCTGATTTTTCATAGAATTAAAGAAGGAAAACTTTAAAAATCTTCTTCTCCCAAACCATTAGACCTAGAGCTTTGATATTTTGTACATATCATAATATATTGACCGTCTACTAAAATTCTTCAAAGAATTATCATTCTCTGAAAATTAGCCCTTTTCTGTGTGACTCCTGATTTTACAAAGGAATAAAGAAGGAAATCTTTGAAAATCTTCTTCTCCAAAACCGTAAAGCCTAGAGCTTTGATATTTGGTACATATCATCAGCCATTGACCCTCTACCAAATTACTTGAAAAATTAGCCCTTTTCTGTGCAATCCCTAATTTTAGGTAGGAATAAATAATGATATCTTTGAAAACCTTCTTCTCCTAAACCATTAGGCTTACAGCTTTTATACTTGGTATGTATTGATGTCTATACTTCAAAGCATTACCATATTCAGGAAATTAGTGCTATATGGTTGGATCATCAATATACCTAGGATTAAAAGAGGAATCCTTAAACATCTTCTCCAAAATAATTAGACAGAGGGCTTTGCTATTTTGTTTATATCATAAAGCCATGAACCATCATACTCAGGGGAGCGATTTAGGACCATCATGGTCCTCTTTTTTTTTTTTTTTTTTTAATATTTTAGTAAACATAATGAAGTCCCCATATTTCATCGGATTCACTTTTAACTTTCACAGAATGATAAAACCAACAGTAAAATATGACGGGAAAAGGGACCTTATGAGAACTTGATTATAATATCTTTGTTAACACAATAAAGTCAACAGTTTTATCGGATTTTCTTCAAAGATGCATGGAATGATTTTGGCATTCGAAACACAGGAAAATGGGGCCTTACAGATTATCATTCAAAACATTCTTGTGTATGTGATAAAGATCGCAATCATTACCAAATTGTCTTGTATTTGGTTGTAAGGAAATTTCCCTTTGGAATGAAATCGATCCATCAGAAAACACAGGAAAGGGGCCTTATTGATTTTCATTCAAAACAATCCTGTTTATGTAATAAAGTCCACAATTATTGTCAGATTCTGATGAAAATTTCACAGGATGATTGTGGGCTCATAAGGTAACTTTCTTTTGGAAATGGAGTGGATCCGTCATGAAACACGGGAAAAGGGGCTGAGGATCGTTGCTCAAAATAATAAAGGGGATAAAGTCCTGTTTTTTTTTTTGTTTTTTTTTTCTTTATGCATTCTTCTTTGAGTAATTAACTTCCTTAAATATCAGATTTCTTTAAGGGAAAACTTGATAACCAGTAGAGCGTCTCGGGCCCTCATGGGCCTCTTGTTTTAATCACTTACCCGGTGGCGGCACATATTCTTTCCGATATTTGTCTCTCACAAATGGGTGGATAATCGTAAACCTAAGTGGTATAGCAGCTTGAGGCTAGGAAAGGATGTGGTTTGAGAAATGCCAGGAATCCATTGTAAGGTGCTCCAGCCGCCGCGATATGACTGAAATACTGTTAAAAGCGGTGTTAACCCCCATTCAATCAACCAATTTAATCACTTACCAACTTTTTGTTTGAAAAGTAGGGCGGGTGGAAGTATTCATAAATACATAATATATAATTTTGGGAAGGGGGTGGGGTTGAGAACGCCAGTATACGTGGTCGCAACACTAGAATTTTACACATTCCAACTTATGGCCTAGTTGCAGTAAAATTGTAACCTGGTCATTCTTATGTAAGAGGCCTTCTTGTGCCGATGGATTCATTCCTTAAAATGTTTTGTTCAATGGGCGACAAAGTCTTGAATGAAAGTGTCATGTGTTCGATCCCCGGCGGCGGCACATATCCTTTCCGACGTTTGTCTCCCACCAATAGGCGGTTAAACCTAAGAGGGGTGAGCAGCTGAAAGTTCGGAAAGGAGTTTGTGGTAGTAATGGTGTGAGAAATACCAGGAATCCATAGTTAGACACTCCAGCCGCCGCGATATGACTGAAATATTGTTTAAAGTGGCGTTAAACCCCAGTTTAAAAAAAGGAGTTAAATAAAGAATCAATTTGTTGGTGCGTAAAGTCAAAGATTTGAAAAAAAACTTTAAAATAAAGAGAGAAGAGATTCCATGTCAGTTTCAGTAATGGATGTTGATACCTTCGTTGCCGATAGCGTACTATTTAACGTTACCACACAATGCCTCTTTTAGACTCCCTCAAAAATATGATCTTGGGAAACTGTGGGAAAAGGAGAAATTGCTTGTAACAAGCAGTTTTTTTTGTTGTTTTTTTTCTCTCATCTTCTTTTTGTTTGTTTTACCTTGTTTGGCACTTATTTTTAAATCTTAGTGCAGTTTGAAATATCGTATGAAACTTCTTTCAATTTGGACCATTACTAAAATTTGTTGTCTTGTAATGGGTTAAATCAAATGCGTTTTTGATGCAAAAGACCATGTGTTTAAAAAAATTGTTTACCTGTCAAGTCAATTTATTTACAAAGTCGGAACATGGTAACAATATAACATAAGCTATGAATGTTGTTGGAATTTTTATACTTGGATCATCTCTGTCCTCCTCTTCGACTTAATGTGCAAAGAGAGAAGCCACTGTTCGTATAGATACGTAGATAACAAAATAATCAAGAAGGACGTCGATATATTTGTTTAAACAACCCCCTCGTAAGGACATAAAGTAAGAACCTTCCTAAATCTTTAGATACAAATAAGCCTGATTTATTCCTCATACTTGCCACCAGACAGTCTTAGGACAAAACTGTTTTAGGACAAAATTTCTCCTAGATAGATATGTAAATGTCGGCCGGTCACCCTGTAAAATAGTACAGCAAATATAGTTTGGTTAAAATAGAAAGATGATTTCTGGTTGTGTTCTGAAAATAGAATTTATTGACTCCTATAATACTAAAAAAACGATGAGGCGGAGAATTCAATATTTATTAATGATTCGCCTCCTATCTATCTCTCAAACTATTTTTATGACCACAAAGGGAGGCATATAGTAATCGAATAGTCCGTCCGTCCCGCTTTCGTGTCTGCTCTGTAACTTCTACATGCAATAGTGGATTTCAATATAACTTTGCACAAATGTTCACCGCTATAAGACGACGTGTCGCGAAAAATACCCAGGTTCCTATCTCAAAGATCAAGGTCACAATCTGGGGTCAAAGGTAAAAAATCGGGACTTTTTGCCGTGTCCGCTCTGAAACGTCTATAATCATGCACGCACGTACAAATTTCTTTCATACAAATCTTCACCACCTCAGACGACTTGTCGCGAAAAAGACCCAGGTTCCTATGTCAAGGATCAAGGTCACAATCTGGGGTCAAAGGGGCGTCCAGAATGGTTAAATTGCGTCCGGAATTGTTAAATTGTATTTACTCTCTTATTTTTTAATGGATTGCTTCCATATTTGGACAGATGATTAATTGGGTGGACCACTTTACATGACCTTGACCCACTGATCTTGACCTTTGACCTACTTTTGACCTCAGAAAAATCCGTCCATAATGCATTCTCGATTTCATTCTGTATTTATAGAAATTATTATATGTATTAAGATTTCATTTGTTAAAAACCCAGACGTATAGATCACAAATGCATGTGGTTGTGTTTACAAAACAAATCAAAGTGCCACATGCTTGACCCTGTCCTTGGGGGCATTTGTTACATGACTGTGACCAGCTCTTGTTTTAGGTCCGAACTATGGAAAAATGCTTAAGTTCAAAAGACTTCTCGTATACTATAAGGCCTAGGACATTCATATTTGGTATGTAGCATTACTAGGTGGTTTTGTACTATTATACTAAAGAATGTGCTCCTAGGTTAAAAAATGGCCCTGAAATAGGTGACCAAAATAGGGGAAAACGCAAAATTTGAGTAAGTTAAAAAAAATCTTCACTTTAAGGCCCAGGGCATTTGCATTCTGAATGTAGCATAGCCTGGCTTTTATCTATCAATTTTGATTAAATTATGCCTGTAGGGTAAACAACGCCCCTTCCTGGTTGTAAACGGTTCGTGAAAATGCTCAATTAGATCATGTTGAACAGTCCTCCCCTCCCGATCTACAAAGTCTAAGGCGTATCCAGATTGCTCTCTACTATCTTTGCTAAAATCATAGTCCTGGGATAAAACATGGCCCTGCCCAAGAGGTCCAACGGGAAAATGCCCAATTAGAGCAACTTCAAAAGTCTTCTTCCGAAATACAAGGTGTAGGATATTCATATTTGGTATGTAGCTTTATTAAAAAAAACGTTGTACTATGGTACAGGAAAACATGCCCTTAGGATCAAAAACGTCTTTGCTTTAGGGGTCGAAAATTGGGCAATCGCTAAATTTTTTAAAAAAATCTTCGTCTTAAATATAGGGTCTAGCGCATTTATACTAAAACATAGCATACCATTATATACACCATGTTTCTTGAAGTTATATAATACAATACAATACAAATACTTTTTTATTTCCTTTTCATTTTACAACGTGTTTATATACCCTTCTGGACAAAAATGGCCCATCCCAAGGCATCCATAGTTATGAAAGACTCTCAATGAGACCATGTTCAAATATCTTCATCTCCCAATGTTTAAGTTGTAATGCATTCATATTTGGTTTATAGTACATCACGATTGTTTTCTGCCAAGGTTGCTAAAATAATACCCATTAGGTCAAAATGGCCCCACCCAAAAGGCCCGAAGTTTGGTAAAATGTTCAATTAGAGCAATTTCAAAGGCTTCTCCTCTTAACACTGGTCCATATCAAAAGAAGTTGTAGACGGTATTTAAAGTTTGATTGAATTTTAAGTACAAGGAGTTTTTAGGGTTAAAACATTGTGAGAAACGGAGAAATTTCTTGTAACTACTAAGTTCTCCCTTTCTCACAATGTTTTTAAACCTAGTTTACTGGTTTGGTAATGGATTTAACAATAAAGCCATAGGCATTCATAGTTTTACTCGATAGTTTTGTACTATGCCCAAAATCCTATTTATTTGTTTTATTCATTTGGCTCAAATTGTGTCTGTTTTATACCACCACCCCCACAACGAAGTTATGGAGGGTAAGCTGGAATCAGGTTGTCCGTCTGTCCATCCGTCCGTGGACATAATTTTGTGCCCTCATTTCCTCCCACATTTTCGGACCAATTTTGCTGAAACTTGTGCACCTGCAATTTTCATAATGATTAATCAACTGGTTCAGGAGTTATGTCCCTTTGATTTATTTTCTTATACAATATATAGAGAATAGATCATAACTCCTGAACAGGTTGACAGATTAAAAAGATAAAAGTGTTTCACTTGTATAATGTTTTTGTTTGTTGTTGTTGGTGGTTTTTTTTTGGGGGGGGGGGGGTATACCGGAATCAGGTTGTCTGTCTGTCCGTCCGTTCGCCCGTCTGTCCATCCGTCTGTAGACATAATTTTGTGTCCTCATCTCCTCCCACATTTCCGGACCAATTTTGCTGAAACTTTACCGAAATCTTCCTTGCAATGGGAACTTGTACACATGCAATTTTCATAATGGTTAATCAACTGTTTCAAGCTATGCTTGTCTCTCATCAATGGGTAGATAATTGTAAACCTAAGTGGGATAGCAGCTGGAGGGTAGGAAAGGATGTAGTGGTAGTACTGGTGTGAGAAATACCAGAAATCCAATGTAAGGTACTCCAGCCGCCGCGATATGACTGAAGTACTGTAAAAAGCGGCGTTAAACCCCATTCAATCAATCAATTAGGAGTTATGCCTATTTGATTTATTTTCTTATATACAATATATAGAGAATAAATCGTAACTCCTGAACAGGTTGACAAATTGAAAAAATAAAAATGTTTCCCATGTACGAAGCTATGGGGGTATACTGGAATAAGGTTGTCCGTCGGTCGGTCCGTCCGCCTGTTCGTCCGTCTGTCCGTCTGTGGACATAATTTTGTGTACTCATCTCCTCCCACATTTCCAGACCAATTTTGCTGAAACTTTACCGAAAACTTCCATGCAATGGGAACTTGTACACCTGCAATTTTCATAATGATAAATCAACTGTTTCAGGAGTTATGGCCCTTTTATTTATTTTCTTATATACAATTTATAGAGAATAAATCATAACTCCTGAACAGGTTGACATATCAAAAAAAATTAAAGTGGTTCACATGTTTATTCCAGAACAGAAACGCCATGTTCGACGTTGCACGAAATCTATAATTTCCATCTTCAATGTTGAAGAAAATCCCTATTTTTTTACACAGTCATTGCTACTCATTGACTTAAAATTTGTAAAAAAAATTGTCCACTTGATAAATCATGAATGGCCAGCATTTCAATGGTTGCAATTTGGCCTCGTTTAAAAAGAGGCGGCAGTGGGGGGGGGGAGTATTCGTCAGCCCTTACAGGAGACAGTTCTAGTTTATACAAAAAATACTGTAATTTGCAGATGACTCAGGTGAGCGATTTAGGCCATCTTGTTTTTATGATAATGATAATAATGTCTTTATTTTACGAAGGTATAACGATAAGACAATCATTTAAGAGATGAAGAGAATATTTTTTGTTTTCATGGAGGTATGAACCGAAAAAACTAATCATGGAGGTATGAATCAAATTTTTTGACCAATCAGAACGCTCGTTTTTGATAGACGAAACTAACAATTAAATTATTTCAAATTAAACAATCTGAAATAAAATCTATTTTACAATGTTGCCTCCACTACACAAAAATTAAGTTAATGTAATGATTTAATCAAAAATGATACCATGCAATACACACGCTGAAAGAGAACAGTATATGGTGACGTAAAAAGATGACATATTATGAGACTACGATAGATGGGTTTGATGGGAACAAATGAAAAGAATACATACATTATTAAATTCTTGGACAGTCACACCCTGTCCTTTAATTACTTAAATAATTTCTGCTTGGTCTGTTGATTTGTTTAATAGCAGATACTGTTTGAATTTGTTTTTGAAGCTAGATAACGATTGAAATAGGGATTTCATTCCACACACTCATGCTACAAAATGAGAAAGATCGTTTCTTGTACAAAGTATTATATTTCAAGTGTGTGATGTCACTATGTGCAGCTGATCTTAAGCTATAGTTAGTGTTGTTACAAAATGAAATGACCTCATTCATATATTCTGATAATAGGTTATTATAACACTTAAAAATTAAAACACCAATGAGATATTTACATCGCTTTTCAAAAGTCAACCAATTTAGTTTAGTGAAAAGTTCAATAGATGGTGTTCTTGACGCAGAGCCCCCCCCCCCCCCCCAAAACGCGAGCTGTTCTTTTTTAAAGTATAGATAATTTAGAGGTCCTATATTAAGCACGTTTCAACTAAACTGTACAGCAATAGTCAAAGAGAAGAAATATATACAAATTGTAAAATAGTTGCTTCATTTCTAGAGTGAGATAGTTTGAAATTCTTTTGAGTAAACTAATCTTACTGTTGATTTAGAGCTAGTTTTTGTCAATATGGATATTCCAGGACAGATGTTTGTCAACATGAACACCCAAGATCTTATGAGACTAAACGTCATTTATTTTTAAACCTAGCTTAATATTCTTTAATCTATATTTTGGTCTGACAAGGATACACTTAGTTTTAATTGTATTGACAAACATGTTATTATTTGAACACCATGACATTATAGATTGAAAACCATTTTGTAGGTTGGTTTGTGTTTCATTAATGTTTACTCCAGATTTACGAGTGTCAATTCATCTGCGTATAGGTCTAAGCTTGAGTCATTAACATGTAAACCCATACCATTTATGTAAATTAAAATTAGGAGAGGCCCTAATATAGAACCCTGTGGGACACCGCTAGATATAGCACGTGAAGAGGAGAAGTTGTTATTATTCTTAACATACTGTTTTCTGCCAGATAAAAAAGATTAGAATATTCCTAAGGAATTCATCGAGAAGTTGTGTAACCTTAACTTATATAATAACATTTTATGATCTACAAGATCAAATGCCTTCTTTTAGTCAATTAAAATCGAACCAATAATTTTTCCCGAATCAATTTCTTTTGACCATTCATCAATAAGTCGGAGCAGTGCAGTTTGACAAGTATGTTTTTCTCTAAAACCTGACTGGTGCTTAGTTAGTACATTATTTTTATTCAGGAATGATAACATGCGTTCAAAGATCTTTGAAATAGTCGGCAATATAGATACTGCCTGTAATTCTTTGTATCTTTCTCATCGGAGCCCTTATGCAGTGGAAGAACACACGCTTCCTTTAATGCATTTGGAAAAATACCCTTTGCAATACTGTTGTTGATAATAGAAGTGAATTGTAAAATAATATGATCGCCACAAGATTTCAAAATAGTGGCACTGATACCATCAATTCCATTTGATTTATTTTCGTCAAAATTACGTATCATTTCACATACTTCAAAAGGTGTGATAAAATTCATTTCAATCATTTCAAAAGTTTGCCCTCTCAAAAAAAATTTTTAATGTGATTGCAAGTATGAAATATTAGCTTCTTTGAAATGTGACTTTTTTACAATATTTTCTACATTGATAAAATGATTATTGAAACAGTCTATGATATTCTGTGCTCCTCGGATACATTCCCCATTGAAAATTATTTCAGCAAAAATATGCCTTCTCTATGTGTGTGTCTTTAGTTATTAGTTTAATATAGTCAGAATGCTTATCTTTCAATTATTTTAGCTATAGGTGCTTCAAAATAAAATATATTGTGGCCCTGCATAATGTTTGTATTAATTTACAGTTGAGAACGCAATCGCTGATAATTCTTCCTTCTTTTAATACCCCCTCGATGATGAAATGATTCTAGCTGGTATGTAGGTAGGAGATTAATTAACCCTTTCCTGTTCAATCCCTGGTTTTACTTCCATGTGGTTTTATTCTTGAGAAAACATTGTGAAAAAAGAAGTAATTTCTTGTGACAAATAGTTTCTTATTTTTCCACAATATTTTCGACCCTACTAAATGATCGACTGCAAAACCGTTAAAAACCTTTTGGATACGTCTAAAAGTTTGAATATCAGTAAAGGGTTAAAACGATGGATTGGAATTATCTATAGTAAAAAAAGCTTGCTACAACTTTGTTTCTGCCACCTTTTGTATCAAATACATATAACTTTAAGAGAAATCGCTACCTGTTGAAAAGCATGGCTGATTGGAATTGACCCATCAAAAAGAGATGTCCTTTTCGCGTTAATGCTTTTGAGCAAATTCTAGATGGCTTAAATAAATGCTACTTACAGTGAACGATGCTTGGGATTATTTATTTATCGATTGATCGACCGGTATTTATTTATTCTATTTATTTAGCAATCTATTCACATATTTATCAATTCATATATCTATTTATTTCAAGTTTTGTATCGCACCAAACTTCAACAACCACGACAACAGCAACATTGTTCAATAAGTCTGTAACGAACGGTTTAGGTATTATCAGGATTTAAATGGGTTTTATGATTTAATTTGACACAGATGTATGTTTTCGATGTGAAAATTAAAGTATATATGTTGTGTGTTTAATTTATTGCGTGATGTAAAGATACTATATAATTGTAATCTGAATCTAACATTAAGGTGTCCATTTTCTCAAATGTTGCTGATAGGTATCAGGGGAATTCTTTAAGATCTATTCTGATTTTTTCGCACATTATCTCATTGGTATTCCTAAAAAATTGTATTTATTTCATATAGATTACAATAGGTTCCAAAGCTTGTCTAAGCAACTAATCATTCATATTAAAAACATTTCTCTCCGTTTTATTCTGAAAAACGAAAACGCCCATGTTGGATAAAACGGACCAAAAGATCTTCGATTGGTAAAGTGTCTAATTATAGATAGGAGATACGCATAGTAAGGTCAGGCTTGCATTGTCGATTCACTTGTTATTCTTTAGTAATCTTCAATGGAAAACAGACTTTAAACGTGTTTCACGTAAAGATAGTGAGTTTCAATAAAAACCGTACATTAAACTGTGGGGACTTATCATAGTGTTGACTTTAATAATATCTTGGATTATAGGTAGCGCAAATAAAGAATTCTTTTGAAAATGGAACTGTTCTTTTTATATCAAATGTTAAATTGCATTTTTTATCTAAAATATTACCCCCATTTTTGTAAATAGTCGCTGATAGATATGTTATTGTAACGGAGATATATTAAATACGTTATTTATAATAACTTATAAAAACACAAATTAAAGGATTTCACGAGGTTATCGACTCGGAATAAAAGTTTTTAAATTCAAATGTGGCACAATAACACTGTAAATACCCTTTTTTCAAGCTGTTGTTTAAGCTGTTTTTGTGTCGAACAAAAGCAGTATTTAAAATGACTCGACAAATAGTTATCTGGTCGTGGTCTGTAATTTGGAGACTTCGTTACATTGCAACAGTTTTCGAGACATACGCATGTACTCTGATTAAAACAACGGTACGAGTAGAATTGACTGATCTCAGACATCAAAGAATCGATCGACCAATCAAATTACTTATTTAGATTGGAAGTGACCTTTGAACTCTAACATAAGCCGACATTTATGTGAATCATTTTTGTTTGGTTTGACGCCTTAAACATCGTAACTACAGCTTATTCAAGCTGTAGTTACGACGTTTCGGTCGTCTACTTACCATTTTACTTTTTTGTTATATGTTACGAGCCATAACTTTTACTAAGCAATGCCGTTTAATATGGATGTAGAATTTCCTGTCAGAGCTAAGCGGGCGGGGCGAGCTATCCGTGACTTATACTTCGAAATCATTAATCTATTTTAACAAAATAAAGGAAAAGTGTTAAAGTGACCGTTGTTCGATTTAGGGAACAAAGCTGGCGCACATGCGTTTAAGCATGATTTCATTTGTTTAAAATCTTTACCAAAAGGCTCGTAAATTTAAGATACAATAAAGACGATAAAAAATATTGATTGGAAAATCTTTGGAAGCATAATTTTACATTTTAAGCGTATGTTATTTATCGTAAGCTGTAGATTGTTTGAAAGGTCTCGAAATCTTATTTTCTAGTAATATCATCTGTGTTTAATAAATCGTGGGAAGTCGGAGAGGTGTAAATGGTGACTAGACACGTGATTTGCTAGCGAACGAACGCGAAAATATAGTGAAGGGTCAAATATGAGACTATTTTCATTGGAAAATACGGATTCTCCTACAAAAAGTTCTTATCTTAAACATTTAACACTTTCCTGGTTAATCCCTGGATTTTACGTCTCTTATTTTTATACTTGAGAAAACATTGCGGAACAAGAAGAAATTGCTTGTAACAAGCAATTTCTTCTTATTCCACAATATTATCTACCCTACTAAATGATCATTTTTCAAACAAATTGGACTTTAAATTGTCGTCTGCAAAATGTTTGAATTTGGACCAGTCTAAAATTTCAAAAAAAAAAACAGGAAAGGGTTAAGCGACCTCTATCTGTTAAAATATACCGAGGATAGTATGGTTTAGTTGAAGTTGTATTTTAGATATTTAAGAGACATTCTTTGTAAGCACTTAAAACATCTTAGAAGACATAGCCGCCGATTTGGTTCAAAATTGATGGAACATACTGTTTTAAAATATGTCGTATATTATTTTCCTGTGTTATTTGTTGCCATTGAAACGGACTGAAAATTTTTGGGGCTGAAACGACCCCTTTTCATACATATTTTCAAAATATTGCAGTTATACTCTCACCAGATTTTGCTAAAAACAATAACTTAAAATGTCGATCTTCCCAGAACAATTATTACAATTTTTTAATTAATAATTGTGTAAACCGAAACATAAAATACAACATTTTCCAATCTTGAAAATTTGGAAAATGTTATCTCCTTTTTGCAGCATGATGTTTCGTACGAGAGTGAATCCTTAAATCATGATTCGTAAGTAAAACACACCGCTTCTATGATTGTAAATGCTTACAGAGAATGGTTTTTAGAATAGGTTGTCAATTTTTATCCAAAGGATTTGATGACAGAACAAAATTCTAATAAGAGAGTGTTTTATGCGAATAAGTGAAGACATAAGAACTTCCAAGATAATAAAGACAATCTTACAACCAAGGCAGTTAATAGAGGACAGTTTACAATGTCAAAGCTAGATGCTGAGTACAAGGCTATGCGCAGACGGATGAGCAATCTTAGGGTTGCATGTGGAAAACAGAAAACAGCGCTAGAAGGTATATAATTAAATTTCAAAGACTTTCATTCTATTCCTCTTGTTCTGTTGTAAATGATATCACTGCTCATAAAAAAATGGAAAGCTTTAGTTTCAAGTGCAAAGGAAATATCTAAAGATGGAAAAATTAACCCTAATTTTTTTACTTGTCCAAATTCACAATGATAGCATACAACATCATAAAGAAGGTTAAATTAAAAAACAGTCATCCAATACGACAGATCGTATTGTGGAAAAAGAAGAAATTGCTTGCTACAGCTACGGTTGGTTGGCGACCTAAGCGTCGTAACTACAGCTTGAATAAGCTGTAGTTACGACGTTTAGTCGCCAAACCAAAGAAATGCGTCAGATAAATGGCAGCTAATGTTTGCGTTCAAAGTATATTTCAAGTCAAAATGAATGATTTCATTGGTCGAATGATTCTTTAATTGGCAGCAGCGATCGGTCAGTTGCCCTCTCTGACATGTGCAATTTAACGTTATAACAGGTATCGTGTAGACGCACTCTAGAGCTGTAACATGGCAGGCGCTGTTGTAACATAGTCCTCGGGGACTGCAAGGTGTTCCATATAGCTCGCGATACATTTAACCCTATCCTGTTCAATCCCTGGCTTTAACGTCTCTCTGATTTTATAATTCAGAAAACATTGTAGAAAAAGAAGAAAATGCTTGTTACAAGCAATTTCTTCTTTTTATACAATAATTTCTACCCTGTTAGTTATTTTCCTAATAAAATACACTTCAAATTTTCGTCTGCAAAACCTTTGAAATTGGGCAGCCCTAAAATTTTGCAAAACAGGAAAGCGGGTGCTGTGTGGAGTGATCTTAAATGCGTTCGAAAGATTAGCTTGCGATTTATTGCGCTCGTAATCGTAAAAAAGTCAAAGATTATTATTCCTCTCTAAATACTATTTAATGACGATAGGCAAATAGATTTTCAGTTCATAATCAGCTGTTTTGGTTTGAAAGAAGACCAATCCTTTCAAAAGTTATAAGTGAAGAGAATAATTACATATCTACTTGATACTCAAAATTTCAGTTTATACATGTATTATTTGGATATTGGTCCCTTTCGATATAATCATCTTGAAGGCGTGGTCTTTAAATCTTTTTGTAAGTAATTTTTCCGACATTTTTTTTTCAAAGCAATTCTTTGCAAAATAGGATGAAGTCTATTCGAAGGTTGCTTTTTTTATTACATGAAATGAAAGAAAACAAAATAAACAAAACATACGGGGGAAAACCAGTGCTGGAAAAGAGAATGTTGCTTGTAAACAACATTTTAAGCATGTGGGTGACTTTCCTACCATCACGCATGTGCGCAAGGTAAAAACAAAGATCAGCCTGTGCAATACGCACCGTCTTATCAGGATCGTCACAATTTGCTCTCTAGATACATACCGACTCAAAGCTTCTTCGTTTGATTAAGGAATATTTAACCCATTACCACACGATGGTATTCAAGACTAGTCTAAATTGGAAGGAGTTCCAGACGACTAATTTTGTTAACTCTCTGTTTTGGGGGATAGAAAACAATTTGGTTAATAAAAAAAATACTTGTTACAAGCTTGTGTTTTCTTCGGATCGTCAAAAAGTGTCATAGTGTTGGAATGGGTTAAAATCACCTCGGGGTGCTATCCAGTATGCTCAGTGTCTGCACTTCATGTAAATGTAGAGATGGTTGGAACTATCACCCAGGGGGTCGTTGCATTTGCTTTCTTGTTTTGTTTTATTATTATGGTTATTTCGATTCCTCACCTGCAATTATTGTTTTCAACATATCATCTCAGTCGCAAAAGTCGGGCTTGTATGAGCGAGTATTAAATTTGCTTTGCGACAATATTGTGTATTTATTTATATTCTCAACGTTTTTACCATTAAAGCCAAATTAAGACGAATACCATTAGAGGTTTTAATCTTTCTAAAACAATTTTGCCGAAAAATATATTTACATCAGACGAAAATGGGTCTTCAGGGTGTTCCGTAAAACAAATACTTGAAAACATATATATCCAGCAGAGGTCAACAAATAGTCACATTCATAGTCATGGTAGATTCAGAAAATCGCCAAAAAGTGCAGTCTGGTCAGGGTCGACACGGAGATCTCTTTGTCACACGACAGACACGTGCGTATCATCTACAAAGCATTTGATATAATGACTGTTCTGTTAATGGACATCGGAATTCGATACCATGAGGAATAACCAGCCAATGTCATGGTCGAAAAGACTAATATATTTCTTTTATTTGTATTGTTTGGTGACAGCCTCTCGTCTTTCACAAACGACAACATTTTGGACTGGTCCAAATTGTCAGAAGTTGCAGACGACAATTTCAAGTTGATGGAATTTTAATTTTTTCGTCTTTTTGAATAGAAAATATTGTGGATTATAAGGAAATTGCTTGTTTTCCAAAGATTTTTTTTTGGGGGGGGCGTAAAAGGAGGGATTGAGTGGGAGTGTTAAACAAATAAAGAAAAACAACTTTAGATAACACTGTGGAAAGGAAAGCATCATTGAAAATGAATGAATTGCTTGTGATAAGCAATATTTTCCTTAGCCACATTGCTTTCTATTCTAAAAGACAAAGGTTTGTAAAATCATTTGAACGGTAAATTGTCATCTTCAGCTTCCTTGGATTTGAACCAGTCTTAATTTCTGTTGTATAGCAATGGTTTAAACAAATGACAAATCGTTCGCCCTGCCTACTTATATTCCCTAGGCCATGCCCCATTGATTCCAACAGGAAGTTCCGCTTCGATTTTTAACGGCTTTATTTTTCAAAATGTATGGCCAGTAGCATATAAAGAAATAAAATGATTGGTTGGCGACCTAATCGGCGTAACTACAGCTTGAATAAGCTGTAGTTACACCGTTTAAATCACCAAACCAACCAAAAATTCACAACTACGGTGGCCAATAGCGGAGTTCAAAGATCGACTCCTGGCTTAATAAATCATTTGATTGGTCGATTGATTCCTTGATTGACAGCGGCGATTAGTCATTTTTGTAAGCACCAAACATATGACAAGACCAGACAAGCCAACCTGAAAACTTGCACCATCAACATGTTCTTGCAATACTTCCTCGTTTTTAAGGGTAATTTTATATATATTATGGTAGTTTGATTTGGAAAATATGCAATGCTCGCTCTTTTAAAACAAAGAATTAAAAAAGTAAAAGCGGGACTCTTTCCTGGTAAAGAATAATGTCCAGGGGATCATATGTCCAAGCGAAAAGATCAAAGATAATATATCGTTTGTGAATGACATAAACGTCGTAACTACAGCTTGATACAGATTATATTCGACGGTTTTGGTCGCCTTTCCAAAATACATTCTTTAAAGGCAATTATGTCCTGTTCATTAAGCAATAAGTCAAATGTTGTATTGTTTTGAATTTATTTATTACCTTGTCGAAGTCGCATTGAGTTTCACATAGTCTGTTAATTTCTTTTAACGAATAGTTCACCTATAGAAATAATTAGAAGACTAAGAGGATAAAATTTCAAAACACATGTTACTACGTGCCAAAACTTACGATTGTAAATGAGGCCATTTTCAATGCTTAGAATGACGATTTAGCAATCCAATCATCTATTTAGACTTAATACTCCAACAGTTGTTGAAATAAATGCATATATTTGTGTTCATAAGACGAATTGAATGTCGTAACTGCAGCTCATTCAAGTTGTAGTTAGAACGTTTAGGTTGCCAACCAATCATTTTAATTCTTTACTACATGTTACTCAGCAGAACTTTTCGAAAATAAGGTCGTTTACTATCTTAGACGAATTTTATGTTCGAAATCGGAGGGCAGGGGTGCGAGCCGTCGAATTCGGCCTCGTCAGGCTATGGAACTGCGAAGTGTACACAATATTTCACTGGGATATACTTATGATCCTTCAGGTGAAAGGGACCGCTTCAGTAATCCATGCAAATAATTGGTCAAGCAAAGGTCAGTTAGGGGCAGTATTTCAAAATTGGGTGTATTGTTGAACTCCGTCTAGAAATTCTACACCCCCCTCCCCCTTCTCTGTCTCTCTGTCTATGTCTCTCTGTCTCTCTGTCTATGTCTCTCTATCTCTCTCTGTCTCTGTCTGTCTGACTCTCTCTGTCTGTTTGTCTGTCTCTCTCTGTCCGTCCGTCCTTATCTCTTTCACTGTCTCTCCCTCCCTCTCTCTTTTTCTCTCTCTGTCTCACTCTCACTCTTTCACTGTCTCTCCCTCCCTCCCTCCCTCCCTCTCTCTCTCTCTCTCTCTCACTCTCTCTCTCTCTCTCTCTCTCTCTCTCTCTCTCTCTCTCTCTCTCTCTCTCTCTCTCTCTCTCTCTCTCTCTCTCTCTCTCTCTCTCTCTCTCTATCTATCTATCTCTCTAAAACAGATTATCTGACTGTTCAAGTAGAAATTCAAAATGCGTCATGTGTTCCCATGAAGGCTTATCTTATCTGTGTTTACCCCTATTAACTTTGGTTTAACTTCGATTTAACCCCATGTTACGACCACTATAAACAAACTACAAATAAAATATTGTCGACGGATAACCAAAATATAGTAACTACAGCTTAAAAAATCTAAAGATGCGATGATTTTGTAGCACGTCGACGATATGCAAACTAGCAAATATCGTAGGAGTACTTAGATTTTCATTGACTAAATGACATCAAAGGGAAGTCTCCGATATCTTTTTGGACAATCCTTAGTCCTAGTCAAACACATTTAGGGAATATGTAATGATTTGTACATGTATAGTTTTCTGAATGCATTTAATTCATTCCCGCAAATTCAAGTTGATTCACGACCCTCAAGTAAAATATTGTGGAAAATAAAGAAATTGCTTGTTACAGAAGACAAGGATATGTAAGATTCCATCAACCTTATATTGTCACCTGCAACTTCTTTGAATTTGGACCAGTCTATCTTTTTTTTTCAACTGGCAATTGACCAATCGCTGGCCCCGCCCACTTACTTTGTTGGTCACGCATACCTTATCCGACAGGAAGTCCCGCTTCGATTTTAACAGCGTTTTTTTTAACAATTTATGGCTAGCAGCATGTTACGAAAAAGTAGAATAGTTGGTTGGCGACCTAAACGTCGAGCCTACAGCTTGAATAAGCTGTAGTTACGATGTTTAAGCCGCCAAACTTACAAAAATTGTAAACAAAAATGGCGACCAATGTCGGAGTCAAAAGCTCAGGCCCGGGCTCAATAAATGATTTGATTGGTCGGTATTTCTATGAATGAAAGCCGCGATTGATCAATTGGTTAAAGAATGTGTAGCCCTCACTTGAATTCTATTATCCGGGATTTTTAAAAACAAATACTTGAAAAAAAATGAACTGAAACTTGCAACGATGATTCTCTACGATGTGCTGTTGTGTGTGACTAGACAGTCGTTTAAGAATTATCTACCCTTGAATTAGCCAAATAGTCGAAGTGTATAAGTAGAAATACCCAGCTATAGAAAGGCTGAATCAGCAGTAAGTTTATTGCGTTTCGTCTAGCGGCGACTTTTTTCCTACTTCCTAGTTAGACCAGAACCCGATTATCTCGATCATTAATGCGCTCTTGTCTCGATCCTGTGGTCAATGGTTCGAACCTCGACTCGGCAACTTTCTTTCTGGCACTTTCTATAAGTTTTTACGAGGTTTCGATCGCCGATATGTAAATATTTAGGGGGCCCGTTGTTGATGTAATGCACATGCTCAATTGTTTCACTAGATCCATTGTCTTACTTTCTCGTCGGGTTTGGTTAAATCGTCATACAAAGCTAGACTAAAAACGCGTAAAATAACATCAATGAAATGTTTAATTGTAACCATTTTCTCAGTACATCTCATTAGAATATCTCAAATTTTTGTTTAACCCGTAATTAACCCATTTCCACTTAAATACGTTTTATGGCGCCTCAAGTAAAGAGTGCTTGGAGAAAATTGTGGAAAATGAAGCAATTGCTTGTTACAATTTTTCTTTCTTTCTTTCTTTTTAATTATTATCCATAACAACAAAAAAGCAAAGATTCCGTTAACTATAATTATATTCTACAATATCTTTGAATTTGGACGAGTGAACGAATTCTACCGTTTGCTATTTTGTTAAATGACTTCGTTGTTTGTATGTCAAATGCTTGTAATATACGTTATATTAACGCATGGCTATCAAAATATAGGCTGTGAATCTATCAAACAGTTGTCAATTACCAGACGATAAAAATTTAGACTGGTCAAATTTGAAGGAGTTGCAGACGGCATCTTAAAGTGTGTTAGAGTAGGTAATAATTGCTAAATAAGGAAGAAAACGTCGGGAGAAAAAGACATTACATTATAGTAGCCTATTTCTTCTGTTCTCAGAAAGTATTGTATAACTATATTTCTTCATAGCATGAGAATGCGAGATTGTGTCGCAATGGGTTGATATATCGTATAGCTTGTAGAGACTGATAATTCAGTCTTTCGAATTATATATATATTTTTTTTATTATTATCATTTTTATTAGTTGTTGTTGTTGTTGTTCCTACAAAAAAATAAGCTATTTTTTTTTTTTTATCTCAAACCATTTCCATATAATTACACTTTTTGACGCTCCTCAAGAAAAGAATAGGAAAAAGAACAAGTAATTTCTTCATTGTACACAACGTATTCTACCAAGAAAGTTGAAAATCTAATTTCACAAAACTTTAAATTTTCCTCCACAACTCCTTCAATTTGGGCTAGTCTAAAGTTTTGCCGTCTGGTAATGAATTAAGGACGATTGAAGGAAACAATGACAACATTGAACATATTTTGAATAAAAATATAAGCGAAACCATAGGATCTAGCCTATTGTTTATATTCAACAAGGTCGCTTAAAGATAGCGCATTTTTTTTTACAGATCAATAAAATCTCTGATCAGACATTTTCAAGTGGTGTCAATATGACAGTGAACACTTGAACGTATCTCATCATTATCACGATTTTGTAATATAGCGAATGGTTGTGTCTCTCTAACTGCAATCAGACTTAACTAAAGAATGTGTTGTAAATCGTTTCAGTATCGTAAATGTCGTTATTCACGGGCCGCAGCCGCAGCGCAGTTGGTAACGCGTAGGACTCCTAGTCATGGATCCAGAGTTCCAATCTCGGTTGCGGCAAATATCCTTTCCGACATTTGTCTCCCACCAATGGATGAATAATCGTATACTTATGTGGGATGAGCAGCTGGAGGCTCGGAAAGGATGTTGTGGTAGTACTGGTGTGAGAAACACCAGTAGAAATACCGGTAATGTGCCTCAGCCACCGCGATATTATTGAAATACTGTTGAAAGTGGCCCATGCAATCAATCAATCAATCACAATTCACGGTCATGACCTTCAATTGTCTTGGGTTGTCTTTGCTTCTACATTGTTCATTTATACATGATGACAAGCTGAATGTCTTCAATGAACGCATGGTGGTGAAGTTTCAAACACATGTAATATTTTGGTGATAAATAACAACGTTTTCATAATATTTTTTTCATAAATTTTATGGAGAGTAACATGAACCCCAAAAGGAAAATAGTTGGTTAGTGAACTAAACGTCGTCGTAACTTCGTAACTACAGCTTGCATTAGCTTTTAAATCGCCAAAACCAAGAAAAATGCTTTACATTTATGTCAGCCAATGTCGGAATTCAAAGTTCACTTCCGGTCTTAATAAATTCTTTGATTGGTCGGACTGATATTTCGATTGACCAACGCGACCCGTCAATTCCTGTATTGAATATCTACGACTGCCTACTTGCGCACAACGATGTTATGTCAATACTATAGGAAAAGAAAGCCAAGATGTGACACTGATTAGGTCTGTCTGTTTTCTCACCCGTTCGGGTATCCTTGTTTGAGAAAGCTGTGCATAAAGGGGTCGCGATGTCGTTAGGTTAGATATGTCTTAACAAAGGAAAGCAATTAGGGCCGGATGATAAGCACGAAAATCGATACGATAAATCAATCGCTAAATGCACTTGTTCGATAAACATGTAATTAAGGTTACGAAGTCGTCACTAGACCTAAATGATTGTCGTGAACAAACTTTTGAACCAAATCTTGCGTCATTTTTTGTTAAACCTAAGTTCCTTGATTGACCTAAGTTCCTTGATTGTTGTACTTTTTAACTCAGCTTTGAACACTTTTTCTCTTTCATCACAACGGAATTGACTTTCCATCATGCTAAAGGATACTAAATATCCTAGTTGGGCGTGTAAAATGTCGTAACTACAGCTTGAATTAATTTAATTAGACCGGATTCGAACTTCGGACTCCAACATTGACCGATATTTATGTGGAGCATTTTTGTTGGTTTATCGAATTAAACGTCGTAACTATAGCTTATTAAACTGTGGTTACGACGTTTAGATTTTCAACGAATCATTTCACGTTTTTGTTACTGGCCAAAAATTTAGCAAAAATGCCGTTAGATAGCGAAGTGGCACTTCTTTAAGTAGCTCAGTTGGCCTGTCCGGCAATCCGTAGATTAATGCACACTAACCACCAAAAAGGCAGCGCAACCGATAAACTAAACGGTATTTATTTGCAAGTATTTTGAAAAAAAAATTATGGCCATAAGCATGTAACAAAAAAGTAGATTGTTTGGTTGGCGACCCAAACGTCGTATCCACAGCCTCATTTGCTGGTTGATTTGGATTAACGCCACTTTGAACAGTATTTCAGTATTTCTCAGCGGCTGGAGCACCTAACCATGAACCCCTGGTATTTCCAGTATTACCGCAATATCCTTTTCGAGCCCCCAGCTGATAAATCCCACTTGTCTTTACGATTATCTAGTCATTTGGTAGGAGAAAAATGTCGGAAAGGATATTCGCCGCGGCCGGGAATCGAAGCCGGGACCCCGTAATAAGGAGTCTTTGCGCTACCACTGCGCTAAGGCCGTGGGTATAAAGCGTTTAAGTCGAAAAAACAGAAGCTGGAGGAACGACGTGTTGGTTGCCCACTGACAAAACACGCTATCTTGAATGAATTCTCTGAAACTTTTACAAAAGGGAAGACCGTCCTTTTTCGAAGTAAGATTGATATTGTCTAAGAATACTGGAACATACATTCTTATAGAAATTATATACATATTTTTCTTTCTATGTATAATCGCAGAACCTTATTTTTTACGGTTACGAGAAAAAAGGACATCAAAAATATATGAGAGCCAACGGATCGTCCCAGCCCTCGTAGGGCTCTTGCTTTCGTCAAATGGCAATAATGCGTACTTAAAATACAGTCAAACTCTACATTCTTTTCATTTGATTCACTGAATTTACTAAATGGTTTGAAGAATAGATTAACTCTTATAGTATTTGTTAAAATGTTTGTTATTGTTAGATATCAATAACGTATTCGAACATTTTGTTATTGAATAACGAATTTAAAACATAAAAGAAAATAAAAGAAAGGGTCCTTTATGTAAGTGAACCGTTACTTTTTAAATGGGCTATGAGACAGATAGTTGACAAATATTTTTGTTTTTCAAGTTTAACCCTTTCCTGTTTGTAAAATTTTAAACCTGTCCAAAGGTTTTTGCAGACAAAAATTCAAAGTGGATTTATTTGAAAAATAACCATACAGTAGGGTAGAAGATATTTTGGTAAAAGAAGAAATCGCTCGTTACAAGCAACTTATTCTTCTTCTACAACGTTTTCTTAATTGTAAATTCACAGGGACGTAAAAGCTAGAGGTTTAACAGAAAGGTGATAAGTTTTTCAACGTATTAGTCTTTGTATGTCTGAGTTTTGATTCATGTTACGTCTTTTCACTCTAAACTTTTTTGTTACATTAATTGTATACCTGACAACGACAAAAACTATACACAAAGTAACTTTAGAATTAGCTTCTTCAATTTAAATTACTCCTCTTTCACATTAACACGTAGCCTTTCCCCCCCCCCCCGCCCTGAAGAAAATCAAACTATTAAATATTGTTTGCTTCTCGTTTATTAAGCTATTACCATATGACAAAATTTTAGACTGGTCCAAATTGAAAGAAGCAGTTGACAATTTTAAGTTGAAAGAAATTTCTTGAGGGTATGTGTGTACGGGAATGATACATAAGTTTAAGTGTACTTGGCAGAACTATATAGACTTCAAGGAAAGTATATTTTAACAATCAAATAAAAGCCGTTCAGGATCATTGGAATGTCTTCTTATCGAAACCAATGACGGACAGCCTGATTAAAAATCAAATTTTATTGTGAAATGTAAAAAAGAATAAGTAATCATAAAATCAACCATTCTACGGATTACCACAACCCCCACCCATCCGGGAATAAACGACACAATAATACGAAGTACAGAAATAAAAGTAAAAACAATATATGTTAAAACGTATTATTAATTATACATATCTCTTAGATTTATAGATTTTTATTCATTTTGTTCACTTATTCATTCATTCAATCATTCAGCTTTATCATTCATCCTTTTATTTAATTCTTGCGTATTCATATACCTTTATGTATCATTTAAGTATTAACATAAAAACTTAATCACTAGGTATAAATACGCATAGCTTTGATTTAAAATAACTAAAACTAATGATTTTTGAAACCTAAGACGAACTGCCATGTCAGAGGTCAGTGGGCGTGGCCAGCGATCCGCCAATTTTCTCATTTATAACGTGTTTTGTACCGAAACGGATCAAAATTTGTCACTAAAATAGCAGTAAACTGGTAGCATTAACTTTTTCAAAAAAGCTTCTATAAAGCAATACATTTACTACATGTACTTATTTTGAAAGTCTCACGTCACTTCATGCCCAATTATTTACATTTTCGTTTAACCCATTTCCACATGATTACGCCGACCAAGGAAAAACATGAAAAATATAATGAGAAAAAAAGAAGAAATGCATATTACTGGCAATTTATTCCTTATCCGCAATGATTTTACCGCTAAAAAACTCACAGACAGACGACATCAAAATTGTCGCCTGCAACATTGAATTTCGACAAGTCTAAGACTTTGTAGTCTAGTAATGGATTAAATGAGAGTGAAAACCGGACATGATCTCGTGTTGCTATATCGGAAGCGTCCCTTTCAGACGAGATGATAAACTGATGTTAATTCTTCATATAATGCCACCCGTTACACGTTATATTCGATCGCTGATTCGAAGACCTTGAATTTATTTACTTTACAGAAGATCAGGCACATCGGAGAACGGCAAGATTGTTATATTAAACCTTACCTATTTTCAAGGTCTTGTTATTGTCCAATTTGAAAAAAGTTGCAGATGACAATCAAAATTGTGAGCAATTTGAAAAGTGGCCAACATACATGGCA
Organism: Fragum fragum; assembly: GCA_946902895.1. Classification (NCBI taxonomy): domain Eukaryota; kingdom Metazoa; phylum Mollusca; class Bivalvia; order Cardiida; family Cardiidae; genus Fragum; species Fragum fragum. The sequence continues at coordinate 27,530,938 of OX336368.1, forward strand.
GAAAACATTGTGGGAAAAGAAGAAACTGCTTGTGACAAGCAATTTCTTCTTTTCCCAAAAATGTTTACCCAGGTATAAATTCACAAGGATGTAGATTCATGGCCTGAACAATAAAGGATTAAAGTTCCTTATTAAAATAGAAGGAATATTTTTATTTAGGTTATCCAATTGGTGATCAGCTCGGGAAGGGTAAATCTTAGTCCGAGGACACCTTGTTTGTTAGGACACTTTCAAAGATAAGACCTTTTAGAAATATTGACCTGTCAGTATTCACGTATTACAGATAATTCCCTACATGATTAATTAAAGCCTTTGGGCTTTTCATTTTGACAACACGTGATCAGTATTCCTCAATTAGAAATTGTAATTTGAAACTGAATGTCAAGGTCCAAAAATCATAAATCAACGGACTAATGTCCTTATAAAAGTCTCCAAACTTTTCCCTTATTTCAGGACAAGGAAAATAGTCTTGTTCTTAAGAAGAAATATTATACTAAAGTTGTGATACAAAACCTTGTATCGGATTCGAGACGCATATATGAAAATTGAGATATTTAACTGGGAGAAATTTCAAATTTTCCTACACGGCGCGAATACAATTCAAGATATTGTATCACTACCACGCCATAGTATTCAATTTATAGTATAACATCAAATTCGAACTATTAAAGTTAAAACAAGCTCACACAATTTTGTTTAAAACAAATTAATGGTTTTATAATCTATAACGTTAAATTCGATCCACGCCATTAATCTGGGAAAATGAAATCATCTTAGCGTATTCGTACGAGTTCAGCACATGGATAATAGGGTTGTTTTTCTGCCAAGTGCGATTTTATCCGCGTACCATGAATGTTTTCTCACAAGTTATATGATAAATGGACATCTGCACATGTTCCTAGCCAATTGATCAATCGCTGGCCCGCTAACTGCGTTAGATAAGCCCACTGACTCCAACAGGAAGTCCCATTTCGATTTTAATCGGCGTTATTTTGCAAATTCTATGGCCAGTAGCATGTAACAAAAAATTAGTATAGTTGGTTGGCGACCAAAGCGTCGTAACTACAGCTTAAATAAGCTGTAGTTACGACGTTTACGTCGCCAAACCAACAAAAAGGTTAACCAAAATGGCGACCAATGTCGGAGTTCAAATCTCAATTCTGAAATGAATGAATAATTTGATTGGTCGATATAGCCGCGATTGGTCAATTCCCACATCGTCAGTAATTAATGCATAAACCATAAATGATCTTACGATAAAATATAAAGATGTCCGTGTTAGAGAGGTAGAGCGTCGTCTTCCCGATCAAGAGGTCCCGAGTTCGATTCCCGGTCGCGGCTATTGATCTTGGTTCTGTCAGTTGCCTACAAAATCGGCGCGAGTACTGGTGTATTCCCTAGGAAGCAGAATTGAGAGGAATTAATCCAAGTTAGAGGAACTTGTTTCGATGTAAAATAAGTAGTTTTAAACCATAAAATATTAAATCGGATAGCAAATGAAGCGTTATAGTGTTGCGTTAATGAATTATGCCGATTCCGGTTTGTCGGAAGATTGATTTGATTATTAACAGATCTCCGACAAGTCTCATGCTATATGACCCGTTACCCCACACCCTTCCCCACTCTTTGTATATGTAATAAAGGTTTTGTGTAAAAATAGTTAATCCATTACCACTCGACGGAATTTAAGACTGGTCCGAAATGGAAGAAGTTGCAGACGAAAACTTTAGGTGATGAAATGATAAAAATATGTGTCTTTTCGGGTTGAAAACATTGTGGACAATGAAGCGATTGCTGGTTAGAAGAAATTCATTGTCTACAATGTTTTAAAAGCTTCTTTCTTAAAACCCTTTCCTGTTTTTCAAAATTTAGACTGGTCCAATTTGGGAGAAGTTGCAGACGACAAATTGAAAGTGGGTGCAATTTGAAAAGTAACCAACCTACAGGTTCGAAAAAAATGTGGGAAAAGAAGAAATTGCTTGTTACAAGCAATTTCTTCTTTTCTCACAATGTTTTCTCAAGTATAAAATCACAGGGACGTAGAAACAAGGGATTGTACGGGAAAGGATTAACCCATTCCAACTCAATCCCTCCTTTTTACGCCCTCAAGAAAATAAGCTTTGGAAAACATTGTGGACATAGAAGAAATTGCTTGTTTCAAGCAATTTCTTCAATGTCCACAATGTTTTCTACCCCAAAAGACAAAGAGTTTTAGAATTTCATCAACCTTAAATTGTTGTCTGCATCTTCTTTCAATTTGGACCAGTCTAAAATTTTGCTGTGTTGGAATGGGTTAAGGGGCGTAAAAAGAGGGATTACGTAGTAACAGATTAAGGTATACGTCACGGGCCTGTATAAAGATACGAACAACAATCCGGCGGCGATAAGGTATCGCATGACGAAGACCAATAGGCTTGTAACTTCTAAACTTAATAAGCGACGGATATGCGCTAAATTGGCTAGAACAACACAGTCGGCATGCTGAGATTTTAAAGGTTTTTTGTTGTCAAGTAACATTTTATCCTCGTTGAAGTATAACTGAAATCCGTGTACACCGCTGCAGATTTTATGCTGGAGCAAAGGCGTGTAGATTAATATCATACAATGCGAATGTGGTCTTTACCCATTACCAGACAACAAAACGTTAGACTAGTCCATTTTCAAAAATTGTTGCAGAAGACAATTTAGATTTGATGGGATTTTGAAAAATCTTCGTCTTTCGGGGTAAAAACATTTAGTAACAATTGTTTTCATTTTCCACAATCATTCCCAAGCCTTTTTCTTGATTGGCATGAAAAGGCGTAATTGTGTGGGAATGGGTTATCCCATTACCAGACGACAAAATTTTAGACTGGTCCTAATTGGAAGGAGTTGCAGACGACAATTTAAGAATTATGAAATTTATGTTTTTTCAATGACTGAGTTGAAAACATTGCGGAAAATGAAGAAATTGCTTGTTGGAAGCAATTTCTTCGTTTTTACATCATGTTTTAACTTTTTTTTTTAATTGGCGTGAAAAGCGTCATTATGTTGGAATGGGATAAACTAAGTTCCCTCTAGGATATAGTATGTAAGTAAATACAAGATTCATCACGGTTAGCTGAAACATGCCATTTCTCTTCCACAGCTGAAGATATACCCTCCACGAAAGACCCAACAGAAACGGGTTTTAAAGATTTGGTTAAGTTTTGGAAGAAACATGGTATTCCGATCCCAAATGAACTATTGTCTGACATGGCGGAGGAGAACGGTATATATTCTAAAGAAAAAACTAACATTTGTGAAAACAATCTCTCTAATTCTAAAGATATCTTACGATTATTACCCCCTCCCCCTAAAAAAAGAAGAACCATCTATGTTTTGGCGGTATGTAGGAGTCAGTTGTTTTTTGTTTTTTTTTTTTTTTTTCAGTCGGCCGGTCGGTTGGTCGGTCGATCTCTAGATTTATCTTGTCCGCTCATTTTCTCCTGAACTACATGTACTGAACTACTAATTGGATCGGATTCAGATTTTACAAAGCCACTCAGTGTTAAGCAAAGATGTGCACATGCTGTTTTGGTTACATGCCAGTAATCCTTTCAGGAGTTATGACCCTTTGGTTAAAAGTTTTGCCGGCACTGAATTGATTCGAATCAGATTTCACTTGTGCACTCAGTATTGAACAAATGTGTGAATATTTATATAGGCTACTGTCCATCAAGCTCTTGGAATTTTGGTACTTTGTTGAAACAGTGACAAATTATTTTTGTTGTTTTTGTCTGTGACATGGAACCAATATGGGTATTTATCCCTTTAGTGATAGTCTAGCTTTTTCTATCAGGTCTTTCGAATGTGAAATGCTAGGGATTCTAATTCTACTGCTCTCGTTGGGACAAGATTTCTCACCAAAATGAATCCTGAAATTCTCGTTGAAATTGTTTAGAGATCCATAAATCAGTAATTTTGTAACAAACGTACAATTATTTTGAAGATCGGGGAAGTGACCTATTCTTGAATTTTTCACAAAAAGGTCCGTAAACAGTTTTAACAAGGATTTTAGGATTCCTTTTTGTCCGAAATTTTGTTCCTACGAGAGTTGTAGAGCCTTTAAGCTACTGACCACATAAAGCAGACCACCCTTTATTAGTAGAAACTGTAACTAAACGTTCTGATACACCGAAGATAACCGCACGCACAGTAGTCGTATTCAAAATGAATTTTGCTAAAAAATGTATGTACCACGGAGATAAAGGTTTATAACTGATTGTATTAGACAAAGCTAAACCTATGTTTATCGGAAATTCATGGTTTAAACTTTCTCCCATCTCTTCCTGGAAAAAGTCTAATATTGCCCGAAAGAGACACTTTTTAGGGAGGAATGGTAAAGTATATTATATTCTAATTTTGTAAATTGACACTCTATGCAACTTTATGCAATTTCATTATTCTTTGTGCGCATATACAAATATATAACATGTTTTCAGTGAAACAAGCAGCAGCGAAAGGAAGAGGTCGCCGAAGGTCACGTGAACTTGAGGACCTTCATCTGTGTGCTTCGACAGGAAAGTTTAAACTAGAAAAGATATCTCCTCTCTTTGAAGAGTCAGACACACCTGCCTCCGTGACCCCTCCAGGAAAAAGGAAACTCACTCGGCTGCAATCAGAATCCGTGATCAATACGCCGTCTTCGGTAACGCCACGCGGTAAAAAGACTATATCAAGGATGCAATCGGAGTTTTCCGTCATAAATAAATCAAGGGGTGGATCGTTAAAAAAGACGACGACTGTAGTGAACGGACAGACGAACAAAAAGCTACCAAGGTCAATATCAAAGTCATGATAAAGTACGCAATCAACAAAGGAGGTTTAGGGAACGAGTGGGTGCTTTTTAATTACAGGTCTGTTGTCCTTCTAGAGAAATGGTCTCTCCGGGGGGCTCAGTAAAACAAATTCGTGAAACAGTAAAGGTAGATGAGTGTATATGACCATGTATTGTATATTTTTGATAATTATAAATGATCTGAATAAAATTCTGAATATTTCCATACAACTCGACAGAAAAAAAATCGTATTTAGCGTGTACCAAAACGCCGCATTCGTCGTGTACCTTTCAACACGGATTACTTTGTGTGTACTAATGTTCGGTTTTTTCCGTAAAAGTGCCGATGATTTTTTTTTTTTTTTTTTTTTTTCCTGATTATTTTCAGGGAATTTTCTTGATATTGTGTCTTGACATGTATATAATAAAAGGAATATTAGAATAGGATATTGTTCAGTTTGTTGTTATTTTGTTCTCGAATCTTGTAGGTATTTTTATTGCATTCGACCTTCTGTCTCATCCAATAAAAAAATACCCACACACGATTCTCGAACACGATAAGAACAACTAGTAAAAGAAATCGCACTTTTGGAATATCCCATATATATATATTGTAGAGTAGACAGTTCAATAATCCGCCAAAGACGTAATAAGTTATTCAGCTTGCGCAGTCTGACTATACTTTTCTGGACATCAAAGATGGTCTTTTTTACTCGGTTACTCACAAATGTAGGCATCGCCATGCGAAGAATTAACCTCGCATGGAAATGAGTCGCAGTCGACATTTGGAACATTGTTTTCTCAATTGTTTTTCTTGAGGGGCGTCAATATGCAGGAATGGGTCATTAAAGCTTTATACCAGAGGAATGTCAAAGCGCGTGATTGGGAAAATCCAAAATGAACCTACACGTTACATTTGAAATAAATTTACATACATAGCCGTCAGGTAAAAAAATGACACTTTTTAAGAGCCACAATTATCGACCCTGGAATGCCCGGGCTGACTACGCTACATTGTTATATTTATAGAGTACAGGCCACTACTGAGACTTACTCCTTATCCACTTGATTTGTTTGACCGTTGTTGTTGTTGTTGCTGTTGTTTGTAACATCACCCGAACTCGGATCTGTGTTGCCCTTTTGATTTTTTTGCAATATGTACCTTTTTTGTCTATTTTGACAAGAAAAATTTTACATTGTGTATACATAATTCGTTATACTAAAATGTTCCGTCCAAATATAAAATCGAGTGATATTCTCTTTAACCCATTCCAACACAGTCCCGCTTTTTGACGCTCCTCACAAAAAAAGCTTTGGAAGTCATTGTGGAAAATGAAGACATTGCTTGTTAAACTATTTCTTCATTATCCACAATATTTTCTCCCCCGAAGGATAAACACTTGTATAATTTCTTCAACTTGAAATTGTTTTCTGCAAAATCTTTGAATTTGGACCAGTCTAAAGTTTTGTCGTAATGGGTTGAATGTTTTTCAATAATTTTCTCCATATTATTATCAGTATTATGTAAACCAAATACGTGTAACAATATAATGTAAATAAAAGATACTAGAGAATGAATGATTTGTATGATGAATGTGTTATGTACAATATTTCATCCATAATCAGATTACAAAATTATGGACTATTCCAAATTGACGACATTTCAAAAGGGGTGGATTTTTAAATGAAAGAACGACTATACAGGATTTAAAACATTGTGAGAAAAGAAGAAATGCATATAACTAGCATTTTTTTCCTTTTCTCACAATTTGTTTTACAACGATATTTTGTTAGCACGTAAAAACGCAGGGTTTTGTGCTTATGAGTTAAGTCTAAGAACTATCACCGAGAAATACGGTAGGACAACATCAGGTCATAGTGAGACGTGTTTCTGCTCTATAGTTTGTCTCAACGAGAAAATGTTTATGCACCACAGCAAACATTTACAGGAATTTATGCGTTCTTATGTCACCAGCCCGAAAACTCTATATTCGAATACATTTACTATGGCATCTGGGGTTACGTTAGGCATTACTAATTGATTCGGCCGCAGTCATAGCGTAGTTGGTCAGACTTCTAATCATGGGACCCCGGGTTCGATCCACGGTCCAAGCAGTTTATCTCCCACCAATGGATGGATAATTGAATGAGCAGTTTGAGGCTCGGAAAGGATGTAGTGGTAGCACTGGTGTGAGAAATATAAGGAATCCTTGGCTAGGTACTCCGGCCACCACGATATGACTGAAATACTGTTAAAAGTGGCGTTAAGCCCCATTCAATAAAACTAATTGATTGAATACAACATCAATAAAATCATCTATGCTTGTTTTGGAATCTTCTGTATTTGAAAAATAGTCTGTTTCTATAACGACAATCCCGAGGACTTTGAATTCAAATGCCTTTTTAAAGTCGGAAAGATTCTAATTTCTTCTTTATCCACAATGTTTTCTCTTGTACAATATCACAGGGACGTAAACATCAAGGACGGAAGGAGGTTGAGCTTCATGTCTGATATAATGCTTCAAAATCTCATAAAATTCACTTTCCTACAAAAGAATATTTTTAGACCAGTCTAAATTCAAAGAAGTTGCAGACGTCAATTTAAAGTTGTTGAAATCTTTGGAACCTTTCCGTTTTCATACTGTTTCTCAATTGTTCTTCTCTAGGGTCACTAAAACCCGTCATTGTGTGAGAATGGATTAAAATAGCTTAAAACCAGAAAAATGACAAAGGTTATAAGTTAGTTTAAAGTTGATGAAATACGACGTATTTTTCTTTAGTGTAGAAAACATTGTGGATAAGGAAGAAATTACTCTTAACAGCAATTTCTTCATTTACCACAATGTTTTCGAAATACTTTCATATGGGTGAGGCGTTTATAAGGATCGGATTAAAAATTGAATAACTGAAACACAAAGACACTAGTCCGGGAAGGTATATAAGGTACCATCAGGCTTCATTTAGATGAGACAGGGAGATCGCCGAGATCAAAAGTTTATAGCCAAATCTATTTGTTTACATAGTCTCTGTTGTTTTATTTATTGATAAACAGGTGTTTATCGCGTCTTTATTACATTTTCAATCCTATTAGCCAAGTTGGTAGAGAACCCGACTTCAAACAGCGAGATCACCGGTTCGAGCCCTGGGCTGTCTTACCAAAAAACTGTTTGCCTTTCGGATGACCGTTAAACCGAGACCTTTTGTGAGCACGTTAAAGAATCAAACGGGGCTATCTTAAGTTTCTTCTTATATTCTTGCACCAACCCTGTTAGAACTAATCCTATTCGGGGGAGCGGGGGTCTCTCATACTGGCATGTGTTACGGTAACGACAATAAATAAAGGAAACGTACACTTCTAACGACATACCTCTGACATATTAGAACTCGTACTGATTGATTGATTGATTGATTGATTGATTGATTGGTTGATTGATTGATTGATTGATTGATTGATTGATTGATTGATTGATTGATTGATTGATTGATTGATTGATTGATTGATTGATTGATTGATTGATTGATTGATTGATTGATTGATTGATTGATTGATTGATTGGGATTTAACGCCACTTTTGATAGTATTTCAGTCATATCGTGGCGGCTGGAGCAACTAACAATGGATTCATTGTATTTCTCACACAAGTGCTACAACTGCATCCTTTCCTAGCCCCCAGCTGCTATCCCACTTAGATTTTCGATTATCCTGCCATTGGTAAAGACAATTATTGGAAAGAATATGTGCCGCCGTCGGAGATCGAACCCATGACATCGCACGTTTGAAGATTGAGAGTCTTACGCGTTACCGACTGCGCTATGACGGCGTACTTATTGACAAAAAGATCTGATAAATATAAATAATTTTCAAGAAGCTTTGGATTATAAATAATTAATCTTGATTCGATTTTGATGAAAGCTTATTTCTTATTTCCACAATCCCACTTTTTATAGCTCAGGGAAAAAATGTAGAAAATAAAGAGATTTCTAGTTACCAACAAATTCTACATTTCCACGTTTTTACATCCTAGAAAATCCATCAATAGAAAATATTGTGGGGAAAAGGAGAAATTGTTTATTACAAGCCATTGTTTCTTTTCCCAAAATGTTTCCTCAAGTATAAAATCACAGCGACGTAAAATCCTGGGTTTGTACAGGAAAGGGTTAAGTCGCCGAAACAACAAAAAATGCTTGACTGTCATTTACCACCGGTGGTCTGTATGAATGGCTTGATTTGCCAAATGAAATTTTTTTCTGCGGTGATCCGCTATTTGTACATGCCATACATGCGAATATCCCATGCGAAGGATAAATTCATATGAATACAATAATAAATGATGATAACGGAATGATAGTCATAAACTTTAATATATCTGCAAAATTAATGAGGTTTTTTACAACCTCATTGAGTAAAACTATTTAAGTTGAATTAAATAAATTGATTTACTAGTCTTGTTACTATGCCGTCGCTCTACAAGTTGAACAACTCATCGGGTACGGAATACCATTATAGCCATCGCAAAATAATTGAGTTGATTTCTAACGGAAGTGCGGAGAGATCAATCGTGAGATCACAAGAGTACGATGAAGAGATATCGAGTGATTTTACCATCATACTCTCGTGTTCTCGCGTCATCTTAAGATAGTACTCATACTTGAGCGATACTTGTACATTTGCGATTTCATCATCGTACCCTCGATATGTCGAAATCGCCCTCTCGTGATATTGTCAATTAATTTGATGGGGAACGCATTACTTCACAACAGTTCACCTCATTGCTACAAGGAGAAAAATAGTTCATAGAACCGTGGATAACTCTTGAAAGCAGACCAAACAAGAAAGTAAAGTGGTCCAGAATTCACCAACGTCAATTTTCAATCATTTACTTTGTCAAGTATAAGGAAGATACTCGTAATGCAAAGGCAAAAGATGATGAATCAAGATACAATGTATCTTATTGTGGATGCCGGACGAACCACTGTCGGGTGCTGGATAATGAATAAAACTGCAAGACAGGCGTTTAAATCGCCAAAAATGAGGATTTAAGTTAACTCATGTTATATAGGTTTACTTATTGATAGTGATTTGACAAAATCAAAGTTCTTTATCACAACGATAACGACAATATCACATCTATGCCAATAACCTTGAATGTCAGAGACAATGGATTTTTGAGAATCTGATACTGCATTTTTAGCAAAGGCTAACTTGGATTACGATACCGTCATGTTTTTTATTTACACAAAGTTTTCGTAGACTATATAAGATATGACATGACATGTTTAGGTAACCACCTTTAAATTGCAACTCGTCTAGCACTATCAGAAGATAAATTTAATAAAGACAGAACCAGAAAAGGATTTAGACGGAATTTCAAAGGAAGAATTAGATATAGAAAAGAAGAAACTGCTTGTAATCTGTTCTTTTAGACATTTATCACAGAAACGAGTGAAATTGTTAAAGTATTGGCATTTTGCTTCTTAACCCTTTACCACACAATGACGCTTTCTGACGCCATGAAGAAAAGAATCACAGGAAACAATCAATTTCTCCTTTTTCACAACGTTTTCTTCTCTGTTTGTCATTTATTTTCGGATTTGGAGCAATTTGAAATGTCGTCTGCAATTTCTTTTAATTTGGTCCAGTCTAAGATCTTGTCGTCTGTAAATGGGTAAAAACCGAAAACATACCAAGTTCTTTATATTCTGTGTCATTCTATTTTCAATATTTATATAATCACATGTATGTTAACATTTTGATCGTCAAGTGTTGTTCTTTTTTATTTCAATGTAAATGCATTCTATGAAGCTCCGTTTCAAGTTCTTGTTCTTCGATAGTTTTTCGAGGTCGACGTATAGAATGAATGGCCTCCGGTTCACCGATCCAGTGAAGATCTTCAAGGGAATTAATACTGTCCAAACCACTTTCTCTAGAACCACTAGAGTTGCTCCCCTTTTTCTTGTGTGGACTGAGGATTTTCCTGCGTAAGTCTGGCGAAGTCTTTGGACTAGAATGACTGCTTGGTGATCTTTTTCTCGGGTTTTGAACTGAGGACATAGAATAGACCCGTCTCCTGCCACCTTGTTCGTAATGGTCGTCTACCGAGAGGAATGTTTTGGATCGACTTGGCAAGGTCAAATCTTCGAATTCTTTAGAGACCCTGCGACCTCTTCGTGCTGCGTACATATGACCTGAGAAAAAGTGAAAATAGAATAACATTCTGCATTAATTCTTTACTGTTTTACAAATGTAAGACCTGTCCAAATTAAAAGGTTTCGTAGATGACAATTGAAAGTTGATTTTGTTTAAAAACAAGAGTGCCATTTAACAATATACGCCGCCACTTTGCTGCTGTTTCACGAACACTACTTATTTTGAAAGAACCAAATTCATAACATTAGCAGACTACCCTTTTAAATTGTCAAGTTCAAACTGTTCTTTATGATTGAAGCTCTTGCAAAAATCAATGAATCATAAAATCCTTGATACAAATTATGGTGATAACATTGACCAAGTTTCATCTAAAACAAGACAAAAAGTTAGGAGGAGTTGCGTTCACAAGGCTGCAATTTCAATAAGCCCCAGATACTAAGTTTTAAGGGGGCATAATACAGATAAATTAATGAACCATACAATCCTTGATACATGTACATCTACAAATTATGGTGATGACATTGACAAAGTTTCATTTAAATCAAGACAAAAAGTTAGGAGGAGTTGCGTTCACAAGGCTGAAATTTCAATAAGCACCAGATACTAAGTTTTAAGAGGGCATAATTCAGAGAAAAATTAATGAACCATAAAATCCTTACTTCAGGCACATCTATGAATTTATGTTATAACATCCACCAAGTTTCATTTAGATCCAGGCAGAAACTTAGGAGGAGTTGCATTCACAATGCTGCAATTACAATAAGCAAAAGAGACTAAATTTTAAGGGGGCATAACTGAGGCAAAAATCATAGAACCATAAAATCCTTACTTCATGCACATCTACTTATTAAGGTGATAACATTGACCAAGTTTCAAAAAGATCTAACCAGAAACTTAGGAGGGGTTGTGCTCACAAGAACAGTTGACGCACGTACGTACCTCCCGACGGACGGACGGACTGACGGATAAGATGTCGCCAATATACGACCGCCTCCGGCGGCGTATAAAAAATAATCATTTGTTAAGATAGAAAATATTGTGCAAAAAAGAAGAAATCGCTCGCAATTTCTTCTTTTTCTATAATATATTCTTAGGTATAAAAACACAGGGACGTAAAAACCAGGGATGAAAAGGAAAGGGTTAAACCAGTTACAAAACAAAGAATTTCATTGAAGATGTTTAAGCATAAGTAGATATTTTACCAAAAAAGTATTTCCCCGACCGGCTTTATAAATACGACAGCTTCGGCTGGAATTAGTTGAAATATTATGTCTTGGTATCAAGCACGAGTTAGGTTATATATGATTTGTTTATTTTTCATTCAACTAGATTACGGGAATGTTAAGGAAAACAAAGACTGGAAAATAAGCTAGAACATGTTTACGTCAACACAAATCTATTTTTAAAGAAAGTTTTAAACAAAAGTAACGCTATGCCTGGCAGACTGGCCTTTGTCGTTTTTTAGCAGTTCGCAGATTACCTCCTTATAGAGACCGGTGTGGACACATCAACTGACCTCCGGCATGGAACTTTGACCGAGGAATTGAACACGAGATTTCTTGAGAACGAACACGTTCGCAAAAATAATGCATGGGTGAAAAGAACCATCGCGGGCAATCCTCGAACTCACGCGGACATTAAACGAAATATTAACCCTTGTCATGCTGTATGAATTACCTTACTGAATTGCTGTCAAATCAAAGGACTGAAAGCACTGATATAACTTGCTGTTCAAAAATCAATAATTCTTTGAGAAATCAACTTCATGAACAACTCTGGCAGGAAAAGTACAAGCGGGAGGTATAGACTAAGATCAACCTGCACATAAGTGCAGTCTGATCTTAGTCTACACCTCCTGCCAAAACCGGAATATTCCGGGCTCAGCATGAAAAGGGTTAAGATAATTGGGTTTAAGCGAACTCTTCCTGCCGCAGTTGTATGTCGTTATATTTAAGCTTTTAACTATGCAGTCGGTGTGTAGTGGTCTTCCGTAGCATATATATTGACGAAAGCATAAAACGGTTAAGTCGCCAACATCGTTTGTTGGCGACCTAGACGTCATAACTATCTTCAATAACCTCGAACTTACTTACATGTTTTAAATTAATATCAGAGGTAGCATCGCACATCCGGTCTATATGAATGATTTGGTAGGTCAATTTGATTTTTGTTATTGACAGCGGCGATCCGTCACTTGAAAAAAAGAAAGTTATTTCGGATTGTCAGGCAAAGATTTCGATCCTTTGTTCAAAAGCGCAGTTACAGACAACCCTGCGTCATACTAGATTTAAAGTATTGCGGGATGATGCTTGCGAAATACTGTTCCTCTTTTTCCAACAATCCATTTAATAACAAGTAAGGTCGAAATAGGGGGTAGAGTGATATTGAGTTAAAACTCGTCTACCATTACCTTGTTCATCAAGATGTTTTCCAATATGGCTTATCTGCGGAGGACTGTGTGGACCGAAAGTAATCGGGTAAGGTTCCAATGGTATACACAGGGGTTCATGTGGTTTAGAGGGCTCAACCTCCGTCTTCTTCGGTTTAGGATCTGAAAGCATATCGGACATTTTTTTGACAACGCTCCGAAAATCGTATGTATAACATAAAGGTAAAACTGATCGATCCTTATTTTCTCGCACGATTGTAGGGTTCTATGTACAGTTGGTTACACTCCTGTCCGTTTTGCACTGATTAAAATTAGAGTAAAAAGGGTAAATTTTGACAGTATAAAACTCGTTTCATTGGGATTCAAACCTTGATTGTCCTACAAAGCGTTCATTTGCCTTGAAATTCGTACCAGGATAATGATGCCGCCTGCGATCAACTTTCCGACAAATTTACATTGAACACAACAACCTTCGGGTTTTCCTTAATTCGGTACGGCCTAACGCAAGAAGGGGGGTATTTCAAACCCCATCACTTAACAAATACAGTTTGTTATTCCGACAGAAATCCACTTGCACACATGAATGCAGTGCATCAGTGGTTTGACATTTCGCATAACAGAATTTTAGATTTCTAGCTATCGACAAGACTCGAAAACACCATGTCAAAAGGTGAAGCATGGGATTTTAATGGAAATTCCTAAGGGTACAACGGGTCAAGGCTAAAATGCGGATTTTCCTATAATTGGAATGATAAGCCCCTCTAGTAAATGGAATCTAAGTCTTTATTTTAAAACACTATGTAAAACATTTTACTCTCACTGCTTAGAATCATGATTCGAACATGTAGGCATGCCAAAATGTGACGAATATCAACCACTATACTGCACTATTAAATTCTCCTTCAAGTTTTTGAATCAATTTGTATTATTTATCTTTTTTAGATAATGTGCGCAAGAAGAAAAATGATTCTAAAATGAATTATCGGTACCCGGCGGTACACCGCATGGCCGAGTACGATTGTCCTATCGGACGGGTAATTTCCAAACCGGTTCATACGATAGTCGAGTGCGGTAGTTATTTGACTAGATTCGCTTCTATCGAAACTCTCTAGACGTCAACACGTTTTTCAAATTCAAATTCGACGTTCCTTCAGTATAGTAGCATTGTAGATCAAAACCACATATTCTATTGTTAAGACAATAAACGTAGTTATTTGGAAGCACAAATGGGATGAGACCCAACATTCACTAGCAGTGACATTGACAAATGGGTACAGGTTTCCAGAGTTTTTCTAAAGAATAGCTTTTACCTCTGGTTTTTCCTGGGCGAGTCAAGCCGAATTTACGCCGTTTGTGCTTTTGTACACATTTATAAGTAATGTTTTGTCCGCCTTGGAGTATATTGTTAATAATTTAATTGTTAGTTTCGTCTATCAAAAACGAGCATTCTGATTGGTCGAAAAATTTAATTCATACCTCCATGAACAAAATTTTGAGCACACAGCCATTTTGTATGCTTCCGCATAAAATAGTCCCATACAAAAAGGTATCAAAATGTGTACAGCTTTTGGTTTTTTCGATCGATGTTATTAAATTATAAGAAATGAAGTGAATGTTTTTTGTTTTCATGGAGGTATGAACCGAAAAAACTAATCACACAATGTATGAATCCGCTTCGCGTATTCATACAGTGTGATTAGGTTTTTCGGTTCATACCTCCATGAAAACAAAAAATATTCTCTTCATCTCTTTAATGTCAATACACGCGTCTCGCATACGCACAACACAGATGATGTTGTTTGATATTTTGAGTGTCCTTCGGGTAGGACAAGTTTAACACAGAGTAGACACGAAATACAAGTGTCTGATTTTTATACAACATTTGTTTCAACGATGTTTTACTTGCATTTTATATTAAAATAATGTTTGATGTAGAAAGTTCTTAGACTAAAAATCGAAAACCCGACGAAATCATCGATATCTTGCCTTGGCAAAATATCCTGACTAACCTGACTAACCCAGTTCGGACCGTAATGCCATTTTAGGAACTCTTCGTGCAAGCACATACCTTGCTGTCATTTCATTGAGTTTTTGTAGCAAGATCGTTAAGTTCATGGCACACGAGATGTTGCCGAAATTTTAGTAGCAAAAGTGACAGATGCAAAAGCAGCGTCTCGTTGACCGTACTTTCAAGGTAACGTCATCTCAACGTAAGACACTCAAATTATGCACTGACGTTGAGAATCGACTTTTCTGCTTAATAAAACCTGAAATCGAAGCCGGTTACACGTTACGTGTAGTTATTGACTATCAGTCAATATTTGTGATTTCGAGGATTGGTTCAGACAGATTATATCCCAGCTTTGACATACCTCTTTCTGTTATATGCATCTACATTCTATCGTTGAATTGTAAGTTTGTCCGTGCCACCAATTTACTTTCCACGATGTCCAGAAAAAAAAACTAAAGTGTTTATTTTCGCATAATACCTCCCTCACATTTTCAAACAATTTTTCAATCATGCACAAGGAACGATTGTTTGACTAAAACTATTGGTGAATGGCGGATCAATGACCACCCCACTGACCTCCGGCAGGAATTTCGACTTGAATATTAAACGGCGTCATTTTGCGAAATTTATGGCCTGTGACATGTAATAAAAAGTAAAATGATTGGTTAGCGATTTAAACATCGTAACTACAGCTTGCAAAAAATAGTTATGTACTTCTAGTCGTCAAACTAAAAAATATTCTTAACATAAATGTATAAATGTTGGAGTTCAAAGTTCACCTCCAGTCTAAATGAATTATCTGATTGATCAGTCGATGGTTTGACTGACAGCTGAGATCCATCAATTTTGATGATGATATATATCAAGTTCAAACGTTATTTGTCTTTGATAAATATCATTTTAGCCAGAAATCTTAAGCCATTATTTTAAGATTGGTAAACTGCAAAAGTCATGTATATTAAACGTTTCCCTCATTACCCAGTTGTAAAAGTTGGTTGCGGTGGGTTTAACCCATTCCCACTAAGTGAGGCTTTTAGACGCCCTCCAAGAAAAAAAAGATTTAGATAACATTTTAAAAAATGAAGAAATTGCTTGTTACAAGCAATTTCTTCATTTTCCACAATGTTACAAGCAAATTTTTTATTTTCTACTCAGAAGTTGAAAAACCCAAATTTTCATTCACTTTAGATATTCGTCTGCACCTTCTTTCAATTTGAGCCAGTCTAAAAATTTGTTGTCTAGTAATGGTTTAAGCCACAGCTTTTCCTTCGGGGAAGTGAAAACATCTTGAATAAGAGAACGAGAGCGAGTCTATATCCTTGAAGCTTTTGTCGCAATCGATGTTAAGTAGATGGTAGATGGGATAAACTAAACTAAAATTTGGACGTGAATGTCCAGTTCCGAACACCACAGGTGGTCCTTTAATCAAACTTTTTTGCGTCAATAACCGATCAAACCAATAGATGCCTATCGGACATGAAGTCAATGTCCAATGATTAATTATCCGACAGAGATTTTTACTCGGGACATAATTCAACTATATTAATTATGCAATACCAAGTTACCGTGTAATTGGTGCCAAACCTACATTGGAGGGTATGAAACAGGTCATTTTTGGTCGTCGACCAATATCTTGTTACTACAGATTTCAAAAGTTGTGCTATTGCAATATCTTTGTTTGTTTGTTTGTTTGATCTATCGACGTTTTGTTTTGTTGACTTTTTCCGATAATATAATTTTGTTGGTTGTTGTTTACAGGGTTTAAATTAATAATTAAAATGATATTCAAAAAAGTAATCAAATTAATTTTCAAATGATTAGTTGGCGACCTAAACGTCGTACCTACAGCTTGAATAAGCTGTAGTTACGACGTTTAAGTCGCCAAGCAAACAAAAATGCCAAAACATATTCACAGTTCAAAGTTTATTTCTTGTTTTTATAAATGATTTGATAAACAATTATATGTTTTGATTGAAAACAGTGATTCGTCAATAACACTTCTCCATATGTCAAAATCAAACAGAATCTTTAATTTGAAAAGAGGGGGGGGGTGTTAATATTTCGCTTTGAATACCAAGACTAGAAATGACATTCAATTCATGCAGACAAATGAGATAATACTGTTCCTTCAGAGTAAGCTCTTCCTTGTCTACAATATCTTCAAACCATTCCTTTCTTACGTCATGAAATGTGACCATCAAGTGAAAGGGATCTGATTCGAAGCACGAAGCAGGCTGAGCAGAATAATAAAACTTTGCTCTCTTTGACAATTTTCAGAATCTAGAATGGTCATTAGAGTATCCGCTATATACTGAAACTAATTGACGGATCGCCCTGTAAATCAGAAAAAAAATATCAATCAAATAATTCAACCCGAAAAAGCTTTGGACTCCAACACTTATGTCAAGCATTTTTGTTGGCTTGGAGAATTAAGTATCATAACTACAGCCTTTAAGCCGCCGAATTATTTGGGTTTTATTTAAAATTCCTCGAAACCACTGTCTGTTGATATATCAGTCGAACTGACATTATCGGAGGTCAATAGGCTTGGCATGAGATCTAACAACTGACCTCTGCATGATAGATTCTCTTTTTTGCTTCTTTGGTTCCCGGGGGTCCCTTTTTGTATGACGGGACTTTAATAATGTTACCTCGTAAATGGTGTAATATATGGTGTTTAGCTTTTTCTATATTCATCTGACGTAAATGTTCCTTTAGTTGTTTTTCCTCCCTCGAGAGTGAAGCACTGGCTATTCTTTTCTCCGATTCTATCCCGCGAGTTTTCTTTAACAGTGAGTTCCTTCGCGCATTGTTCTTTATACTACATTCTTTATAACTCCGACAGCTTTCCTTCAAATATCGGTCTATATCGCTGTCGGTGTTCTGGGGTATTTTTGTTTTTACTGACGTCATTGTTGAATATACAGCAATTATCTGTAATAAAGAAATAAAACGTGACCCATTATGCGAAAAGAAACAAGCTGGAATTCTGATATGAGCGCTTGCGTGACATTTTCAACAATTACACATGTGCGCCATGTAAAAACTCAGATCAGCCTGTGCATCTGCACAGTCTGATCAGAGTCTTCACTCAGAGCTCTGTAGATAGATACTGACCCAAAGCATCTTTAAACAATCAGCGAATATTCTAATTGTCCCGAATGGCTGTCCTGGGTGCTCAATGTGTGCAAGTCACGCACATGCGAAATTATTGGGAAATGTCACGCACAGGCTCATTCCGGCTATCTTCGCCCTTCATCAGTTCTCTCAACAAAGGTGTACCAAGCGATCATTCTCTGAAGCGACCAATTTGTAAAGTCTCTTGCGTGGTTACTTAATACATTTTTTTCTGTATCTGAAATAGTGACAGTATTACAAGATAGAATGATCTATTTACATTTTAAAAAGGGCATCTTCGGAAGGCGAGTCTATCATTACTTTTTCACTGTTAATGAGTGCTTAACCCATTCTCACACGATCTCTATTTTGACGCTACGAAAAAACCTTGAATGCATTGTTAAAAATGAAGAAATTACTTGTTACAAGCAATTTCTTCATTAGAAACAGCGTTTTTTACAAAAAGAAGACAAAGATTTTTAGATTTCATTAACTAAAAATTATCGTCTGCAATCTCTTTCAATTTGGACCAGACTATATGTTTTTGTCCGGCAATGGGTTAACGGCATTATAACGTTAAGACGGTTCCAACAGATAACCGCAACATAGGATTTAGCGCAGATTTATAACTTTTTCAAAATTATCCTCATTTTCTCTTATATAGCTTATATAAGTTGTCCCACATTCATTACAATATCGTCACTAGAGGCTGTCAACCAAGGAATATATCGACCAATCGAATCTTCATTCAAACCGGAATTGAGATTTGAACTCCGACATTGGCCGCCAATTGTGTAAAATATTTTTTGTTGATTTGGCGACATAAACGTCGTAGCTACAGCGAGTCAAGCTTTAGTTACGTCTTTCAGGTCGCAAGCCAAATATTCTTCTGTTTTCTTACATGCTACTAGCAATAAATTTTACAAAATAACGCCGTTCAAAATCGAAGCTGGACTTCTTGTCGGAGTCAATGTGTTCGACTAAATGAGTAAATGGGCGGGGTCAACGAATGGTCATTTATCAACTTCATTGACGGGATAGTTACGACAACAAAACAAGAGGTCTATGAAATTCTTGAGAAACATTAGGTACATTTTTCTTCTCTTATTAGCTCTCTTATTATTTCTTGTCATGCTGAATATTTATCCTTTCTTGTCAAAATTTAAATTTATCATCGAATTCATATCTACTTTGTGTTCAAATATTTCCTGAAGTCTGAAAGAACAAGTAGGTTGTGTAGACTAAGATCAGGCTGCACCTCTGTGCAGGCTGATCTTAGTCCATACACCTGCAACACATAGTGTCAAAACAGGAATTTTCCGGGATTATATAGCATGACAAGGTTTAAGAAATCATTGGTATAATTTGTTTATTTTCAAAATTAACAAATGATAATATGATTTCTTTAAATCAGAGCTAGTAAGAAAAAAATTGAAACTGCAATAAGAGTTCAAAATAAGCAAATTATAACGAAGTTAGCTTATGAAGATTGCTATATACAAATAAGAAAAAACATAAGGCTGTAAGCTACGCAAAATGCATTGAAATTCGCTGAACTGTTACACTGACCTAATAAAGATCATACGAGTAAACGAAAATGAGACATAATCGCAAAATTCAGGATTTAGCAAAAACATCACGACAGGCAAAGTGCACTTTCCGGCAAAACCTCTTGGAGTAAAATCAACCGTCACAATTTGAAAATAGCTGGATATACATTTTATTTACGATTCACGAGTAAATTCAAATAAAAAACCGACTGACCGATCTTATTTCCTCGATATTTGAAAATAGAATTCTCATATTCGAATGAGATAAAAGAAACCTTTAAATAAGAGGCCGTAAAAGAAGAATTTGAATTCTTCTGTTATAAAACTTACAGTCTTAACAAAATTCGGGTTAATCCGTTACCAAACAGCAAAATTTTAGACTAGTTCAAGTTGAAAGGAGTTGCAGACGACAATTTAAAGTTTGTGAAACTTCAGATTTTTTCAATTTTCTGGATTGAAAAAAAATTGTGTAAAATGAAGAAATGGCTTGTTACAAGCAATTTCTTCATTTCACAAAATGTTTTTCATATTGTTTTTTCTTGAGGGGCGTCCATAATCGTCACTGTGTGGGAATAGGTTAGATAGGTATGTACATATCTTTTTCATATGTGACCGTTCAAGCAGAAAGGGGCATCCCGGGAACCCACCGAAAAAATATATGAAAAAAAAATCGGATCCAGCAGAGGTTAATCAAAGATGATAGCGTGTCAGACTCCTAATCTTCGATCATGGGATGTCGTGGGTTCAATCCCCGGCGGCGGCACATAGCCTTTCCGACATTTGTCTCTCACCAATAGGTGGATAATCGTAAACCTATGTGGGATAGCAGCTGGAGGGTGTAGTGGTAGGTCTGGTGTGAGAAATTTCAGGAATCCATTGTTAGGTGCTCAGCCGCCGCGATATGACTGAAATACTGTTAAAAGCGGCGTTAAACCCCATTCAATCAATTTTATAAGTGATCACTAATGAGACAGAAATATCATGCTAAATTTAGAAAATACGGAGACCGAAAAGTTTCAAACCTGGTCAGTCTGTGGATTTCGCGCCTTCTGACCGAGGTTAATACTTCTCGCATTTTTTATGAGGAACCTTTTTTTCCTGGCTAACCTTTTTATCAGTAGAATTCACATTCATTTGAAGTACAATCCATTTCCACTTTTTATCTCGATATTCATCTTATCCTTCATGGTAACCCACCAAAGTTCAAGTGGCATGATACAGACAGCACTTATGAGCTGTACAAATAGCTTAATTCAAAAGTTATGTAAGAAATGACCGATCACGAATACCTGTCGAAGAATCAATCGACCAATCAAATATTCATCTAGACCGAAAGTTAACTTTTAACTCCGACATTTACCTACATTTAATCTGAAGCATTTTTTTCTTGGTTTGACGACTTAAATGTCGTTACTACAGTTTATTAAACCAACTATTTTACTTTTTGTGACGTGTTACTGGCCATAAACTTTGCAAAATAACACCGTTTTATGTTTCAGTAAAACTTCCTGTCGGAGATAGTGGGCGTGACCGGCCAAGTAAGTGGGTGGGCCAGCGATCCGTCAATTTGACAAATCTTTTCACACCCATCATTATAGTGTGTTTATGGACAAAAATCAATATCTATTCAATCAAGGAAACAAAAGAATTGTTTCTTTTACATTTCTTAGTTCATCGAAAGCAGACAATCATATGGTCAATTATTTAACCTGTAAATCGGGAAAGGTTAAACGAATTAAACTTCTTGTTAATGCTACGTTTACACCATGTTCACGGCAGCCACGGCAGCCCCGTTTGTCCGAAACGTAGCGCGCCGTGAGAGTTTGGTTATTTTTGTCTCCGTTTTCACGTTTTGTTACGTCTTGTTAAGTTTACCTGCGACTCGTCACGGTTTCCGTAACCGACCGTGACTGGGTAGCCCCGGAGGCTCCAAGGCACACTACGGTTTAGTCCACGGTCGACCACGGATGTCCCCGTTTTAGTCCACGGTCTACGACGGATGCCAGTACGTTCCGTTACGGCATACCACGTTCAGTTAAGTTCCCTCACGATTCCCACGTTTGGAGCAAGGTCTGTTACGTTATTTCACGGTCTGTCAAGGCTTTCTACGGACAAACGGGGATGCCGGGAAGTATTGTATCACGTTTGTTGCCACGGTATAAATACCCCCAAAAGCAGTAGCAATCATTGCATTCCGAAGACTGATAAAACCATGGATATTTCAGACGAAGAAGACTTTGTATTTGTATGTTTGCTAGGCGCATATATTAAGTCTGTCCAGCAGAAGTTGCAGAGAGGCGAGACAACGGTGTAGCAGTCAGGAAGAAGGCGGACAAGAAGACCAAGAACCAAATGGGTGCGCAGTTGGTTGTCAGAATACAGGCGACAACAACTTGGCCACTATACAACATTTATAATCAAAGAGTTTCGTGCCGAAGACGTTAAAGCCTTTCAAAACTACCTGAGGATGCATCCAGAGCTCTTTGATGAGATTCTTGAGAGAGTGACTCCAGTTATAGAATGAAACTTGACTGACAAACGGCTTGCTTTTTATACTCCAAACGCAGACCGTGCTGGTCGTGTCAGACCGTAGTAGAACGGAACGCGCCGTGTCCCGCCGGGCATGTAAACGCAACTCGCCGGGATGCGCCGTGACCGAACGCAACAAAACGGTTAACATACACCGTAGCTTGCCGTGAGGAACGTAGCACAACTTGGCAAAACGTGACAGAACGCGCAGTAACCTTGGAAGAACCGTGATACAACTTGAAAGCACCGTGAGATGCCGGGGAACACTCATGCTTCCCGTCGCACTACGGATCGCCTCCAAGTTTTGTTACGGCCTGCTACGTACTGTCACGGTTCGTTGCGTTCATTCCCGTTTTTCTACGGCCTACGACGTTTCTCATTTCCGCCGTAATTGCCGTGGCAAATTTTTTGACAGCCAAAAAATCTGGCACGGCAACCCCGGCAATCACGGTCCGTCACGTTTGCCTATCCCGTCCCCCTACGTTGCCTCACGTTCATGCCGTTTTGTCCACGGTCGTCTGAAACGGGGCTGCCGTGGCTGCCGGGAACATGGTGTAAACGTAGCATAAGAACATTTTCAGTTTAAGAAAGGCAGGAAACTTGAGTGCATGTGTTGATACTTTTGGTTAAAAGTCATAATGATTTATATCTCAATACATATAAAGCATGTTTGTGGGTGGGTGGTCGTCATTGTTGTTGTTAATATGATTCGTTTTCGTAAAAATGTATTATGTAAGAATATGTTTTGGGAAAACGAAGTTGTCTGGGTTTACAGAAATTTCATCACGGTAAAGCCTGATTTTAAAACGTATGTCTTAAATTAAAGAATTTTAGCTGACAATGTGGGGTGCTTATCAGTTCCCTCAAATGATACATGAAATATCTTTTCTATCCTCAGTCATTTTTCAGGGAACGTTAGGAAAAAACCGTTTGTAGCAATGTGTAAACTTCTAGATAACCAGAATCTAAAGAATAACTCACGTGCTTTTAGCAACATGTACCCGTTTATGCTATGTTCCCGTTGTAATTTTGTTGTTAGCAAATTACAATACTTTCCATTTTACAAACAATTTATCAACAGTGAATCCTGATCCGGGGATCCATTGCCTAATCGAAACCAAAGTGCTATTATACTATCCTTTGATACCGTGTCACTGAAGATTATGGTATTAGACCCCGCATAGATAAAATCGGAGAAAAATCGATGGATGATAGAATACTTTTGTCAAAGGTATTCAACCAAAATATCATTTCCAACGTTGAAGAAACCTCGTAACTACTGCTGGAATAAATTTTACACATGATGTCTTGTTTGCCCACTGACAATTTTTTTAACAAAGTTGATAAGGTAATGAAATCACCAATCACCTTAGTGATAAACTTTCTCCTTTTCTGACCATATTTG
The DNA here is from genome assembly GCA_946902895.1 of Fragum fragum. Classification (NCBI taxonomy): domain Eukaryota; kingdom Metazoa; phylum Mollusca; class Bivalvia; order Cardiida; family Cardiidae; genus Fragum; species Fragum fragum. The sequence continues at coordinate 27,554,885 of OX336368.1, forward strand.
CGATCTTACAGCAAGCAAAGAGAACGATTATGACAACACACTTTACATATAAGTCGTGTGACTTAAACCATTACCCCATGACAAAATTTTAGACTGAGCCAAACTGAAAGTTGCAGCCGACAATTTTTAGATTTTTTTAAACTTTCTGGGTAGAAAATAATGTGTAAAATTTTCCAAGGTTTTCTTCATTTTCCAAAATGTTTCCTCGTTGTTTTTTCTTAAGGCATGTCACAAAGCGTCTTTGTATGGGAATGGATTAAATCATGTTAGATGCACTTGACCTTCCAAAAGACTAAGTGAGATATGTTATTACCATAGTTACAATGATTTATAAATTGCGCGTGTGTGTAAAAAGTCACTGTGTAATCCATTAACCCATTCCCACTCAAGCCCTCCTTTTTACGCGCCTCAATTACAGAGTTTTGGAAAACATTGTGGAAAATGAAGAAATTGCTTGTATCAAGCAATTTCTTCATTATCCGCAATGTTTTCTACCTAAAAAGACAAAAAAAAAATAAAATTCCATCAACTTGAAATTGTCGTCTGCAACTTCTTTCAATTTTGACCAGTCTAAAAATTTGTTGAGTGGGAATGGGTTAATAGGGTATGGACCGGTATCAAAATAGAAATATTGTTAAGTTGAATCAAAAGAAGGATGGTGCTACTTCCAGCTTCAAAAGAGATTTATTTGGCTCCTTGAAAAGACAATGATTGAATCAATTATTTATTTTAAAGTAAATAAAGGCCTCCGGCCAAAATTACAACATACAAGTACAAATACAAGATTTTAGAGTTGCAGGGATATTGAATATTTGATTTTCTTCTGGGATTTTTTTTTGGGGGGGGGGGGATTTATTTTCTTCTTCTTCTTTTTTAAGTATCTCGGAAATTCTGTCCAGTCCTTGACATTAAAAGTGTTTCTTCTACTCATCCGATGTTTTATTCATCATCAAATAAACAATATGGCTGATTTTCTGTAGTTTCCATTTGCACTTTGTGTTCATTATATCATGGAAGTCGTCAAGAGTGTCGTTTCAATTGTACCAACTACATAAATGAGATCTTCTCTCATTTAGATATTTTGCACAATTGAAAAAGGCATGGTACTCATTTTCAATACATGAAATATTAAAAATCTTTACAAAATGTACACATTCTTTCATTTCTTTGGATGTTGTTGTGTCTGTCAGTTTCAATGCTAAGTTTATGGTTAGAACACCTGAATCTTTCAAATGCCTTAAAATGACTACAATGTATACTATTTAAATAAAATCTGTTAAAGGTTTGGTTTTATTCTACTATCAGTGTACTATTTGCAGAGTGTCAGGAGAGATAGACAGGGTTATCAATTTTATTGACCTTTAGGAGAGGTCAACTCTTCAGTCCAAATTAAACAAAAACTTGACAAATAATCTAAAATGTGACAAGTTTATTAATTTACAATATATTTGGATTATACTGATTAGCCTTTTATTGCCCCGTAATCGATTGTCATCAATAAGAAAATGAACGCACATAAAATGTCATCCCAAAATATGCACCGATTACAGAACTGTTTGGGGTAAGCATATTACAACAAAACTGGTTGATTGAATGGGGTTTAACGCCACTTTTAACAGTCCTTCAGTCATATCGCGGGAGCTGGAGCATCTAACCATTGATTCTTGGTATTTCTCACACTAGTACCAGCATAACATCCTGCCCTAGCCGCCAACTGCCTATTTTGCATAGGTTTACGATTATCAACCAAATGTCTGTAGACAATTGTCGGAAAGGATTTTTGTCGCGACCGAGAATCAAACCCTGGACCCCGTGACTAAGGGTCCTAAGCGCTGCCGCTACGTCATAACCCCGAAGGTCTGATTTAAAGCAATAGACATCTGAATCAGAATATAAACGTTTGTCGTACAAACATGTATTTGTTATTTGTTGTATCTTCAAAATAATGTTCAGACAATAAGTCAAATAGTCAAATAGTCTGGGACTAAACTTGCAAAACGGTTAAACCATTCCCACACATGACGCTTTTGGCGCTGCAAAGGAAAATAAGATTTGAAAACATTTAGGAAAATGAAGAAATTGCTTTTCACAAGGATTTTAATAATTAGCCTCAACGTTTTCTACCTTAAAAGACAAAGAATTTTAAAATTCCATCAACTAAAACCTGTCGTCTGCAACATCTTTGAATTTAGACCAGTCGAAAATTCTGTCGTCTGGGAATGGGTTAAAGATCAGACAAATGGAATACAAAGAAACCTGGAGTTTTGGCAAAAATAAATTTAGTTATTATATATTACAACACAAATGATCTATATAACCAAATATTGTCTAACTAATTCTACATTAATACTTATTGTAATTTACTTAGCACCATGAAATCTTAAAATAGAAGGCGATTAAAGTATTTAATAACAGCATGGGGGAAAAATTCTTATATCATTCCAGGTCCGAAACAAAACAAGAGGCCAATGAGGGCCTGAGACGCTCTACTGGTTATCAAGTTTTCCGTTAAAGAAATCTGATATTTAAGGAAGTTAATTGCTCAAAGAAGAATGCATAAAGAAAAAAAAGGGGCTTTATCCCCTTTATCATTTCAAGCAACAATCCTCAAGGCCCCTTTTCCCATGTTTCATGACGGATCCACTCCATTTCCAAAAGAAAGTTACCTTATGACCCTACAATCATTCTGTGAATATTTCATCAGAATCTGACATTAATTGTGGACTTTAACACACAAACAGGATTGTTTTGAATGAAAATCAATAAGGCCCCTTTTCCTGTGTTTTCTGATGGATCAATTTCATTCCAAAAGGAACTTTCCTTACAACCCGACAATTGTCCTGTGAAATTTAAAAGACAACTTGATAATGATTGTGATCTTCATCACATACACAAGACTGTTTTGAATGATAATCTGTAAGGCCCCTTTTCCTGTGTTTCGAATGCCACAATTATTCCATGCATCTTTGAAGAGAATCCAATAAAACTGTTGACTTTATTGTGTTAACAAAGAAATTAAATTCAAGTTATCATAAGGCCCCTTTTCCCGTGATATTTTACTGTTGGTTTTATCATTCTATGAAAGTTAAAAGTGAATCCGATGAAATATTGGGAATTCATTATGTTTACTAGAATATTTAAAAAAAATCATATGGCCCCTTTTTACAAGATACTTGATGGATTGTACCCAGTTCTGAAAAGAACCAATTAAGTATTTGTACAATCATTCTGTGAAATTTTGAAGTGAATTCATAAAGCTCCTTTTCCTGTGATACTTGAAGGATCAGGTCTCATGTCAGCATCAACAATCGTGATTATTGTACAATGATTCTGTGAAGGTTTGAATAAAATCCAATGAAAGCTCTGGACTTGGTTACAAGGATTATAGATGAAATTCTCTCAAGGCCCCTTTTCCCATGATACTAGACAGATCACGCCTAATTTGAAAAGAAAGAATCCTCAAGATGGAATAATCATTCTGTGAAAGTTTTAACAGAATGTGATGAAAACTGTTGACTTTATTGTGGTACAATGATTTTAAAATTAAATTTCATAATGCTCCTTTTCCTGTGATACTTGACGGATCAGGTCTAATGCAAACATCAACAATCATTATTATTGTACAATTATTCTGTGAATGTTTGAAGAAAATCCGATGAAAGCTCTGGACTTAGTAACAAGGATTTATAAATGAAATTTTCATAAGGCCCCTTTTCCTGTGCTTCTTGACAGTTCAAACCCTGTTATGAAAAGAATGATAGTTATGACCTTCCAATCATTCTGTGAAAGTTTCACAAAATCTGATCAAAGCTTTGGGCTTTATTGTGTTAACAGGGTTTTATTAATTGAATTTTCATATAGCCCATTTTCCCATGTTACTTGATGGATCTGAACCAATTCAAAAGGGAACTCTTCTTACAAAAATATAATTATTCTGTTTGAGTATAAGGACAAACCCCATCGCATCTGTGGACTTACAAGCATTAATTAAGATTTTTTAAATTGAATTTTTCTAAGGCCCCTTTCCCTATGTTTCTCAATGGATCAGACCCAATATGAAAGGAACAATCCTTATGATGGTACAATCATTATGTGAAAGTTTGAAGTCAATCATGTGAAATCTAGGGCCATTACGTATTAACTAAGATTGTTTTTATTAAATTTTCATAGAGCCCCTTTTCCCATGAAACTTGATGGATCAAACCTACTTCCGAAAGGAACAATCCATTTAATGTAATAATCATTCCGGGAATGTTTGAAGAGAATTTGTTGAAAACTATGGACTCTATTGTGTTTATGAGGACTTTTTCAATCAAGTTTTTATCGGGCCCCTTTTTCCCGTGGTCCTTGACTGATCATACCAAATTTTGAAAGGAACAATTCTTATGATGGTACAATCGTTCTGTGAAAGTTTGAAGTCAATCAGATGAAAACTGTGGACTCTAGAGTGTTAACAAAGATCTTTGAATTAAATTTTAATAAGGCCCCTTTTTCTATGTTTCTTGAGGAATCATATCCGATTCCAAAAGGTACAATCCTTATGATGGTACAATCATTCTGTGAAAGTTTGAAGAGAATCCGTTGAAAATTGTTGGCTCTAGATTATTAATGAGATTTTTTTATTTAACTTTTCATAAGGCCCCTTTTCCTGTGTTTCTTGAAGGACCATACCAAATTTCGAAAGGAATAATCCTTATGATAATACAATCATTCTGTGAAAGTTTGAAGGGAATCCGATGAAAACTATTGACTCCAGAGTGTTAAAGAGTACTTCTTAAAAGATTTTTCGATTAGATTTTCATAAGGCCCCTTTTCCCGTGTTTCATGATGGATCTGACCAAATTCCCAAAGGAACAATCCTTATGATGGTACAATCATTCTGTGAAAGTTTAAATACAATATGATGAAAACTGTGGACTCTAGAGTGTTAACGAGAATTTTTTAATTAAATTTTCATAAGGCCCCTTTTCCCCTGTATCATGACAGATCAGACCCATTTTCGAAAGGAACGATCCTTATGATCGTACAATCATTCTGTGAAAGTTTGAAGAGAATCTGATGAAAACTGTGGACTCTATCGCGTAAACGTGGATTTTTACTTGAATTTTAATGAATTTTCATTAGGCCCCTTTTCCCGTGTTTCTTGACGGATCATACCCATTTTGGAAAGGAACGATCCTTATGTTTGTACAATCATTCTGTGAAAGTTTGAAGAGAATCCGATGAGAACTGTGGACTCTATTGCGTAAACAAGGATTTTTAATTAAATTTTCATAAGACCCCTTTTCCCGTGTTTCTTGACAGATCATACCCATTTTCGAAAGGAACGATCCTTATGATGGTACAATCATTCTGAGAAAGTTTGAAGAGAATCCGATGAAAACTGTGGACTCTATCGCGTAAACGATGATTTTTAATTGAATTTTCAATTAAATTTACATAAGGCCCCTTTTCCCGTGTTTCTTGACGGATCATACCCATTTTCTAAAGGAACGATCCTTATGATGGTACAATCATTCTGTGAAAGTTTGAAGAGAATCCGATGAAAACTGTGGACTCTATCGCGTAAACGAAAAATTTTTAATTAAGTTTTGTTTAGGCCCCTTTTCCCGTGTTTCTTGACGGATCTGACCCAATTTCGAAAGGAACGATCCTTATGATGGTACAATCATTCTGTAAAAGTTTGAAGAGAATCCGATGAAAACTGTGGACTTTATCGCGTAAACAAGGAAAAGTTTAACGGACGGACGCACGGACGCACGGACGCACGGACACCGGACGGGAAAAAGCCATCGCTATAGCTCTAGTGGCCTTCGGTCAGTAGAGCTAAAAATAACGTTTCTTTTGCGAAAATCCTGGGAACAAATATTTTTAAGAATATTTTCGGTTTTTACATAATCAGTGTATGGAATGAAATTCTACTTGAAATAAGAGGTGAACTTACTCAAAACTTTCAAAAAGAAGTTGAAATAATATCATTTTTCTAAATTTCTTCTTAAATTCTAACTCTTTTATGTAGAATGTGTAAATATAAATATAAATGCATATACATGAACATATCTGTATCTGTGGGATTGCAATAATTACATTACTTATTTTACAAAGACTAATACTCGCTTAATCGTGAATAAGTTACTTTTGTTTAACAGGGGTAGAGATGGAGAATTTGTTTGTTTGTTTGAATGGGGTTTTACGCCGCTTTCAACAATCTCTCAGTTATACCGCGGCGGCTGGAGCACCTAACAATGGATTCCTGGTATTTCTAACACCAGTACTACCATTACATCCCTTCCTAGCCTCCAGCTGCTATCCCACATAGGTCTAAGATTATCGACCCATTGGTGAGAGACAAATAGTCGGAAAGGAGGAGTGCCGCCATCGGGATCGAACCCGGGACCTCTTGATTGACAGTCCGACGCGCTACCAACTGCGCTATTGCGGCGGCCAGAGATGGAGAAAGAGACAGACATACAAACAAAGAGAGAAAGCCAGAGAGAGGTGAAATTTGTGAGAGAGAGTGTGGGGGTGACGGTGTGTTGGTGTGGGAGGGTGTGTGTGTGTGTGTGTGTGTCGGTGTGTGTGTGTGTGTGTCGGTGTGTTGGTGTGTGTATTTCTTTACCTTTTTTTTAGTTGTTTATATGTTAACATGAAGGCCATGTTGAAATACGTGTGATAGTTGTTTATATTTGTCTTAAAATAATGTTATTATTATTATTTCTATGAAATAAAAAGGTCGGCTAAATATGAAATAGGCGGTCTTTACGAGGCGTCTTGGTATATATCAAGCTCAGATGACTCTACCAGCAAGTCACGCTTATTTTAATTCTTTCCCACACAATATTGCTTTTTGACGCCCTTAAAAGGCTTTGGAAAACATTGTGACAAGCATTTTTTCTAATGGTCCACAATGCTTTCTACCAGAAAAAAAAACAGAAAAAAATTAAAATTCCTTGCACAACAAACTGCAACTTTTTAATTTTGACTAATCTAAAATGTGTTGTCTGGTAATAGATTGAGGGTGAGGTTAAATCCATTTACCCAAATCCCTCTGCTTTTAGAAATATAAAAAAAACGTTTAAATTATTGTCGAGATGTTCGTTAACAGAGACAATCCTTACGATAACCTAACATTTAATATGTATTCATGACTACGATCCTCTTTATTCGTACCATGGTAAACTGAAAGTGTTTTGAAATCTGATTCTTTACCCGTCAAGGGTTTGACCCTTTCGCGTTTTATGAAATTTTAGACTGGTCCAAATTGAAAGAGGTTACAGACGAAAACGATAATTGGATGAAATTTGAAATTTAAACATCTTTTGTGGTAGAAAATATTGCGAAAAAAGGAGAAATTGCTTGTCACAAGCAATTTCTCCTTTTTCCGCAATGGTTTCTCAAGTATAAAATCCTGACGTAAAATCCCGGGCTTGTACAGGAAGGGGTTAATATCAGCTTAGGCTTTCCATTGACAATGTTGTAGAGTAAAAACGATGTATGACTAGATACCAAACATTCAATGTTGTATCATTAAGGAAATAATTAGTTAAAATTAAACGTCTCTTATCTTATCATTTGTTCTTTTCTATAATTCCTTGAACTCATTTTCACACAACCCCTAATCTTTTTACATTCCATGCAGAGGTTTTCGCCTCTGTCGTTAGGATAGGGTCTTTCAGATTTATATGACGTCATCAAATCGTCGAAGTAGTTACCGATGTTTCAAATTTCGGGATGCTCCCATCCAATCGAAAATCAATTCAAATGACTGAAATTGTTATTCTGAGAAAGGCCAATCAAAATTCTTAATCATATTTGACGTGGCTAATCCTGCTAAACAAGTTACTGGAATTCACACAGCTCTACGCTCCTGCTAAGCATGTTGATTGCGCTGGTTTTTTTGCTATGTAAAGCAGGACTAATTGACCAACCGCGACTGTCAATTAAAAAAACATTCATTGAGACCAGAAATGAGTTTTGATCTCCAACATTGGCCGCCATTTTAGGCAACCTTTTTTTTTAGACTAAAACGTCGTAACTACAGCTTATTCAAGATGTATTTATGACGTTTAAGTCGCAAACCAACTTTACTACTTTCTTTGACATGGTACTGTCCATAATCTTTGCAAAATAAAACTGTTTGAAATCACAGCGGGATCGGAGATGGAGTCAGTGAGCGTGGCTAAAGGTGTAATTTGGCGGGTCAGCGACTTGTCAGTCTTAGGAAGTGTCTATTTTCTTTTATATTTTAGAATAGCAAAAGTAGGGGAAAGAGGAACTGGTTGTCTCACTTCTCTCATTTTGTAAAGTTTACTTTGAAATAAAACTTTTGTCCATTTAAACCAGTTTAAAACCACGTTGATTCGAAACTCGTAAAACTTTAATTGTTACCAGCGATTACTACAGACTTTAACAAATCTTCATTTCTGTGGGCTTGTTTAGGGCCCCTTTAAGACCAGATAAATAACAAGAGGGCCATGAGAGTCCTATATCCCTCCCCTGAGTCTGATGGCTCAAGGTTTTATGATATAAACAAAATATCAAAGCCCTACACCTAATTATTTCGAGAAGATTTTTTAAAGATTTTCTCATTTAATCTTAGGTATATTGAACATACAACCATTTAGAGCTAATTTCCAGAGTACTTTTGGTAGAGGGTGAATAGATGATGGTTTATACCAAATATCAGAGCTCTAAGCCTAATAAATTAGAAGGAGTAGATTTTCAAAGACATCCTTCTTTATTCTTTTCAAAAATCTTGGATTGCACAGAAAATGGTTTATTTTTAGACGACGGTAACTCTATAAATTATTTTAGTAAAAGGTCAAAAGGTTTCGATACACACCAAATATTAAAGCTCTGGGCCTTATAGTTTGGGAGAAGAAGATTTTCAAAGATTTCTTTCTTTATTTTTATGTAAAATCAAGCTTGGGGGTCGAACATAAAAGGGCTAATTTTCAGAGTAAAGTAATTCTTTGAAGTAATTTATTAGAGGGTCAATAGATGATGTTTTATACCAAATATCGAAGCTCTAGGCCTTATAGTCTGGGAGAAGAAGATTTTCAAAGATTTCCTTCTTTATTTCTATGTAAAATCAGGGATCGCACAGAAAATGGTTAATTTTCAGAGTACAGTAATTCTTTGAAGTATTTTGGTAGAGGTTCAGTAGGTGATGTTTTAAACCAAATATCAAAGCTTTTACCCTTATGGTTTGGGAGAAGAAGGTTTTCAAAGATTTCCTTCTTTAATTCTTTGTTAATCAGGGTACACATAGAAAAGGGCTAGTTTTCAGAGTACGGTTATTCTTTGAAGAATTTTGGTAGAGGGTCAATAGACATTGATGCATACAACATAATAGAGCTGTAGGCCTAATGGTTTGGGAGAAGAAGGTTTTCAAAGATTTCCTTCTTTATTTCTATGTTAAATCAGGGATCGTACAGAAAAGGGCTAGTTTTCAGAGAACGGTAATTCTTTGAAGTATTTTGGTAGACGGTCAATAGACATTGATACATGCAAAATATTAAGGCTATAGGCCTTGTGGTTTGGGAGTAGAAGATTTTCAAAGATTTCCTTCTTTATTTCTATGTTAAATCAGGGATCGTACAGAAAAGGGCTAGTTTTCAGAGTACGGTAATTCTTTGAAGCATTGTGGTAGAGGGTCATGAGGGTAATGATGTTTAATACCAAATATCAAAGCTCTCGGCCTAATGGTTTGGGAGAAGATGGTTTTCAAAGATTTCTTTCTTTATTTCTTTGTTAAATCAGTGATCGCAGAGAAAATGGCTAATTTTCAAGATACGGTAATTCTTTGAAGTATTTGGTAGAGGGTCAATAGATGATGATGTATACCAAATATCAAAGCTCTAAGCCTAATACTACAGATGGGGATTTTTTAAAGGTTTTTGACTCGGTTGCCATGGCAACCAAAGTTCTTCGTGGATTTCAATTCTTTAAAGTATTATAAAAGAACATGACATAAGGATCATTTCTCTAAAGATTGGTTGAAATTCCTTGATCAGTTATGAGGAGAAGATTATTTTGTAATTGTAAACAGACGGACGGACAGATGGACGCTGAAATATATGCATCGAATTTAAAAACAATAAAAAGTAATTTTCACTAGAAAGAAACGTTCAAAGCGTGTTGACAAAGGAAGTATTCTGCTAATATTTGTTCGATGAGGACTCGAGGGTCTTGTTTTCACCGTTCAAAAGCGTATATTTTGTAATCATAAGTAGGCCTATCTTAAAATGAGGACTATGAGGCACTAGAATAACCTTCGATATCATGCCAATTAGATTTGCGTCATGACCCATCACGCGAAAAGGGACAATCTGGCAATCGCGAAAAGTATCTTCAAAGCCAGACTGCTCTGAATATCCTTGCGTGTGATAGGGATAGCGAGGTCATCTTTTTCTGGGTTGGATAAGTTGACCGTTTGCCGCCCTTGTTATGACAAGATGAGAATATCGTCGTTGGTCGTGCAAAATGTCGAAAATACAGCTTGAGTCAAGCTGTAGTTACGACATTTTTCACGCCCAACCACTGTATACAGACTGTTCAGGTTAGAATCTTTTCGCATTTTTAAAGGTTTTTTTTACACCTAGATTCATCATTCTATCTTACTGTGCGCCTATTCACGAAAGACCATCTCTGCAAGCTCAACTCAATAGTTTTAGGTACATATTTTCAGAGTACCAAAAATGTCACTCTCTCACTTGACAGGTCAAAGTGTATTACGTCAAGCCAAAAAGGACCATCCGGGGATTCCATAAAAAAACATTTGAAAAGGGGTGGGATCTAGCGGAGGAAATCAAGCCGTCGAATTTTTAGACATAGATATATTAAGGTAGAATTACCATGCTGTATTCATAAGGTCTACAAGAAGTGAAAAGTTTCAACTCTGATCAGCCAACGCAGTACGCAAAGTTTGACTAGGTACGGTACTTTTACGCTCGTTCACCTCTCCATCCAAATCCCTCAAATCACTAAACTTCATCGTTTAAAACACTCCACAACTTCATTCATATTGCCCGAAACATTTCGCAAGTTCATTGGCTGGCCTGGATTATGAGGTATCTGATTTGTCCGCGTAAATTTACAAATATATTTATAGAACACTATGCAAATTAACATAAAGGAGTTTGATACAGTTTAAAACGTCCATTCAGCTACTTCCACTCCATTCCAAAAGTATTGGCATTGTCAATTTCACGATGTTCTTAACTGTAGCTGTAGTTACAATGCTTAATAAAATTTCAAAAAATCTGTCTCAATGAAAAATACATTGTTTTAACAATGACATAATTGTTTGGTTTATGATGCGCCGCTTTGGCAAACATTGCGGAAAATGAAGAAATTGTTTGTTATCTGCATTTTTTTTCTTCATTATTCATAATGTTTACTGCCCCAGAATACAAATCTTAAGAAAAGATATATGTACTAAAAATTGTCGTCTGCAACTTTCTTATAATTGGCCAGTCTACACTCTTGTAGTCTGGCAAGACTAATGAGTTAGATATAAACATTGTCAGTTTCCCAGTAGTGACCATTTTTATCAGAAAATAATAATTATTCCAAAATTTGAAAAGAAAAAAAAAAGTTATTTAGACCGATTTTCACGGATAAAGGATGAAATATGATCAATAGAATTAGTTCTTTTAAAGAGAGAAAATGATGTTTTTATATAAAAGGGGGATTATTGTCAAACACGTAATGATCCATTTGAAGCAGTTTGCAAATGAAACGGGCATCTAAGGTCAATTTATAACCAATCCCTTTTAACTGTTTTCTCGAAGTTCGTGTTGTAATTTCTCGATAGACAAACTTTGCAAAATTTATGTCACTATTGAGACGGTCTGCTCGTTTAGCTTTGTTCATAAAGGCATATATGCCGCGGCCATAGCGTAGTAGGTAGCACGTCGGATCCTCAGTCATGGGGTCCAGGGTTCGATACCCGGTCGTGGAAAGTAACCTTTCCGATATTTGTCTCCCACTAATTGGTGGGTAATTGTAAACCTAAGTAGGATAAGCAGCTGGAAGCTCAGAAAGAATGTAATGATAGTACCAGTGTGAGAAAAACCAGGAATCCATGGTTAGGTGCTCCAGCCCTCGGATATGATAGAATATTGTTAAAAGTGGCGTTAAATCCCATTCAAGTAAGCAAGTAAAGTATGGTTACCAATCTAAAACTTTCCTAGACAATCATAGGTTTTCGCCGCTCTAGGGTACGAATAAGTATAATAAAAATATTATCAGTAAAAATAATATCTTTATTGCAAGAAGGTAGTTTATCAAGAACGCATCGTACATGAAACCATAGCGCATGAATTACTCATTCATAGGAGGGCCTTCGGTATACACATTTATAGTCCTACAAAAACAGTTATTTTAGATTCACATGCTCGTACATAACCTTGAATGATTTGACAAACGCGCGCACAAACATTTAAACTGATAGTCCCGCACACAGTGATCGGCCACTAATCATTGTTCGAAACCTAGAATATTGTCATTGGACGAGCAAAAAGTCGTAAATACAGCTTAAGTAAAGCTGTATTTACGACTTTTTCCTCGCACACCAACGATATCCCGAAACGATGTTATGGAAGAAGTCGGAGAAGTCGGAGTTAAGGGAAGAAAACAATTTGAACAATGAAGAAATTGTTTACCGTTGTAAAGCTTGGGTTCACTATGAGATGTGTGTGCGTAATTGCCAAAATGGAAAGTAAACACTGTGTTGTAAGTTGTCCGTTAGATTTGTTAAGTTTGTACGGTGGTTTTGAGTGGTCAATCAAAGATGGCGTCCATGGAACAACGTGAGAGGTAGGTGTCTAAGTTTTTCGTCGATAATATTTCCTTAAATGACCGTATCTTGTCTTGATACTGATATAATCGTACAGGAGAAATGTATACCTATCCACGGTTCTATATATCAAAGTACCAGTGTTGCCCTATCGCCGTCGGTCGTTGTGCAAACACAGCCCAACACGGAAATTTTTTTTCGAAGCGAGAAAGTTGCCCTTTTAAAGATGATTATATAGTAAACAGCGAACTAGGAAACAAATTATTGCTGTAACTTGGATGTTTTTAACATGCTCTTTCCTATGGCTACGGCTATTTTAAACAAAATTGTTCAGAATGGCCACAAACGCTGTGTTTAGAAAATGATCACACAACGGTGCGGTCACAGTGAAAATATGCAGACGCAACGGTGCAGTTTCTGTGTGTTGTGAACGGTGTAGTTATTATTTTCATAACAAATTGTGAACGGTGCAGACTTGATTTGTTGTATAGAGCGAGCTAGCAATGCTAGCTTTTCTCTCCCTTGTTGAAAATGCTGCCATTTATAAATGAAAAAGAAAACAAAAGTTGATCGAGGATATAAAAGCTTAAACCAACATTCACACACTTTTTCTGAAAACAAAATATAGGAGACTTCTAAGCAGTGAGTGTGCATATTGTTATAAAGTTATGATCTGAAATAACTTTGACAAAAAGAGTTGCATACTGTGTGTATGATACATTAGAGAAGTCTAGTTGCAATCATATAATCAAAACAGCGAAACCTTTTTGAATTTTGATCTGAGTTTCCATATCAATACTGTACCAAACCAATACCCAACATCAAGTTTGTGGCTACGATATCGCAGCTAAGAGAAGTCAGATAGTATAAAATTAGTTGCATATATCTATTAAGCTGAGAAAAATAGGTTGAAGCAGGTGAATTTTTGGTGTGTTATTTTCCAAAAAGTCACATGTGTTTTCCACCGTGATTCTGTTGGGTTTTCTAAACCAGTTTTTACGTGTAGACTGAACCTTTTCTGAGCAAGACTGTCTTGTTCGCCATGAAATGCCTGTTAACAGTCTGAGATCTCTTTTTTATGATGGCATATTCCTGCCACAAGATATTAGGAAAATTTAAAAATAATTACCATAACTTTATGATAATGTTACCAGGAAATACCATTTTGGTTCTTGAAAGTTTTTGTGATAAACTTATCCCAATATATTCCGTCTCACTTTTTAGCTCACCTGAGCACAAAGTACTCAAGGTGAGCTATTGTGGTTGCTTTTTGTCTGTCGTCTGTCGTTGATAGAGGGTGAATAGATGATGATTTATACCAAATATCAGAGCTCTAAGCCTAATAATTTAGAAGGAGAAGATTTTCAAAGATATCCTTCTTTATTCTTTTCAAAAATCTTGGATTGCACAGAAAATGGTTTATTTCAGACGACGGTAACTCTATAAATTATTTTAGTAAAAGGTCAAAAGGTTTCGATACATACCAAATATTAAAGGTCTGGGCCTTAAAGTTTGGGAGAAGAAGATTTTCAAAGATTTCTTTCTTTATTTTTATGTAAAGTCAAGCTTGGGGGTCGAACAGAAATGGGCTAATTTTCAGAGTAAAGTAATTCTTTGAAGTAATTTATTAGAGGGTCAATAGATGATGTTTTATACCAAATATCGAAGCTCTAGGCCTTATAGTCTGGGAGAAGAAGATTTTCAAAGATTTCCTTCTTTATTTCTATGTAAAATCAGGGATCGCACAGAAAATGGTTAATTTTCAGAGTATAGTAATTCTTTGAAGTATTTTGGTAGAGGTTCAGTAGATGATGTTTTAAACCAAATATCAAAGCTTTTACCCTTATGGTTTGGGAGAAGAAGGTTTTCAAAGATTTCCTTCTTTAATTCTTTGTTAATCAGGGTATACACAGAAAAGGGCTAGTTTTCAGAGTACGGTTATTCTTTGAAGTATTTTGGTAGAGAGTCAATAGACATTGATACATACAACATAATAGAGCTGTAGGCCTAATGGTTTGGGAAAAGAAGATTATCAAAGATTTCCTTCTTTATTTCTATGTTAAATCAGGGATCGTACAGAAAAGGGCTAGTTTTCAGAGAACGGTAATTCTTTGAAGTATTTTGGTAGCCGGTCAATAGACATTGATACATACAAAATATTAAGGCTATAGGCTTTGTGGTTTGGGAGTTGAAGATTTTCAAAGATTTCCTTCTTTATTTCTATGTTAAATCAGGGATCGTACAGAAAAGGGCTAGTTTTCAGAGTACGGTAATTCTTTCAAGCATTGTGGTAGAGGTTCATGAGGGTAATGATGTTTTATACCAAATATCAAAGTTCTCGGTCTTATGGTTTGGGGAGAAGATGGTTTTCAAAGATTTCCTTCTTTATTTCTTTGTTAAATCAGTCATCGCACAGAAAAGGGCTAATTTTCAAGATACGGTAATTCTTTGAAGTATTTTGGTAGAGGGTCAATAGATGATGATGTAAACCAAATATCAAAGCTCTAAGCTTAATACTACAGATGGGGATCTTTTTAAGGTTTTTGACTCGGTTGCCATGGCAACCAAAGTTCTTCGTGGATTTCAATTCTTTGAAGTATTATGAAAGAACATGACATAAGGATCATTTCTCTAAAGATTGGTTGAAATTCCCTGATCAGTTATGAGGAGAAGATTATTTTGTAATTGTAAACAGACGGACGGACAGATGGACGCTGAAATATATGCATCGAATTTAAAAACAATAAAAAGTAATTTTCACTAGAAAGAAACGTTCAAAGCGTGTTGACAAAGGAAGTATTCTGCTAATATTTGTTCGATGAGGACTCGAGGGTCTTGTTTTCACCGTTCAAAAGCGTATATTTTGTAATCATAAGTAGGCCTATCTTAAAATGAGGACTATGAGGCACTAGAATAACCTTCGATATCATGCCAATTAGATTTGCGTCATGACCCATCACGCGAAAAGGGACAATCTGGCAATCGCGAAAAGTATCTTCAAAGCCAGACTGCTCTGAATATCCTTGCGTGTGATAGGGATAGCGAGGTCATCTTTTTCTGGGTTGGATAAGTTGACCGTTTGCCGCCCTTGTTATGACAAGATGAGAATATCGTCGTTGGGCGTGCAAAATGTCGTAACTACAGTTTGAATTAAGCCCAACGATTGTATACAGACTAGTTAGGTTCGAAATTTTTCGCATAAAAGTAAGTTGATTTTTTTTCTACATCTAGATTCGTCATTCTACCTTACTGTGCGCCTATTCACGAAAGACCATCTCAGCTAGATCAAACGTTTTAGGTACGATTTTTTTCAGAGTACCAAAATGTCACTCTCTCACTTGACAGGTCAAAGTGTAGCACGTCAAGCCAAAAACGACCATCCGGGGATTGCATAAAACAAACATTTGAAAAGGGGTATGGGATCTAGCGGAGGAAAATCAGGCCTTCGAATTTTTAGAAATAGATATATCAAGGTAGAATGACCATGCTGGATTCATAAGGTCTACAAGAAGTGAAAAGTTTCAACTCTGATCAGCCAACACAGTTCGCACAATTTGACCAGGTACAGTACTTTTTACGCTCGTTCACCTCTCCATCCAAATCCCTCAAATCACTAAACTTCATCGTTAAAAACACTCCACAACTTCATTCATATTGCCCGAAACATTTCGCAAGTTCATTGGCTGGCCTGGATTAGGAGGTATCTGATTGGTCCGCGTAAATTTATAGAATAGTATGCAAATTAACATAAAAGGAGGTTGAAACCAAACGCCCATTCCGCTACTTCCATTCCATTCCAAATGTATTGACAATGTCGATTTCACGATGTTCTCAACTGTAGCTGTAGTTGCAATGCTGTATGGGATTAAAAAAAAATCTGTATTGATGAAAAAACTAATGTTTTAACGATGTCTTAAATGTTTGATTAGCGTTGAACCGCTTTGACAAACATTGTGGAAAATGAAGAAATTGTTTGCAATTTGCTTTTTTTTTTCTTCATTATTCACAATGTTCACTGCTACAGAATACATTTTTTTTAAATCTAAAATAAAAATTGTCGTCTGCAACTTTCTTACAATTGGTTCATTCTAAACTCTTGGAGTCTGGTAGGACTAATGAGTTAGAAGTAAACATCGTCAGTTTCCCAATAGTGACCATTTTTATCAGAAAATAATAATTATTCCAAAATTTGAAGAGAAAAAAAGTTACATGTATTAAACCTGATTTTCCTGGGTAAAGGATGAAATATAATCAACAGAATCAGTACTTTGAAATAGAGAAAATGGTGTTTTTATATAAAAGGGGGATTATTGTCAAACACGTAATGATCCATTTGAAGCAGTTGGCAAATAAAACGGGCATCTAAGGTCAATTTATATCCAATCCCTTTTAACTGTTTTCTCGAAATTCGTGTGGTATTGAACATAATTTTTCGATAACTTTGCAAAATTTATTTCACTATTGAGACGGGCTGCTCGTTTACCTTTGCTCGTAAAGGCAAATATGCCGCGGCCATAGCGTAGTAGGTAGCATGTCGGAATCCCAGTCATGATGTCCAGGGTTCGATCCCCGGTCGTGACAAATAACCTTTCCGATATTTGTCTCCCAATAATTGGTTGGTAATTGTAAACCTAAGTAGGATAAGCAGCTGAAAGCTCAGATAGTATGTAATGATAGTACCAGTGTGAGAATAACCAGGAATCCATAGTTAGGTGCTCCAGCCGTCGCGATATGATTGAAATACTGTTAAAACGATGTTAAACCCCATTCAATCAATCAATATGAATAAAATTAGATAACGTTTTCGGATCCTTTCTGGCTTTGTTTTGTAATATTGTTAAAAGTGGCGTTAAATCCCATTCAAGTAAGCAAGTAAAGTATGGTTACCAATCTAAAACTTTCCTAGACAATCATAGGTTTTCGCCGCTCCAGGGTACGAATAAGTATAATAAAAATATTATCAGTAATAATAATAATATATTTATTGCAAGAAGGTAGTTTATTAAGAACGCATCGTACATGTAACCATAGTGCATTAATTTCTCATTCATAGGAGGGCTTCGGTATACACATTTATAGTCCTACAAAAACAGTTATTTTAGATTCACATGCTCGTACATAACCTTGAATGATTTAACAAACGCGCGCACATACATTTAAACTGACAGTCCCGCACACAGTGATCGGCCACTAATCATTGTTCGAAACCTAGAATATTGTCATTTGACGAGCAAAACGTCGTAAATACAGCTTAAATAAAGCTGTAACTACTACTTTTTCCTCGCACACCAACGATATCCCGGAACGTTGTTATGGAAGAAGTCGGAGAAGTCGGAGTTAAGGCAAGAAAACAATTTGAACAATGAAGAAATTGTTTACCGTTGTAAAGCTTGGGTTCACTGTGAGATGTGTGTGCGTAATTGCCAAAATGGAAAGTAAAACCGCTTGCAAAAATCTGACATAAAAGCTAAATGACGTCCACTTTCAGTTAAATAGTCGTTAAAAACCATTAGGTTGCGGAATTCAATCCTCATTATGACATTGATTAAATGATTCAACATGCATTTTATTATTTAAAGCGATAAAAACAAGCAGGGGTGTGAGATCGATCAATTCTATTTTTCTCTGCTGTTTTTTATCCGTATTCTATCCGAGTAAGCTCGACTGCTTCAGTATTTCATATTATAAATGTGAAAAGGATGAGGACCAAGGTAGGGTCAAGGACTTTTCTATCCGAGTAAGCATGACTATTTCAGTATTTCATATTATAAACGTGAAAAGGATGAGGACCAAGATAGGGTCAAGGACTTTTCTATTCGAGTAAGCACGACTATTTCAGTATTTCATATTATAAATGTGGTAAGGATGAGGAACAAGATAGGGTCAAGGTCTTTTCTTTCCGAGTTAGCTCAACTACTTCAGTATTTCATATTATAAATGTGATAACGATGGGGACCAAGATAGGGTCAAGGACTTTTCTATCCGAGTAACCCGACTTTTTCATATTATAAATGTGTTCAGGATGAGGGCCAAGATAGGGTCAAGGACTCTTCTATCCGAGTTAGCTCAACTATTTCAGTATTTCATATAATAAATGGGGTAAGGACGAGGACCAAGATAGGCCAAGGACTTTTCTTTCCGAGTAAGCACGACTATTTCAGTATTTCATATTATAAATGTGAAAAGGATGAGGACCAAGATAGGGTCAATTACTTTTCTATCAGAGTAAACTAGACTATTTCAGTATTTCATATTATAAATGTGGTAAGGATGAGGACCAAGATAGGGTCAAGGACTTTTCTATTCGAGTTAACTCAACTGTCCTAGTAATTCATATCATAAAAGTGTTAAGGATTAGGACCAAGATAGGGTTAAGGTCTTTTCTTTCCGAGTTAGCTAAACTATTTTCAGTATTTCATATTATAAATGTGATAACAATGGGGACCAAGATAGGGTCAAGGAATTTTCTTTCCGAGTAAGCTTGACTATTTCAGTATTTCATATTATAAATGTGGTAAGGATGAGGACCAAGATAGGGTCAAGGACTCTTCTATCCGAGTTAGCTAAACTATTTTCAGTATTTTATATTATAAATGTGGTAAGGACGAGGACCAAGGTAGGGTCAAGGACTTTTCTTTCCGAGTAAGCACGACTATTTCAGGTTTTTTTTTTATTATAAATGTGATAACGATGAGGACCAAGATAGGGTCAAGGACTTTTCTATTCGAGTAAGACCGACTATTTCAGTATTCCATATTATAAATGTGTTAAGGATGAGGACCAAGATAGGGTCAAGGACTCTTCTATCCGAGTTAGCTAAACTATTTCAGTATTTCATATTATAAATGTGGTAAGGACGAGGACCAAGATAGGGTCAAGGACATTTCTTTCCGAGTAAGCACGACTATTTCAGTATTTCATATTATAAATGTGGTAAGGGTGAGGACCAAGATAGGGTCAATTACTTTTCTAGATAATTTCAGTATTTCATATTATAAATGTGGTAAGGATGAGGACCAAGATAGGGTCAAGGATTTTTTTATTCGAGTTAACTCGACTATCTTAGTATTTCATATTATAAATGTGGTAAGGATGAGGACCAAGATAGGGTCAAGGACTTTTCTATCAGAGTAAGCTTGACTATTTCAGTATTTCATATTATAAATGTGGTAAGGATGAGGACCAAGATAGGGTCAAGGACTCTTCTATCCGAGTTAGCTAAACTATTTTCAGTATTTCATAATATAAATGTGATAACAATGGGGACCAAGATAGGGTCAAGGAATTTTCTATCCGAGTAAGCTTGACTATTTCAGTATTTCATATTGTATATGTGTTAAGGATGAGGACCAAGATAGGGTCAAGGACTTTTCTATTCGAGTTAACTCAACTGTCTTAGTAATTCATATTATAAATATGTTAAGGATGAGGACCAAGATAGGGTTAAGGACTTTTTTATCCGAATTAGCTCAACTATTTCAGTAGAAGCACACCAAAGAAATCGCTTTTTTAACCCATTCCACTCAGTGACGCTTTTAGACGACCCCAAGAAAAAAAACTTTAGAAATATTATGGAAAATGAAGAATCTACAAGCAATTTCTTCATTTTCCACAATGTTTTTTACCCAGAAAGTTGAAAAAATCTAAAATTTCATAAACTTTTAATTGTCATCTGCAGCTCCTTTCAATTTGGACCAGTCAAAAGTTTAGCCTTCTGTTAATGGGTTAAGGGCTCAGATTATGTTGTGTATAAATGTGGTAAGGATGAGAACCAAGACAAGGTCAAAGACTTTTCAATGTGAAATGCGGTTTGTATCTAAGTATTAAATGGTTTAGTCGAACTTTATAGCAAGCTTTGTGGCGACGATTCTTTTGTAAATGAGACTGGATATGGCTGCAAATGTGAAAAACGAGTAGTATACGAAAGCAAAGGTCTAAAACTCTTATTTTTTTTCTCAATGCCACTGGTTGCTTTTTGTTGACGTACGGGCGGCAGATCAAACTTTTTCTATTGCCTGCCATGTTGCTGGAGGCTAGGAATGGATGTAGTGGTAGTACAGGTGTGAGATATACCAGGAATCCATTGTTAGGTGCTCCAGCATGATTGAAATACTGTTAAAAGCGACGTTAAACCCCATTCAATCAATCAATATGAACATAATTAGTTTTATAGATAACGTTTTCGGATCCGTTCTGGCTTTGTTTTGTAAGTCAGTGGAAAAAATCTATAATCGTGGAAGATGATTTTCGACCATTGTAGGGAAATCGGCTAAAATGGCTCACTTTATCAGTTTTTCGGGAGATTGGCGTTAATCAGAATATAGGGGTGTTTCTAGGAAGAGCAGCATCTATTCGTTGAAAAACATATCGATGGGTTAATGCAATAACATCGTTAGTGTCTACAATGTATAGACACATACGGTGTTTGGCACAAATCCATCGATAAACGAATTTCGTTCTATTCCCTAAAAGAGCAGTTTCCAGAAGACATCCAGCTGTCTGTCTCATTCGTTTGTCTTTATTCAAAAATGAATATGAATCATTTAAAGAACGTAGCTTTCAATTCTTTGATCTTTTAAGTTGATATTTTCGATTTTGAAGTTCAAACAAACTTGAAGATTATGGACCGAGCTGCTTGTTTATATTTTAACACTTTCAGATCTTAAGATCAAACGTATAATTGTAAATTGCAAAAGCATACTTTGTGAATAAATGTCGGAATAGTACCTTTTGAAATCTGGCCCCTTGAATATCCTTGAAGTTCAAGACTTTAACAAGAAACCCGTGTGATTTAACGAATCGCCACTTCCAATGAAAAATTATTGGCCAATCAAATTATTCATTAACCCATTACCAGATGACAAAATTTTAGACTGGTCCAAATTGAAAGGGGTTGCAGACGACAATTAAAGTGCATGAGATTCTGTATTTTTATCATTTCTGGATAGAAAACATAGTGTAAAATGAAGAAATTGCTTGTTACAAGCGATTTCTATATTGTACACAATGTTTTCCAAATTGTTTTTCTTGAAGGGCGTCCAAAAGCGTTACTTTGGAGGAATGGGTTAACGCCGGAAGTGAACATTATCTCCTGCATTTTTGTTTGTTTTGTTTTGTTTGTTTTTTGGTTTTTTTGGGTTTTTTTGGCGACTTATACATGTCGTAATTAAAACGTTTAGATCTGCAACCAACGATTTGCTTAATGTTTGAAATTCTTGGTCATTAATTTTGTGTTTTGCAGCAACCATTTGTAACTGTCGTGGGATAAGAGGCCATTTTAGAAAAGCGGCAAGTATCGGTCCTTTCAAACTGCGCTAAATGTGCAGGCTGTTAAGGATATACACTTTGCTTATAGCAGATTTTCAATCAAATAACTGAAAGTACTGTAAGCTAGCAAAGCATAGTTTTGTTAGGTAATCTTCTTTGTCATAGGTTATCATGATAAATGAACAGGGTTGTAGTAACCCAGGGGTTGAACAACATACTTTTGATAGGGCTTTGAAAAAATGAGAAATTGATTGTAAAAGCAATTTCTTCTATCCTCACAATATGTTTTATCATAAAGGGTGGTTACCTTTAGAATTGTTCTCACTTTATAATGTCGACTGCTACCCCTCTGAATTTGGACGATTCCAAAATTAAAAAAAAACAAACAAACAAAGGCTTTAACGCTCAAACGAGTTGGCGACGGGTTATCGAAGAGTTTGATTGAATTGATGAAAAAAATGGAGTATCTTATCGGCCGACAAATAAGCACTTTCAGTTCTGTGATCGGCACCTCTGAGAAATAATTTATTAACTTGGTTGGCTTCAAAAACATCGTAGCCACAGCTTCCATAAGCTGTAGTCACATTTTATCATTTCTTCGAAGAAGGATTGATAATTTTTTTTAATAATACAATTGCTTTTCATTATTCACGTTCTTTTTGTGCGTAAGAAGTTTAACGCAATTGTGGTCGATTCATCAAATTGACAATCGTAGCTGTTAATCAAATAAATAGTCGACCAATTAAATTAATCATTTAGACCAGATACAATTTTTGAACTCCAACATTGGCCTTATTCAAACTGCAGTTACGACGTTGTTTCGCCAACCAGCTTTTGTACTATTTTGAAACATGTTCCTGGCCATAACTTTTGAAGATAAAAAAAAATTAACGCTGTTTAACATTGAAGCGGGATTTCTGTTGGAGTCCATGGGCGTGGCCAACGACGTAAGGGGGGAGGGGGTGCACCAATTTGTCAATTGGACGAAATGTCATGGTTTCACTTTGAAGAATCGTCCACTTTGTTTTATGCAAAATTTATCTAAGCCATCTTCTCGACTTGCTTTAATCTTCAAATGAAATGAAGTGCAATTGCCTTGCACAAACAATCTTTGAAGTCTATTTTCATATTTTGCAAAGGTTACCTTCAATTTATCGACATTTGCTGTTAATTTCTTGCTTAAAGGCGTCAAAAGTTGGAGTCCATTAAACTCATAAATAAAAGAATGGGTCTATTTACTTATAACCGATACACAATTTGAATTTCAAAGGATTTGAATTTTTAACTACCATTCGTAAATTTGCTTTTAATTAGACTTAAGTAAACATTTTCAAGGGAAAGTGTGTTTACTATTCTAAATACGAAACATGAGACGGATAAAGTAAGCTGTTAATTTCTCTAATTGAGATTTTAAGAGCATGTATATGGCTGTTGTGTAATAATTTAAATATTTTTTACATAGCAAAGTTCAGATATCGGCGTTAAAGAAAAAAGTCAATTCTCTTTGCTAACCTATTGCCACACAATCCTTCCTTTTACGCCCCTCCAGAAAATTACTTTTTAAAACACAGTGGACATTGAAGAAATTACTTGTAATAAGCAATCTCTTCAAAGTCCACAGTGTTTTCTATCCTAAAAGGCCTTTATTTTAAATTTCACCAACTTGATTGTTGTCTGCAACATCTTCCAATTTTAACCAGTCTAAAATTTTGTTATTTGGCAATGTGTTGAACCGTTTAATGTTTTGACATATATTAAGACATTAAACCCTTCAATATCAATTAATTTCCTTAGGTAATTAATTTTCTTTCTCTGTTGGTCTGACAAAATTACTTTCCGTACCATCCATTTATTTCTAGGCATAAATGAGACATCCCCCGAATGTTTTGTAAATGGATACTTACCAAACTATCACAATTTTAGACTGGTCCAAATTGAAATACTTCAGGGTCGTAAGAAGTTGGATCGTGTTGGAATGAGATAAAACATAGATTGGATCCAACCAAGATAAATTAGTAGAATAAAACTGGGTGTTTTTGTTGTTTTGAAGGGCTAAGCTACATTCAGAAAATCTACTCACATCGAAAGGTTCAACCCTGGTCAGCTCGCGCAGTCTGATCAGGATCTTTAAAACCTATTACCAATCTACAAAATTTTAGACCAGTCCAAAGTCAAAGAAGTTTCAGACGACAATTTCACGTTTACAGGATTAAGAATTCCTCTATCTTTTTTTAAAGAAAAGAACGTCGGAAATAGAAAACAAGATGGGAAACAAAGAAATTGCTTGTAACAAGCAATTTGTCTAATTTCTACCTTGTTTTTCCGAATTATTTTCTCAAGGGTCTTAAAAAGCGGGGTTGTGTGAGAATGGTTTAATTGAAACTGTCTTGAAAAGCAGTATGACCGATAACGGAAAAGTTAGAATAACCTAGTTAATGAAATGAACTTAATTTTCTCGTCGATTTTTAAAGGGCGAACAGTTTTTAGTTAGAAGGCGAACAAAACCTCTTATCTCCAGCTCTTCCAAGTCGTAGATACAATGTTTGATCGACATTTAACGATTTCTTTCTTTCAGAATGATTTCTATTCAAAGTGAAGGGTGTCGTTCAAAAACAAGGAAGAGGCGCCAACAAGAGATTATTTTAGAATTGAATTCACATCTACACCCAATTGACCGATCGCATCTGTCAGTCAAAGATCAATTGGCCAATCACACAATTCATTTAGACCGGAAGTGAACTTTGAACTCCGACATTTGCCGACGTTTATATTAAGCGTTTTGTTGGCTTGACGACTTTATTAACGTCGTAGCTACAGCTTATCAAAGCTTGAAATTGAAAATGAAGGGACACCATGCTTTGTTAGCTTACAGTCCTTTCAATGCTTTGATTATTCAAATTTCTTCTTTTCTGCGAAATTCTTAAGATGTTTGTAGTCAAGTAAAATTTGCATTTTTCTTATCTGGCAAAAATATTGTTTAGTCCTTTTTGCCTTGGCTGTAAATCACAACGAATGTCTTAAAGTTAAGTTAAAACTAATCTATTTATAAACTGAGCGTTATATAGTATATTTAGTTTATCTGATTTTACATCTTAGACTAAAAAAATAGAAAGAATGAACTCTCTTCACATTTCCAAATGACTTTTAAAATTAATATTTGAAAAAAAAATTATAAGACCAAATATTGATATCATTTTCATCACCCACACAACCATGTTCACATTTAACCTATAATCAGAGGACTTGCACATTATCGTTCTTCATTATTATTTTTACCAATATTATCATCAGTGGTAGAAGTTGTTGTAGTTGTTGTTGTAGTAGTAATATGAGAATTCATTCGTAAAATTTCATGCCAAGACGTCTATATTTCTTTCTTTTTAATTTCAAGCCCAAAATGCTATCTTCTTACCATTTCAAACAATTACCCAGTGTTTTAGGGACGTTTGTTTTTGTTGTTTTTGTTTGTTTGTTTGACTACGTGTTTGTTTGTTTGTTTGTTTGTTTTCTAATTTACTTTGTAATTTTATATTATAATTATCATAAGAATTCAATCGTAAAATTTCATATCAAGTTTTTTCTTTTATTAAGTTTTAAGCAAAATCCTTATTTCTTACCGTTTCTGTCAATAATCCAGTACTTGAGAGACAACTGTTTACACTAAAATCGGATATATTTATGTGCGTGTCTTAATGAAAACGACGGTTTTATGAAATAATCACTCTTTCTTTTATTGACAATATCGATCCATTGATTATCACAATACGGGAATGTAGTCCACGGACAAGATTATCTCGTCCTGAGATGGATTAGTTCGAACTTTATGACCGTCCACTTCCTTCATACATTTCTTGTCTAGACCATGTAAATAAATGGTCGATCCATACTCAATGACCGTGACTATAGTGATCAAAGATGATATTTGGGGAAATAAGGGTACCCCGGAAGATTAATATTGTAGAAAGATACCCATTGCAAGTTTCAACCATTTTGTGTGTAAATAATTGAAATAAGAATAGCAATAACTCAAACAATCACGGCTGCTTGACCACTAGGCTCTGTCAGGACGCTTGGTTGATACACGTTAATATTATCTTTGAGTTCTGGGTCACTAGGCTGCTAGGCAGTAATTTTAGATTGCAATGACGCTAGGTTTCTAGGCTGTTATACTTAATTTTCCAAGCAGCTTAGCTGGCAAGTTTATGGTTTCCGATTTTGATCTCACGCTGCAATGCCACAATACCGTTGTACTTCAACTCAATAGCAAAAGTTTCTGGTCGGTAATCTGTTGATTCAAATTTCATAGGACGGTATATTTTTATTTAATCTTTGATTATTCTCTAGGCCGCCAGGTCACTATGCTTTTAGGCTGGGATATTGTATTTAATATTAGATTTCCAAGTCACTAGTCCGATAGGCTTTGTCAGAGAGCCACCATGCTGTTCAAGGCCACCAAACTGTTTGGTTCCAGTCCTACATCGTGCTTCCATTTGGCCACAACGTCCTAAATTCATTACCTTGATAGATCAAGTGTGTTCTATAATATTATTAGCGAAATGAACCCTCTATCTGTTCCAACATTATTCCAATTATAAATGATATGTTGCTTGGTTTGTTGTTTGATTGAAAAGATAAGAATAGCAAAGCATTGTTTTGTTCAGTAATCTTCTTTGTCAAACGTTGTCATAATAAAGTAGTGACGTTAAAGTAGTCAAGGAGTTATATATTCCCACTGAATCCCTCTTTTAAAGTCGCTAAAGCAAAACAGTTGTGGAAAACAATGTTGAGAATGATGAAAATGCTTCTTACAAGATAGATGAATATTCTAGAATTTTCAACAATTTTAGATTGTCGCCCCCGACTTCATTGATCAGAGTCATTTTGAACGCGATGTGCTCAAGTGAGCTAAAGATACCTTGGAGATGAACTTGCAGGCAGGGTTTGCAATATTCCTGAAATACATAGGAACTGCTTTTTATGGCTAAGGCATTTAACGGATTTAGTTGTTAAGCCTCCAGACGACCTCAAAATTTTGTATGTTAACTTAAGCTATCAAAGCTGACGCTTTGCTAGCTAAAAAACAATTCATTAGTTTTTCTTTCATCCGACCACGTATCACGAACCGTGAATTTCGTTTATCTCTAATTCCATGTATTAAAACAACTTCGTTTTCCAACTGAATCTGTTTCGGCATGAGGGTGTCATGCTGGAATAAGTGGCCGTGAAGTTAAGTGACGGATTGCCTACCAAGAGGTCCAAAGAAAAATTCTCGAGTTAGACTATTGATGTTGTATCTGTTTTAGCGCATAAATTGACCAATCGCGGCTGTCAATCAAATAAATGACTAATGAAATCATTCACTGAGCCAAGAAATGAGTTTTGATCTCCGATATTAACCACCATTTTTGTTTACCTATTTTGTTGGTTGGGCAACCTAAACGTCGTAACTACAGCTTAATCAAGCTGTAGTTACGACGTTTAAGTCGCCAAACAACTATACTACTTTTTGTTGCATGCTACTGGCCAGAATTTCTTCGAAATAACGCCGTTCAAAATCTAAGCGGGACTTTCTGTCGGATTAATTGGGCGGGGTTAACGAAGTAAGGGGGCGGGGCCAGTGATTGGTTAATTAGGCACGAATACTAGTGTTATTTTCAGAAAGCATAATCGAGGGTTGTAAGAACTTATTCCCCACTCGATTTAAAATAGAAATATACATGTTTCAACTAAGCCAATCAAAGGCTTGATTATCGTACAAAGAAAAACAACATACAATCGATAATAAATCTGTAACTACATAGAGGAGCATTAAAAAGATTGTTTAAAGATTTGTCAGTATTTGATATATTGAATTATCATATTATAGATGAAATTAGGCAAAACCTTGACCTGACAAAAAATAAGAAACCTAATCAAAACATACACGCAAAAGGCCAAAGTGTAAATATAATATAAGGAATATTTTTTAGAAACATTGAACGACAAGCAAAAATACTTTTCTTTGTCATCAATATTTTTGCGTATTCAATACGCCTTACTAACCACTTTAAAGCCCCTTTAACCCATTCCCACTCAATTCCTCTTTTCAAAAAAGGCCTCGGAAAAGATTGTGGACACAGAATTTTAGAGTTTCATCAACACAAAATTGTCGTCTGCATCTTCTTTCAAATTGGACCAGTCAAAAATGTTGTCATGGTCTGGGTTAATTAAATGTCTACGGTAACACAGTTTGTTTAGTCTGCGTGACTTTCCAAGTTAATTTAGGCCACGTCTTCGTGAGTTCACTTATCATAATTCTACAAGTCGTGAGGAACTAAGCTATCTCAGAACACTGGCTACGAATGTAGGTCTACAACAAGAAAAATTAGAAGTAAAACCTGTCTTAGAGTACAATTATAACAGAGGATCTTCAAATTGGTAATTGAATGGCGAATTCACTAAAACGGATCGCTGGCCATACCCACGGACCTCCGACAGGAAGTTCCAATTCGACACTAAACGGCATTATTTTACGCAATGTATGGCCAATAACTTGTATCAAAGAAGTGAAATGATGGTTGGCGATCTAAACGTCGTAACTATAACTTGAATAAGCTGTAGTTACGATGTTTAGTTCGCAGAACCAACAAAATGCTTCAGGTAAGTGGCGGCCATTGTCGGAGTTCAAAGTTAACTCCCGGTCTGAATGAATGATTTGATTGGTGGAT
Source organism: Fragum fragum (assembly GCA_946902895.1). NCBI lineage: Eukaryota > Metazoa > Mollusca > Bivalvia > Cardiida > Cardiidae > Fragum > Fragum fragum. Next base: position 27,583,661 of record OX336368.1, read on the forward strand.
TGAATCTTTGATTGATAATCGCTATCCGCCCATTACATAACAGGCAACAGCCAAGTCAACAAGGAAACACACTTGGTTAATTCTACCAATTAAAATCTCTGTAGTACGTTAATCATTTAATTTTAGCTGCCGTCAAAGCGCAGTCGGTAGCGCGTCAGACTCCTTGACTTCAACCATGGAATGTCATGGGTTCGATCCTCGGCGCCGCACATATTCTTTCCGACATTTGTCTCTCACCAATTGGTGGATAATCGTAAACCTAAGTGGGATAGCAGCTGGGGGCTAGGAAAGGATGTAGTGGTAGTACTGGTGTGAAAAATACCAGGAATCCATTGTTAGGCGCTTCAGCTGCCGCGATATGACTGAAATACTGTTAAAAGCGGCGTTAAACCCCATTCAATCAATCAACCAATTATGATTTATTTCAAGGAGCGATAACTGTCCGGTAAAGGAGGGGGCATTTTTTGTCCAAATTCGACAACTCTAATGTACATTGTATTGACTTCCTTGATTGTACATAACACTTTGAACGGCACTATGATAAACCTCCAAATTGACATTTTGGAGCACCCAAACAAATAACTTGTATTATTTACAAGGACCCGAAAAATTCGACTTTCTCGTTACCAAGTAAGCCTTCAGACCGAGGGGATAATGTCCTCCACCCATGCGTCTGGGCCTCTCATAATAAAATACAAATGACTTTCAAAAGATATTTTGAGTCACGAAGAACCATTGCAATCGAGGTAAAATATTCTAAAATCTTCTTCTCTCAAATCGTTTCTTTTCAGGAATGTCATTCTATCAAATATTCTTGAACAGTTTTGTAATATAAAAAAAATCTTTTATGAGCGGGGATTATTTTCCATATATGCCATATCGTAAAAAAACTTCTCTCAAACTATTCATTTAATAAAACTCCCTCACAATGACGCATTTTAACGAAGATTTTATTTAGGTCGCCATACCAATAAAAAAGAATAAAGTGAATGTCTGAGTTCCAAGTTAGCTTCCGGTCTGAATGAAAGTTTTGATTGGTCGAACGGCTTGGCAGCTGCGATCAGTCAAATGTTAAGGTACTATACTCGTATCTGAGAGGTTCTGAAAGTTACGGATTCTAGTCTTGGCCGCGCTACTTATTTCGTGGGCATGTCTTAGGTAAGTCACCAGGAAGCACACGAAAATCTCTTAAACGGAATGTACATGTAAGCAAAAAATTGTTCAAAACGGTATAAAACCAAATTTGACAAACAATCTTTCTGTGTGTTTTTATTCTACATATCTCAAAATTTCTTGTTTTAACATTCAAACAATGAAAAGAAAATATGTTTAAAAAGGCATTAGTTGAGAACTAGCTTGTTACAAGTTTTTCTACCCTAATATGTTAATTCTTTTCTCTTTTTTAACGGAATATTCGTTTATTCGTTTACTTATCTTTTAATCTAAATATTTTGTATTTGTTTCACTTGTACATATCAATTTTAATGAATAGATAAATTGATTGAATGGGGTTTAAAGCGACTTTTAACAATATTTCAGTCATATCGCGGCGGCTGAAGCGCCTATATATCAATGGATTCCTAGTATTTCTCACACTAGTACTACCACTACATCCCTTCTTAGACTACAGCTGCTATCCCACATAGGTTTACGATTTGTGGGAGACAAATGTCTGGAGGGATATTAGCCGAGACCGGGGATCGAACCCGGGACCCAATGACTAGGATTCCTATGCTCTACCGCTGCGCTATGAACACGGTCAATGTCGTATGAAACCCTGTTAACCCTGTCCTGTTCAATCCGTTGTTTTTACGTCCCCGCGATTTTATAATTGAAAAATCAAGCAATTTCTTCTTTTTTACAATATTTTCTTCCCTACTGAATGGTTATTTTTCAAATTGAATCCTCTTTAAATTTTCGTCTACAAAACCTTTGAATTTGGACAGGTGTAAAAGTTTGTAAAACAGGAAAGGGTTAAACAGCCTTGTCGCATCATTGATCCGGTTATTGACAACAAGAAGGAAAATGTGACCCTCTCGTATGGGAGTTTGCCCTTGTTTAGAACTGTTACCGTTTACGTACATATATTAATCTCTGCCTGTTTTTCTCAAAGATTGTAATCAGTTCGGTATGACAACAGAAAGGATTATGAAAGTTATTCTGTGTTGTGCGCTTTTGTTTGGTAATATTCATTTGTTAAATAACAAAATTTAATGATATGCAGACTGAACTGAACTGTTTCAGAACAAGGGGGCCTATACGTTATTTCCTTAATCTGTGTCATGTTACACCCGCAGTAGTCCTGTTTTTGCAATAGATATGAATAAAGATGAGCCGCACATTTGTATAGTCTGCTCTAAGTCCACATCACCTGTGGTAAAGTCCGTGTGGATAGCCCTAGGATTTTGCTAAGATTTCATCGAAATGACCAACCCAACGAAATGCGATGAATTTTCTGTAACAAAATCGCTCCAAAAGCTGCTGTTATACCAAGCCAAGAGCTTGCCTTTGACTCGTAAACCATGATTTCGTCCTTAAAAAGTCTGAAAATATCCTTTTTTGACCCACAGAAATTTATCCAAAGCGGTCAAAACAGGGCATTTAGGTTCATCGGTTATTCAATGGCGTATCTTATGTAGAATTAAAATTTTACAAATGAATTGCTATTTCGTATCTTTATAAGAGATTTATAAAAATGAATACACGTAAACAATAAAATGTGTGTTAGCATTTAGGACTTCAAATTGATCTTTATGGTGCGCCCTTTTTGTTGTTTGGGGCCCATAATAATTATTTCTGATCCCTAGCATTCCACGGTCCAGGTGTAAGTGACTATCCTATGACAGAATATCCCGTGTAGTAAATAACATAAAACGTTTTAGCGCGTTCTTGTATTGGACTGATGGCGGAGTTAAATATAGGGGTATAGGATGGATATGTATTGACCTAAAATAAAATAAATAAAGAATGTGGAATTAACCCATTCCCACACGATATTAATTTAGACCAGTCCAAAGTCAAAGAAGTTGCAGACAACAATTTTAAGTTGATGAAATCTTCAAAATATCTGTCTTTCAGGGTAGAAAACATTGTGGATAATAAGCAATTTCTTCCTTCTCCAAAATGTTTTTCCAAAGTTTTCATATTTAGGGGCGTTTAAAGCGTCATTTAGTGGGAATAGGTTAAATACCATAATTATTCAAGAGATGCAAGCGCATTACCTCTTGGAATTGATATTGTAAACCAGATGTTTATGACCAATCGCTGGCCCCGCCCACTGACTCCCTAGATCCCGCCCATAAACTCCAACAGCAAGTCCCGCTTCGATTCTTAGCGGCGTTGTTTCTCAAAATCTATGACCAGTTGCATGTTGTAATAAGGTAAAATGGTTGGTTTGCGACCTAAACGTCGTTACTACAGCTTAGATAAGCTGTAGTTACGACGTTTTAGTCGCCAAACAAGCAAAAATGATTAACGAAAATGACGGAGTTAAAAGCTGAGGTCCGGGCTGAATAAATGGTAAACGCGGATATCGAAATAAGAGGATCTCAGCTTCGAATCAGTGAGACCGGACCAATGAGAAATTCTCTGAGCACAAACACCGAGTCCATATTGCTCCTCTCCTACCAGGGTTTTGAATGGGTACTTGTGATGGTTGTAAGAAAATGTTTCGTTGCTGCCATGTGCGCCATGTGTTAACGTTCGACCTGCAATTCAATGATCGAGGGTTAAAAGGGTACAGACTATAGTCCCGACTTTAACTTTGATTCATTTATTAGTTTATTTGTTTATATTTTTACCTTTTTTATTATTTTCTAATTAGATTTTCACTTTATATTTCAGCAGTCGTTGTAAATGGAGAGTTTTGTGACCACGATGACGATTGTGTTATAACGACTTGCGGGTCAAAATTTAGAAAAGACTGTTACCTGAGAGATAGGTCTCACGTATGTACTTGTGTTCCAAGTAAGTTATACTGTAAAAAAAACTTTCGAGTTGCTTTCGTCATGTGATTCTTTCTGCTTGGTTACGGTCCATTGATTTTTGACGGAATTATAGCCCTTTGATGAAAAATTGTGTCCGCTCAATTTCTCAGCAGCCATTGGACGGATTTGATTCAAATTTCACAGAAAGACTTTGTATAAGTCAGGCATATGCTTATTCTATTTTGGTTATGGTCCGTTGATTTTTGACTGATTTATATCCCTTTAATCAAAAATCCATTTTTTGTTACAGCTCTTGGCGGATAGCACTTGTATATGCACAAGCGCTTGTTGGGGGGGGGGGGGGGGTATTAGTCCGCTTTGCGACAATGTCTAGAATTTTTTATCTTTTTGGATTGAAAACATTGTGGATAAAGAAGAAATTGCTTGATACAAGCAATTTATTCATTTTCCACAATGCTTTCTAAAGTTTTTTACTTGAGGGGCGTAAACGGAGGGATTGTGTAGGAATGAGTTAAAGATAGTGTTTTGTTGTTGTTAATGGTGATTGTGATTATGGTTGTGTTGTTGTTGGTGGTGGTGTTTGTGTGTTTTTGTATGTTTGTTTTTGTTGTTGTTGTTCTTGTTTTTCAAATCATGATATCGACGTGCAGTTTCTTACTTATTTCGAGTATCCAATGTGTAAATTTCAAAAAAGCTAGAATCTTGATAGACGAACTAAAAATTGTTTAGAAGTAGCAACTTTGTTTGAGATGTTCTAGATTCGATCCTTTTCTCCAAAGTTTGCCATTATATCTGGCTTCACGCGTGATGTGTGATATTTGTATTTACAGCAAGCAGTAGCGGCCAAGACCTAAATGCCAACTGCAATACACCGGATAACTGCAAAACTATTGGACCTTGTAACTATGCTGATCACAAATGGCATTGCGTTGACCAAAAATGTCGCTGCGGCGGATTTATTGGCTAGCTCCGGTAAGATGTTACTCTAGGCGGAATTCAGGGTCTAATACTTACCTTTTTTGTCACGTTTCTAAAGGATCATTCAGTTAATGTTCTCACAGGTCCTTCTTCAGGATAACGGGTCTTTAAGTTTATGTTAATTGTTTTAACAATTCCAAGACGACAGAAGTTTCGAGCGGTCCAATTTCAAAGCAGTAGCAGACGGCAATTTCAAATGAATATATAGAATATCAAACATCTCTGTCCCTTTGGAAAGAAAGCAATGTAAGAATGAACAGAATTTTGTAACAAGTAATTTTTTCAGTACAAACTCTTTTTAGTTCCTGGTCAAAAAAGCGGGATCGTGTTGGAATGGTTAAACCCATTACCAAAACGACAGAATTTTTGGAAAGAAAGCAATGTAAGAATGAACACAATTTTGTAACAAGTAATTTTTTCAGTACAAACTCTTTTTAGTTCCGGGTCAAAAAAGCGGGATTATGTTGGAATGGTTAAACCCATTACCAAAACGACAGAATTTTAGACTGGTCCGAATCGGAAAGAGATACAGACGACAATTAGAAGTTTGTGAAATTCTAGATTTTTTCAACCTTCTTGTTAGAAAGTATTGCTTGAAATTAGGAAATTGCTTGTTGCAAGATATTCTTCATTTTAGACAATGTGTTCTCAATTGTTTTTTTTTCTTCAATGAGATCAAAAGCGTCATTATGTTAAACGGTAAGATATTATGCGACAAATAAAAATATAACAGTAGAAAACAGTATGGCAAAAGAAGAATATGTGTGTAACGTTTCTGTATCCGTTACGTTTTTTGGGTGAAGCATCTTGGACAACACAAAACAATGGTTGTTTCGGAAAGTCTTTACCTGTTACTACACAATCCGCATTTCAACGAACTGAAGAAATATGAGTATGGAAAACAAGCAAGTTCTTCCTTTCTCAGTGTTTTGTAACCCAATTTAAACTAACCTTGTTTTGTCGCCTTGAACCTCTTTCCATTCGGAATTCCTTTTTTCTAATAGATTTTTGATAAATTGGTAGCTGACAAGGAACAAAGCTTTAATTATGCTGAATTTTAAATGACGGATCGCTGGTCACGCCCCTTGACCTCCGGCAAGGCAGTTTTACTAAGATATCAAATGATTTTAATTTGAAAAAAACATGGTCAAGGACATAAAACAGATAGCAAATCGTTGCTTAGCTACATAATCGTCGTAATTACAGCTTTGATTTTATGAATTTACGAAGTTTAGATTTCAGTCTTCATACTTGATTTGATTTGTCAATCGATTATTCATTTAATAATTTATTTTACAGTATCATTTATTTATTTATTCATTCATTCTATTAATACACAGTAAACTCTCTAAACAACGGCAGTGACTATTGTCTTTTATCAACCCTAGTGGAGATATAATACTTATTTTCGACCATGACGGGATCCGTACCCACGCGGATGTGGCAACGTGGCCATTTTGACTTTGACCGGGTGTACAATATTCTACAAAGCAAAAGAAATGCGAAATTCTTCTAAAGTCATCTTTCTTCAAACCATAGCCTACTGAATATGAGTTTCGTAATTTGGAAGTAGCATCATCTGGTGGCCCAATACTAAAGTTATCGATCTCAAATCGGCTCCACCCAGGCGTACTTTATTTTATAATTAAAAATTCAATGCTATGAAACAAATTCTTGACAATCGGTACGGCCTAGAGCTTTGGTTGCTTACTTTTTTCATCACCTGGTGACCCTCTAAAGAAGAAGTTGTGTGGTCAATGGGAAAACTCTATTTTACAAAGAAGCAGGGATAAAATCTCTAAAATTGTGTTCACTATAAGGCTGGAAGGTTTTATAGTATCATACATCGGACATAAATTTGGAACCTTCTACAAACGGTTAGAGAAACATATGTTCCTCAGGCAGATCCTATGTTCATTTTATCACTATTTCGATTTTAGAGATAGTTACTCAGAAGAGCAATTTGCAACATTATGGTCCTTTTGTCCCCCCCCACTAAATATCTCATATATTCAGATGGGATTTCGTCTGTCCGTTCACAATTGCATAAAAAAACTTCTCCTCCTAAACTAACAATGGAATTTCAACAAAACTTCACATAAATGATCCTTAGGTCATGCTCTTTCAAAGTACTTCAAAGAATTGAAATCCATGAAGAACTCTGGTTGCCATGACAACAGAGTGAAAAACTTAAAAATCTTCTCCCAAGCCTAGAGCTTTGATATTTAGTACAAATCACCATCTATTGACCCTCTACAAAAATGCTTCAAAGAATTACCTTATTCTGAAAATTAGCCCTTTTCTGTGCAATCCCTGAATTTACATAAAAATAAAGAAGGGAAACTTTAAAAATCTTCTTCTCCCAAACCGTAAGGCCTAGAGCTTTGATATTTTGTACAAATAATCATCTATTTTCCCTCTACCAAATTGCTTCAAAGAACTACTGTTTTCTGAAAATAAGCCCTTTTCTGTGCGATCCCTGATTTTACATAGAAATAAAGAAGGAAAACTTTAAAAATCTTCTTCTCCCAAACCATAAGGCCTAGAGCTTTGATATTTTGTACAAATAATCATCTATTGTCCCTCTACCAAAATACTTCATAGAATTACTGTTTTCTGAAAATAAGTGCTTTTTGTGCAATCTAAGAAAGGATTTATGAAGGACATCATAGAAAATGTTCTCTTTCTAAACCATAAGGCCTAAAGCTTTGATATTTAGTATGTATTAATGTAAATTGACCCTCTACATAAGTACTTCAAAGAATTACCATACTCGTGAAATTAGCTCAATATTGTTTGATCTTCACTATACCTAGGATTAAGGGAGAAAATCTTTAAAAATTCTTCTTCTCCAAAAGGATTAGGTGTAGGGCTTTGATATTTTAGTGAGTTCTCGTCCTGCTTCTTCAAGCATACCAAAGCTATTCAAAAACATCTGTAATCGAATCATTTACTTTGTAAAATATACGTGAGCTGATCATGTTAACACGGTAACCAATCAACACATAGCCTCGTTTTTTTAATTACTAGCCAATGAAAATAGGATTCAGAAAACATCTTTCTTGACAAGAAATTTCTTCTTTCCACGGAATATTGTCTACCCGATGTCTCATTTATTTTTCAATTCAAACGTACTTTGAAATGTCCCTAGAAACTTCTTCAAATTTGAACCTGTCTAAAATTAAGTCGTCTAGTATTGGATTAATTTACTGTTTATCATTTTTTCCATTTATTCCAGAAACTCGGTGACAAACATGCTGCTTATGGAATTGTTTTTAAGTTTGAATAGTTCAAATAATAAAATGTACACAAAGACGTCTGGTGTTGTTAATTTTTGTTTGTTTGTTTAATTATTTGTCAGTTTGTTTGTTTTCTTGGTTGCTTGTTTGCTTGCTGGGAAAATGAGTTTTAGGGTGTTTATTGGACAGGTTAGTTATTAGTGACTGAGGTATTCATAGTAGAATTAGTAGAATTAGGGCTTCGGATGCTGAGAAGAATGATTGGTGTGAAGTGAGTGGTGTTAGTTTTTAGCATTGTTTGTTTTAAGTATTGCTTTAACTCAATTCTCACACAATGACACTTTTTGATATCCCCAAGAAGAAAAAACTTCGAAAAAGAGAGTGGAAAATGAAGAAATTTCTTGGTTTCAAGCAGTTTCTTATTTATCCACAATATTTTGTCGTCTGGTAATGGGTTAAACTCAACGGAAAGTGATCATCTTCGGAGAACATGTTTTCTAGTTAATAATAGAAACTACGGCTCACAAAAAAAAACATTTTTAGCGTCCACGTTAATAAAGTGACGCAAGAAAACTGACATTTACGAGGTTTTTAAGTCATCCGTATTTACATAAACAACAAATTTACCTTAATCTGATGCTCATTATTTCCGACTCACATACAAGGAATCAGATATTTTCCCGAGTAAAGGTTAGTCAAAAAAAAACGTTTGACCGGACTGATGCATGGACGGCCATACAGACAGATGAACAGACAGATAATGTAGAAACTGGAAGTCCCTTCGGCTTCATCGCTAAGAATCAAACACTATATCTTTTACTAGAAAAGTATTATGATTGAATAAGCTGTTGGTACGACGTTTAAGTCGCCAAACCAACAATAAAGGTAAACAAAAATGGCGTCGAAGGTTGGAGTTGATAAGCTCAGGTCCGGGCTGAATAAATTATTTGATTGGTCGTTTATTCCTTGATTGACAGACGCGATTGGTCAATTGCAACATATCTGTTCCTACTCATTATATTGCTTTGAAACTGTGCACAAGTCTTTGTGACCATTAAACCACCTTCTTGGCACCAATTCGTTGCTCTGGCATTCTTTTATTTAGGGAAGGGGAACTGGGACCTTTTTCGGCTTAGCAATTGGTTTTATGCTTTACGTTTAAGTCTGTGCATAGTGTAATATCTCTCTGTATGTATTCATCATTTGCTACGAAACTTTGCTTTTGTTTTTAGATACATAGTTCAGCTCATGTAAAGATTCCTTACTCGTTCATTCATTTTAGTGTGATTACGAACCTCTTTGGGCTTTGAAATTTCTGATTAAAGTTATGCGTCCAAATATGTGCAAAAAATGTTTCGAAACATTGCGAAAACAATAAGTATAAAAATCCAACTCTCTGTGCAAAAATTAATTACTCTGTCATTCATCTAGCGGTATTTGACTCTTACTCGGAATTTCCTGGTTTTACCTTAACTAGCAAGATATTGCGTTATGTTTGTAACAGCAGTCAATGCTTTGGAAATCTATACATACATGCGGGTTATTACAAAGATTCTTTACTCAGATATTCTTTTAAGCCATTCCAACTAAATCCCTCCTTTATACGCCCCTCAAGAAAATAGCTTTTGAAAACATTGTGGTAAATGAAGAAATTGCTTTATCAAGCAATTTCTTCATTATCCACAATGTTTTCTATCCAAAACGACGAAAAGGTTCAAAGTTCAATCAACTTGAAATTGTCGTCTGAAGCTTCTTTCAATTTGGACCAGTCTAAAATTTTGCTGTGTTAGAATGAGTTAAGTTGGAATGAGACTTCTAGTTTCAAAGCTATCTCTTCATCGTACACAATATTTTCCAAAAGCTTTTATCTTCAGGGTTTTAATAATCAACATTATTCGGGGATGGTTCATACCTTTGCCGTATTTTTCTTTTCTTTTTTTTTTTTTTTTTTTTACGACACCATTTAGATCTTCATTATTAAAACACAAAGAGAAACAAGAATTAAACTATGACAAGAAGACAAGATTTTAGTCTGATCAAAGTTAAAAGAAGCGTCAAACAAAGTTGCAATATATCATCCCATCTTCTGTTGTTTAATGCTAGGTAGTAAAATAAAAATCATTATCGACGTATTTTCGCATTTGCTTGGTTTTTAGCTAGCAAAGCGTCAGCTTTGCTAGCTTACGTTAACAGACAAAATTTTGAGGTCTTCTCAGAGTTCAACGAGTGCAAACTGCCACTGGGGGCTTAACCACTAAATCCATTGAATGCTTACGCCATTTTAAGTAGTCCTTATTTCAGGAATATTGCAAACTCTGCAATTGCTTTTTATGGCCTAATTAATAAACTTAATTCCAATTGTAGACAACTCCTTCAAAAGCCTGTCATTTAACCCATTCCCACTCAATCGCGCTTTTGAAGCATCTCCAGAAAGTACGTTTGAAAACATTGTGGACAATGAAGAAATTGCTTGTAACAAGCATTTTTTTTTTTCATTTTCCACACTGTTTTCTACCATACAAGGTAAATGTTGACTAAAATCCACATATCACGGTAATCTTTTACAAAGAAGGTTACTTGATAAAACATGCTTTGCTAGCTTAAGTACTTTCAGTACTTTGATTCTGAATCTTACATATACTATAATTATAAACTATAAAATACACTAGTTGACATCTGTTGCATTCGATTTTTAGCGAACAAAATTATTTGGATACATGTCCCTTTTCGCTTTACGACATTGTTTTTCATTCAAAATATTAAAGCGTTACCAAACGACAAATTTACGACTGGTACAAAGTGAAAGGAGCTGCACACGACAACTTAAAGTTTAGAAATTTTAGAATGTTCCAACTTGAAAAAATGAAGAAATTGCTTCTTACAAGCAATTTCTCCATTTTACACAATGTTTTCATTGACGTCAAAAAACGCCGTTGTGTGGGAACGGGTTAATTGTCTCATACACAAACCCTTACTAGGTGTGGTCTTCGATCGATGGATGAACAAAACTTGGTAAATACAACCTGGTCATCGATGATTAGTTGCGATCAGTTGTTGTAACTCTTGAATTCGAACCTCAAGATCTCGGTTTCGGGCGCTGGACTGACCAAACTAACATACTAATTGTCAATCGGGTGAACCGAGATCACGTGTGATGGTGATTTACATCGAGCACGTTAAAGGGTCAGACAGAGCTCACTGCAAGTTTCGTCCTGTGCCCTTGCAGATAGCCCCGTAACAACTAACGATGTTCTGGGAAAGTTAAGCTTATGAGAAAAATGATTTGATAGCAACTAGTATTAACCGAACATATTCACGTATCTTTCGTTCACAAACTTAATCCAAAATATTGTAAACTTTGACATAGTCTGTCGTCCCTCTGTGTAAGTTTCAATTTCTAATTAATGACACTCAGCCTATTCGTGAATATAATTTGTTATTCATAATATTATTGATGTCATGGTAGTACTGGTGTGGAAAATACCAGGAATCCATGGTTAGGTGACCGAAATGTTACTGAAAGTGGCGTTTAACCCAATTCAATCGATCACTCAATCGCAAAATGTTCAAGATATTTCTCACACGTGTGTTCCTTTTTAAATTTGCAATAATAAGAAACTTTGCTATATATCTATACCTTGAAAATCCCTGACCTAAGCGACCAAAATAACAACAACAAATCAAACATACATGATTGTGCTATGCAACTCCAGTAATATGTTTAAATAGCTTTTAAATACAGGTATATTCTTGCAAAATGAAAGAAAGTGGCATTTAAATCATCATTAGTTTAATGGTCAGAGTTATTTGCACTTGACTGGTAAACATTACTTTCAGTGAAAACGGGTATACTGGCTTTATATTGTTTTCGATGTTTATCCTTGAAACCTGTATTAAATGAGGTTACTTATCGAAATCTAGACTTATTTTCAAACAAGGTGATATGATTTTGAACGGTTTTCTTTAGAAAACAATTAAATACTGATATGACAAAACTAAATAATGCAACAAGCCAATTGAATTTCAGATGACCTGAAATTCAAAAGATACCTTCACTGAATTTTCTTATTTTCAAATATCATTTACTTATAGGATAAAGAACTTATCTTAATCTTTCCCCATGCAAAAGGTCGGGGCACCTTCCCACACAAGTAAGGGAAAAATTCCGTAATTCATCTTACCCCACCCACCTTGAATTTTCATCTTTTTTTTACGGAGTTTTCAAAATCACGATGCTGTGTAAGATAAGTATGTTTTATATTGTCGTAACGAAATTATATCTCTCAATCAATTTATTTTTGTGAATATGAAAGGAGTTCAACCGAATACACCCTCAGATCAGCTTAAGTTTCGTCCTATTTAAACGGTAAATCATTTCTAGATTCTATTCTTTTCCGTTAACCCTTTCCCGTTTTGCACAATTTTAGACCTGTCCAAATTTAACAGTTTTGCAGACGAAAATTTAAAGTGCACTTAATTAGAAAAATAACTATTCTTTAGGGTAGAAAATATTGTATAAAAAGAAGAAATTGCTTGTTACAAGCAATTTCTTCTTTTCTACAAAGTTTTCTCAATCATAAAATCACAGGGATGTAAAAAACAGGGATTGAACAGGAAATGGTAAAGCATCTTTCACTATTATTCTTTTTCACATTTTAGTATTTTCTACACCCTCATGCAACACACGTATCATTCGCAGTCTAATCTTAGTCTACATTACGTGTTAGTTATTATTAAGTTAGAGTTTTAAACAAGAAATTTGCGATATGAAACTCACTGAGTATACTCCCACTTCTCGAAGCAAAGTCCACCCCCATGCCGATTTCATAGCAAATATGACCAAACTGGAAATATGCTGATAACCAAGATAAGAATTTAGACTTTCAATGTGGTGGTAGAGAATAAGCAAAGTCGCATAATAAGTAGATGTCTTGCAGGTCTTAATTTAGTAAGTGACATACCGGATTGCTAATTGCTGTGAAAGTGGCAGTAGATATCAGACAGACCTGAATTCTACTAAGGACGTACAAGACCCTTAGCTGGTGAACCATAAGAAGTTAAAAGGTACTGTGGTTCATAGTTGTTGAAAAAGGTGAAAGTCTGTTTTATTTAGAGAAAATAGTTTAGCTGTTAATTAATATTTTAAAAAAAGGACTACAGATATATGAAGTCAATGCACAATCTAAAGACCTGTATTCGTGTAAGCAAAATAATTCTAAAACAGTCAACAGTTGTGAATAGACTTATGTAATACCTATATCATGATAAACCTGTCGAATAGCATAAAACATTTCCAAGAGGAAATAAGTTAACCCTCTACTGACTACCATAATATAACGTTTTAGCCCATTATCAGACGACAACATTTTAGACTGGTCCAAAATTTAAAGTTTGCGTAATACGAAAAATTATGATTGAATATGGCTGAAAAATGTGGGAAAAGGGAGAAATAGCTTGTTACAAGCCATTTCTTCTTTGTCGCAATGTCTTACTTAGTATTATTTCACTGGAAAGAGGTTACTGAGTAGAAATGGGTTAAACCATTCTGATAAAAGGAATTTTAGACGGGTCCAAATTCGAAGAAGCTGCAGACGACAATTTCACGTTGATTGACTTTTAATTTTTTCATCTTTTTGGATTGAGAACATTGTGGACAAAGAAGAAATTGCTTGATACAAGCAATTTCTTCATTTTTCGCAACGTTTTCAAATGCTTTTTTCTTGAGGGGTGTAAAAAGAAGGGATCGTGCTGGAATGGGTTAAGTAGGCCATGGCGTTCTCGTCAGCGACCAACAAGTCATCAACTACAATCTGCCAAATTTTAGGCAGGTCCAAATTGTAAGAAGCTGCGGACGACAATTTCACGTTGACGGAATTTTATTTTATTTTTTTTTTATTTTTTTTTTATTTTTTTTTTTATTTTTTTTATTTATTTATTTTTTTTTTTTTTATTTTCTTATTTTATTTTTTTTTATTTTTTTTTTTTTTTTTCATGTCTTCGGATTGAAAACATTGTGGTCAAAGAAGAAATTACTTGATACAAGCAATTTCTTCATTATCCGCAACGTTTTCAAATGCTTTTTTTCTTGAGGGGCATGATAAAGGGATTGTGTTGAAATGGATTAAATAGGCCATAGCTCGTCAGCGACCAAAATATCATCAAACACAAGCTGCATTGGTTTCTAACTTCAGCGGACGACTCGTTCATCATCTACGCGATAACGACAAACCAATCTACATATTCGATTTGACATTCGGCCATATATTGTCTAATGTCAAATGGTCTGCCATATTGACGGACTTCCACATGATATATAATGACTCTTATCGAGTTGGACAAATGATGTTTCTACTTCCGAGCCTCACTTTAAACTCATATAAACACGTGTATTCGATTTCAAATTAGAAAAATGTATATGATATCGTGTATTTTAGTTTACAAACACTTTTTTCGAATGACCGTAATAGTTTTTTTTAAATGATGATAATAGGGTAGAAAAAATATTCTCAGTGGTCGAAGTATCTATTGGGCAATTATAGGAGGAATATTGGCATATCGAAATGTTGACATCTTTTCGCAAGAATATCTAATTATCATTCACACTGTTTGTACCCAAATAATGGTACTGCGTTAATACGCAACACCATGTGTATGGGAGAAAAGCATTTTATGAATAGCCAGATTAAAGTGCTTCTCATTAGTTTCCGCCAACCTCTACAGCAAGGCACAGAAACAGTTTTCGGCCGCAACAAAACATAGAATGTAGTCGTTTACAGTCGATGTTTTTCTGACCAACGGTAATAGCCACCGGTTGTTTTCATTTGTTTGCTTGATTGTCAGAGATCTTAACATGCTTGAATCATGCTCATAGCTATAATTTAACATGGCATTTAGTGACTTTGACATTAAGTCTTCAATCAACAGGTTCTGTGTATGTGCATCAAGACCCAAGGTGTATAAGGTAGGTTTTACTGTATTCATTTATTACTCCTGTTATATGATCATTACCACTGTAGTTAATTTGATTTTAACTGTTTGATAAATCATGTCATTTCAGCTACTGTAATACCTTTTGATAAAAGTTCTGCCGTTATTCTTTTTTAAAAAAAAATGGTTTGCTTAAAAAAATGCTGGATTTGCACTACTGATCTAATCACCTCGACATAACTTGATCAAAATGCCGGGAATTCGTCTGCTTGCTTCGATTGGCGTTCCCAATATTTAATTTTCCTGTCAAAATTTGTCGTGCAGAGCTCGAGTAGGTTAAGCGATCGGGTATCGATCAAGAATGAAGTCGAGAAGGAATCGCATGAAGATTAAGTTTGGCCGGAAGGAATTCAATAACCTGAGTTCTACCCGATCAGCTCGACCTCGGCTAGATCAATACCCGACCTTGTAGAATTCGGGACTTGGTCTAGAAGAGATCCAGTGTGTAGAGGTTGGAATAGAATAGAGTGAAAGTCGAAATAATTCACGATAATCGGGTTGTTCTAAAGGGCTGACGCCACAGATGGGCTCAGTGATCCGTCATTTGAATTTGGTTAAATGACCAAAGAGACTACAGAAACTCTAATAGAAATAAGGTTAAGAATATTTTGATCAATATTTTGTTCGTGGGCGTTTCTTTTGGCGCTCAGCATACATTTAAAATACTTAAATATTCATAGATCGATTATTCTTGACAGGCCATAAACTCCAAACTTGGATCAACTAAGAAAACGATTCTCAAATGATTCCGTTTGGAAATAAAGACATATCCAACAATTTGATCGGGCTGCCTGTTCAGAGTCTTTGCTTTTGGATCTGTGGTAGCCACTGACTAAAATTTTCTGTATACAATCCTTGAATGTTCCTAGTAAATTGCGTGGCTGTCAATTTGCAAAACGTATGGGTTTTTTGTTTTTAAAAATGACATGCAACTGCCAAATTTTCTACTTTATAAATGCTTTAATCGCATAACATTTACTTATACTCAAATTATTAGAGATGCAATACACGTGTTAATTTTTTTCAGGGAAAAGTTGAAATTATTCCAGACCAAAGGCAAACCTGAACATTGGAAAACAGAAATGTGTGAAAAGGAGACTTATGGTGTAGAATACCTTTTGTATAAAATCATTGAATGCCTCATTCTCGGGATAATTATGGAAAGGAAATATGAAAATTTACTGATTGACTGAAAACTGACCGATCATTTTGCGCCCGAAGGAGAAATTAGAAAGTAAAGAATGTTCTCTTGAATGTTCTCTTGAAATCTCTAGGTTTGAATTAAAAGACTTGAATAAGCTCAGTTAGTCAACGAAGACAGGGGTACTTGTTTTTGGTCGCAGCAAATCTAGATAGATAAACGGGACATTATATTAGGCAAAGTATCAGGAATTCTTTATTTGGTTTCTAGATCGTCCTGGAGATGACTATCAATGGGGACGGGTTCAGACAGACATCATTTACGAGAGTCTTTCCTGTAACCAGTCTAATGTTTTCTATTACTGATGCGCTCTCAATCGTTCTAATGCAAAAGTGCATTCGCCTCTCTAAACAGTCTAGAGTGCTGACACAGAATTTTCTGTTTGCCGATGCAATGGTGCACCTTTCAATGGCGATTGGTATTTCAGTATCTCACTCGCTAAAGGATGATGGTCATAGGATTCATTTCATCAATTACATGCTGATCAACCTGTCGGCTTTAGCAACCATTTATTGTTCCCTCCTGATTTTGATATCCGTTGAACGGCTAGCGTCGATATGCATCCCCACGAAATACATCCGTTTCATTGGCAGATCAAAAGTTGGACGTTTGGTATTTAGTGTGTATGTTTTCGTTATCGCCGTGTTTGGATCAGGCGTGGTTTACGTAGCGACACACTGCACGGACGAGACCCACATATGTCAAGGTAAAGATATTTATCGATTCACAGGAATGGTCGTTATAGTTATTTCCGTTATCACTGTACCCACGATGGGTACCATAAGCGTGTACGTTTTGAAGGTTTCGCGGGACCACGCAAGGCGACTACGACAACAATATCCAGCGATAAAACTCAATACATCAACACCGGCGTTTCGTACAGCAGTTCACGTTGGGGGTTTTGCAACAACAATAGGCACAATAGGAGTGGCTGTCTACGCCTTCAGCGCCTCAAATTCTATGATAACTATAAGAATTTTTGGACTCATTTTGTATGGCTGTGTATGTTTTAATTCCTGTGCGTCACTGAATCATTACGTGTTTTCAATGAAAGAATGTCGTCTAATTTTGCGACGTTTTTTCTGTACAAGAACTAAATTGGACTTGGCTAAATATGTGAAGAAAAGAATGGACGTCTACAATATTCCATCAATTCAAACCTCATCAGTCTAGGGACTTCGTGAGTCCTGCGCTCTATTTGTATGAGCAGCCATCCATCTTGGATACTTGAAGGACTGATCGCTTGCCTGGCCTACTTAGCTGTGACAGAAAGTTACACTTATATATTAGACGGTGGTATTTTCCACAGTTAATGGTCAGTAAAATGTAGTAAAATAGTAAAATAGTTGGTTGGCGATCTAAATGTTGTAACCTCAGCTTGAATAAGCCTTTTTTCCACGTTTAAGTCGTCAAATCAACAAAGAGGCTTCACAAAAATGTCGACCAATGTTGGAGTTCAATTTTATATCCGGTCCAATTGAATGATTTGATCGGTAAATTGATTTTTTGATTGACAAACGCGATCCGTCGGTTGAGGTTTCGCCTACCACGCCCAATAAATTCAAATAAAGTAGTTCATCTGATTTTTCAAACGACATTATCTCCAAAACAGTTGACTAGGAACATATAACACAAAGCAAATAGATAGCGACTAAAACAGCATAACTACAGCTTGCATAACCAGAATAAGGCGTTAGGTCGGCCACCAACAAAAATATTGAAAATGAAGGTTGGATGTCAAATTTCACTTCCGGTCTAAATGATCGGGCGGGGTTGGGTTACAGCGGCGGTCCATCGATTTACAAACATATTCGACGCACCTACAGACGTATTTTTCCAATAAGTAGAGAAATATTGTTTTGAAAGGACTTACTTGCCAGCTTAGTTGACCAATCGGGACTGTCGAGTTCTATAAGTCCAGTTCACTTTAAATTTAGAGATGGAGAGAATATTTTTTGTTTTCATTGAGGTATGAACCGAAAAACCTAATCACACTGTATGAATACGCGAAGCGGATTCATACATAAGTGTGATTAGGTTTTACGGTTCATACCTCAATGAAAACAAAAAAATATTCTCTTCATTTCTTAAAATTTAATACCATAAAGCGAAAGAAAGCAAAACTTTACAACTCTTTATACATTCCGATGGAACTATTTTGTGCGGAAGCAAACAAAATGGCTGCGTGCTAAAAATCTTGTTCATGGAGGTATGAATTAATTTTTTCGACCAATCAGAACGCTCTTTTTTGATAGACGAACCTAACAGTTAAATTATTATCAAATGACTCCTATCCGAGTTATAACTGTTTGTAAGAAAAAACGATTGTATTGATTTTAGATGTGTTTATGTGTGGACTGTTAAAAAGATTTTATTGCAATTGTTAAAATTATTGATGATTAAGGTTATATCTTTATATTCCCCCCCCCCCAAAAAAAATATATATATATATATATATCAGAGAAACACTAACAGGAACTGCAGTTAATAGTTCATATAGGCCTTTCTTTAACTGAGATATACTCTACTATTTTATCATTTTTAATAAAATTTCCTATCAGTGCTAGAGTTTTGGTCTTTGCAGATAACGTTAATGCTTTTGGTATCAAGACGATTATTTCCTCGCACAACAAAGGCTATATATTCATGAAATGACATGAAATGACAATTAAATACTGACATTCTAAATCTTCTTCGCCTTTTTTCATCTTTAAGATAGATAGCCTTGCGACTTTAATTAAAAGCTTATATTCTCAACATTTTCTTTTCGTTTTGCAGTTCAAAGTCCACCAAAATGTCATATCATTCGTATGAAATGTGTTTCTCATACTCTCGGTCAAAAGATGAAATAATTCTAGATAATTTATCTTTAGAGGCTTGTTCTTAATGTAAACGAAATAGTGGTTTTGTGAAAAGCCAAACTTATAACTTTATGTAGACTAAGAAAATGGCACAGTTTATCCCTAACATAGTAAAAATAATTCTAAACATGTTGCTGTTGTTGTTGTTGTATTTTTATTGTCCAGTAGTGCGTAGTGTGAGATCTCTAGCTGCGCGGTTTCTTTATACATATGATACTTTTTGTAATCTCAGTTCAATCGCCTTCCGCCATGATAGGATGACAAGATGTTCGTTGCGGAAATGATATAATCCCCGCACACCATACTTTAAATCATTTGCATGCGGCATCTTGAAATAGACTTTAAACGATTTCAAGTCTGAACGGCCGTTAGCAATAGTATGGGACAATAAACGGCACAATAAATTTGACATAACTTTGTCCTAATCATACAATGTAGAACTATACGCACACTACTTAAAAGGGAAATTTTAGTACAAAAAGTATTAGACTTTTATTCAGGATACATCTAATAAGAGTATCTTTCTAATGATCCTGTTACTTATGACCTTTAGCGAACAGCTCTTTTCGTCTTAAGTGAAAGACGAAAGACGAGTGCCACTATGTAATTTTAGATTTAAATCAAAATTTATAAAAAGGCATTGATTTCTAAGTAAAGTTTCACTATAGAGATATACATTTTTTGTTTTGTGAACTATAACTGTATACATGTGTATATTTCGATCATTTACTTAATTTGATACCAAAATTAGGCAACAGGGTATTAATACTGTATAATTAAGCCATTCCTGTGCACATTTCATTTTCATTACATAAAAGATTCTATTGAAATCTATGTCGTTCATAATAATTCAAGTACATTCAACAAAATGATAAAAGTTCAAAGGGTTGAAGATAAAAGTTAGTTCAAAATATGCTTTTCGTTTTAAATAATCAGTATCAAATAATGATATGATGCCTTGTCATGAAAACCATCTCTTTGAAATGAATCAGGTAGATGTTCACAGTCTGTCCACTTTCCCTATTTTCCATTTTTCTGAGAATTCTATATTTTTCTATATTGTTAAGCTCTTCACTTTTTTTGAGGGGGGGGGGAGCAAAAAATTATTTAAATCCTCTAATTGTGCTTGTAATCATATTCTGTACACCTGTACTGATTTCCCTTAAAGCCAATATCTTCTTTAACACCACCCACAAAGTTACAAATATTTCTAACAGGGATATTTCTCTTTCGACTGAAATCATCCTTTGCTAATGTTTTGTCATTTAAGCATTTTGATTTGATATTAGATACAATGTGCGATGTATCACTTAAATATCTTAAACCAGGCTCTGTCTCTGAAATAACTTGATTTTAGTCAGCTATATTGAGCGTGTTTCTCAGATATTGTCAGATCTTATGGGTACATAAGTCTGTACACCAACCATAGATAAACTGCGTTGGACCCGTTCCCTTTTCCCTGATTGGCCTTATTCAACGACAGCTAAACAGACTGGAAAATAACACCTTTTTACTTTGTTTCAAACGGGACGATCGGGTAATTCCGTAAAACAATTGTCAGATCGCTGACCATGCCGGATGCTTTGATTAAGCGGTAATTGTGACGTTTAACCCATTATCATACAACAAAACGTTAGACTAATCCAAATTGAAAGATGTTGTAGACGACAATTTCAAGTTGCTGAAAGTAAAAAGTAAAAAAATCTTTGCGTTGAAATTTAGAAATCAGTGAGGTCATTGAAAAAATTGTTTGCTACTATCAATATCTTTATCTTCAACAAATGCTTTGGGGTGTGTAAAAAAGAGGTAATGTGTAGGGTTGGTTTAAGTTATCAACTTAAGCGTATGTAACGGAGTGGAGGCCACGACCAGAAAAGATTACTCCTTGACACTCTTCATATTTTAGCCTTGCTAATTTCGGAGAAAACGAGTGGTATTCCCATAGCCTGGTCGTGGTCTACATCGTTGATGTCATCATCGTCATGCAAAACCATAACATTTATTATATCTCTAGTGTAACAAAGTCTGTTGTTTGGAACTTGGTGTATACATTCAAAGTGAAACCTATACTTTAAATGAAGAATATACACACATTATCAAATAGTGTAAAAAAAGGTTATATGTATACATGTAGTGTACTACTCAAAAAAATAGGGTCTAACTTTTAACTTCGGGTAGATTTCTAAACAATGTTCATGGGGTAAAAGCACAATAAAAAAAAGTGTCAACATGTCTTCTACACGACAATAAAAGATGTAAGAAAAACGATTTACCGAAGAAAGACAGGGTATAAATAACATATCCTTAAATTGAACACAGAGGAACAAGCTAGAATTCCAACAAACTTCGCTGGTTTTTTGTTTTTTTTGTTTTTATTCTCTACTTCACAACCAGTCACCATGTCACATCATTTCTATGGTATCGAAACACTCGAAACACCAGGGGGAAATTTCAGGGGCCGTAGAGAAGATGTTCAATTAAAGTTCGAAACGAAATTCTTTAGACAATCTTCAAATAACCTGACAAGTCATTCAATATAATTGCACCGTTGAATACATTTCTTGGTTTGTTTGTCAATTTGAAATGTACAGTACTTCTTCATTTTAAAAACACTCAACGAGTCATCGACAACATCAGAGAGATCTAGCCTATTTATCGTGTTTTACACTTAAAATAGTAATGTCTTGATCACCCCTTATCTTTGTTAAGGAGCAAAGAGCAAGGTTTAAAAGAGTAGATTCTGTTAGTTGATCCTATTATCATTTTGAGTAGTACATTGCAGCCATTACATGAATATGAAACATCAAAATATACCAAATATACAGAGAAACAATTACATGTATATACATAATACGTGTACAACAATTTTAAAAAAAAGTATTCAAGGAAAGTAGAAAAAAAGACAGCAGTCCTCACAAAGAGTCGAATGGTATATATAAAACTGATGGATCGCTGGCTATGCCCACTTATCTGCGAAAGGAAGTTCGGCTTACATATCAACCAGCGTAATTTTTCAAAGTTTTTGGTCAATAACATGTAAAAAAAATAATAAAATGGTTTGTCGACGACCTAAATGTCTCACCACAGCTTGAATAAGCTGTAGGCAAAGACATAGACATAGTTTTATCAAGTATTCAGGCCATCGGCCCATGATACAACATGATTACAATTTTTTTTTTTTTTTTTTTTTTTGTTTGAATGGGGTTTAACGCCGCTTTTAACAATCTTTCAGTTATATCGCGGCGGCTGGAGCACCTAACAATGGATTCCTGGTATTTCTCGCACCAGTACTACCACTTCACCCTTTCCTAGCCCCCAGCTGCTATCCCACATAGGCTTACGATTATCTGCCCATTGGTGGTAGACAAATGTCGGAAAGAGTATTGCCGCCGTCGGGGATCGAACCCGGGACCCTTTGAATGAAAGTCCGACGCGCTACCAAATGCGCTATGACGGCGGCCTGGTTACAAAGCATTGATAACAAGAGTGACAAGTAAGGATATAGATTTAACCTTATTACAAGAACATTGTTGTAAAGTATGAATTGAACATACAAAATATATTGGTATTGGGTCTAAGATATATTAATTACAGATGACAAACGTTTCTAAATATAAAAAAACAGTTGAATTACTCTATCTCTTGTAGAATTTCTTTCCTTAGGGTAAATGCTTCCGCAAGATATCTGGAGACTGCATAAAAAGTGTCAATATCATTGTGCTTTAAAATCGCATAGAATTTGTAAATAGTCCTGTTTCTTAACCAATAAGTATAAAAGGAATTTAAATCTAAGGTTTTCATAAGCATAACATTTAAAGAAAAAATTCAACTCGTCCTCGATTTCATGAATATCTTGTATTTTAAAAATCGGACAAAATCTATATTCTCTATCGATCCCTAGGTGCCTACCCTTTTCTATCATTAATTCGTGTGGAGAGCATCTAAAATTAGCCAAAGTCTTAAGAAGCGTATACGGCAGACCGATACTAAGATAAAACTCAGGTTCAACGATGATTTGAAAAAATTGTAATTACTTGCTTTTGAGGAATCACCAACATCACTGAACCATTTTTGTGTAAAGCAATCTATTAATCTATTTCTAACAACTTTCAAAAATTCCCTGTCATCGCCCACATCATGAAAAATCCACACGTGACCAAAACCATAGGTAAATAAGATATTTTTTATTTGAGTGCACCAGTTTGTTCTGCCCGCTTCTTCTAATTGTAAAAGCATGTAGTAACTTTGTTTTGGATACCTGTCATTTCTCATTCGAGTCAAGGTTAACCAGTATTTGATACAATAAGGAATATATATAGTACATAGAGGCAATCTGCCACATTCACCAAGAGCTAAAAAATCACATGTATTTTGAGAAAGGTTGCAAAGTCTCTTGCAAAATTGAACACACTGAACCCCCAAATCTGAGATCCGTAGCATAAAATTGGAACTACAGTCGCGTCAAATATTTTAAACATGTCTCTTAAAGGGATTGAACCAAGACTTTTTCGAAGTCTAAATATGTAATTGGCAGCTTTCTTTGCTTGCACAGAAAACATTAAGTGGGTTTTATACCATCCGAGTCTTCTTGTTAAAAACACACCTAAATATTTATAACAGGGTCCTATTTCTATCAAATGTTTATCATAAATCCATTTTTTCGTTTTTCTTCGTTATCCCACATTTCCAAAAAACCATAATCTTTGATTTATCGAGGTTGATTTCTAACCAAACACCTTTACTAAATTGCCCAATGGTATTGATCTGTCTTTGTAGTTGAATAACTGTATCAGCGAGACTCGAAACGTCATCAGCAAACATCAAAATACTCAATTCATTTATATCTTCCGAAACAAATTTTCCACGTTCATTTTTACGTAGTAAATAACTAGCAAGATCATTAATAAATAGAGCAAATAATTTCGGGCTCAGAACACAGCTTTGCCGGGTACCTATATTGCATTTGAAATAAGGTGTTTGCTTACCATTAATCTTTACACATGACTCTAGTTTACCATACATTGATTTCATAGTATCTAAAAATTTTCCATTTATCCCTTTACGTTCTAAAGAATCCCAAAGTTTATCGTGTCTTATACTGTCAAACGCTTTTTAAAAATCTATGAATAAACAGTAGAATCTTCCTCTATTTTAGATAAATACTTTTGAGCAAGAGCCATTAAGACAAAAATATTATCAATAGTTGAGTAATTTTTGCGAAAACCTGCTTATGCTTCATCAAGGAGTTCATTTTTCTCACATCGATTTGATAACCTTGTACTGAGAATATGCGTAAATATCTTACAAATTGTGTCTATCAATGATATCCCACGGTAATTATTTTGATCTAATTTCGTTCCATTTTTATGCAAAGGCGTAATGATACTACGGCTCCAACTATCTGGAACATTACAACTATCGAATATTTTATTGAAAAAATGATGAAGAAAAGGTAAAATTTCGTTCATTGTAGACTTGTACATTTCCATACATATGCCATCTGGGCCCGGTGACTTATGTAGTTTAAAGGATCCAATACTATTTAATATTTCAAGCTGAGAAATCGTGTCATTTAACTCCTAACAAGTTAGATTAAGTCGAATATCATTTAAGAAAGAAGAATCTAGCTCTGTATTATTACAATTATTGTTAAAAAGATTTTTAAAGTGATGAAATAAGTCTAACTCCGATATGGGAATATCAGCACGAGTTACATTTAAAGACTTAATCTTAGACCAGAAATTGTTTGGTGTCGAATCTACTGTCGACGAATTCTTTTCGTTATAATTCTTTGTGTAAATGTTGTCTTACGACAATTGACTTAAAGTTGTTTCTTGCAGTTTTATAAATAGCCAAATCACGTCTATAGGAAGTCAATTTGAAACGACGGAGTGATTTGACTTTTGAATGCAAAGCTTTTGAACATTCATCATCCCACCAGCGGCAATTTACCTTATTATTACTTTTCCTATATGTCTTCTTTGCGTTAGCAGATTTCCTAAACAAATCACTGAAAGTATTCTGAGTACTACAAATACATATGTTATCGTTATTAAAATATTCTATTTTTAAATTATAATACATAACTTCAAAATTTTGAGAAAACTTCTCGACATCCTGCGACTTCCATGGAAAACTAGAATTTTGTGGTTGCTTCTATCAATTGGGATAAATTTCATTAAAGACTGTATTGGGAAATGGTCAGATAGATCATTTTCTAAAACGTAAAAATCATTTACATGCATAAATAAGTTTGAAGAGCAAATGGAATAATCGACCGTGCTACATTCATTATTTACTATACAAGTAAATTGTCCATTTGCATCCTCATTAAATCGTCCTTTTAATATATGAACATTATACGAGCAACACAGGTCAATTAAAGATAAACCAAAGCGATTATATTCCGTATCCACCGACTTTCTCGGAAAATTAAAGGAATCCGATGGATAAGGTATATCATCGTTGAAGATATTTCTAAGATCATCTTGATATATGAAATCACACAAATTGCTAGTTCTTGCATTAAGATCGCCCGATATGAAAAGTGATGCATTTCGATATTTACATGTTATTGAGAAAAGCTTGTTACTAAGCATTTCTATACCATTATTATCACGAGAATTATAAATTGGTGAATATTCCGGCGATATATATGTAAATACGAAAATAATATCTTTAGAGGGGTTTTTCAAATTTGTAGTATCAAAATAAATCAAAGTGCCGTACGCACTGTAATTGGTCGTCACTGAGAAATTGGACATATCGTTGCATTCCGACTGAAGAATTAGGGCAAAACAAGTTTAATTTCTATTACTTTCACAACACCTAGGTTCTATCCTAGTGTATGATATTTCCGTGAATGTTAATTAGAACTTATATTATTTTATACGAACGTAAGACCTTGATGCAACATGGCTACTGACAAAAAAGCAACTTTTTGTGAAAACTAAATTTTTAAAAATTCTCGATTGTTTAATAGTCATGGTTAGATTATCCCTGCAAGCTTTTTTTTATAAAGCCAAAACAGAAAAATTACGGAAATATGATAACTTAAGTTTAAGAGCAAATGCTGACAGCAGATTCATGAAATTTCAAAACCCTCTCTTTTTCTGGGCAGAAATTAACAAGTTCCTAAACAGCGCTGATTATAAACAAAGGAAAAAACAATTGATACTATTCTTTGGGCGAATTCTTTAGACAGCTTGAAAGCATAATAATCAAACTTGCTCTCAAAAAGAACTTTCAGTACTTTGATTAACTTATGGCTGGAAAATAATTTAGTGGCAGTATCATCTTTGTTTACACCTCGATATGATTGAAAGAAAGGGTTGGTTAGACGCGTTCATCACTAGCGAATAATCTTTGAAGCATTCATCTTTAAAGCATGTGACCGTCAAGTTTTCCTTTACTCCTTTTGATAATTCTAAACTTGTAATGAAATGATTTTTTTCTGTTTTCCTGTCAGAATATACGTCCAGTTGGGCTAAAGGCAGTTTTGGTAAATTGCAGTGACCCAATCTCGAGTTTATGGTTATATAAATTGGTCTACGACCAATTAAAAATTACACATTCAATTATATCCTCAAAAATTCTTCGAAACCGACCCGTTTCTATAAGTTCCTTTTTAATAAATACGGAAACTCCACCTGATCCCATAATTGTATTCTTTTTCTTTGTACGCATATAATCAAACGACATGTAACCTGGCAAAAAGTTCTCAAATGTTTCACCTCTAATACCCAATGTTTCACATAGACAAATGATATTAAATGTAGAGCAATAGTTTTGAAAATTAGCATTATTCGAAAACTTAGAAAGTCCTTGAATATATTTGATGCTAATAATTCAATCCCGAGTGTAACTTTATCGTCTGAGTTTTAGCCGTGGCCTAATTGCTATTCCCTTGTAGATACGGGTGGGGGTTGTTTAAGGCTTTCGTCATAGACAAACATTTCACCGTTCACCAAGAGTTTGTCAAACTTTAAGAACGCCCTTTTTCCGGATTCTATCGCTTGTTTCATGAAGGGGTAAAGTAGTGCACGTTGTTTACGTATACGCTCTGAGAAATCCTCACCTACACGAACGCTATGTTGATCTGAGCCTGCCATTTGATGGTTCCCATCCCGAGTATTTTTAATCAAGTCCCTGTAAACTTTCAGGATGCGCTCTTCATCTTTATAGAAGGAGAATTTAGCAATTATTGCTCTAGGTTTAGACTTTCCAGGTAGCCTATGGGCGCGTTCGATACTAATATCAGCTGAATGTATCCCGAGTTTATTTTGTATATAGTCTCGTACTTTTTGTTCGGTGTCGGACCATGTTTCTCCAGCGGATTCTTCAATGTTGTAGAATTTCAAATTGTCTCTACGGGATTGGTTTTCCAAGTTTTCATATTTTTCAGATAAGTTGTCATTTTGCTTTTTCAATTCTATAATGATTTCCTCTAATTTCTTAACATTTGTGTTGAGCTGTGTATTTTGTTTTTTTAACACTTTATTTTCTCTTTTCAGATCTTTGACACTTTTCTCCATCTTATCAAACTTTTTGTCAAGCCTACTCACACTTCGTTGAATATCAAGAAGAATGTTCATTGGCATTGCAGAATGGGTCAAAGATTCATTTGTCGTTTCAGTATAGTCCTCGTCGACAGATTCAAATCCATCACTCTCTGATTGCGAATCATTGTTCTCTGATAAGCGTACATCTGATAAGAGATGATCCATTTCCGATTGTGTTTGAGTTTGAAAGGATGAGAAACACTCGTTAATTTGGGGCTGATCTCGTTTTTGGTGGGCATTGCTTGTATTGCTTATATTATGTGCATTGTCCTGTTGTATCGGTTGTATAGGCTGGTTTTGTGATAGTACAGATGAACTGGGAATTTGAGGGGATTCCTGAGACCCTCTAGCAGCAGCTTTCGTCCTAATATGACGGTCATTCATTGATACAGATTGCCTTGATTTACCTCCCTTGTTTTGAGGTCCGGGCCCAGGGTTCATTTCAATACCCTCAACGGCCAATAACAGAAATAGGACAATCCTAATACTCAAAGAAATGCATATTGACATCGACCGTGATGATTTTGCGATAACCCGTGAGATCTTCCTTGTCTTTGATGCATGCTGGACATTACAACCAATCTTATTTCTCTACTGTTCAGTACTCACACCCATGACGGGCCTCAATGAAAATTTCAGCGTGACCTTAGTGGACTGAGCGAATTTTAAACAATGTGTTCCGCCTGATTGACTACTCTATATCTCTACCTAATCTACCGCTACACTGTCTAACAATATAACTTTTCCAATTGACATAAAAAATGTCTCTTTATGGTCCAATTCAATAGTACATTTGTTCCGATAGTCAAAAAAGAAGTATCAGTTCGTAGGTTTCCTCAATTATCTTGAAACTTTGAAATACAAAATTCCTGTTCTTCCGACAAAAAATAAACAACCGGCCATTTCAGGGGACGTCACTCTTTTAGGTCTCAAAACCAATAACAAGAGGATCCAAATGGTCGTAAATCGCTCAGATGAATCATCTGCTAATTAAAGTACTTTTTCGAAACAATAGCTTCGCAAAGCGGCGCATATACACCTGAAGGGGCTTGTCAGTGGAATATAACATTTTCCATAAGTTTTTTTTATATAAATGACCTAGAAAACTGACCTTGACCGAAAAGATTGAACTAGATATCAACAAAATGGCACTACATAAAAGAAAACAATTGTGACTGCATGGTCTTACACGAGAAAAATCTGGAAGAATCATTGTAATTTCAAAGTTTTTTCAGTCAACACTAGGCACAAGTTCAAACCATTTCAAGAGTTGTTTACTACAAATTGGGATTTTTTTTTTCAATTCAAGGGCATTTAATTGATGAAGAACTAGAGTTATCTTAATTCTAAAGGTTTAATGTACCAATAGAGAATGTGCAGATTCATTACGCAAAGTTACAACTTCTTTTGGTTGAAACTGTAGGAGGAGTTTGGTGGAATTTATTTCAATTCAAAGGATTCAAAGGCTGACAATTCAAGAAGAACTGGAGTGATTCGAATTTCAGAGGTCTTATGCAAAAATAGACATAATAGAGATGCATTGCAAGTTTCAATTTGTTCCCATTGATAGTGCAGGAGAAGTTGCGCACACATGAAATCTAGTGATTTTTTTTTTCAATTCAAGGACAGATAATTCAAGAACAATTAGAGTGATTTTAATTTTAAAGGTCTCATGCACAACTAGACATCATATATAGAAACATTGATGCAAGTTTCGGTTCATTCTTTGTAATGCTGTACGAGAAGTTGTCCACACATGAAATAAAGGGATTTTTTTTTTCAATTCAAGGGCAGATAATTAAAGAACGGCTATAGTGATTTGAATTTCTAAAGTCTTATGCACAACTATGCATCATAAAAACCATTGTGACAAGTTTCAGTTCATTCCTATTGATACTTTAGGAGGAGTTGTGCACACAAAAATTGCTAACGGATAGAAAGACGGACAGACGGATTGGTGAACGACCGGGTCAAAATATAATACAGCACTTCGGGCGTATAAAAAATATATCGAGACAAAATGATTATGACACGTTTCATGCAGATTGAACCAAAACAGTGGCCTCTTGAATGTAAACAAAGAAATTATCACTAGGGGCCCTTTTCTCGTAGTTTTCAAGATAATCTTTTCATTCAACCTTATTGAATAAAAAAGTGGCCTCAAGAGTGCAAACATTTCAATTAATGACGCCGCACGACGGACGTCGGTAACAGACATTCAAGGATCACACGAGCTGAAAATAAGCACGTTGTACTCAATTGGGCAAAGAAGAATAACATTATGAAATAGTTCAAAGGTCGCTTTCGGTCTGAAAAAGTGATTGAATTGGTCAATAGATAATTTGTTTGATAGCCGCGAAACGTCGTGTTCTGAAGTAGAGTCTTACAAACAACATAAAGTCAATGTTGTTCAAGCGACCACCTCTATTAAGCGATCATTTAGATTGAGCAACCAACTTTAAAACTAGCTCCATAAACAAAAATGATATTCATAATTGGGCGTTTTTGCTAAACGATCCATATGATTGTACAATTATTCTGTTAAAGTTTGAAGATAAACAAATGAAAACCGAGGACTCTAGAGTGTTAACATGGAAAAATTAAGGCGGCCAGACGCACGGACGCTGGACGGAAAACACGCAATCGCTTAAACTCCTCTGGCCAGTAGAGCTAAAAATGACTGCTCAGTTTAAAAGCTCCCAGTTAGCTAATTTAAGAGAGTGAATGTAGATGATATAATGGACTAGAGCAGATATCCATATAAACTGAATGAATAAATGAATGAATGAATGAATGAATGAATGATGAATGAATAAATGAATGAATGAATGAATAAATGAATGAATGAATGAATGAATGAATGAATGAATGAATGGTGTTTTACGGAGCATCGATATCGGTGGTGATTTTGCATATAAACATATGAAATATGACATTATAAAATAAAAAAGTCGAAAAGCAAGGCAAAAAAGGATGAACAATTTATGAGGAATATATTTAATGAAATTACTGAAAGTACCGTAAGCAAGCAAAACATAGTTTTGTTAAGTATTATTCTTTCCTAAAGGTTATCATCACAAATAATAGAGGTTATAGTAGCCCAGAAGTTAACCTATTACAACATGACAAAATCTTAGACTGGTTCAAATTGAAAGGAGTTGCGGGCGACAATTTTTAGTAAGTTGAATTTAGAAAACTTTTCCCTTCAGTGTTGGGAAGAACACATTATGGACATTGGAGAAATAGCTTGTAACAAGCAATTTCTTCATTGCCCACAATGTTTTCCAAAACTTTTCTCTTTGGATGCTTAAAAGCGGAATTGGGCGGGAATTGGTTAAATAGCATGCTTTTGAAAGAGTACTCTGCCATTTGAATAGAGTTTGAAATATTCATAAAATACATACTTTTCATACCGTATAGGCATTCAATTGATTTAGTGGTTAAGCCTCCAGTGGCAGTTTGCACTTGTTGAACTTTGAGACGACCTCAAAATTTTCTCTGTTAACTTAAGCTTTCAAAGCTGACGCTTTGCTAGCTAAAAACAATAACTTTGTTTTGCGATGTGCATGCGTTCACGTTTGTTCCTCAGGATGAAATGGGCGATAAAGCGATCGCGGGACTGCAGCCCTTTGTTCTTATATCTAGACTAAACGGAACAGGGTATCTCAGGCCTAGTGATTTCCATTTCCTATCAAAATTACACCGAGATAAAAATATGAAACTTGGAGCAAAACACCAGATGATATTGTAGATGTTTCAATCGCGGGACTACAACCGTTTATTCTTATATCTGGAATGAGAGAAAAGGGTTTCACCATCCTCACGAGTGAGTGGATATCGTGATCCATCTCTATTTTCAAATGTACCTAGAACGTTCGCCGCCCTCGGATTTCATTTCCATTCAATATCTCATTTACATCGAGATAAAAATATGAGTTATGGAACAAAAGTTACCACTGACTACGACTGCCTTGGGTTATTACAATAGCAGCAGCCGTTCATATCTAGTTTTGGTCGCCGCCTATGACCCACTTTTAGAAATTGGCCGAGGTAATATTCCGGAAAAATACCAGACATCCTATGGGGCTACAAAATAATCAAAGCACTGATAGTACTGAATGCCAGGAAATTATGGAAACAGTAAGATACAAATACTAAGAATTTGGACAACTATACAGAATGAAAAGATTCGCAATATGTACTTTCATCATTTACATTTCAATAAATGGTTTTAGCAATATTCTAAATTTTGTGTGTTCAATCAGGGCCCAAAATTATGATACTGTTTCGTACTCAAGTGACAATTTACTCAAACTTTGACTTCAGAACAAAAATGCACTTCTTCAGAAATGATATCGTAAAAGCTTAAGAAAAATATAAAAAATGTGGTAAATAATTGCTGGCAACATTTAATGGAAATTAGAAATTGAATATTTATTCAAATCTAAAGTAAATTCTCAATAAAATAAGATCAAGGTGTAAGTGTTAAACACCAATGTCCCCGTCACTACCATTTTTCAGAAACACTTGTTTGGTACAATATGGAAATCTGTAGTAAATCCAATGTTTAAATTTTTCAAATATTTGACCTTGAAAGATGACCTCGACTGATGACTTTTAGACGGTTCTAACAGAAAGGTATTGTTCCAGGCAATAATCATGTGAAATGTGAAGGCCCCTTACTTACCATTTAAGAGTTATAGCCAATGTTAAGCTTTTGGCGGACAAACAGAGTAACAAACAAACAGATAAACAGACAGGGCTAAAACAATATGCCCTAGATGCAGGGATATAAAGAAATTTGATTATCTTATGATGACTTTATTCTGCCACCAAACAATAGTAATTTGATTAACATCTACATTATTCTAGAAAAGGTGTATACCAAATGATGAATGTTCTGTACCACCATAGTTTGTGCTTAGATAAATCACACAGTTCCCAAACAATAGTAAATTTTAGTAATTTTCATTAATATCCTCATTAATTGTGAAGCTCTTTGCTAGAATAATTGGAATATGGTCTTGAAATGGTTCGTGCTAATATTTCTTTCACTGCTTTTCTTGATAAATAGTTGGTAAAATAGATCTACTTTTTCAGCGGATTCAGCGATTTAATAGATGGCCTCCTAGGCCAACAATTCTGCCTGAAAGTAGATCTTCGAAACGCTTTTGGTCGCTAGAGGCAAGGAAAATCCCTATTTCCTCGTTTCCTGGCCTAAAAACAGTGACCTTATAGCACTTTATATGACGCCGCGGAAGAAAACAATCATTTAAATCATCTACCAGGTGATTTTACCAAAGCACTTTGCCTAAATATTCTTTTATGCATATGATTTCCTAAATTTGTAAATTAGACGCTTCTTGTTTTTTTTTTTGGGGGGGGGGGGTTGTTTTTTTTTTTTTTGTTTGTTTTTTTTTTTTTGTTTTTTTTTGTTTTTTTTTTTTTTTTTTTTTTGTTTTTTTTTTTGTTTGTTTTTTTGTTTGTTTGTTTGTTTGTTGTTGTTGTTGTTGTTGTGTGTTTTTTGTTGTTGTTGTTGTTGTTTTTACAGTTTGACGAAAGCACTTCTTTTATAGATAATGTGAAACACCAAATTCCTACTAAAATCCTTTAGCACAGTCCAAATAACTGATAAAAGACACATGAAAATGACAGACATAGAATTTGTTTTAGTTGTTGTTGTTTTGTTTTTCTGGGGGCATATTGCTTCGCATTCATTACCCTCATAAATAGATTTAGTGTCGACCACACACTTTTTGAAATACTCTCAGAAAATTATTAGGGGTAAAGCAGGAAATTAAGACGAAAATTATTCAAATATTCTCTCGGTTCAAGTAATTCGTTACACAGAATATATTCGATCGATTGTCTGATTTTTCTGCAAACAAGTCTTAAAACAAAAAAAAATAAAAAGTTTAGCAAGTGTGCATGTGTTGTTTATTCTAAAAATAGATTACTTTAATTCTGTGGTGGAAGGGAGATAAAACAGATAATCTCCGATAGATTTGTTATGAAGTTATCCCCTTAAATGTGTAGTATAACCCAATACCTGATAAATGAGTTTAGATTGATTCAAATTGAAAACAACTTTTTGAAGTTTACATAATTTTAGATTATGTCACTTACGGGAAAGAAAGTGGTAATGAAGAAATTGTTTGGTTTTTTTTTTTTTTTTTTTTTTGGTTTTGGTTTTTTTTTTTTTTTTTTTGGTAAGCAATCTAAGTATTTTTCATGTTTTTTAGATCTTCCTTTTTCAAGAGGAGGGTGTGGGTAAAGGTTTAGCAATAGAGATTCTGAAATACTATTGAAACTTTTAAATAAAGTTAGATTATAAGAACAAGTCCTTTTGAAATTAATGTAACACTGAAAATAGGCGTTTTGGCAGTTTCAATACTGTTATCTTTTCTGATGATTCTTGTGAAGCTATGGACACTTCTATCTTTAACTTCAGCATTATGATCAAATTTGATCTCCAACAGTGCTTGCATTACTTTGATTGGTACTTTGGGCCATTATATCTCAAATTAATTTGTTGTGACTAATGACATGCAAGGGGACATCAATCGTGACCTGTCCTCTTGACCATGGCATCATAAGTATATGAAATATGAGGATGTTTAAACTGTTCACGAAAGTAACCATAATGGAGAAGATTTAGGTCGCTACAAACTATTTGTCTTTTTTTTTTATGTCCCCGGGCAAATACTTAGCAAAATAGTATATCTCAGCTATCTCACTGGTTACCGATTTTATGGAACTAAGAGCATAAAAAACTTTTTGAATCTTAATCAAATCATTAAAATATCAAGCAAATGCTTTTTTCGAGAGCTTTGATCTCAAGCGATGCCCTTACAATTTACTTGTTTAAGATCTGAAAAAGGCCGATGGTTTAAACGAAAAATGAGTATATACAAGAGGACCATGGTGGTCTTATATCGCCCCCCTGAGTATGATGGCTCAAGGCTAAATGATATAAACAAAATATCCAAGCCCTACACCTAATTATTCTGGAGAAGACTTTTTTGAAGGTTTTCTCATTTGATTCAAAGAATATTGAAGATCCTACCATTTAGAGCTAATTATTTTAGTAGAGGGTCAACAGATGATGATATATACCAAATACCAAAGCTCTTACCCTTATGGTTTGGGAGAAGAAGATTTTCAAAGATTTCCTTCTATAGTTCTAGGTAAAATCAGAGATCACACAGAAAAGGGCTAATTTCAGAGTAAAGCTATTCAATGAAGTATTTTATCAGAGGCCTTTTGGCCTTTGGTTTGGGATAAGAAGATTTTCAAAGATTTCCTTCTTTATTTCAAGGTAAAACCAAGGATTGTACAGAAAAATGGCTAATTGTTAGAGTACAGTCATTCTTTGAAGTATTTTGGTAGAGGGTAATAAGATGATGATTTATACCAAACATCAAAGTTCTAACCCTTATCATTTGGGAGAAGAAGATTTTCAAAGATTTCCTTCTTTAATTCTATGTAAATCAGGGATCATACAGAAAAGGGCTAATTTTCAGAGTACAGCAATTCAGTGAAGTATTTTGGCAGAGGGTCAATAGACAATGATACATACAAATTAATAAAGCTGTAGGCCTTATGATTTGGGAGAAGAAGATTTTCAAAGATTTCCTTCTTTAATTCT
Source organism: Fragum fragum (assembly GCA_946902895.1). Lineage (NCBI taxonomy): Eukaryota > Metazoa > Mollusca > Bivalvia > Cardiida > Cardiidae > Fragum > Fragum fragum. Next base: position 27,619,083 of record OX336368.1, read on the forward strand.
ATGTAAATCAGAGATCATATAGAAAGGGGCTAATTTTCAGAGTACGGCAATTCAATGAAGTATTTTGGCAGACGGTCAATAGACATTGATACATACAAATTAATAAAGCTAAAGGCCTAATGGTTACGGAGAAGAAGGTTTTCAAAGATTGTCTTCTTTATTTCTAGGTAAAATAATGGGTTGTACAGAAAAGGGCTAATTTTCAGAGTACAGTCATTCTTTGAAGTATTTTGGTAGAGGGTCAATAGATGACGATTTATACTAAATATCAAAGCTCTTACCCGTGTGGTTTGGGAAAAGAAGATTTCCAAAGATTTCCGTATTTAATACTATTTAAATCAGGGATCACGCAGAAAAGGGATAATTTCCAGAGTACGGCAATTCTTTGAAGTATTTAGGCAGAAAGTTAATTGACATTGATACAAACAAATTATTAAAGCTGCAGGCCTTATGGTTTCAGAGAATATTTTCAAAAATTTCCTTTTTAAATCTATGTAAATCAGAGAAAGGGCTAATTTTCAGAGTACGGTAATTCTTTGAAATAATTTTGTAGAGGGTCAATAGATGATGATTTATACCAAATATCAAAGCTCTTACCCTTATGGTTTGGGAGAAGAAGATTTTCAAAGATTTCCTTCTTTAATTCTATGTAGATCAGAGATTACATAGTAAAGGTCTAATTTTCAGAGTACGGCAATTCTTTGTAATATTTTGGTAGAAGTTCGATAGATGACGATTTATACCAAATATCAAAGTTCTTACCCTTATGGTTTGGTAAAGCAGATTTTCAAAGATTTCCTTCTTTAATTCTATGCAAATCAGGGATCTTATAGAAAAGGGCTAATTTTTAGAGTACGGCAATTCAATGAAGTATTTAGGCAGACGGTCAATAGACATTGATACATACAAATTAATAAAGCTGTAGGCCTAATGGTTTCGGAGAAGAAGATTTTCAAAGATTTCCTTCTTTAATTCTATGTAAATCGGGGATCACACAGAAAAGGGCTAATTTTCTGAGTACAGTCATTCTTTGAAGTATTTTGGTAGAGGATCAATAGATGATGATTAATACCAAATATCAAAGCTCTTACCCGTATGGTTCGAGAGACGAAGCTTTTCTAAGATTTCCTTCTTCAATTCAATGTAAATCAGAGATCACTTAGAAAAGGGCTAATTTTCTGAATATGGTAATTCTTTGGAGTTTTTTAGTAGAGGGTCAATAGACATTGAAACATAAAAAATATTAAAGTTGTTGGCCATATGGTTTGAGAGAAGAAGATTTTCAAAGAGTTCTTCTTTATTTCTGTGTAAAACAGCTAATTTTCAGAGTACGGTAATTCATTGAAGTATTTAGGTTAAGGGTCAATAGATGTTGATTTATACCAAATATCAAAGCTTAAACCATTTGGTTTGGGAAAAGAAGATTTTCAAATATTTCATCCTTTAATTCTACGTAAAATCCTCGATCGCACAAAAAAGGGCCAATTTTCAAGACACGGTAATCCTTTGAAGTAATTTGGTAAAAGGTCAATAGGTCATGATTTATACCAAATATCAAAGCTCTATGCCTTATGGTGTGGGAGAAGATATTTTGAATTTTTTACTCGATTGCCATGACAACCAAAGTTCTTTGTTGATTTCAATTCTTTGAAGTATATTTAAGGAGCATGACCCATGGATTATTTATGTAAAGTTGGTAGAAATTCCGAGGAAAGTTTACGAGAAGATTTTTTTGTAATTGTGAACGGACGGGCGGACATATGGACGGGCGGACGCCGGACGATGACCGATCAAAATAGCTCACCCAGAAAGAAATATATATGGCAGCCTAATGGCTCTAAGACAGGTTCGTCAATTCCATAATTGAGCAGATAGTCTAAAATTATTAGTGCATATACATAACTATGTTTAAACGCAGGTAAATTTGCGAAGCAGCCAAAATTTCATCGAGCGACCGCTTGCAATGGTCCCCATTTTCAATCAAGCAGGCAGTTAAAGGAAATCTTATTTGAATCAATCGATTCAGTAGATTAATTTTGATGACAAGACATTGCTAGACAGTAAATTACAATTGAGGGTTTAAAAACGCCAGGGAAAGCAAATCTTTCAAAAAGTAGTACCTGTACTTCTGTACAGTAATTCTGTAAATATTAATCGTTGTTATTGACCAGAAACATGATAACAATAAGGGCCCTATTTCTAACCAAATAAACGGCTTAAAATCCAATTCACAAATTCAAACTATTAGCTTCACACAATAAGAGTTTGTGGCCATATTTATGATGACCTTAATGATACTTTAAATAAACATGATCAAACTTCACAACACTTTATCTACACTTTATACAAATAATAGAGTCTCAAAGTATTCATGCTTGGCATGTTGGACAAGTTCGTCATTCGATGAAATAAGAATCATTTTAGTAAATTGCATGTTCTGAGAAAAATTTCAATTCTTTGAAATGGTTATCCTTTGAAAAACCGATGTAAATATTACACGATTCTAATGGTTTATAAGACGATCCATGGGTTAACTCCCTCGTATATAGCCGAATTTGTAACAGTCAGTAACGATCAATTCCATAATTTAAGATCAGGGTCTCGTAACCAGTTATCTCACAAATGTGTTCCTAGAACTGAATTTTTGAAGAAACCCTTTTTTTACACCGGTATGAAATGTTGGAATGCCATACCAACAAACCTTCGAACAATTACAAATCTATCTTACTTTAAATGCTCCCTGAAAAAAAAATTTGGTGTCTAGTAACGGATTTTAGTTACAATTACTTCACTCAGGAGTGTGTATGTCAAATGAGATTACCTTTTTGTTAACTAGCATTATCATTTCTCATCATTATCATCACTATTTTAGAATGGCATTTATCATTAATTCACAATTGTGTGGGTTTTACTGGTAAGGCTATTGCTTTTGACATTACTAGATAAATGCTTATGACCATATTCATCACCATTTTTAGCTCTACTGGCCGAAGGCCACTAGAGCTATAGCGAAAGCTTTTTCCCGTCCGGCGTCCGTGCGTCCGTCCGTCCGTCGTCCGTCCGTTAAACTTTTCCTTGTTTACGCGATTAAGTCCACAGTTTTCATCGGATTCTCTTCAAACTTTCACAGAATGATTGTACCATCATAAGGATCGTTCCTTTCGAAAATGGGTCAGATCCGTCAAGAAACACGGGAAAAGGGGCCTAATAAAAACTTAATTGAAAAATCTTCGTTTACGCGATAAAGTCCACAGTTTTCATCGGATTCTCTTCAAACTTTCACAGAATGATTGTACCATCATAAGGACCGTTCCTTTCGAAAATGGGTATGATCCATCAGGAAACACGGGAAAAGGGGCCTTTTGAAAATTTAATTAAAAACTCAATCAAAAATCCTCGTTTACGCGATAGAGTCCACAGTTTTCATCGGATTCTCTTCAAACTTTCTCAGAATGATTGTACCATCATAAGAATCGTTCCTTTCGAAAATGGGTATGATCCATCAAGAAACACGGGAAAAGGGGCTTTATGAAAATTTAATTAAAAAATCCTCGTTTACGCGATAGAGTCCATAGTTCTCATCAGATTCTCTTCAAACTTTCACAGAATGATTGTACCAACATAAGGATCGTTCCTTTCGAAAATGGGTATGATCCATCAAGAAACACGGGAAAAGGGGCCTTATGAAATTCATTAAAAATTCAATTAAAAATCCTCGTTTTCGCTATAGAGTCCACAGTTTTCAACAGATTCTCTTCAAACTTTCACAGAATGATTGTACCTACATAAGGATCGTTCCTTTCGAAAATGGGTATGATCCATCAGGAAACACGGGAAAAGGGGCCTTTTGAAAATTTAATTAAAAATTCAATTAAATTTACACGATAGAGTCCACAGTTTTCATCGGATTCTCTTCAAACTTTCTCAGAATGATTGTACAATCATAAGGATTGTTCCTTTCGAAAATGGGTCTGATCTGTCATGATACAGGGGAAAAGGGGCCTTATGAAAATTCAATTAAAAAATTCTCGTTAACACTCTAGAGTCCGCAGTTTTCATCAGATTGTATTTAAACTTTCACAGAATGATTGTACCATCATAAGGATTGTTCCTTTGGGTATTTGGTCAGATCAAGCAGGAAACACAAGAAAAGGGGCCATATGAAAATTCCATTCGAAAAATCTTTTAAGAAATCCTCTTTAACACTCTGGAGTCAAGAGTTTACATAAGATTCCCTTCAAACTTTCACAGAATGATTGTACTATCATAAGGATTATTCCTTTCGAAAACGGGTATGATCTTTCAAGAAACACAGGAAAAAGGGGCCTTATGAAATGTTTAATAAAAGGGGCCTTATGAAAATCTTATCGAAAAATCTTTTAAGAAATACTCTTTAACACTCTGGTGTCAATAGTTTTCATCGATTTTCCTTCAAACTTTCACAGAATGATTGTACTATCATAAGGATTATTCCTTTCGAAAATGGGTATGATCCTTCAAGAAACACAGGAAAAAGGGGCCTTATGAAATGTTTAATAAAAAAAATTCTCATTAATAATCTAGAGCCAACAATTTTCAACGGATTCTCTTCAAACTTTCACAGAATGATTGTACCATCATAAGGAATGTACCTTTTGGAATTGGATATGATTCCTCAAGAAACATAGGAAAAGGGGCCTTATTAAAATTTACTTCAAAGATCTTTATTAACACTCTAGAGTCCACAGTTTTCATCTGATTGACTTCAAACTTTTCACAGAATGATTGTACCATCATAAGAATTGTTCCTTTCAAAATTTGGTATGATCAGTCAAGGACCACGGGAAAAAGGGGCCCGATAAAAACTGGATTGAAAAAGTCTTCATAAACACAATAGAGTCCATAGTTTTCAACAAATTTTCTTCAAACATTCCCAGAATGATTAATACATTAAATGGATTTTTCCTTTCGGAAGAAGGTTTGATCCATCAAGTTTCATGGGAAAAGGGGCCCTATGAAAATTTAATAAAAAAAAATCTTAGTTAACACATAATGGCCCTAGATTTCACCTTGGGTCTGATTTGTTAAGTTCACGGAAAAAGGGGCCTTATGAAAATTTTGTTACAAAAATTCTTGACACAATTCAGTCCACTGTTTTCATTGATTCTCTTTAACTTTTAAAGAATGATTCTACCCTCATTAGAATTGTTCCTTTTGAAATTTGGTTTGTTCTGTAAAGTATCATGAGAAAAGGGGCCCTTTGAAGATTTCACTATAAACTCATTAACACAATAAATTAACAGATTGATTGTACTATCATCCCAATTGTTGATTTTGACAGTGGATCTGACTATAGCAAGGGTCACATAAAAAGGGGCCTTATAAAAAACTCTCTTAGATATTCTGGTTAACACAATGATGTCCCTTGATTTCAGCGGATTCAATTCAAAATTTCACAGAATGATTGTACAAATACTTAGATGTTTTTTTTTCAGAACTGGGTACAATCCATCAAGTATCATGTAAAAAGGGGACATATGATTTTTTTTAAATATTCTAGTAAATATAATGAATTCCCAATATTTCATCGGATTCACTTTTGACTTTCATAGAATGATAAAACCAACAGTAAAATATCACGGGAAAAGGGGCCTTATGAGAACTTGAATTTAATATCTTTGTTAACACAATAAAGTCAACAGTTTTATTGGATTCTCTTCAAAGATGCATGGAATAATTGTGGCATTCGAAACACAGGAAAAGGGGCCTTACAGATTATCATTCAAAACATTCTTGTGTATGTGATGAAGATCACAATTATTATCTAGTTGTCTTTTAAATTTCACAGGACAATTGTCGGGTTGTAAGGAAAGTTCCTTTTGGAATGAATTTGATCCATCAGAAAAGACAGGAAAATGGGCCTTATCGATTTTCATTCAAAACAATCCTGTTTATGTGATAAAGTCCACAATTATTGTCAGATTCTGATGAAATATTCACAGAATGATTGTAGGGTCATAAGGTAACTTTCTTTTGGAAATGGAGTGGATCCGTCATGAAACATGGGAAAAAGGGCCTTGAGGATTGTTGCTTAAAATGATAAGGGGGATAAAGCCCCCTTTTTTTTCTTTATGCATTCTTCTTTGAGCAATTAACTTCCTTAAATATCAGATTTCTTTAACGGAAAACTTGATAACCAGTAGAGCGTCTCAGGCCCTCATGGGCCTCTTGTTATTGGTTTTTTTTTTTTCAATTAGAATTATTAACTGTGAGGTTATGATTGCTCATCATAACTTATTTGTTGCAGAGGGCCACATTGTAAATAAGTTTTTCTTTGTATTATTCAATATGATGATAGCTTAATGTGCTAACTTCTTTAAATAAAGATTTTTTTATTATTATTATTATGTAACAATATCAATTTTGATTCATTACAAGATAACAAAGTTTTGAACTGTCTCCAGTTCAAGTTCACATTATATGTGCATTGAAACATGCTCGTATATGGTAGAAACATAAAGGGAAAGAGAGAATTTGCTACAAGTGATGTCTCCTGTATCCAAATTTCTTTGATGGCGTGAAAACAGGATATTGTATGGTCATGGGTTTAAGAATAAACGTTCAAAGATATGTATTGCGATGCCTTAGGTACACCATTTTGCAGTGCCCCTACAGCAGACCATTTTGGCCGATATCAACAATAATAAACAATTAATATATTTATTAACAGTATGTTCGACTAACTAACCCTTAATTATAGAGAAAAAAGGCCAATAATGCAATAATGAACTATCCATTCTTAAGCATGATATATATTATGCTTTTTTGGTAAAATTTACAAATTGATGTATTTTAGTCCTAAACATTCGAAAACATGGTTTCATAATGAATATAGTACAGGGGTAGCGCGAATTTTCATCTATAAGTTTAAAAAAAAGATCAATGTGAAATTTCAAAGAGTCGCCATAATAACGCAAAAGTAAATAGATATGTTAGTTCAATATAAATCAATGGCAATATTTTCTTTTCTTAACGATGAGTATCCGCCGAGCTTTTTTGAAATTTACTACGAAACATTGTTGAGGTTTTCGAATAAAAACTTATTCAGTTACTAATGTTTTTGTTAACTTATCGTTTATGAAAGATAACGGTGATCATATTGATTAAAATATCGATCAGCTATTCGCTGATATTGTTTTTCTAGTGGGGCAATTTGATGAAAATTAAATTAAGAAAACAATTCAACAACTCTCTTGCAATAATTGCGAAATCTTTTCCGAATTTTTCACTTATTTAATACGAAATTATACCACCCTTTCTAGTTACATATTTAATCGTAATTACGAACTTCTGACAGAAGGAATTATTGTGAAAAAATGTGACAGGAATCATCCGACTTATTATAGACATGTAGCGGTTTTAGCCGTTCTGTACATTATTAGTGGAAATCTGCTTATTCTTGAAGAATATATTAAATGCTCTGAGGTTTCGTATTATTGTGTGTTTGGAAACAAAACTTTGTTAGATAAACAAGGAATATTATGATATCAAGGTCATCCAGGACACCGAATCGGATTTTTATACATATATGAATTATCGAGATGTTTTTAAATGGCTTTGATATTCTCATTAATGTTAAGTATAACAGATATTTGAAAATACTATAAAAAAAAAACCACTAAAATACAATTCATATTTGATAATTTAGTATTTTTCTTTCTGTCATTTGTTGCTAGAATTGTTTGTTTGCACAATGTAATTGAGCTACATTCTCACATTATATATTTTTTGAATTGACTATGAGAATATTTAGTCAAAATGCAAATAACGGCATTGAATTAATTTTGAAAAAAAAATAAACATTTAAGGAGCCTTAGAGGTCATAGGGATTTAGCATTGCGTAATATGTCTGCATAGGAAAAATAGAATGGTTCTTATTGTAAAAAAAATCAACAGAAAAGAAAAACACGTCTTAGGTGATCTCCATATTTAGTTAAATGATTATTTAATCACTATTCCAATTAAACCATGAAATACACTTTAAAGAAATAAAAGATAAATTAATTTTAAATTAGATTAAATTAAATTAAAATAAATTAATTCCCCAGACGTAGAAAATTTAGACTGGCCAAAACTCAGATGTTGCAGACGACAAAATTAGTTGATGAAATTTTGGATTTGACACTTTTGATAATGAAGAAATTGCTTGTGAAACAATATTTTTAACTTATTTTCTACGGGGCGTCAAAAAAGCGTCATTGCGCGAGAGTGCGTTAAAACGTACCCCTCTTACATGCAAAAACTATAATATGATACAAATATCTATAACCATTAAATTATTTTCATTAAAATACATTAAAAAATGGAACGTTATTCCAATAAAATTTATTTCCTGACATTCCACATATGGTAGGAAAACATACGCATCTAAATCATGACCTGTTATTCTTAATTCTACTTTGGCACTACCGACTCGCGTGACTTCAAATTGAAACTGGACTCCTTTAAAGGCTGATAATCGGCTTGTCTCTCCTCTAACTAGAGTAAGGGAAGTAGAACCCCTTGTCGCTCGGAAGAAGGAATCTATACAATGCCTCGCTACATTTCGTCTCCTTGGTATGCATCCTGCCTGACATTGCTCAAGACTGCGTGGGTGGTTACTGTGCGCCTGGAATAAAGAGAGCACACGATGGACATTTAAAAGACAAAAGCATTTAAAACGGGTCGAAATCGGAGGGAGTTGCAGAAGACAATCTAATGGCATTTCAACTTTTATAAATGGCATTTCACATTTATAAAGTCATTCCTTTGGATAGAGAATTGAAAAATCCGATTGTTGCAGGTAACTTCTACCTTTATCAAAGTCCAATCACCAACAATAGTGTGCTCAAGATTACCACTCGGCTCGGTTTTTAAGTTTAAATGCTCCGCATTCCAACTTAGATTTAACAATACCGCAAAATGAACACAAGACAATTTCATTCCGGGTTTTTGATAACACATATCACGTGATCTCTTAGATATGAATTCACCTCGGGTTACTTCTCATCTCAACTTGTCACGGACAATCAGTTAGTTGCAGCCGAAGACAGTAATATGGCACATGTAAAGGATGATATAAACATTCGTTTAGAGACCTCTAAACATGCTTTAGTTTGCTTTAAGTTATTGAAAAATAAAGTAATAATCAGCGCAATAATTTGTTTTTTGTGATTCGCCGTCCCATGTTTGGTAATCACGTGATCTCAAGTGACATGTGGTAGTCATGTGACAATAAATAGGCAATGTTTACAAATATGGCCCAGGTCGAAAACGCATTTTTACAATAATCATGCCGCCCAGTGCTTTAAAACATTCTAGAGCGATTAAGGGGGATCGTAGGCATCAAGCAAACGCGAATATTGTTGGATTTACAGCTTTTACTCAATAAAAATCAAATAGATGCAAAACGCAAGTAGAAGATTTTGAAAACTAGAATGTAAACATATCAACTTCCGGTTTTTACTTATTTACTAAATATTTACGCCTTATAATGTCATTATTTACAAGTTTGAAACAATAATAACACATCAAACCTTTAACAAGTGTGATCTAGCTTTCGGCTTGGTCCTTTTTATTTAAGATTTTTTACTGTTCTAAAACCGAATAACGTAAAAGGAAATCGCGCGACCACAGGATATATTATAGAATTTTTTAAAGGCAAAACTACCATGTGCAAACAATAACGTTACAATTACCTTAACGTCTTTTTTTTTCTTTTGAATTTTACTCTCAACGCTTTACATATTCTTTTTTCCTAAGTCTAAACCGGTATTTCAAATCGATCACCCCGAAACAAGTTTCCACGCATTTCCGCAAATTTCTACGTATACTCTTAAACTTGAAGTGAAAATCAACGTGAGTTTAGTATAATCGTTACAGGCCGAGTTGAGGGTCAAATAATCATCGAGGTCATTGATTTCTAACTGTAGCTGTTATTCTCTGTTTTCAAGATTCTAAAAAATTCGTATTACAGTTGATCAAAAGGAGAATGTTATGCTTGAAAATCTAATTTTGCTGTGCGTGACACAAGCTTATAACCAATTCCAACACTATAAATTTTAGACCAGTCCAAATTCAAAGAAGTAGCAGACGACAATTGTAAGTTGATGAAATACAAGCAATTTCTTCATTTTCCACAATGTTTTCCAAAAGCTTTCATAATGAGTGTCATTTAAAAGCGTTACCTCTGGGAATTGGTTAAGACAATGCTAGTTTTTTATTTCTGTATGTAATTTTTTATTTTATTTTACTTTATTCACGCACATATGTACACGAATGGGAATGCTGGTTTAAGTTTAAAGAAGGGAGGCTTACTCTGAAAGTAATAAATGAATTTAAACCGAATTACACAGTTATAACACTTTCAGCGCGCGCATTCCAACTTCTCAGTACTTTTTGTACTTTGATCTATTATTACTATTATTAAATTCATAGTGAATTTTGAACTATCGCAGGCTAATATATACCCCCTTTCAATGCCTTGTTAGTGGAACAGCATAAATTCGAAGGCAGACTCGAAGTATCATTTTCAAAATTCTATTCATTAAAAGTTGCGCTCTGGATATCATGATGCATACAGGAATTAGCACTATTTGTGACGATGGCCGTAACAATTATTCGTCAAACTACTGCCAACACGCGTGTCAACTTTTTCGAAGCAAATACTCTTAACACGATGGAGAATGAAACCGGTCATGTTAACATAATTTCACGAAATTCTATCAAATAAATTCCGGGATAAGGCTCATACTAAATTTCATATTATGGCGCCCATCTTGAAAACAGATTAATTGATGGCTATAAAAATCCACAAAAGCCGTTATATTTCAGTCAATTGTCAATTATACTTGATTCAGATTTTTTAATTGATGGAAATTCGCAAAAATATGAAATATATTGTATTGTACCGCGCGAACTGATTCATCATTTCCCATACTGCTATTTATAAAAGAAGATCAATTCATGAAAAAACGCTGGAAACCAAATCACTGAACGACTTGGACTGGTATTATCATTTGTAACATATCAACATATGTCCTAGTCATGTTTCACCACGGCATCTCGATTCTGAGCCGAAGCGGGAGTTCACAAACTAGAAGCTTCCAGAGAAATCTTTAAAATTCCGGCAAACCGGTTTACGAAAGGTGACACAGGTAGCGAACCGGTTACAAAGTCAAGTGTCGATTTGCTCGATAAGTGTAGGTATGTTAATTCGAAGGAGGTTGAACGCTGCTTTTTAGAGTATTTCAGTCATATCCACCTAACTATGGACTCGTGGTATACTACCACTACATCCTTTCCGAGCCTCCAGCTGCTCATCCCAATTAGGTTTACGATAATCCACCCATATATGGGAGACAAATGTCGGGGAAGATATTAACCGCGACCGGATATCGAGCCCTTGACCTCATGATTGAGAATTCGGCGCTCTACCAACAGCGATATGGCTGTGGATTAGTAGCACTCGAAGTCGCCCATTAGAAAAGTAAACAACTGAAAAGCGTTTGGCGCTCTACAAGCATGTGTTGCATTTTAGAGAAGATTCCTACTTGTAATTGATAATTCCATGTTTCCCAGGTTTACTCTGACCATGACCAATATTTTAAAGACATAACCTGTAACCCAGGAAGATGTATACGATACATAATCAGTTACACCCGGATATATACTAGTAGCCAGATAATAATTCTTTCTAATCTTGGGCATTTGAAAAACACTTTATTTGGCATTAGTACGCAATGGCTAGATGTAACAATTCTCGTTCTTTTCGACATGATTTATCAAAGATTGATCGTTGTCAAGCTGAATAATTTCTGTATTGAATATGCGTCCGCTTCAACTTGGCCTGGGGCCAACCAAACGCTGATCACAAATTATATTTACAAACACGTTTATCATATTTCAACATGCAGGTGGATCCCAATACGAGTAAGCCTATTTAGCTAAAATGGTTAGAGCACTAAAATTCAACCATTGAGACTATGGTTTTAATTCTGACTCATAGACATTTGGTTTTCAGAACTTAACATCTAAACAATTCTAACTCTACATATTATAGCTTGTAAATATTTCGCAGTCGCAACGCTTCAAGCGCCTATGCCAGTCTGGTTCTCAACAACTACTTCCTCAAAATTAGAATTAGTCAGAAAACCATACGAATGAGTAAACAAACCGTAGCAGTTATTTTTATTATTATTATTGTTTCAACAGATTTTCATTTCTATTCGCATTTGGTTGCAGATAAATCCAATTAAAAATATTTCAACATAAAACTATGTTGGTCAAACCTGTGATGTCATGGATTCTTGTGTACAAGTCAAGTGCCCTTAAGTGGGCAGTCCGTCGTATTCCAGTAACTTCAGCTAGCGATCATTAGACTAGAACACATTGGCCGCGATTTTACATAGATCATGAAGAATTTCCTTTGAAGTCTCTTGAAGGTAATTCTAAGCTGACATTTTATAAGAGTTTGACTGAAAACAGTGAGATTGTAAGATTCTAGTGTTTCAGTTATAAATTTTGTAATTAGATTATATAGGCAACCAAGTAATTGTGTATTCTTATATTATCTATCCTCCAATTGTCAGTGTTGTTCTAAATCACATTACTTGAACAATGATTTTTTTAAGAAGTGATGATATTAGTGATATAAACATTTAAGGGGTGTGTACAGTGCTAGTCCAATCAAGAGGAAAAAATGACCAAAGGAGATGCTTTGAAATAACATTTGTTTCAACATCAAATTCTTTACCAAAAGCTGGATTTATATAGTAAAACAACTCTAAGCAAACATGTTGCAGTTTCAAAATATTTATTACTGAAACCCCCCAAAAACTTTTTAAGAATTACCCTCTTACCAGACACATTTGAGACTATTCTAAATTGAAAGAAACTTAAGAAAATATTTCAAAATGTGATGAAATAAGAAAAATAAGTGACATCCAAGGTAGAAAAGATTTTGGGGAAAGGACGCTTGTTACAGGTTTTTTCTCCTTTGTGCAAAAAGTTTTCAATAACTGTATTTCTTCAAGATGTGAAAAAGCCGGTCTGTCTGGTTATTGGTTAAAACAAATAAAAACAAATAAAACATGCTTAGTCCTTAATAAGACAGACATGAATAGGATAAACAGGTGATGTAAACTGTAAGATCAGTCGGCACTGTAAACTCTTGTCTACACCTCTTGCTAAAATGCGAATATTCCGGACTCAACAGACAAGAGAAGGGTCATTGAAATGCACTTCAGACAAATGCAATGCTGAAGGAAGCGCCGATGGGGGAAGTTGTCTTCAGGGGTAGTCTAGGGATCTCCCCTTGGATTTTTTTAAATAAAGACGGTTACTCTTGGCCTCTTCAGGGTATATGAAAGTTATAATTGTAACTTTATACGCACTAGTTTCAAAGGAAAATAACACAGAGAAACGCTTTAGCAAGAGCTATGTACATGTAATAAACTCTCTCTATCTCTCTCTCTCTCTTTCTCTCTCTCTCTCTCTCTCTCTCTCTCTCTCTCTCTCTCTCTCTCTCTCTCTCTCTCTCTCTCTCTCTCTCTCTCTCTCTCTCTCTCTCTCTATCACACACAGACAAATTAAGTCTTTACACTATAGTGGAATCAAAGGAAATCAAAATTTGTGGAAACAAATAAATGCTTAAGTAAACAAATAATATTTGTTATATGAAGAACCAGGACTTAGACTGACAAGTGTGTGAGCTTTCATCAAAACCAACCAGACCTATATCAGATTTGACTGTATACATAAAAGGAAATATACAGAGACTCGTGGACAAATGGAACGAGACAGATGGCGCTGACAAAACCTGTCCGAGGCGCTTTTAGGTGGCAATTCTTTATGAATAATACACATCTTTTTATGAATAGTACACGTGCATTAGTACAAAGCCTCTGTAACCTTCTTACAGTTATTAAATGTAGAATTTTGATGATAGAGACAAAATCGAAAATATATTAGAAAATAGCAATAGAAAAAAAGTCTGAAAATCATTGCTCAAACATTTTAGGTTTTGATCAAAGTCGGGTTTAGGAATACCCATACAAAGAAGTATTACGAGTCTTTCTATATACAGCTATAGAAATTAATATAAACATTTGGGTACGTCTGTGACACAAGCAATTTGTAAAAACATTATATCTATGAGTATCTTCTACACCAATCAATTAATGAGCTGTACATTATCTATACAACAGTGATTTTTTCAATAAAATTTGATCATTTATTTAAATGAAAGGGATTGTCTTTTATCCAATGACATCAGTTATTTTCGTTCACGGTCTTTGCAGCAGATGTAGATGGGCTCGGGGGAGTTTAAACGAACCCCCTAAGTAGCCAGCTTATTTCATTTTCGTGGGGATTTTTTTTAATGTGAAATAATAAGAAAACAAACCCCCATGGTAAGTTTGAAATCCCTTTAAAGAAATCCTGGATCCGCCATAGAGTTATACCTAACTTGAAGTCAAGCAAAAATGAAATTGTAGCAGGAATTGATCAAGAAATGGTATTGATATAATGCTTTACCTTATCTTGACTCTTTTCAGAATAACTCGCACCTATGGATTCCGCTGCCTTTGGACACTCTGTGACCCTCTGAATGTCTAAGGGATAATTCTTTCATGAAAGTTTTGTAATCGTGTTTTGTTCTAATTAGATATTGCAAAAATCCAAATCTTTAGTGTGAGATTTCTTGATGCAAGAGATTGTTCCCGCATTCTAGGATTTGTTCCAATTACAACATTTTAGGTAAAAAAACGAAAACGAAAAAAATAAGTTGGAATGATTGTTTAACTTGATGACATGCTGCAGTTTTGTGAGCTATCAACGCTAGTTGGAAAGAGTCAGAGTTTGAACAATTGTTGTAAAAAACGATTTATGTACAGAAATGTTTAGTGAGTAAAAATTTGATACGATTATTTTTGTGTTTTATCATTTATATAGTATTCTGATGCTATCTAATGGTATTTGTTTAGGAGATTTGCCAAATGCTGATTAGAAACGATATCAAATAGTTCTGTTACTCATTAGGCTAAAAGGGGAATTCTTGTGAGTTGCAAACAGTATCTACCCCTGTCAAACAGAGCAGGCTGACAAGGGTAAGCTGTTTTACATTATCAAGAATCTGATGCACAGTTTGATTTTAGACTTTTCTCTACACATGTGCAATGTTGTAAGAAATGTCACTTACAAACCCATTACTTTTTAATGAGTGATCTTATGTTCCCGTTTTGAAATCTAGAAAGTAGTATCGGAATGCTTGTATAAAAAGTGACCACATTGAAATTAAAGGAAAAAATAGAAATTTTGCTCAGAAAAAACACTCCGTTAAAATTTCATAGTATCCTTTGCTATAGAAATCAGGCTCGAATTTAATGTAGCTATACGTCAAAGTCTACATCAAATGTTAAGTCTCTCAAGTCATTTCAAAGGACCACCTTTATTTCGCCATAACTAGGATAAAATGTACTTAAAAGCGTGATCCATCAAGCGACCCGTCGATTGTGTTAAACAAATATTGAGGAACAAAACAGATCAAGTCCAGCAAAATTCAATTAAGAATGGCATTTTTGAAAAGGGACTGAGTACTTAGTTCTTCATTCAAGGAATCTAAAGAGCAAAAAAATTAATCCCGGTCAATCTGTACAGTGTGAGCACTCTCCCAACATCAATACTTTTCCCACTGCAAAAGAGTACCATTTTCACTTCCCGGGGCACAATAGGTCAAGATAGGCATGGATTATATTTCATTAGCAGGTGCATATAAGAGCCATTTATTGCACCACATAAATTTATCACTGGTGTTACAATGTAAGTATTGAAAAGATTTTCCCATTACTTGTAAATTTGCTTCAACACTGGTCTGATCATATGTTCAAAAACAATCTTTGTAATAAATGAGTTAACGCTCCTCTTTCAAAATACAAACTTACCCGACCATCTAAAAGACCTTCAACAATGCAGCAATTAGGATTCAGACGACGATGAACGTCTCTCACATTAGGATTCGTACATCTGTAGGGGTAAACCGAATTACAGTAGGCGCATCTGATATGGTCTTCTTCTAAATAAAACCCATCCTTAGCTAAATCCTCTACAGACACTGATAAGATTGATCTGCCGCTAAAATTAAACAGACTTCGTCTCCTTACCCTGATATCAAATATGTCTTGTTCGGGACGAACAGATCTAGAGAGTCTTGCTAAATTAGGTAAGTCGACGGGCTCATCAAAAGGAACAGCATACACTTCATAAATCATGTTACTTGAAAATACATTGTCCGAGTAAATTAAAGGAATTGTCACTGTAAATTTCTTCTTTTTAAGAATGCGATAATTAGAAGTCTCAAGAAAATATAAATGACGAGTGTTGTAACTGCCCTTAGTAAATTCTAATGTCACGGTAAATTCAAAATGACGAGTGTTGTAACTGCCCTTAGTAAATTCTAATGTCACGGTAAATTCAAAATGACGAGTGTTGTAACTGCCCTTAGTAAATTCTAATGTCACGGTAAATTCAAAATGACGAGTGTTGTAACTGCCCTTAGTAAATTCTAATGTCACGGTAAATTCAAAATGACGAGTGTTGTAACTGCCCTTAGTAAATTCTGTCACGGTAAATTCAACTAACTCCAAATAAAATGAAGAGGTGCGAAGAATCCGTATTCTTATTCGTGTAGTCTCCGTCATTTTTGTGCCAGACGATATCTGAAACGAAGAAAAATATTCGAATTGCAAACATGTAGTCCAACTTAATGCTGTGTTAGCTTCTCATTCGTCACTAAAACAAAATTTCTATTTAAAGACCTAGTTTAAGGAATGTTGTGTATGTTGGACCCTACTGATAAGCTAATTGCCTTATCTGTAAATCACCCCAGGGGGTTAACAATCTTGTATATTCCGTTAATGACCATGGTCAAAATTTGTCAATATTATGCAATATTTGCACCATAGCCTTATGCTAATGAGAATTTGATAGAAAACAAAGTAAAGTTGTTGTTTTTTAAATTTCATCTTATCATTTTTTTATGCATTTAAAATTTCAAATTACTGAATGAAAAGTGACTAAGTTGCAGATTGCTGGATTGAATGTAATTGAAAGAAATTTACATGAATTACTGTTTATGTATTTTAACCGGTTAAACAGTTTCTTCAAACATTGTGGTAAAGTAAGAATTCTGGTAAAAATACTTTTTTTCCATTTTGATTTATCTCCTGACCTAGAATATTGAAGTTTTTCTTGAATATTATAGCAGTTTTACTAAAGTTCAATCTAATAAAAGAAATAAAGTGTTGAAATATTAAGACGAAAGTGGGAATCAGAAAATTCCATGTTTTCTCCTCTTTTCTCATTGTTGTCTATCAAAGTTATTCCAGTTGCTATTTGCGATCTGTTATGATAACAATAGCATAATATTTGTATTTTTACTGTCTCCTGTACTTTGAAAAAGTCTTAAAAATGAGAACTTAACAATTATGACCAGATAATATTCAAAATTAATTTCAAGAGACAAATCAGCTACAAAGAAAGTGCAAATATATGCAACACTTATCCATGGTAATACAGCAGATTTAATCCCTTGTAAACTGTATATAGCTTCCTTATCAGATAGGGTCGTTAAATTCTCAGCGGGAGGTTAATTGTATATCTCATTTGGGTGGGGGTCAAATAAAGAAGGATTAAACTAGGCCTTTAAGAGCGAAATCAGCTTTGAAGTGCTAGAATTGAAGAAACAAACTGTCGGAGACGGATTGCACTCCCGAATATAGCCAAATAACAAGAAGTATAAAATAAACGGGGAAGAGGTTAGGACTGACGGACGGACAGACAAGGAGACGGCTCTATGGTCGCCTTCTCCAGACATGCTTACTTTTAACGTTTGACTTTGACCTTGACCTTGGAGCAATCTGAAAATTTGTGTTAAATGGTACATCTAATCGTAATAGAGAACAATTGTGTTCGGTGATATTGAAATCCATCCATAATTAATGGAGCAATCACTCGGGACATGCTTTATTTTAATGTTTGACCTTGAACCGTGGACTTGAACTTAGCGCTGTCTGAAAATTTGTTTCAAATGGCCAATCTGCTCATGACAGAGAACAATTTTACTAAGTTATATTGAAACCCATCCATAATTGATGGAGCTATGCTCTTGTCAAGATTGATTTTGATGCTTGACCTTGAACTATGACCTTGACCCTACATTCTTACCATTTAAGAAAAAAACATTATCAAACAATAAAATACATTTTCTGTTGTTGTTGTTGTTTTTTTTTTTTTTTTTTTTTTTTTTTTTTTTTTTTTTTTGTTTGTTTGTTTGTTTGTTTGTTTTTTGGTTTTTTAGCAAATAGTTTTCTTTCGAAAAAAAATCTCCCTGAAATTAAGGCCAATCATAATTAAACATCTAGAAATGGGGTGTCTAGCTGGATGCTTGGAAAGGAAAGGTAGAACTGGTGAGAAAATTATCAGAAAATTTGAGGTTAGATGCTCCAATCGCCGAAATATGACCGAATTACTGTAAAAAGTGGCGTTAAATCTAATACAAATAATAAATAATTGTCGCTCAAGAATTGTCTGTTATAGCCTTTCATTTCTATCAAACGACACTATCTTTGGGGACAAGACATAAAAAGAGTAATTCGAAAAAAAAAACATCGTAAGTTAAATGCAAGCTACAGCGTTAGTGACGCTCGGTTAAAGATTCTTTGCAGATATGTTACTAGTTATACGTTATATCAAATGTCTTCCTTTTTGGGTGTTAAGGTATTCAGATTCGGTATTAGTAAAAATGTGTCTAATTTTTAACGTTTATTCCAAATGTGGTTGTGATACATTCCTGTTTTGTATTTGTCGATTGCCTTATTGAATATACATCATGTTGAATAATCAAATGTAAAGGGAATATTATGTTACGATAGAGATACAATATTGTGTATTTGCTTCGAGCTATGGAGGAAATTTTGATATTTCACGAGACCGATTGTTAACTTTTCTTACGATATTTTGGAAGACTACTGGTGCATAGCTTATTAACGATATAGAATAATGGGTTAAGGCGGCCAAGCCAAACATAAGAGATCCCTTACTTGAAAGGGTATTTTACTAATAAATTATTCTCCAAAAACCTTTATAGTATAGGTTTGACAATGAGAAAATAACAAGAAGAATGGCCTCTTAACACTTCATAAGTGTATAGTTTTAATAAATCTTCTCAATCACGGCCATTTTACGATATCCATAGTCTGCTCAATACTTTCGCCCTTTCGAGATTTTCCGGTGGCATCACATAAAAAGAGTTGAATAGGTAATTGTTGACTTTAACTGCCTATGATTTTTCTCTAGTATTTCAACTAAAGACCTTGGGTTTTCAACCGCAAGTGAAGTTCTTTTTGCAAGTCAAACGTTTCATTTAACCTAACACTCCAACAAGATTTCAGGTTGATTGGGCAAATAAGACGCCACTTAAGTGTCCACAAGGATTCTAGCCTTGAGGCTGTGTATTTTGATTGTCGAAACATCTCGTGATATTCTACAGAAGTCGTGAAAACATGCCCTGGGGTCTTATTCGGGCTTTGCCTGGACACACCATGGCCAGAAGTGGAACTTTTATTCTAATCTTCTTCTAACAAACTGTAGGGTTAGTATTTTGTATGGATCGACGCCTATTAGCCCTGTAACAAAACCGTTGAAACTATGCCCCTAGCGTCCCATTCGGGCTTTGTCCAAGCATAACATATTTCACATGAGAACAAAAACGGAATTCCCTGGAATTATCTTGGAAAAACAACTAACATAAATGGTTATTTTGCATGTGACATCCCTGGTGACCCTCTAAAAAATTCATAGTGCCCCTATGCCGAAATTTGGCTCTAACTTATTTAAGACATAAACAGAGTAAGTCGTAAAATAGAGCCATTACTACCCATAAGGCTTAGAGGTTCAGATTTTGTATGATGCATTATCTTGTTGTCCTCTATAAAATCCTAAAACAGTGTTCCTTGTGTTACCTCCGCGTTTGAAAACCATATTTCAATAAGAAACGAAGAGGGAAATCTTTATACGTCTTCTGATAAACAAAAAGGTCAACAGGTTTGTTTTGTATGTTGCATCCCCTGGTGGCCCGCTACACAACTGTTAAAATATTGCCTCTTTTGTCTTGTGGGGGCCCACAGGCAATCCCTATTTACATAGACCCATATTAGCAAAAGAACATTCTTTCTTCTTAATTTCGCAAAGATGAATAATCTTACCACATTTAATTTAACAAAAAAAACTTTTTAAAAAGATGTGATATTTTCTTTCTACCTAAAGTTTGAAAATTCTCAGGGTCTAGTTTAGACAAACATTTAGAGTAATTTATAGAAAGATTAGGCTGAAATTTGGTCTCTAGAGGGCCAACAATATTTCCTAAAATTTGAGTAAGTGGCCATCTTTTCGACCTAAAGTCAAGATTCAATCTTAATTTATAAAGTCTTTGAAAACGGAATCTTGTCTCTACAGTTACGATAAGTTTTTTTTATCTATCGGGACGCAAAGCAAACACAGGGGAGTCAATTTCGAACTTATTTAAGATTTAATACAGGCAAACAGTTCATGTTTAGTTATTGTGCGCTTATGTATACGTGTGGGGGTTGCATGCGCGTGTGTGTGTGTTTTAATCAAGGATTCAACTACATGACCTTGTTTACATTTTTAGCAAGAGTGAAACGATTTTGAAATTACATAAAAAATCAAGCAGTCTTCGTACGTCTGATTCAATCCGATGGTTTAGCACTAAATGTTAACTCAAGAGTTCCAACATAAATTTTCCTTTGATCTTAAGAGACTGAATTTTAAAGTTATTCAAGATTTAAGAAATATGTTCTAACAAAATTTGAAAATGGTTGATTAGATAATGAGGAATCTAGACTGTACACAATGTAATATTAACAACGCACCACGCATAACACACGACGGATGTTAAATTGATATATCATCACAAAATCTTATATAGTGCATAGATAAGTTCAAATTTAGCCCGATTTAAGTCCTGCTAACGTTATTTTACATTTTGACTTTTGTCCGCACGGAAAGTTTCAAAGTAATCAGAATATAGTGGAAATATCAATAGTTTTAGATCTGATATTGACCACTGTCTTACATGTTTGGTACAGATATTTCTCTGTATAAAGAAACCTCTCTATAAATGATTTGTCATCGAAATGTATAAACGATTCACCTTCTCATTCAGAAAGGATTATTAGCGATATCTAAGGCATGAAAACGTTCTAAATATCGATTTACATCGAAAGTATAATCCACGTTCAGAAAGCTACATGTAAACAAATAAAAATGTCGGGCTAAACAAGACCACCCTAGAAGTAGGTTTGGCTGAGACCGGGATCTTGACGGTGCAATAATACACCGTTAGCCAGTATGCAAATCAACCGAAGCTTCGGTGAGAAAAATATATATCTTGACGAAACCCGGAGCTCAGCAAGTGAGTTGACCCGTTATCCGTTATAAACCGGACTTACGTCTGACTTATACGAAGCCTTCAAGCGGCAATTACACATCAATAATTATTACGTAGTAATTTTTTCCAATGTACTTACATACACTAACAAACTAACAAAGAAAGTTATGTGATGAAAATATCGGATAATAGGGTGTAATGTTTTAATATAACAACAATATCATACCATGTCCTTTTAATCACATTTCATTTTCAAAATCTAAAAACAATATAGATCCAAAAATCTAGTTTACACACAGAATAATCTTCCTTGTTCAAAACACACGTATACACTCCAGTTCGAACTAGAATAAGCTAGATAATGAAATGTATATACTCCTTTGTAGAAATTTTATATAGCGTATTTTTTTTCTTCTTCTTCTTTCATTTTCAAATGGTATTCTAATTATAAGAACATGGCGTGCACCATATCTTATGGTTCGAAAACGAGAGATAATTTGTCATTGAACAAAAAGACATTTTTATCTTGCAAAGCGTCAGGTTTAACAGCTCAAATTAACAGACGGAATTTTGAGGTCTCCTCAAAGTTCAACGAGTGCAAACTGCCACTGGAGGCTTAACCACTAAATCCACTGAATGTCTACGCCAAAAAAGTAGTTCTTGTGTATACTCGAGCATATTGTGTTCAAAATGACTGGCCACAAGAATTAATTTTATTCAAATTGTAGAGAACACCTTCAAAGTATGCTATACAACCCATTCCCATTTAAACCCGCTTTTTAAGAATCTCCCAAAAAGGGCTTTGGATAATATTGTCGACAATGGAGAAATTTCTTCTAGCAAGCAATTTCTTCAGTGTCAACAATGTTTTCTCCCCTACAAATGGCATGGAAGATTTCATAACAAAACAATGCTTTGCTAGCTTACAGTACTTTCAGTACTTTGATTTGATTATGTTAATGTCGGTAGGTGGCTGGACCTTCATATTAGAGTGAGAATAGCTTTCTGTTGGAATAAAATTCAAGGTCATGTGCTGGCTTGGGTTATGTTTCCAATATCAAATTGGTTCACATTAAGACTTCTACCATGACCTTAACTTATTCATCGTATATGATAGACGACTGTTATAGTACATTTTAAACCTATGTTCTTTGTTCGGAGGCCTCCGTGATCCTTTTTGAAGGGTACATTGAATACATACAGACCGACAGACAGACAGATCGATTGAAGATTATAGCTTAAGATTCGATGTTCTGTTTTCCAAAACGAAACAATTGCTATTTTTTTCTAAAATGTCAGTCACTTATTAATCGTTAATGATAGACGAATGTACATAGTACACTTAATGTTCAACCCATTACCAAACGACAAAATTTTACACAGATCTAAGCTTATGATTTTTTTTTTTTTTTTTTTTTTTTATCTTTTAACAAGAACTAGAACAAGAACAATGTTTTATTCTCACACCTTGATCACATGGTATTTGAGAACAGCACATGTTCAATTTCAATCAAAGATCAAGCTAAATGGTAGTACATGAAAAGAAAGTGAGTGTAGAAAAATTAATACGTAGAAGAATGGGAGATAAAATATAGAGGATGAGAGGGCGGGGGCCATTTCTTTATCATAATTGAATTTTATCCCTAAAGTTGGTAAGCTTATTTTGTTCAAAAACGTCATTTCTAAAGTTCGTTTCTTGAAAGAAAAATAATTACTTTAAAACAAAATGTTCTGACGTTAGTTCGAGATTATGCTTAATTTCCAAACACATTCACGTAAATCATCATAATAAACGGGTGTATGAAAGTATATTGGTTGATTGAATGAATGGGGTTTAACGCCATTTTTAACAGTGTTTCAGTCATATCGCGGCGGCTGGGGCACCAAACAATGGATTCCTGGTATTTCTCACACCAGTACTACCACTACATCCTTGCCTAGCCTCCAGCTTCTATCCCACTTGTGAGTGATATGAGAATCTCCCAGTGAGGAGTTCTTTTGATTTACGATTTAGTTCTTTACGATTATCCACCCAAATGTCAGACAGGATATTCGCCGGGCCGGGGATAGAACCCGGGACCCCGAGATAAGGAGTACTACGCGCTACCACTACGCTATGGCTACGGCCGTTTTCCGAAAAGGAAACAGAACAGAGATGCTCTTGGCTTTGACTTTGGTAACTACAAATAGACCATCTACATATAAATTCGACAGACCAATCGTTTATGGTTTAAATTAGGTTTACTGGACTAATTTTAATTCTCCCCTAATATAGCCGCCATTTCGTCTGCCAGTTCGTCTTTCTGGCATTCCGTCTGTCCGCCCGTCTGT
This sequence comes from Fragum fragum, assembly GCA_946902895.1. Taxonomy (NCBI): domain Eukaryota; kingdom Metazoa; phylum Mollusca; class Bivalvia; order Cardiida; family Cardiidae; genus Fragum; species Fragum fragum. The sequence continues at coordinate 27,642,898 of OX336368.1, forward strand.
CCGCCTGCCTTGATATCTCCACAAACCTCAGACCAAATTAGTGAAACTTCAAATGTGAATTCATTACGATATTGTACATATTTACGTATTTTTCACGGTTTTCGGGTAGCTCTAAGCTCAAGGTCACAGTTCAAGTTCGAACGTTAAAATCAAGCATGTCCAGAGCATAGCTCCTTCAATTATGTGTGGATTTCAAAATAACTTTTCACAATTGTTCTCCATCATGAGTAGATGTGCCACTTGAAAAAAATAATTCAATTGACACTGTCCAAAGTGCATTCAATTATGGATGGATTTCAAAATGACTTGGTACAACTGTTCTCATAATGAGGAGATGTACCTTTTGAAAAGAAATTCAAATAGCTTTGAGGTCAACGTCACAGCTCTATGTCAAACATTATAATGAAGCATATCCGGAGCATAGCTCCTAAAATTATGGATGGATTTCGAGATAACTTTTGTTAACAATTGTTTTCTTTTATGAGTAGATGCGCCATTTGAAAAAAAAAGTTTAGATAGCTCCAAGGTCAAGGTCATAATTCAAGGTCGAACGTTAAAATAAAGCATGTCCAGGGCATAGCTTCTTGAATTATAGTCGGATTTCAAAATAACTTTGCACAAAAGGCCCCTACCGATAAACGGAGTTGTCCTGAAAATTGCCCTTTAATCAACTCCCTTGACTTGAATGGGTAGTTCCGGTTTAAATTTGCTATATAGAGAATATAAGGACTGAGACTAAATGCTCCTACTTTGAAAAGAATCAGATAATTTGATACAGAGGAATGCTAAGTACTCTTAAAATACTCTTGGAATATGGAATTGTTGTTGTAGTTTATATTAACGTTGACACGTTTTAATCGTATTTCTCTCCCGACCTAGGACCCAATTTCATTCTCGTCCTGTTTTCATGTTTTACTTCTCATTTTCGAAACAAAATTGACAAAGGCGTCCTTTGTAGGAAATCATTGCGTTTACTTCTTTAACTTGAAAAGACTTATTAAAACAAGGAAACCATACAACAACAACCAAGAATAACAATATTGCGACAAAGAGTACTTTTAACGCCGATTTTCTCCACATTTGAAAGATCCATTATTTTCGGTACACATCGCTATTAAAATTTCGTTCGTATCCCCTTTCGATCTGAGATTTTTTTCTGTAAAGAGTTGAATGGTAAATCAAATTTGAAAGTTAACGGTGTCCTCTCATAAACTGCTGCTTAAATCCAAGTAACTTACACGCTTCTGATCGGTATCTCTGATTGCGTAATAGACCACGGGTGGTATTTTGGATATACACTGGATATATCTCATAATGATCGGCTATTTGCTTTTGATTTTCACCCGATATCCCCTTATTACAAGGAACAAAGGAAGTTCTTGTTTGCTATTCCCTCCAATTCTAAGGAAATTACGAGTTTGTACATTTTAAATAGGATTATAAATGCAAGAGGTAAAGGAAATCTATTTTAAAACGTTTCTCATTTAGAAAAAAATTGAAAAATGTTTAAGTAAGAAAAATCTGAAAAAAAAAAATATGTTAAAGACCACTTTTTTGCAACAAAAATATTTGAATTTTTAGTATATATACATTGTATTATATATGTCATTGCATGATATATCTCAATATAGTAATAAGAATTTGGTAAGTGGATTAACACGTTCAAAAAGATTGTATTAGTTTGATCTTTGTAACACTTCTTACAGTCATCTCTTTTATATTCCACTTTTTTTATTTCTCACTTTTTCTCAAATACTTAAATACATGAAATGATATATAAAACAATGATTAATAAAAACATTCAGTAGGGTAGTGAAAAAGTAAAAAATTGCTTGCAACAAGCACATTCTTTTTCTACAATGCATTCTCAACTTGCATATTCTTTTTCTACAATGCATTCTCAATTTGAAAGCCACATAGACGTATAAACCAGGGTTAACCAGAATAAATTTTATATAAAAAATATGAATTTGTGCACACATCTAATATCAGATGCTAAAGCTTGTGCAGGTTGATTGATTTAAATTGGTTTACCCATTCCCACACAATGACGCTTTTAGGCGCCCCTTTAGAAAAATAATTGGGAAAACATTTTGTAAAATGACATAATTGCTTGTAACAAGCAATTTCTTCATTTTGCCAAATGTTTTCTGCCCAGAAAGATGAAATATCTACAAATTCATAAACTGAAAGTTGTCATGTGCAACTCCTTGAAATTTGGCACAGTCTAATATTTTGCCCTTCGGTTATCGGTTAAACACCACTTTCAACATTAAATCAGTTACTAAGCATAACTGACATTTCATCTAAGAAACCAGCTGCTCACCCTTCTTAGACCTTATCCTTTGCCGATCGATAAGAAATTAATGATATATCTTACTTGCCATTGGTAAGAAACGAATGATATATCTTGGGAGGACCTACAGAGGCAACAATCATTTCCACAAGCCTTCAGACACTTTACAAAGCTTGTTGAGAATCGTGCAGTGAAATTCTGGTTAAATCTATTTCATATTCATCAATGAAAACTGTATTTGGTAAATTCCCATGGTCATGAAATGAAGACGTATGGAGAGCTTCTTTGCAACAGTTCCCGTAACAAATACTTTATAAATTCAAAGCACCGCTGGACATGTGAAACAATTTTTTAAAAAAGGAAATAACGGAATGTATTTCCGTGAGTATCATTGTATTTATTTCGATCAAAAAAGCTCTTTTTATGGTAATTCATAGGTATATTCCGTATATACACTTTCATATCGGCTCATTTACGATCATAAGCACGTAAAACGTCACTTAGCTGGTTATTTAAGCTCAGCTGCTAAAATAAAGTAGTCACTAGATCATCTAGGGTTTCAACATTGATGACACGTAGTAAGAGCTGGCAACAACCTGTTAATGTTTTCGATACCGATACCATCGATTTTTTTCACCGGAACTACCCAAAGATTTAAGGGAGGTCACCCTAATACTAAAGCTAAGTTGAGGTAACTCTGGATATCTGTAGGGGCCCATTGTTCTCTATCATGGGTAGATGTGTCATTTGAAACAAATATTCAGTTAGCTACAAGGTCAAAGTCACAGCTCAAGGTCGTAAGTTAGATTTAGCATGTCTGGAATAGGGCGAGCACAAAGCCACATCTTTGACTATCGGTCAGTCCGAAACCCTTCCCCCGACTTTATTTCATACTTTTTTTGACAGGATTAAATTCAGGAAGCATAATCTGTCTCTGACGGCTCTTGTTTAAATTCAGTTGGTATGAAAAACGTTCGCGTTGTTTTGGTAGTAATGGTATGAGTCAGGCAATAAACAATTATTTTGCATATATTTGTAACCTCTGTATCATGATTGTAGTATACTTGTAGCATAATTGTAACTCGCGTGGTCATTCGAAAACGCATTTTTATACTAACAATGGAGGTAAAGGCAAAATTCTGTAATAATGGGGGTTCCCTTATTCCTAGTGTTTAGCATCTTGTAACTAGCAATGACTTTCAAAAAATCAAGAATGCTACTGTAATACTGTTACACTCAGTATTTAGAAGGTGCCATTTTTCCTATCATTTTAACATTTGTAACATGCTGGTTATATACTGTCTTTTAACTTATATTGAAAAATTTAAAGAAAAAACAGACACGCGCGTTCAACCGAAGATCGGAAAAGTTACTGTAACATTATAAATGGTGGATTAAAAATATGATCTGTGTATTTGAAAATTTTTAACATGCTTATGATATATTTGTAACTTGCTTACAACTAATATCAATATTTTAAAAAAAAATCATTTTCAGCTGATTTGTTTATGTAAGTGGAGTTTGACGTCACTTTTAAAAGTATTTCAGTCGTATCGCAGCGCCTGAAGCACCAAACCATTGATTCCTAGTATTGCTCCTTATTCCACTTAGGTTTACAGTTAACCAACGCATTGGTGAGAGATAAATGTAAAGAGCATTTTCCGCGGGCGGGGATCGAACCCTGGACCTTTAATATTAAAATATGGAAAGTTAATATAACACCGTAAAACTTAGTTTTAAGGTCACTAGTGCATCACAGCCCACTTTTTCCGCACAATTATTTTCCAACATATGTTGCGGAAAAACATGTGGCAGAGTGAGAAGTAAATAATATTCAAGGTACCTTTGCAAGCTAGTTTTGTATCAAGTTATTTGCCCTTGACTGGTATACGCTACTTTCGTTGAAAACCGGTATATGGCCTTTACGCTTTTTTCGACATTTATCCGCGAAGTTTGTGTTGAATAATGTTACTTGTAATCTAGACTCATTTTTACACAGTATGATATGATTTAAACGGGTTTTCTGAAAACACAAAGAAATAGTGATATGTGAAAGCTACAAGTTGGTGGAATTTTAGAAATCTAATTTATGAATGTCAATTTTTTTTTTTTTTTTTTTTTTTTGCTTATTTTCAAATATTTTTTAGACCTTGCTTAATCTATCTTAATACAAAAAGGGCGTTTTCAACACAAACAAGGGCAAAATTCCGTATATATCTTACCCAACCTACATTGAAACAAGAGCTTCGCAGAGCGGCGCATATACGCCCGAAGGGGCTGGTCAGTAACCTTGCTTAGTCAGTAATGTTAGATTGAATGATAGTTCATGCATTTTATCAATAGAAACATCTTGTTACCTGAATGATATTGTAAGCACTTGAGAAACATGACAGCTTTCAAAACCATTGTTAAATTTAAAACCATTGCCATGTAAAATGTAGGATAAGATGTGCATACAAGACATTAAGTCTTTTTTGTTCAATTTAAGGGCAGATAATTCAAGATAACTAAAAATGACTGGAAAGATTTTAATTTCGAAGGTCTTATGCACAACTAGACATCATAGGGAGTAACTGTGCAAAGTTTCAGCTCATTTCCCATTGATAGTTTAGGAGGAGTTGCGCACACAAAAATTGCTAACGGACGGACAGACAATAAGGTTTCTGTAAACGCATTTTCATTATTAAGACAAAAATATTGTAACATTTGAAAATTGGGTTTTTGTAAGACTCATTTTAAGAGTATTTGTTACCTTTGTATCATGTTTGTAGAATGCTAAGAATATGATCATAACTATAGTCAGAATAAGCAATTTAATCAAAGTACTGAAAGTACTGTAAGCTAGCAAAGCGTGGTTTTGATTAGTAATCTTATTTTCCAAAGGTACCATGACAAATAAACGAGATTAAAGTTACCCAGGAGTTACCCATCACAACATGACAAATCTTAGACTAGTTCAAATTGAAAGAAGTTGCAGACGACAATTTTAAGATAGTGGAATTTGGAAGAAAACATTGAAGAAATTGATTGTTACAATCAATTTCTTCAATGTTCATAACGTTTTCTAAAGCATTTTTCTTGGGATGCTTAAAAAAGTGGAATTGAGTGGGAATAGGTTAGATAGCATGCTTTTGAAAGAGTGCACTATAATTTGAATAGAGTTGGTAATATTAGAACTACTTTTTAAAGTGTATTCATTCAACTGATAAGTGATTAAGCCTCCAGTCGCAGTTTGCACTCGTTTGAACTTTGAGAAGACCTCAAAATTTTGTCTGGGGATACACATCTACAGTTACACAAGATTGGATCGCGTGCAAACGTTCTGATTGACTAGGTTACTGCCCCTAGATCTATCGATACTGTCTCTCACAGACAGCGGGCTACCAGTTTAACGTTCTGAGTAACCCTTATCACTGCATGACTTGGCACTATAAATCCTGAACGATATTGCTTTCACATCATTTCAATGCGCAAATTTACCACTACGATTATGTCTTTATATTTATATAATTATGCTGAACAACCATTATACATGAATAACTGATTTATTATACACAGTCAGAAATTCAACTTTTTCACATTGATATCCGCAGGTGGTTTACACACAAATCAGACTGCACTTATATACAGCCTGATTCGAGTCTAACTCTGCTGCTTTGGAACACTTTAAAGGAAAATAACATTTATATTTTTAACAGTACATGAGTTGACTTTTTGAGAATCGACTAATCAACCTCTTTGAAAAAGCTAATTAAAAAAACAACAACAACACACAATCGTCGTTGTGGATCCAGATTATCGTAACTAAAGTTTTAATTAAGCTGTGGTTGCGGGGTTCGGGAAATACAACGTCGATAATATATTTTCTTAATCAGCGTTACCCCATTGGTACCCCAAACATTAGATGTTTGTAAATATAGACAGGTCAAGCATTTACAAATGATTGGAATTTTAATTGACCACCTCCGTGTCTTATAAAAACAAAACAACGGGATTGTGTTCACGACTTAGTACTTACCCATTAACAGACGACAAACAAATTCATACTGACCTTGGAAAAAAATGATAATGATAATAATTGATGTTGTAATTGTTGTTGTTATCGCTTTGAATTTATTACTCATTCATAGTAATTTTCATTATATTTGTCATAGTGATTTTTCTTATACTAGACATGTCCTTAAATGTATTTTCATATTTCCCCCATATTCCAACCTTGTTTTTTCGTTTCGAACAAGGTCGGGAATGACGGGGATACAGCCATTATGGCACAACTTTGATGTGAATATATACTACTACCTAACAAAATTAAACATAATAGAGCTGTTCGTAAGTGGGCATCCAAATATCGCAATTACAGCTTATTTAAGTTGTAATTACCGTATTTGTTCCACTTTGAAACATTACTTTTGATTATTCCGCAAAATTTGTTAATCCTACGGTAATTTGACTAAATTACCTCATCTGCCACCATATGTACTCCATAAAAAAGGCTCAATCATTGACCGTATCTATTCCTCGGAAAATCTAAGATATGTCATCTCAACTATTTTCATCTACTTGTTTTACCGGAAGTATTTATTTATTCTATTTTCATAAAAGTTTTTGTATATATGTCCTTATTGTACCTTGTTGTACCTGGACGAAATAAATGATATGTTCTGTTCTGTTCTGTACTTAAGCTATCAAAGCTGACGCTTTGCTAGCTAAAAACGCGTTTTCATACTTAAGTTCGGAAATTTTCTTTCAACATTATAATATTAGTTTTTTTATAGGTTTGTTTGTTTGATTTGATTTTACAACCAGTTTGGTGATAATTTTTACAGAAAAAGAAACAATACAACATGAACTAGTTTTACATATAAAAAAAAAAACAAACATGTTACGTCTATGGACGACAAAATCATTACAAACATAGCGTTTCCACGCTAAATTTACGGAGCTTCAGAAGCCCATCAGCACAGAAGAAATACAAATTTATGCACACACACACAACCACACACACACATAACCGCACAGATACAAACACATATACAAATACACACCCACATACATACAAACAGAACCACACACACATTCGCGCGCGCACACACACACATACACAACTACACATATACGAGCACTTATAATAAAGATAAACACACACATACATACATACAAACACACACATGCAAACAGTCCCCAAAATAATAAAAAAAGAGAAAAAGAATCTACCATGACAATGCGACAAAGTGAGGTTCTGTAAACAGACCGGGCACGGATCAGTACTCCCAACACGCATGCTGATCATGACCGACCCCAAACAAATGGCTTATTTTGCTTGTAACATACTTCTATCAATATAATAGCAACATTTTGAAAACCGCTTTTCAATCTGAAAAACAGTAAAGATGTTTTATCAATAGAACATTCAGTTTGACCTTTTCTATCTATCGTATACCGCTGAAACGCGCGTGTTCTTCTTGTGACATAGCTGTAACTTATTTATAAACTAAGATTTTCATATTTTAGATAACGAAAGTAAGTGCTAGTGTTGGCAACATTGAGTTCCAAAAAGGGACCCCTTCTCTAAGTATTTGTGAGCTTTGTAAGATACTAAGCAATTCAAAAACGCTCTTCTAAACAGAACAAAATGAGATATAAAACGGCTTTATAGTGCAAAGGTTATGGCAAATAATATGTAACAAAGGATAAAATGATTCGTTGACGACTTAAACTTCGTAGCTACAGCTTGAAAAAGCTGTAGTTACGACATTGAAGTCACAACACAAACAAAAATTCTTCACATAAATGAGGGCAAATTACGTAGTTCAAAGTTTACTTCTGGTTTAAATGAATGATTCGATTGGCTTATTTATTCTTTGATTGACATTCGCGTTCCGTCAATTATCCACTGTAATTCAAAGAGGTTGTCTGTTCACTCTAATAGATTATCAATGACTGAGATCTTGAATGGTCCATCAGGTATTGTGTTGTTTGTCGCATTCTTTAGTATACTAACTAATGCATTATAAAGTGTATCAGCATCAACTGTAATGGTGACTTCATATTTGAGTAAATCAGAGAAACCAGTATCGATATCAAAGTTATTAAAGTAAAAGACCTTTTCACGCAAAGCGTCAGATGACTAAAAAGTCTGTATCCGTTAGACGCTTTCAAAGTAAAACAACAACAACAAGTTTCAACTGCGGGGAGGATTTAATTCCGGTTTTGCGTTTCGAAAGCCATACGATTACGTCCAGTCATTTTATCTTCTTTTTCGAGTTTTCACAATGAAATTTATTGGGCGAAATGATGTAGATAATATTGTTGGAAATGTAGCATCCGTTTTTTACAATATCTTTTGCTCCGTTGTCCCAGTTATGTTCTTCAGAGGCTTTAAAGGTACCATTTTTTATCGGCCTTAACCAATGAATGACGGGTGTTTTGTTTCATGATCTATTTTCACCACATACAATAAATTGTATGATAACCCGGAATATTGTATAAGTTCGAACAAATACCTCTAATTCATGGAGGTGAATGCACCATGGAAAGGCCTTTAACGCGTTTTGTATCCGGCAACCCCAGAATCACCAAAACTCATGTTCTTCTCCCCCGGAAATATTGAAGTTATGATAGTTTGTGTGAGGAAAGATGAAGTTAAAGATCAATTCAGACACCGTTTCGTCGTTGGGTGACAAAAAATGTCGTACTCAATATTATCTCAAATTGTATTTACGACCTTTTGTTAGCCCATCGATGATATTCTGGATATAATATGCATATTGGTCCCTTGATCTGCTAGAAAGGCTAGATTTTTCAAATATTAAAGCTAGATATTTCAAAATGAAAGGCTACCTCTCAATATATCCTCCAGAGAAAAAAAATAAATCCATTCAATGAAAATAGGGTAATGACTTATTTTTGTTTGTAGAAAAATGCTTAAAGGATGAGCACAGTGTCATACAACCGTGTCGATTGTAACGACGCCCGGCCGTATCCTTTGATCAATCAAGGAATTCGTTTTTGGCGGATAATCTAGTATATTTAATAGCAATCGGCAATAAATTTTGCCTTTGGCCATTTACAAAAGAAAAAAGGTATGGCAAAGACATACATATACAACATATAAACATACAAACACAATCACATGGGAAAACAAAAACAAAAAAAAAATTTAGACGAAGGAAAATAAATACCGAAACGATAGAAAGGATCGAATAAAAAGAACATGTATAAGCTAAGTAGAGATTACATGGACTATGAGAGCTGTTTTGTGATATCTTCTCTAATTAGAAGTGCATTGTTAATATATTTAGCTAATTTGAATTGAGTATTTTTGTTTTTAGAAGCCATTACACTGTAAAATTTTTGGAGAGAGGGCCAATTGATAGTTCCAATAATTTTTTTGCGCATTTCGTCATATCTAGGACAGCATAGAAGAAAATGATATTCGGATTCTACAACGTTCAAATTACAATTTTACAATATCACTTGAAACATAAAAAGAAAAATTTTATCTCAACAAATCATAAATTTAACTAATTAAATGTAAGAGTGATTATCGGTTTCTTTGTGTCATGTTGCCGGTTACACAATAACCATATATGTATCGTGATATATCGAAGGGAACCCTTAACACCAAGGCTGTTAACACATTATTTTTCTACTCAGATCTCTCTTGTCATTATCTTTACATTTAATCATTTTTAATTTTCATACTTTCCTTCGCATTATTAATATCGTCATCATAAATAATATATATGGCGTTCATCGTTGAGATAATGCTCCTTATTTGGCATCATGATATATTCTTTTTAATTCATTGTAAGGCATTTTTACGTAAAATGGATTATTCATATCAAGAAAATGTTTCCTCCTTTTCTCCCAAATTTCTATTGTTACAATAATGCAAATGATTAAAAAACAACTGAAATGCTGTCGTGAGGGCATGTTTGATATTAAGAAGTGAAAAGAAAAGAGAGAGAGAGAGAGAGAGAGAGAGAGAGAGAGAGAGAGAGAGAGAGAGAGAGAGAGAGAGAGAGAGAGAGAGAGAGATCTACTTTGGTGAAAACACAGACAGAATCAAATATTTCAAAAACTGCACGCCTGCTTTGTTCCTATTTATCTTCATTATCTTTCTGTTTATACAGGAACGCATAAACTTTGTAACGAGGAAACTTTTTAAATAAATATATGCACTTTGGTAAAGACTTTAGAGAATTGGTATGAACATAGCATATCTAAAGCAACTTTTTATCTTAATCGTCCAAAATGTGGTCAATAGTATTAAATGCTTTAATAATAAACATATAAATTTAGTAAATCATGTCAACCAGGATTATTGTCACTTGTGATCAGGCCTACCGTGTGACGGGCGGGGTTTGACTGGCGTGCCTGTCCTAATCTGACGATACAAGGACAGGTAAATACTATAAACTGGTAGCCCGCTGTCTGTGAGAGACAACGGGTAGTGTATAAACTTTCCTGAAATCTGATTGGCGATTGGAAATTCTTATGACTAGTAAAGTCTCCCGGCGCCGGAAGAAATTTCCCATCCCACATCCGTTTGAAATAATGGTGGATCGTTCGTCTTAGTTTACGCTTTCCTCGACAAGCGCAAGACAGTAAGTACTGATTTTGGACTCCAAAGCAACTAGGATGTCTAAATTTAGCAAATGATTACGATACAATCGCTTAGATATCTACATTCTCAGTCTCCGGTAGATCTCTCGGTTTTCATGTGGGTAAACTGTCAACTCGGACCATCATTTATTTCTAGGTCGAGGGTAATTGACGAATTCGAAAAGGTGAAATCTCGTTCTCGTTTACCGCGAGATTTGAGCTCTGGGGAATTAACCCCCGAGATCGTTCTTTACTCTATGCAAAGTTTTTAGTTGATATTGAACAAACTATTACTGAATAAAATTCAGAAAAATACGATTAAATTCGGGTTCGATCAGAAGAATAATATTGACCATGATTTTTAATTTTTTTGCATGTTTTATCACAGTTTTTACCTTTTAACTACGTACGGTACCTGAGCTATCGAAAACGTATTTGAAGTCCGTAAATCAAGTAATTCAAAGTGACTTTTACAAATCAAAGTCACATATGATAGAATTAATAATTTTATTCATTTTCGTATTGTTATTGGACGATTTTTATTATAAAGTTATGGGAAAACGCTGATTACGGATTCGTCCCAAAAAGTTTCGCTACCGACATTTTCCGCTACTGCTGGTGCGATCAATGTTGTGTGTACATGAAATGATTTAACATAAAGTCCAAAAATATTTTTTCAATTCTGAGTCAAAAAAGTGTTATTATTTCTTCCATAACCATGTTATATTTATTCAGAGACACTGTTTGGGAAATTACTTTGAATTTAGCTTTAACCCACACCATTCTAACTTTGATACCCCTCAAGAAAATATAGTTTGGAAAATATTGCGGATATGAAGAAATTGCTTGTGACAAAGAATAAAATAAACAATATTTTATCAACTTAAGATTGTTGTCTGCAACTTCTTCAATTTTAACATGTCTAGAATTTTGCCATGCAGTTTGAAAAGTAACCAACCCACTGGTTAGAAAATAATGTGGAAAAGGGGGAAATTGCTTGTCACAAGCAATTTCTTCTTTTTCCACAATGTTTTCTCAAGTATAAATCACAGGGACATGAAAACAAGGGATTATACAGGAAAGGGTTAAATAACTAACTGTAATATGATGGGTTGAGAAACTGATTTGGTCTAGTTGACCATTTCTGCCTTTACCACAATGTCTTCAGTTTATTATATAGGTCTGCTGTATGTTGAAACCTCTCACCTAAATTCACATTTCTCTATGTAGTTCTTTCTGTCATGAAATTTTTACATAATTATTATGAACAGATTTGTGTTAACTCTTGTCTTGTTTAACCCGGAAAATTCCTGTTTAGTATGAGGTATAGACAAAGATCAGCCTGCAGATAAGTGCTGTCTGATCTTTGTCTACACCACCTGTTTGTATCATTCAAGTAATTATATTTATCACATTGATTTTCAAAATAAATAATGATCAATAAATTTTGCTTCCAGTGCTTTCAGCCCCTTTGACTTTAACGCAATTCGGAAAGGATTCTATTCAGCATGACAAGGGTTAACACTCATGATTCGCTGACCAACATAGATCAATCAGGCAACAGGACAACATATCCTGGGCAATACATGTATAAGATCGTCCAATTGCTAAAACTCAGTCTGATCAAAGTCTTCACTGTGCTCTCTGTAGAAAAAGAAGATTAGCAAATATGCTCAAGTCATTCCCAAACAACCCAACTTTTGAGGCCCTTCAAGAGAAAAGCTTCTTAAAACATTGTGGAAAATGAGAAATTTACTAAACAATTTCTTCATTATCCACAATGTTTTCTATCCAATAAGATGAAAGGGTTTTTTAAAATTTTATCAACTAAAACCTGCCATATGCAACTTTTTGGACCAGTCTAAACTTTTGTCTTCTGGTAATGGGTTTAGGCAATGTTTGTATGTCCAGGCTGTCCATATCACTTTCAATCATAGTCACAAGTGAATTTTTTGCAAACATGTTTTGTGAAGGCTTTTTATAATATCCTGCCCAAAAATAAATCTTAAACTAATAACATATTGAGCAAGGTTGAACAAGAGGCAGGGCTCAGGACAACACTCCTGAAAGTGAAGAAATTGCTTGTCATAAGCAATTTCTTCAATATCCAACAATTTTTCTATCTCAAAACACAACACAATTTAAAATTTCATCAACCAAACATTATAATCAAGATCTGCATGATCTTTAAATTTGGTAAAAAATGAACTTTTTTGTCATTTTGGTATTTGGTTAGCCTATTTTAACAACACTAAATTTGGAATAGCCCAAATTCAAAGAAGTTTCAGCCAAAAGTTTTAAGTTGGTGAAATTTGAAAAAAATTGTCTTTTGAGGTTGAAAATATTGTGGGAAAAAATGTTTGTAACATGCAATTTCTTTATTTTCATAAAAAATTGTCTAAAGCCTTTTCCTTGAAAGGTGTTAAAAGTGGAATTGTGTGGGAAATGGTTAGTACATGTACTAGTGACTAATTGGTGGATGAATATTCATGCATCAAAGGCATTCACAACAATGAGGGAGAATTAAGGGTCTACTAACATCATATTGTCTTTGTTCTTTATTGTTATGTATATTGGTAATAAATCAAGGGATCACATAGGGAGTTACCGTGGTGATTATATATAGTGCAACAATCTTAAATTTCAGACCACTGTCTAATTAAACAGATGCTTGTATAAATAATGTTAACCCTTCAACCAATGAAAATATCAATTACATTTAATACCAAATATCAAACACATAGGGATTCCCCATGTATCAAGACTCAAAGAAACATAATGGTCTTAACCGATAACCAAACTACAAAATTCTTTTGAAGAGTTGCAGACAACAAGTAATTAAAGAATAAAGATCAAATCAAAAAGGGTTTGTGATTTTTTGATATCGGATGAAATGATTGTGAGAGAAGGAGAAATTGCTTGCAACATGTAATTTCTTCTTTTCGTCAATACGTTTTTCCCAAATATGATTCCTTGATTGGAAAAAAAGTTGGAATTGTGAGGTATTGGTTTAACCCATTCCCACACAATCCTACCTTTTTGTGTATCTCAAAAAAATAGTTATGAAAAAAAAAAGTTAGGAAAACTTAGAAATTGTATGTTACGAGTACTTTTTTGCATTTTCCTCATTGTTTTCTTCCCAAAAATATTTATCTTTCAAAAGAAATCTTTGAAATCATTGTAATAAGAGGGAACAACACTTACTAGAGCTTGAAATACTACCTGAATAGTATGTTTACACAAATTTGGAATGTCATTTTGAAATTGTGGTAACTTTGAAAGATTTGGGACAGTCCTGCTCCACAATGGGCAAGTCAGAGAAATTTAACTAAGGAGTAAAATTTTATAAGTAGAAGGGTTCTCCATTGCCGAACTGAAGATAAATCTAGAAGTCATTTAGATTTCAACTTGATGTAAGCAGGAATTTTATGTGGAAGGGTTGGCTAGTTACTGGAGTTGTTAATGATTATTCCCAAAACCAGATAAAGATAACCAGACAAAGAAATCTTTTGCAAAATCTTCGATATTTTTTGTGAAAGCATTTGCTGATGAAAAATGCAAATCTCGGCATCATTTTCTCCATTCCGCCATGCATTTATTTCAAACACCTCACAATGGCCAAGAACGAGGCTAGTTCTAGACACAATAGCACATATAACTTGAAACATTTTTTTTTTTCATCAACAGTCAATTTTACTGACAATTCTAGTATCAGACCGGATCGGCAAAACAGATCGTCCCGGTTAAATGGACGATGTCTAACTACCGTTATGTTTGAAATCTCGTAGTACAAGTCATCATCTAACTAAAATTAATTATTCTGAAAATTGTCAACGAATTCTTTTGCAGTAAATATCGCTCATTTCTTTCAATTTTCGGGCTAGTTTTCGGTACGAGATGCCAGAAGTAAACAAAAGTCTGGTTCCTAAAACCGGGAAAAGAGCTGGAAACCGACTGACCCCAGAGATCGATTCTCGTGATCTCGTTTTTGGCGAGAATTCAGGATGTCAAATAGGTCAATATGGCTGTAATTTTGCGAGAGCTGTAGCAAAACAATTGAGCCCAGTTGGGGAGGAAAAAAGGCAGTCAAAAGCGAGTGCCTGATTTAAGGTCAAGTAATTGGTGTGGACGGCCTTTCTGGGAGTGATTTGATTTTGATAGGCTTTAATGCCACATGTAACAGTATTTCAGTCAGATGGCAGTAACTGAGCTCATAACCATGGTTTTCTAAGATCTCTCACACCAGTACTACACTACTACCCCTGATGCCAGCACCCTGTCCCTGGCCAGGGAGTTCCCCTTGACCCAGAGGGGGCCCTGGTTGCTCTCAGCTTTTCAAGGGTAACCAGACTATTCTTTCAGAACAATATCCCCTTCTATGTTTTTTGACAAAGCTGACAATATTCCCGTCCTAAATTTAACAGGGCAGATTGATACAAGGGCCTTTGTCATTCTATCTATCTATGTATACTGCCCAACTCCCCTTTCGGGTATTACTGGTTGGTGGTGACTGGGCGGACAAAATTTCTCCTCCTAATATTAACAGAGCCGCCGTCATAGCGCAGTTGGTGGCGCGTGGGACTGTCAATCAAGAGGTCCCGGGTTCGATCCCCGATGGCGGCACTCATCCTTTCCAGCTATTTGTCTCTCATCAATGGGTCAATAATCGTAGACCTATGTGGGATAGCAGCTGGAGGCTAGGAAAGATTGTGATGGCGGTACTGGTGTGAGAAATACCAGGATTTCATTGTTAGGTGCTCCAGCCGCCACCATATAACTGAGAGATTGTTGAAAGCGGCGTAAAACCCCATTCAAACAAATAAACCTAATATTAACAGGGTGGACATCATCCCCTTCAACATTTTACTACTGCGCATAAAAGCCCCTTCCTAAAATATATCACAGACAATTTATGGTTTCTGGATTGTTTAGAATTCAACTTGTAGTTATTGTCCACATCTTATTTGAATTTGGACTGATCTTAAATTTTATTGTGTGGGATTGGGTTAAATTGGCATGAATTTTGATAATTTTCTTACATAAATCAATCACTTTCAATTCGTTCAAACTATTAAACTGTCATTTCTAAATATTCAGTCAAGCAGGACTATGAAATTGTGTCTTTTTATTCAAAATCATGTATGGGGGTTCGATTCCCTCCCCAGACGTTATAAATAGCTGGTGCATAAAGGGATAAATTGTCTGGTGGTCCCACATGATTTTGATTGACAAAAATACAAAACAAACAAAAATCAGATACCTTATAGATTGAATAAATCAATTTTGAGATAAACAAAGAGAATGAATGAAAGTGATTGCTTACTGGCCTAATTGAAAAGATATAGTACCGGGAATGCATATTCTTAAATTTTACAAATAAATCATTTTGTGATAAAGACAGAGAAAAATCATATGGTGATAATGGAGAAAAATCATATGGTGATAATGACTGCAAATCAAAGTGATTGCCTTATGTCTTGATCGCAAGGATTTGACACTAATTTGGCATTTTTTTATGCCCCTGCGTTATAAGTTCAAGGGTATTATTGCTTTACCATTGTCCGTCTTTCCTAATTGCAATAATTTGGCACCAAGATAGTATATTTTATGCCCACATCAAAAGACTGAGGACATATTGCTTACCATTGTCTGTCTTTAACTGCACCAAAAAACAAATTACTTGTACTTTAGGCCCACTCAAGATAAAATGCTCATATTTGATATGATGATAGATCTGATTAATACCCATCTGCAGAAAGCATGGTCAATGTCACTTTTTATGTCGATTTTGACCCATTACCAGATGACAATATTTTTGACTGGTCCAAATTCTAAAAGTTGCAGACAAGAAAATTAATTTAAAGTTAAGCAAAATCTTCATTTTTTTAATATTTTTCGAACCTTTTCTTTGGTGGGGTGGGGTGGAGGGTGTGTATGGTCCAAAAGCGTTAATGTTCTGAAATTGGTTTAAAAAATAGGCTTTTATGGGTGCGTGTTAGTTTACAAGCACATCTTGTCACATCAAGCAATTTCTTCATTTTACACAATGTTTCCCAATTTGTTTTTGTAGAGGGGCGCAAAAAAGCATCATTGTGTGGGAATGAGTTAATTGTCCTTTTTCATGCTTCTCGAATGGTGAGTATATAGCACCCTCTCATCTGTCTGTCGTCCAATAAATCCATCCATCTGTCTGCTTGGATTTCTCCACAACTCTCCATAATGGATGAAACTTCAAATTTGAATTCCTTATGATATTTTGCCGACGCATAATCCATTTTCCAAAATTTTGGAAAGTCCCAAAGATCAAGGTCACAGTTCAAAGTCAAACAATTAACATGAGCTTGTCAAGAGCATAGCTCCTTCAATTAAGGATGGATTTCAATATACCTTGACATAATTGTTCTCTTATCATGAGAAGATGTACCACTTGAATAAAAATATTCAGATAACTGACATGCATAGATGTACCACTTGAAAAAAATATTCAGATAGTTTCAAGATTAAATTTTCCTATAGCTCCAAGGTCAAGGTCTCAGCCCAAGGTTGTACATTAAAATTTATCATGTCTGGAGAAGGGTGAGCATATAGCCAATGCTTTGTCCATCGGAACCCTTTTCCCGTTTAATTTATACTTTTTGTGACAGGGCTATATTCGGTTAGCATAATCCATCTCTAAAGGCTCTTGTTTCTTGATAGTCACTGTAAAACAAGCGCTGGGGTCTTGTGTCTTGATAGGTCACTGTAAAACAAGCACTGGCACCTGCACTGGGTGCTCTTTTTTATTTCTGACATTGTTTTCTAACCTATATAAAACACACTTTAAATTGTTGTAAGCTATCTCTCAAAATTTTGGACTAGCTTAAACATTTTGTTCTCTGGATGCATTTTCAAACATTACTTTGTACCTCAGACTGTAAACATTCAGCATGGCAACATGAAAGGCTTGTACTTTTAAGAAATTTGTTGCCATAGACCATGCATCTAAAACTATACAAAGCACCTTGATCAGCCTGCACAGTCTGACCAGGAAATACGTTTATCACTTTCCGGTTTGTCCTTTTTTGTGAAACGGATCACATTGTGATTTGATTAGTGAAAATTTTGCTTTATCAATTGTCAATATAATAAAACTTAGCTTTAACATGCATTTTGACCTAGAAATAATGAAAATTAAAAAAAATATTATTGATTATACTATACCACTGTCAACAATGAAATTTATGAATTAGAATTAGTTTTTGAAATGTGGTACTTTGAACAGATAATAAAAAATGTTCAATGTTCGAACTTACAAGAAATGCTATGGAAATGGGAAAATTGGCATGATCATTTTGTCTTTTCCCTAGAAAGGTTTTATAAGGGTGGTTTTGCACTTAATGGTTTTGAATACTGCAGTTACAAACAATTTGAAAAACAAATTGGGAGAAACAGTTAATTTTCAAATCCAACAACAGTTGTGCAGAATTGATCACTTTAATGCATGTTTCTTATTTAAGATTAAATATTGATAAGCATCACCTTGCCATGTTGGTAAAAGTAACACCTTAACCCATTCCCACATAACAAAATTTTAAACTTGCCCAAATTGAAAGAAGCTGCAGACAACAATATCAAGCTGATTGAATTGTAATTTTTTTCATGTTTTGGGGTAGAAAACATTGTAGAAAATGAAGAAATTGCTTGTGACAAGCATTTTTCTTCATTTTCAACAATATTCCAAAGCTTTTTTCTCTGAGGGGCATTTAAAAACGTCATTGTGTGGGAATAGGTTAAAGATATCTAATAACAGCCATAGCACAGATGGTAGCGTGTCAGCCTCCTAATCATGGGGTCATAGGTTCAATCTGGTTCAATCGTGGGTAAAAATTCTTTCAGACCTTTATCTGCCACCAATGGTTGGATACTGATTCATATGAGATTTTCAAACAAACTAATATCAATAGTTTTCCAAATTAATGCCTTTTTCAAAATGCACTCATTGTATAGGTATCAATTGGATATTACTGTAATACATTGTTTTATGACTTCACAAAACTTTTTTTTCATTGCCTTTTTTTCAAGACACTTTCTTTCCGATAAGCAGTAAACATACCATAAATTACAATGTCAATAGTCAAGTGTTCTATCTTACTTTTCTTTATGTATTTGAAAAGCCTCTTGTTTTCAGAGAGCATGGTGTGAAATAGGATTTATCATTTATTAAACATTTTACATTATGCAACTGTTACATTATGCAACAGTTGTCTCTTTTATTCTTTTCACAAAATATTATCAAACATTCTGTAATTAAAGGAGTATAGTTCAGCCTTTTAAGATGATCCCTCATTTTTATGACACCAGATAAAACATAAAATTTCATATAAACTTAATTAGATCAAAGAATGGATAATCATGCTGTGATTTTTAGGTAACTGTTAATTAACTTACAAGTTATTATTCAGAGCTATAATTTTGACAACTCAAAATTAATGGGGGGAAAATGCAATTACATAAAGATCACAAATAGATTTAACATATATTTAACATAACAATATAAATATCAGTATAAATATTTAATTCAAATTGTTTTGGGGTTTTTTTGGTCAAGTAAGGGATAAACACTCATGTAAGAATTATATATAGGGGATCATACAATTTGATTTATTCCTTTGAATATACTATCTGTCTTTGATGTACTTTAAGTAAGTGTGCCCAAGTATTGGAAGAACAATAGAATTGAAAAAAAGTGGTTTACTGTGTTGGTTAACATATGTTTCTATCCCTTAATACTGAAAAGTCTTTAACTTTGTCCTTAACACCAGTAAGTTAATAGATTAATAGATTTCTGATTACTTATTTTTAAGCTTATAATTAATTTCATTTTAATTAAATTTATATAGTGTATACAAACCGATAAGATTTAAAGAAAAATGAAAAAGAAAATGTAGAAAATGTGCTTTGATATTCAAAAATATACATTTAAGGAAAAGGTAATTATTTTCTTATTTCCTCCAATCGGTCAACTTATTTAGATAAAAATTTGCCATTTACAAGATAATTCTTTTTGCATTTTGTAGAAGTTTAATAATTCTTGAATCACATGACAAACTGCCACAAGCTAAATCCCAATGCAAACCAAATCTATGAAGTTAGAACAGAAAACAAAAATTAAAAAATGAACCAGAAATTAACCCTTGTCATGCTGATCCCAAAATATTCCTGCTTTTGAAATGGCTTAAGCTGGTGTATAGACTAAGAATCAGCCTGCACAGAGGTGCAGTCTGATCTTAGCGTTAAAGACAAATATACACTTTCTCTTCTATGAAGGGTTAATACACATGTATGTTAGATGATAAATATTTATTGAAAAATTAATTCAGAGATTAATGAAGAGAACTTTAACACATTACCACAAAAGAAAATTTTAGACAGGTCCAAATTGAAAGAAGTTGCAGAAAACAATTTAAACTGTGCAATTCTGACAATCTTGTCTTTTAGTGTAGAAAACGTTGTGGATAATGAAGAAATTGCTTTTAACTAATGAAACTTTCTTCTTTTTCCATGATGTTTTTCTTTAGGGGTCCTTCCAAACTTATATCCTCCTACAAAATATTGTGGGTATTAAGACATTTCAAACATGTATTCCCTTGAAAAATAAAAATTTTAGTCTGGCACTAGCCCAACTTCCGAGTTAATCATAAGATTTGCTTTAGCTCCACTTCTTTTTATTTTTGAATCTATCAAAAAGTTTGTGTTAACCCTTTCATGTAGAAAACCGTGATTTTAAGTTGCTGTGATTTTATACTAGATAAACATTGTAGAAAAAGAAGAAATATCTTGTAACAAGCAATTTTCTTCTTTTCCAAAAAGTTTTCCATTTCTTAATTTATTTCAACGGGGCATCAAAAGAATAGGGCCGTTTGTAATGAATTAACATATGTGATTAAAAAAACATCTTATAACAGTTTGATATTTACCCAGAGAAGGGACTCACAATATACATGTACATTTAGGGTCCTCACTGTGTTTAGTGATTAATTTGCTGTATATACAAGTTTCCCATATCTCCTGTATTCAATTGGTTTCATTTCTGTGCACTCGCAGTTGATACATGAATAACAAACAATATGAAAATTGTAAGTAATCAACATTAATCCTAATGTCAGTGTATGAAATATATCAAAGAAATACAAATTATCCACTAAAACTCTTGCATTACTCAGTTTAGACTATTTTTTCCTCATTCCTTACAAATATTTTGGGTCCATGTTCTTTTTCTTCTTTTTGCAAATGCTATTGCCATGTCAATTAATGCTTTTTAAAATTTGGGTAGATCAATGGTAAATAACTCGAAATACATTCTCAAGTCTGTTTCACCAAGTGTGACTTGATCCTTGTATGTATATTGCTAAGTTGCTAGATTATGGGAGACTGAATTTGCATCTCAATGTCCAGTGTATGAAAACAAAAAAAGCGTGTAATTTTTGTAACAAAATTTGTTACCAATCTGATTTTATTCTGACTGTAATATTCTAATTGAATTTATTTTATTTTAAGTTTAATTCACAGAGTCTAATTATCATACTTTAAGTGCGCATGTGTAAACTTATAGCTCAAGATGATCCACTACGGGAGCCTATGAAGGGTGCATGGAACACTGGCACTTGATCTTAATACATTTTGCCGGTTCATTTACCTACGTATGACATAAATAATTATAGATAATAATACTTATGCTAGAGAGTAAGAAGGTAAATTTGCCATGTTTTAGAAATATCTTAATGATCAAGTGCCAGTGGCATGGAAATATACCAAATTATTCCTGAATTAGATCTACCAAAGTTATTTCAAATTATAATAAATGACAACAATATAAAATTTGCAAAATCAATTTCAGTTATTTGTTGACTAAATGCCGAGTATTTTCGTGGCGTTGTGTAGTTTAACCTATTATTTCCTAGGCAGAGATCCGCCGCATTGAACCGTGATAGGTGATCATCTGCAATTTTTAATCAGCGTTCGTCAAACGCTTGATATTATCCGTTTATAGCGTTCGCCCAACTATGATCAACTGACGTCACTTCCGCCCATTTTAAACAAGAAATTTGTACCGTACCTGTCTCTAGTATCGATAGATCTAGGGGCAGTAACCCAGTCAAGTAAATACTAATGTAAACATAGACTGGTAAACCTGTCCCATCTGCGCTGCTCTCCGATATTGGGACAGGAAAACCCTATCGTACCTCACTGACGTGGATTGTTCAGGATGTAGGTAACGATACCCTTTTCATAAAAACTTTTAAACAACGACTTATTGACTGTTTCTCACAAAAACTAGATAGTGAAATAGCATCGTCTCCAAAAGCAATTTATTACCAACACTATAAATCCTTATTAGCAGTTGAACAATACTAGTCAATAGATTTAAGTTATAAAATACTAAAAGTACTTTCCAATTTCCGATGTTCTACACATGATCTAATGATAGAAATGGACAGGCACACTAATATTGATAGAGATTTGCGTTATTGTCCCCTATGTTTGGTTTCAAATACCAATGTAGTAGAAGATGAAGTGCACTTATTCTTTTTTTTTTGTCCTTCACATGAAAACATCCGTATATTGTACTTTGAATAAAGAATCATTTTGTCAAATTATGGCAACGCAGTCTAATTATCGTATTACCCGTATTGCTTACTTTCTGTATAACGCTTTTAAATGTCGAACATAATTACTTAAAGATGGTGTATAGCACATGTATGTCAATGTACTTTTGTTGCCTATGAAAAGCTGGAGAATATGGCCTTTTTTCGGAACTTCATAAATCTAAAGAATGTATTTCAGTAAAGGTATAACACTAGTTAATTTCAAATTTACTGTACCTATTTTTTTTTTTTTTTTTTTTTTTTTCTTATTCAAGCTGTATTTGCACGTGTTTGCAAATAGCAGTTATACAGGTGAATGGAAACTTATTGAGTTTCAAAACTATCATTATCATTTGTTGCTTCTACATTGATTTAGGAAAACATTCTATATGCAAGCTTCTCTTTCCCTTTTAAAGAATAATGTCTATCTGCAAACAGATAAACAATCAAAATGAGTTTTTGTCGTTAATCGAAATACCAACTTTTACAATATCATATTCATTACTCATTAATTCTTATTTTGTGAAGGAATGTCATGTCCATTATTCCAAATCCTCCTAATTATAGAATAGTAACGAGATATATAAATCATAGAACATACACATTCTTTTCTTGATTAAGTCATAATGTAGATATGTCACTCTTGTTGTAATATGTATGTAATGTATTTTGTATTTTTGGCCGGTGGCCTTATAATTGCTGAATAAATGTTATGTTACAAGTTAAAGTGAGTGATCAAAGTTCAATTTTGTCTGTAATTGTACATACAAAATTGAACTTTGATCACTCACTTTAACTTGTACATTTATAAGTATAAAAATTCATAGAATTGTTTGTGAATTTCAGATTGGTATAAGTTATTTTCTCGTGCATAAAGATAAAATTGTTTAAAGGCATGATTCGGACACTTGTGTGTGCAAATTTAAGTGCAGTATTCTTTCTTTTCTTTCTTTCTGTAATTTATAAATTGTACATGACTAAAGGGAAATTTTGTTATTGGTGAGCATGTGATAAATCCCACACTAAAGGAAAAAGCCGTAAGTTCCATAAAAGACCGAATAAACGGATTGCATTGTAATTTTCAAACTAATTGACATATGGCGACTGTCAATCAAACAATCAATAAACCAATCAAATGATTTAAATAGACGTGAACTTTGAACTCCAACATCGACCGACATTTATGTTAAACTTTCTCGTCGACAAAGTTTATGTGCCAACCAACTATTTTACTGTTTTGTTACATGTTACGCCCCAAACATTTTACAACATAACGCTCTTTGAAAAGTCGAACTATCTGATGGAGATTAATGGATGTGGCCATTGACGTACTTTTGTAGATTTTATAAGAAAAAAAATAAATATATTCTTCACCTGTTACTTACATTGGCTTATTTCCACATAATAAATTTCAGACCAGTCCAAATTCAAAGACGTTGCAGGCGACAATTCAAAGTTGATGAAATCTTTAAAATCTTTTTCAATTGGGGTAGAAAACATTGTGAATAATGAAAAAATCGCTTGTAACTAGCAATTTCTTCATTGTCCAAATGTTTTCCAAAATCTTCAAATTAAGAGGCCTATAAAAGCGATATAGTATGGACGTGGATTAAAGAAATAGATTACAGTTTGTTTTTTGGAGGACGAGAGATAATTTTTCATTTCGTTAACAATAAAAGCCATATTTTATTCATTCAACGAGAGATAAATCGATCTTACTATATGAAAACATGTGTCTTGTTTATCTTGCCAGATAGCACCCTTCAGCATGTGACTCATATACTGGCAGCACAATTTAATCTTACTCCGAAATATTTCAGACTCCACCGGATTTTCGGCCTTCTTTGCTCTATACAAAATTACACAAGTTTATGATGCTGTATTGTTGACATATGAAATCTTTGGTGCTTCATTCTCATCCATAGGTCTGTCTTTTGAGACAGAATTTTACAGGTCATGAATGATGTTTTTTTCCCTAGCCTTATTAGAGGCACCGTCTTTTTTCCATCTAGGAAAAGGTCGGGTAGTTTGGGTACTCACTCACCCGTTTGCTGTCCTCAAGGACGGAGACGGCTAAATCAAACGTAAAGCTATAAAATATATGTAGGACTCATGAAAAGTAGACATTTTAGCATGTCCATCTCTAATGTCCGTCTCTAATGTGCACTGAAAATGCTGTTTTCGTATCGAACTAATTTTAAAAAGTTCCGTTGAGGTCACACCATGTTTCCTGTTTATCTTGTCTGATAGCAAAATTCAGCATGTGACTCATATACTGGTAGTACAATCTAGTGGAATTTTATCAATGTCTCTTTTTGTAAAGTATAAACGGGTTTTATATTATTGAAAACTTCAAAGGAAATCGTAAACATCTTGTGAGCTGTAGATTTTTATTGCCTGTAGCTTCATTGATGGATCGAACTCGGAGAGTTATGTTAAGATTATTTGGCTTTGCGACTAAAACGTCGTGACTACTAGCTACAGCTTTAAGACCTTTGTGTTGTTAACCAAAGTTTTGCCTTTACCCTTTACTGGTTTTCAAAATTTTAGACTTGTCCAAATTCAAAGGAGTGGCAGACGACATTATAAAGTAAGTGCAATTCAAAAGGTAGCCATCCTATATGATAGAAAATATTGCAGATAAAGAAAAAGTTGCTTGTAACAAGCAATTTCTTATTTTTCCACAATGTTTTTCAATTGTATTTTTACGAGGACGTTCGTACGGTATTTTATGGGAAAGGATTAATTTTATGACCCAGACTACATATAAAATAATGTTCATTGCCTTAATCGGACTTTCGTTTTGGATGTGGGCGATCGGTCTCTTCCCTTAGATTGGGATGTTATGTGACGAAACATAATCCACAACCGCTTGTTGACAGACCATTTTTCATTTCATTTTGACTAAGTTTTTATATTCCAAATCGAGCTGTAAATTATTTTCCTTTATTTTCATCCTACCTTGTGAAGCAATCGGTAGACAAGTTAAGAATATATAATTGACTAGTCGCGGTCTGTCAATCAAAGAATACACTGACCAATCAAATCATTCATTTTGACCGAATGTGAACTTTGAAGTCCGACGTTGACCGACGTTTTTGTGACATATTTTTTGTTTGTTTGTTTAGGTTATTCAAGCTGTAGGTGGTGAACCAACTATTTTACTTATTTTTTAATTGTAACTGACCATATATTTTGAATACTAAAGGTATTTAAAATCAAAGTGGAACTTCCTGTTTGAGTCAGTGGTCGTGGCCAGCGGAGTCAGTGGTCGGTGCCAGCGGAGTCAGTGGTCGGGGCCAGCGGAATCAGTGGTAGGAGCCAGCAGAGTCAATGATCGTGGCCAACAGAGTCAGTGGTCGTGGCCAGCGAAGTCAGTGGTCGGTGCCAGCGGAGTCAGTGGTCGGTGCCAGCGGAGTCAGTGGTCGGGGCCAGCGGAGGCAGCGGTCGGGGCCAGCGGAGTCAGTGGTCGGGGCCAGCAGAGTCAGTGGTCGTGGAAAGCGGAGTCAGTGGTCGTGGCAAGCAGAGTCAGTGGTCGTGGCCATCAGAGTCAGGGCTAGCGGAGTCAATGGTCGGTGCCAGCGGAGTCAGTGGTCGGTGCCAGAAGAGTCAGTGGTCGGTGCAAGCAGAGTCAGTGGTCGGTGCCAGCGGAGACAGTGGTCGGTGCCAGCGGAGCCAGCGGAGTCAGCGGTCGTGGCCAGCCGAGTCAGTGGTCGGGGCAAGCAGAATCAGTGGTCGTGGCAAGCGGAGTCAGTTCGAGAGGCAAGCGGAGTCAGCTGAATCTGTGAGAGTGGCCAGGTAAGTCAGTGGTCATAGCCTGCGGAGTCAGTGGTCGGGGCCAGCGGAGTAAGCGGTCGTGGCCAGCGGAGTAAGCGGTCGTGGCCAGCGGAGTCAGTGGACGGTGCCAGCAGAGTCAGTGGTCGGTGCCAGCGGAGTCAGTGGTCGGTGCCAGCAGAGTCAGTGCACGGGGCTAGCGGAGTCAGCGGTTGTGGCCAGCGAAATCAATGATCAGGGCCATTTTAGTCAGTGGTCATGGCCAGCGGAGTCAGCATTCGCGTTCAGCAGAGTCAGTGGTCGGTGCCAGCGGAGTCAGTGGTCGGAGCAAGCAGAGTCAATTGTCGTGGCCAACAGAGTCAGTGGTCGGGGCCAGCGGAGTCAGTTGTCGGGGCCAGCAGACTCAGTGGTCTAGGCCCGCGGAGTCAGTGGTCGGTGCCAGCGGAGTCAGTGGTCTGTGCCAACGGAGTCAATGGTCGGGGCAAGCGGAGTCAGCGGTCGGTACCAGCGGAGTCAGTGGCCGTTGCAAGCGGAGTCATTGGTCGGCGCTATCGGAGTCAGTGGTCGGGGCCAGCGGAGTCATCGGTAAGGGCAGGCGGAGTAAGTGAGATGAGCCAGGGGAATCTGTGAGAGGGGCCAGCGAAATCAGTGTTCGTGGCCAGCGGAGTCAGTGGTCGGTGCCAGCAGAGTCAGTGGTCGTGGCCAGCGTAGTCAGTGGTCGGTGCCAGCGGAGTCAGTGGTCGGTGCCAGCGGAGTCAGTGGTCGGGGCCAGCGGAGTCAGTGGTCGTGGCCAGCGGAGTCAGTGGTCGGGTCAAGCAGAATCAGTGGTCGTGGCAAGCGGAGTCAGTTGCAGAGGCCAGCGACGTCAGTTGGAGAGGCCAGCGGAGTCAGTTGGAGAGGCACGCGGAGTCAGTGGTCGGTGCCAGCGGAGTCAGTGGTCGGGGCCAGCGGAGTCAGCGGTCGGTGCCAGCGGAGTAAGTGGTCGGTGCCAGCGGAATCAATAGTCGGTGCCAGCGGAGTCAGTGGTCGGGGCCAGCGGTGTCTCTGTGAGAGGGGCCAGCGGAGTCAGTGAGAGGAGCCAGCAGAGTCAGTGGTCGGTGCCGGCGGTGTAAGTGAGAGGGGCCAGCGGAGTCAATGCGAGGGGCCAGCTAAATCTGTGAGAGGGGCCAGCAGAGTCAGTGAGAGGAGCCAGCTGTATCTGTGAGAGGGGCCAGCGGAGTCAGTGAGAGGAGCCAGCAGAGTCAGTGGTCGGTGCCGGCGGAGTAAGTGAGAGGGGCCAGCGGAGTCAGTGAGAGGGGCCAGCGGAGTCAATTGGAGGGGCCAGCTAAATCTGTGAGAGGGACCAGCAGAGTCAGTGGTT
The DNA here is from genome assembly GCA_946902895.1 of Fragum fragum. Classification (NCBI taxonomy): domain Eukaryota; kingdom Metazoa; phylum Mollusca; class Bivalvia; order Cardiida; family Cardiidae; genus Fragum; species Fragum fragum. Next base: position 27,670,559 of record OX336368.1, read on the forward strand.
AGGGCAAGCGGAGCCAGTGGTCGGGGCAAGCAGAGTCAGTGGTCGGGGCCAGCGGTGTCGATGGTCGGTGCCAGCGGAGTCCGTTTGAGAGGCCAGCTGAATCTGTGAGAGGGGCCAGCAATCTGACAGTTGTTACTTTATGTCCTTTATCATCATCATTATTAATTAGTACAATTATCATCATAAGCAGTAAGGTTATGATAGATTTTATTTCCCTGTTTAATTGTCATTGATTGTTTCAGAAGGCTTCATTTTAGATAAGCTCTTGTTTTTTGTGTGTTAAAGCTTAATGAGCTACCTTTTCCAAATAAAGATTTTATCATTGTTATTATTATGTCTCAACTAGAATGCTTCCATTCATTGAAATAGCTCATAGAAGTACAAAGAAAGTGAGGAAATTTAAATGAAGTCTTATTCTCTAATCAAATAACTTTTCAAAACGTTTACATACGTTTCGAATATAATGAAGTCTTATTCTCTAATCAAATAACTTTTCAAAACGTTTACATACGTTTCGAATATGTTATCCATCGCTCGGAAAAATAAGACTATCTCGAAAAGGTATAAACCCTGGTTAGAATTCTTGGGGGGAAATTGAACAATCGCGGCTGTCAATCAAATAATCAGTTGACCATCAAATCATTCATTTAGACCAGAAGTTAGTTTGTAACCCCATCATTCGACGACATTTTTGTTAGATTTTTCTGGGTTTGGCTGTACTTATGACAATTGGGTCTCCAACCAACCATTTTACTTTTTAATAACATGTTACTGGCTGTGAGTTTTTGAAAAAAAAGCGCCTTTGAAATCGAAGTGGAACTCGGATTCAATCGGTTGGATCCAACAGAGTAAAAGGGCGAGGCCAGCGATTTTTCAATTCATTGGACAGTTTCAGAATTGCTGGATGAAAACTTCTACCTTACTATATTACAATAATTATATGTCTTGGTCTGAATCTTTGCCATATACTTATCTGTGGAGATTTCTCATTTGAACCAAGAAGTCTCTCAAAGTAACCCATCTCACACAGTGAGTCAGATGACAGGGGGGCTAGCGCACCTACCGCCTACAACCGAAATATTTCCTTTCATACAATAACGACAAATAAATTACCCATTCAGAAAACCTACAGTTCGCAGGTAGCCTCCCCTGATCTTGAAATGTCTCCTTTTTAGCCACCGCAATCTTGAAATGCTTCCTACGGACCAAATTTATAGATAAAACATTGTTATGACAAAGATTAAACTTTGTATCGTAAACCGCAACGCCAACACACCTCAAGTGATGACAAAATCTTTTTTTTGTCCCAAAACAACTCGAACTACGAGGATATTTAATCCAGCAGAAAAGACGAATAATTCAAAATTTCACCAACTTAAAATTCTCGTCTGCAATTTCTTTCAAATTGGACCGCTCCAAAATTTTGTTGTCTAATAATGGGTTAAATAGCATGGTCATCCTGGATTGAAGAAATGTTCAAAGAGCGAAAAGTTTCGACCCTGACCAGTCTGCGCAGTCTGACAAGTGTCTATACATCTTCTTAACGCACCGCCAAGAAGGTCCCTTTTCGTTTGTCGGGTCATATTTATCTTATACGTCTACATGGATATATACGGTATTATAAAGTTTAAAATTTACACTCAGCAGGCCGGTAATTCACAGTTTGGTTGAATAGGATGAAGAGTGGGGCGTCTTTTGACTAGGAAAGGTAAAACCGGCTTTTTACGGATCGCAAATTTCTTATTGGTCTCGTTTTGATTGGCGATTTTACCAATTACTAGACGGCAAAACTTTAGACTTGTCCGAATTGAGAGGAGATGCAGACAACAATTTCAAGTTTATGAAATTTTAGATTTTTTCAACTTTCTGGATAGAAAATACTGTGTAAAATGGAGAAATTTCTTGGTTCAAGAAATTTCTTCATCTTACACAATGTTTTTTCCAAATATTTTTCTTGTGAGTCGTCAAAATTTATCATTGAGTGGGAATGGGTTAAAATATTTTTGGTGCTGATACTTGTGAAATTGTTTTAAACCAAAAATTGTCTTGGATTAATTCTTCACCTTATGTGATCTTGATGTCTCAAACGACTGGTGAGTTATGTTTGTATGCAAGACGCTTTGAGATATATAAGGCATTTGTTTCAAAATGACGTACACGCTTGTCGCGCCGACTGGGTCCAACAGGGAGTTCCACTTCAATATCTAAAAGCGTTATTTTGCAAAGTTTATGGCGAGTAACAAGTAACAAAAAGGGAAATGGTTGGTTGTCCACCTAGACGTCGTAACTACAGCTTATTCAAGCTACAGATTTCAAGTTACAACGTTTTAGATGCCAAAACAACAATACGGCTTCACATATCTTACTCGGCCAGTGTTGGAGTTTTGAGTTCACTTCCGGTCTAAACGAATTATTTGATAAATCGATTGATATTTTGATTGATAGTCGCGATTCATCCATTCAAACCTACCTTTAAGATTAACATTGATATATGAGCTACAAAGGTAGCCTTTACTTACCCGGACTATCCACTTGAGTTCTGTCATAAAGTGCGGAAGTGTGACAATGTCGACGAAGGCCAAACAACGAGAATCGCACAGACCGACCAGAGTCGAGACCTTGCTTTTTTAATCTTTCCTGGTTGATAATTTTTCACTCCAACTTACTATACCTGTTTTTGTTGTTGCTGCTTCCGTTGCTGTCATCGTCAGCGTCATTTACCAATATTAACGGATCGCCGTTACCAATCAAACAATCGATTGACCAATCAAATCATTTTTTCAGGCCGGAAGTGATTGGTGACCACCTTCATTTATCATGAGTTGAGCACTTTTATCGGTATTGTGACTTAAATGCCCTCATTTCAACTTGCTCAAGGATATTATCGTCGAACTTTCGCATCATTACCGTCGTACTCTTCGCGATCGCCAGTCGATTTGCTTTTCTTTCCATTTATTTTCAAAATCGTTTGAACGTCGTTTGGTTTAATTGTAGAACTGGCTTTTCGGAGGTCAGACGATTTAACGAGTGATCGCGGGAGTACGACATGTGTAATGTGCTCGTGTGCTCGTGTGTGTAATGTGTATGTGTGATCAATTAATTGGCCGCGGTTGTTATACGAATGCTTTATTGTAAACAAGTTAATCATTACATTTTTGTTTAATGTATGATGATGTCTTACTAAGTGACCATCACGAGATAAAGCTATTATTATCATTATTATCATTATTATTATGGAGAAAACTCAACAGTACGATGGCGATATAACTATAGTAACATGATTACGAAATTGTCATAGGACGATGACGGTATCGTGAGAATAAGGTAAAATTTATCTCGATCACTACGACAGTACGATGGGGATAACGCAATAGCATGTTGACGATATTACAGTTGTAAGATGACAGGGAAAACAGGACAGTGCAATGGTTAGAAAACGATATTGGTCTGGCGTCCTCATCGGTGTACTCTCTTAACCTATTACCAGATGGCAAAATTTTTGGCTGGTCCAATTTGAAAAGAGTTGCAGATGACAATTTAAAGCTATGAAATATTGAATTTTTTCATTTTTGGTGAAGAAAACAGCGTGGATAATGAAGAAATTACTTGTAACAAGCAATTTCTTCATTTTCCACAATAATTTCCAAATCGTTCTTCATTGGGGCGTCTAAAGGCGTCATTTAGTTGGAATGGGTTAATAACGCATTATCGATTTCGGCAAATTCGGTTTCTATGAACACGAAATAATGTCCTGTTTACATGAGGACCAGCGTATTCCTATAATAAGTATAAGTAGATAACGGGATTCTTGGAAACCTTCTACGAAGGTACACATATCATAAACTGACGTCAATACAACCCTTAATGAAAGGCGTTACTATTTGCATCGCTATTACATTGATATAACATACTTCGAAAATTCAATGATGATAATACGAGAGTGTGATACTACGACAGTGACGAAAGCGAGATATTATGATGACGATAAAACGAGTGTGCGATGGTGCAGTGGCGGTAAGGTCAGATTATGAGAGTACAATGGTGGGATAACTATATTATCTCTCGTTCTCGCGCCACCGTTCTCTTGGGTTATCATCATCATGCAGTATCGTGATGTCCTCTTCGTTCTTTCGTTATACCACTTTCGTAGTCTCGTTATCTCGCTACGTCCTACTCTCGTCCCTCGCGTACAATATCAACAAATTATTTTTGCGATGACCATAACAGTATTCCGTAATAAACAGATAAAACAAGGCTTATCGAGTTTCTATCTGTTAAAGATGAGTTCAAAGCCCCTTTTGAAGACAAAACCTATTTCTCGTTCTTTGTTTGTTTTGTGGTGTGTTTTTTTTTTTTGTTTTGTTTTTTTTTTTTTTTTGTTTTGTTTTTTTTTGTTGTTGTTGGGGGGCGGGGTTAGCTATAACTGAAAAAAGTATGTAACTAGTATATAAATGTACAAAGCGTTTATTGGTATTTGTTATACATTTAATAAATGTTAGTTAGAAAAAATAATTTCTACATTCATTTACTGTAGATTTGATTATGGCAAGGTATTTCAATAAACACTAATACAATACAATACAATTCATTTTATTGGCAATATAGGCCACCGGCCCATGATACAAATATGTTATATTCATTACAAAACATGAGAGTGATGCTAACATCATAAATGTTATTAAGATATTTAATTGATGACTATTTAAGATAAGATCAACAATGGAATAAGAGACTCGTACTGCAGTAAAGTAAATTTGTGTTGCTTTCAGGGAAATCGGCATCTCTCGATCATTTTGAATTAAAACGCTGTGTTAAGAGTAAACGCAAGAATCGTCACACTGTGACGATTCTGCCAATCACCTTCCGCACAGAGTCCAGATCATTTGTAAAACAAATAGGAGAAAGAACAAATACACAATTCGAGTTTCGTCTCAGCATGAAAAAACATTATTTGTTGTGTGAGGTAATAAAACTTTAAGCCTAATGGTGGTTTGGTTTAAGTGAAGCGGTCGTTTTTGAACGATTGACTGTCAATAGGTGCATGTATACAATAAATACAAAGTTACATATTCAAAAGAGTTTCAGATCGAATTTTAAATGCATTTTCCAAGAATTTAGCCATTATAAAAACCTCAGACTCATCTGATGTATATAGAATTCTATAAAATGAGTCTGGAGTTCTACAACGCAGCTATTTCTGGGGAAAGTATATAATTCGTAGGTTTTCATATAACCTGCACTGATAAAAGAAATGTAACTCGTCTTCAATTACATATATATTTTCACGAGTACAAAAAGGGCAGTACCGTTCTTGCTTTGGTAGAGATGTGTGCCTGCCTTTTTCAATCATCAGTTCGTGATTAGAGCAGCGAAAATGTCCATAAATTCTACGTAAATAAGATGGCAGAAACGAACGTAAATATAATTCTGGATTTAGCAAAGATTTAAAGTGTCGATAATGATCACTTTTTCCATATAAAGCTACATTAGAAAACCATTGTTGAACATGAAAAATTTTGTTACGAGTTTTGAAAGTATTTAGAAATGCGTCATCATTACCTACGTCCTGAGAGATCCATACATACCCAAAGCCCTGAGTGTATAAGAGGTTTTTGATGCATGATGCCCATGTCTTCCTGCCTGAGTCGTCTAATCTCTTAAGAATAAGATAGCATTGCTTTGGGTATCTATAGGGTTCCATGCGTATAAGTTTAAGCCAACATTTGATACAATTTGGTATATAGTACACGCAGAGAGGAAGGCGACCACATTCTCCTAACACAAATGCATCAGGCGTATTTTTGTATAAATTACAGTATTGCTTACAAAATTTGATGTGAGTACTTTCAACTCTTTGATTATACATATAGCCCCAAATTTGAGAACCGAAACATAATATAGGCCTGATAGTTGTATCAAAAATGTTAAAAGCGTCATATGGATCAAGTCGGCCGTATAATCTTTGAAACCGAAAAATGTACTAAAATGCTTTGATAGACTGTAACGATAAATTTTCGAATGTTTCGTCCAGGTAAATGTTGGAGTAAGATATAGACCAAGATATTTGTAAAATGATACTGTTTCAATTTTTTGACCTTTAAAATACCATTTCTCGGATTGTTTTAATGGTCCTCCATTTCTAAAGACAATAATCTTAGACTTGTCAAGGTTCAAATTCATGTTTGTAGACGTACTTTAATAATACTTTAATAGCAACTGTCAATAAATCGAATTTCTTGACTTTTGTTTCGCTAAGAATTCATTTGTAATTTGATAGTTGCATTCTAATGAATTGGTTGATTGATTAATCGGTCGACTATTAGAGTGATTAGATAGTTGGTTCAACAATTGATTCGTGTATTCGTTCATTCATTCGTTCATTTATTCAGTCATTTATTCATTCAACTATTTGTACGTTCGATGTTCATTCGATCACATCCATTCACTCATTAATACAATTCATTAATTTGTGCGCTTATTCGTTCATTCATTGAATTATACTTGGAGTATTTAATTATTTGATCCATTCATGAATTTGTTTTGTTCAAGATCGATGTGTTGGAATTTGGTGGTGTTTTACTGTCTTTCTCTTTCTGTCTCTCTCTCTCACTCACTCTCGGTGTCTCTCTGTCTCTTCCTGTATCTGTCTCTCTGACTTTCTGTGTCTCTCTCTGTGTCGGTTAGGCTATGAAAGGATGTAGTGGTAGTACTGGTGTGAAAAATACAAGGAATCTATTGTTAGGTGCTCTAGCCGCCGCGATATGACTGAAATACATGTACTGTTAAAAGCGGTGTTAGACCCCATTCAATCAATCAATCTTCTTAATATATATTCTCGTCGGGTATAAAACGGGGTCATTTTTATGTTCGTAGTAAATTTACTTCTTGTATAAATGTCGAGTAAAGTTTTTGTTGTTTGTTTGTTTGGTTTGGTTTGAGTAGCCTTTTTCATTTACGGGGTGGGAGTTGTTTGCTTTTTCAAGCTTTTTTTATAAACTGTTTGTTCGGATCGTTTGATGGAAATGTAATTCTTTCATTTAACTCTATAAAACATTTCTTGTCGATCGATTAGATTTTTTTCTTTACAGTTATACATTCATCCTTTCTTTCAAGTATACGTCTATTCATTTGCTTTGTATTTATTTCTTTTACGTACTGTAAAAATGTTGTGTGTTTTGTAAAACTGTACGCTCGAATTAAATGGTGTGAATGAAATTTTGCTTGCTATTCTATTATGGAGGCTTAGCGTAAGATATTTATTTTGATACTTTATTTCCGCTACTGTTACTTTATATCTGCATTTATGTTTGGGTTGGGGTAGTTGCTGTTGTTCACACAGGTTCGTTTTCGCTTTATAATTACGTTTGTTTTTTATATATATTATTTGTTGTTGTTTTTACACTATATCTTCATTATGGGAAGAAAAAGGAATTTTACAATATGATGTTTTTTCACAGGTTTATGAGTAATGGTTATAGTGAGGAACATTAAAAAGCTTACAGATGTAGCATGGATCAAAAACTGACAGGGAAGGTAGCTTTGGTTACTGGGGGATCGAGAGGGATAGGAAAAGGGATATCCCTTCAACTTGCCAAACAAGGTGCCAAAGTGTACATAACAGGGCGAACCTTAAAACCGTCTCAAGACACTAGTCTCGGTGGGTCTCTTTCCGAAACGGCGGATGAAATCAATTCAAATGGAGGCAGGTGTGTGGCCGTTCAATGCGATCATAAAAACGACCAGGAAGTTGAGAAGTTATTCGAACAAATAGAAACTGAAAATAATGGCCAACTTGATATTCTTGTTAATAATGCTTATTCTGCAATTAATTTTGTGTTTGGTAATATTGACGTTCCTTTCTGGGAGCAGCCAATCACAAGTTGGGATGAGGTAAATAGGGTGGGACTTAGGAACCACTATTTGTGTTCTGTATATGCTGCACGCCTAATGGTACCAAGAAAGAGTGGTCTGATCGTCAACATATCGTCAGGGGGCGGAGTCGTCTACACGTTTGGTGCCCTGTACGGTATCGGTAAAGAAGCGTGTGACAGGATGGCAGTAGATTGTGGACTAGAACTGAAGAAACATAATGTTGCTTTTATAAGCTTATGGCCGGGATACATTCTTACGGACAATATAAGGACGTTCATGTCTGAAGAGAAAGGCGGAGCAACAGCTGGAAGCTCGCTTGGAGATTTTCATTCCGATTCATTTTCGACTGGAGAATCAGAAGAATTCCCAGGACAGTGTATTGTAGCTCTAGCAGTTGATCCCAAGTTGATGAAGAAAGCGGGAAAAATCCACTTCACGTGTGATCTAGCTCGAGAATATAGATTAAAAGATAAAGAAGGCTATAAACCGACCGATGTCCGACAAGTTAAATTCAACCTAGCGCGATGGGGCTACCCGACTTTGTCGAAGCTTTTTCCTCGATTTGTTCGTATTCCTAAATGGTCCATTTCCGCCGTAGAAAATAATTTTTGATTTCTGGTGATATTCGCTAACACACTGCTAAAAAATACCTCAGAGTATAATCTGTATATGGTGAAACATGTCCAAAAAAACAAGTGGAAAAACGGTTCAAATCCAGCCAGTAGGTTTCAAATAGCCTAGGTCTACGGCCCTGAAAAGTAGGTTACGTGTCTGTAGGTATTAAGTGATCATAAATTCATCTATTAATCTCAGATTAGTATTAGTAAATTTCCCGTGCATAAATGTAAAATTGTTTAAAGACATGGTTCAGACACTTGTATCCGCAAGTTTTAACAAATTATAAAATTTGCGGCTTTCTTTCTTTCTTTCTTTCTTTGATTTCTAAATGGTACACGACTAAAAGGAAATTTTGTTATTGGTGAGCATGTGATATATCCCACACACAAAAAAAGGCTTTAAGTTCCATATAAAACCAGATATACTGAAAGCGTTGTTATTCACGGACCAATGGACGGATATATTCGGTATATTTTTTCCGAAAACCGATCTCTGGTTAACCCTACTGTACTTACATATGTTTTCTAATATTTGTTTACAGAACTTAAGATTGTCCTTTTTCGCGTAAGAGTAACTGCCTCGAAAAAATTATAGTCTTTTTTTTAGTTTCCCCAAATATTTCTAGTCATACCTTACAACGTTGAGACGCTAGATTCTTCGTTGCAAAATATCAAAGTGGAATAATAAAACTTCGTAACTAATGCTTATTCGAAGCTGTAGTAACGAGGTTTTGGTCGCCCACTGACTCTCGCAATAATGTCGTATAATTGGACGTCATTTGCTACAGTTGTGACCCCAAACTTATATCTCAGTGGGAACTGTTATCTGAAAAAAGAACTTTTTTAGAACGGAAATTCAGCTGGCTTGCAAGACTCGAAACTAAGTTTTTGTAGATTTCCTAAATTGAAAGATGTTTCTTTTTCTTTTATTTTTTTATTAAAAAAATCGTGTCGAATTATCTAAGCTGCAGATGCGAGGTTAAGGAATTCCACCGACAGTATTATTATATTGTATACAAACAAAATCCGGATGACCCTTTGACATTTCTAACCGGTTAGTCTGGACATTGAACAGACTGCGGGCAGCTGATCTTTGCTGCATGCTAATAAATAATCACGACGGATTGGTTGACTTGATTATATGAATGTACTGATCGCAAAATATGTTAATGCAAAGTTTGTTAACAACTCCAACAAAAAAAAAACGAAAGCGATCCCGAAAACTACTTGACAGAGAGGGGTACTTCTGAACGAAGTGGCATGTTTATACTTAAAGTAAATCTTGTAATAAGCGACAAACCATGGGACGACTAAAAGTGGTCGCTTAAGAAATCGGTCGATTAACACACATTTCTATGAAATATATATTGAGTTGATTGCATACACCAGCTATAACAGATTCTCGCTAAATCCTATGCTGTTGGTACTCGTTAGAATAGTCTCACTGAATGGTTCGGTCGATTGATTCTTTGGTTGGCGGCTGCGATTGGTGGATCCTCATTTCAAGGAATTTCGACCAGCATTGCAATTTTCACACGATACTTGATATTGCTCACAAAACGCTATAACAAGCGATTGCAAATCTGTAGCCAAGTCATTCCATCAAAATGACGTTTTTTTTTTGTTTTTTTTTGGACTCAGTAAAGAATAAACAACTTTGGAAAACATCGTGGAAAATAAAGAAATTTCTTGTTACAAGCAATTCATTAATTATCCACAATGTTTTCTATCCCGTAAAACAAAGAAGACTAACTTTAAACTCTGACATTTATGTAAAGCGTTTTTGTTAATTTGTGACTTTAACGTGGTAACTACAGCTTATTCAAGTTGAAGTTTTGGTGGTAGGGTCGCCAACCAAATATAATCCTTTATTCTATGTCCTTGGTCACATATTTTACAAAATGAAGTCGTTTGTTACCTCAGTCGAAATGTCATGTCAGAGGTCAGTGGGCGCCAGCCAGCCATCTACTTTTAGCTTAAGTTAACGGACCAAATATTGAGGTCGTCTCAATTTTTAACTAGCAAAGCGTCAGCTTTGATAGCTTAAGTTCACGGACAAAATTTTGAGGTCGTCTCAAAGTTCAACGAGTGCAAACTGCCACAGGTGGCTTAACCACTAAATCCGTTAAATGCCTACGCCATAAAAAGTAGTTCTTATGTTTTTCAATATGTGCTTGTAAGGTAATCTCCTAGGTATTTCTAGCTCACTTGAGCACATCGTGTTCACAATGACTCTGATCAGAGTATTAAAAAAGTATAGGACAATTCTAAATTGTTGTAAATTATAAAATATTCGTCTCTCTACGTAGAAAACAATGTGGAAAATTGTTTTCCACAACTATTTTCTTAATGGACGTTAATAGGAGGGATTGTGTGGGAATAGGTTAACTTTAATACTTTGACCTCGTTTCTTTACCATGATAAAGTTTGACAGAGAAGATTACCGAACAAAACAATGGTTTGCTAGCTTACAGTTCTTTCAGTACTTTGATTAGACTATCGTGATCACATGTCTTTGTTAAGTAATATTCCGGTTGTCGCAATGCTAATCTAAAAAGTGCGCTATGGTGAACAAACGGTTAGACTCGAATACTTTTGAAGCTATGTATTCTCAAATTAAAGTCATTTAATTCAGTAGACCACATTTTCGGATGCACTTTGTCAATGCATGTATACAGTTATTAACCGCCTATCGTATCAATCAAACCGGATATTTTCTTCCTTATTTAGACAGAGTCATAAAAAGATATGACATTGAATTCTTGCTGTATTGGATTTTAGATTGACTTCCGTATAAGTTCTCGTGAACTCTGTTGTAGCTTACTATCAATGTAAAAACGAGTAAGTGCACATCATCTTGATATTAGAAGAGAAAAGTCTGATAAGCCGAAACAAAAATCATGAATCTATCCATCGACCCATCCATCCATCTATCCAATCATCCATCCATCCATCCATCCATCAATCCATCCATCCATCCATCTATCTATCTATCTATCTATCTATCTATCTTTCTATCTATCTATCTATCTATCTATCTATCTATCTATCTATCTATCTTTCGTTCTTTCTTTTTTCTATCTATCTATCTATTCATCTAACTATCTATCTATCGATCTATTCATCTAACTATCTATCTATCAATCTATCTATCTGTCTGTCTATCTATCTATCTATCTATCTATCTATCTATCTATCTATCTATCTATCTATCTATCTTTCGTTCTTTCTTTTTTTCTATCTATCTATCTATCTATTTATCTATCTATCTATCCATCTATTTATCTATCTATCTATCTATCTGTCTATCTATCTATCTTTCTATCTAATCTATCTATCTAACTAACTATCTATCCATCCATCCATCTATTTATCTATCTATCCATCTATCTATCTATGTCTCTGTCTGTCGCTGTCTATCTCTGCCTGTCTCTGTTTCTGTCTCTCACTCAGCCGAGAATTGACGGATAGTCAATCGACCAATACAATAAATATTTAAGACCGAGAGTGAATTTTTAACTCCAACAATTTTTGTGAAGCTTTTTTGTTTATTTGATGACTTAAACGACGTAACTAAATCTTAATCAAGATGTAGATACTACGTTAAAGTCACTATCAAACCATTTAACTTTTTTGTTACATGTTAATAGCCAAATAAACTTTAAAAAGAACGCCCTTTAATATTTAACTGAAACTCCCTGTTGGAACTCGTAGCTAGTGATCCGTCGATTCACTCAAACTTTGACAAAGTGACTACATGTATATGTACATGTATTTGTAGTTTTGACCTGGGATAACCAATGCAGTCCGACTAGATGGCCGATTGGTAAAGTAATTAATCCAACAAATCGAGCAAATCAGATTTGTACAGGCTCATCTTGTGTGACATTTAACAAAAACAAACATAAGGCGCATTGGCCGCCATTACTGTGCTGGGAGCACCACCTAAATTTTTGGCACAGATGCAACAAGGAAGCGTTCACCATAACAAACCACCTGCGAGTGCCTCCTTCTTGAAGTCTATTGAAGATAAAATTCGCGTGCAAAGCGGTATACCGATTCTGTTGTTGTTGTAGTTTTAAGCGTTTTGTGATCTTAACCCATTCCCACACAGTGGTGCTTTTGAACGCCCCCCCCCCCAGGAAAAACAATTGAGAAAACATTGTGAAAAATGAAGAAATTGCTTGTTACAAGCAATTTCTTCATTTTACACAATGTTTTCTACACAGAAAGTTGAATAAATGTAAAATTTCATTAATTTTAAATTTTCGTCTGAAACTCCTTTGAATTTGGACCAATCAAAAATTTTGTCGTGTGGGAATGGGTTAATTGCTCGAAATACCTCTCCGCCGCATTTGAAAGCTGTTCTGACTATCTACGTATCCAGGAAAGCGTTATGAAAAAACTGGTCCAAATTGAAAGGAGTTGTAGAAGACAATTCAAAGTTTATAAAATTCAAGATCTTTTTTCACTGTTTTTTTTTTTTTTTTTTTCGATTTTTTTACCTTTGAGGGATGTCAAAAAGCATCATTTTGTAAAAAGGTTGATAAAAGCTATGCAACACCTCGTGGCTACATATTAAAATAAGTAGTAGTTAGGAGATTGTTAATTAACGACCTTTCCATTCATTGTGCTCATTTCGTTACGGACATTTTGCTATGTTTAACTCTTTCCTACTTTAATACTTAAGAAAATATTGTGGAAAAAGAAGAAATTGCTTGAAACAAGCAATTTCTTCTTTTCTCACGATATTTTCCACCTTACTGAATAATAGTGTTTTTTTGTTTGTTTTTTTTTTTTCTTATTTTTATAGAATCGACTTTGAATTGTCGTCTGCAAAACCTTTGAATTTGGTCAGGTCTAAAATTTTACAAAACAGGACAGGGTTAAAAGGTGGTCTTTTTTAGCTGACGCTTAAATGTAGACTACTCATGAACCATTGAAATCGATTGTTGCACATGATAAGCCGTCAAGGATGTTAATATGTAGCCATGTCATCCAAAAAAGGGTCTTTAAGAAATCAGATTATTATGCTTGTACAGAGAAATGACATTGAACGTAATTGTAAACATATCATTCGATAGAGCTATCATTTACCTCATAAGGTATCATTTTATTTAAACCATTTCCCGTACAGTCCCTGACTTTTCGTCACTGTGATATTATGCCTAAGAAAATATAATGGAGCAATTTCTTCCTTTCCCACAATATTTTCCCTATACGTGGTAGTTCCTTCATAAATTGTACTTACTTTATAATGTTGTCTGCTGCCCTTTAAATTAGGACAAGTCAAAAAACTGAAAATATATTTTTTTAAAAAAAAAAGTTAAGGATTAAAAAATCCAAGTTAGGATACTGTCACTACGCTGCATAGACTCTAAAATCATCCCTGAACTAATCTTTTCCTGCTGTCCTTTCCCATAGAACAAAACTGTGACCTGTGCTATGTTACAGAGATGATTTCAGCGTATGCACATTTCCTAAGACAGGGATAAAAAATCCTGTCAGCAGTTATTTCAGCTTCAAGTTCAAATGAAAAACTCTATGAAGAAACAACAACGGTATAATTCAGAAACACCTTTTATTGAATCAAAAGATACACCGATGTTTCCTCTACTGAAGAAACTGCAATCTCGGCAAAGTTTGTCTGGGAACTGACGGAGCTTTGTTTTGGGTATAAGAATTGACGGACAGCGGTAGTCAATCAAAGATTCCATTGACCAATGAAATCATTCATTTAGACCGAGAGTGAACTTTGAACTCCAACATAGGCCGACGTTTATGTGAAGTACTTCTGTTGGTTTGGTGTCTTAGCCCTTTTCTGTTCAATCACTTGATTTTACGTCCTTGTGATTTTAAACTTGAGAAAACATTGCGAGGAAAGAAGAAATTACTTGTAAAAAGCAATTTGTTCTTTTCCCACAATATTTTCTACCCTGTAGGTTGGTCACTTTAGTAATTTCACTCAATTTGAATCGTTGTCTGCAGCTTCTTTCAAATCGGACAAGTAAAAATATGCAAAACGGGAAAGGATAAAACATCCTAAATACAGGCCATTCAAGCTGTAGTAATGACGTTTAGGTTGACAACCAACCTTGTTCTCCTTACATGTTACTGAGCATAAATTTGCAAAATAACCCCTTTTGATATTTCAGTTGAACCCCTGTCAGTTGACCGAGCCAGTGATCCGTAAATTAATGCTTGGCAAACTGCGATTTTTGTGTGTATTCATTTTGAATTAGAATAGGTATGTTAACTAATAACCTAAAATCAGTTTATATATATTTTTTAATCTAATACCATTACAATTATTTCATCAAGCCTGGGGTCCATAAACATTTACAAATTAACAATTCAACAACCAGAGTGACTTTGTCAGATACACTTTAATTATTCATAAAAACTACAATTATTTTATTACGTTTCACTTAAATGTAATTTGAATAAAGTGTTAAAAAATTCGAACGCATAATGAAATTCAGCATAAATGGCAACTGCAACGAAGAATTATTATAATTGTTAAAAGTGGCGTTAAACCCCATTCAATCAGTATTGCTTACTGTTCGACAACTCTTACCCAAGTGGATTTATCGCCAACAGAATCAAAATCAAAGAAGTAGAAATGTGTAACCATCGAGTTAATATTGTTAAATAGTAAAAGTACATTAACCCTTGTCATGCTGTATAAATTACCTTACTTAATTGCTGTCAAATCAAAGGGCTGAAAGCACTGATAGAACTGATTGTTCAAAAATCAATATATATATATTTTTTTTAGAAATCAACTTCATGAACGACTCTGTCAGGAAAAGTACAAGCAGGAGGTATAGACTAAGATCAGCCTGCACATAAGTGCAGTCTGATCTTAGTCTACACCTCTTGCCCAAACCGGAATATTCCGGGTTCAGCATGACAAGGGTTAAGACATAGGTGCACGCTTGTTATGTATTTGTAACGTGTACTCTATCAGATATAAACATCGAATCGATTTTCTGCATATACATGTTTATCAACTCATAGAAATGTGCAGATAGTTTGAACATGAATATTAGCACTGATTTATATCCGAAAATAGAAGTGTTCAAGAGCAGCTTATTCTACAATATAGCCAAAAAATCAAAGCAACCACTGACAATTTGGTACTCAGTGAAGATTTAATAAGGAGGAAGATCTAAATATGACGTTCCATTGGACTTCTTTTTTGAATGGCTTTAACGCCACTCCCAACAGTATTTCAGTCATATCTCGCCCTCTGGAGCACCTATCCATGGATTCTCACATCAGTACTACCACTACTGGCTTTTCACGATTATCCACCTATTGGTTAGAGACAAAGGATATTTGCCGCCATCGAGGATCGAGCCCTGGACCTCATGTTTGAGAGTTCGACCCGCTTCCAACTGCGCTATAATCGCGGCCGCCGTCCCATTTTAAATGGGGTCGCACATTATTAAAAGATTCTACCACTTTTAATCATCGCTAGACATATTTTTTCACGGGAAATTATTAATTACAAACACGTCGACTTTCTTTCAAATTACTGCTATACACAACCCTTGTCTATTTTGATCCATCTACACAGAAAACGTGTAATTTGGGTCCCACACGGGTAGAAACTATGCAAGTGCCCACAAGGGACCACGGTTGTAGGTAGAAACTATACAAGTGCCCACAAGGGACCACGGCTGTAGATCATCCAAAGGAAATTTATCCCATAAGGTCCGTATTAACAAATCTGTCGAAAATATTATTTCTCGAGTCCTATAGTATTTTGGCCCATAGAAAATTCAAATGCGAAATTAACAATCAATTCGCGAATATAAGAAAATAAATCAAAGCCAAGGTCACATTGTCCAAGTGCATTTCATTTCATCAGAATCTTTTGTGTTAGTTAAAAAAGACAGACGAATTGGTTCATCAACAAAATAGGACCGTTAGTACTTTTAAGAATTAGACAGCAATATATACATATAATAGAAAATTTACATGTAAGATTACAAGATAAACCCACCACGCCTACCAAGAAAACATGTAGTTAGACGGCTTTCTTGAAAATTGATAAACCTATCCACACACAATGGCGCTTTTTGACGCCTCTCAAGAAGAACAATTGGGAAAACATTGTCTAAAATGAAGAAATTGCTTTCAATAATGCTTTCTGCCCGGAAAGTTGAAAATTCCAACATTTTATAATCTTTAAATAGTCGTCTACAACTCGTTCCAATTCGGAATAGTCTAAAATTTTTGTGGTGTCGTAATGGCTTAAGTTGTGAAACAGGGGTGGTTAGCTTCAGGACCTACACTAAGGACACTAGCTGGAGCATCTTACCAATTTTCAAGTGGCTAGGATTCCTAATAGGCTACCCAGGGAAATTACGAAATAATTTGGCACTTTATCATAGGGCCCATCGTCGGTGAGCGACTGAAACACAGCTGCCGGGCTTTAGTCACGAGAATTTGGTCGCCAATCATTAAAGAGTGAGTAAAGGTAAAAAAAAAATATCCATTTATATACATGCCTTACATCAGATTTTAGACAAAAGAATTTGTTCTCCGATTCTTAAATTTCCAACTTGCTATACTGAATGTACCCAACATTTGAAGATTGAAACAAGTTAGAGTTGAGGAAGAAAGAAAAATTAGAATACGAAAAAAGTGCTTGAAATGCGTTGAAAATTATAGGGTATCGACACTTTATAGCATTGTTTTGTTTGTTCTTAATTCAAAATACGTTTCTAGTCCGCAAAAAGAAAATCAAATATTTCTCTTGTGAAAGGGTAAGCTTGCACGCACTGCCTTAAAAAGCGGGAATATCGTTTGTATACATTGTAATTGGGATGAAAAGCTATACCTCTTATACTAGCAGCATGTAATTCATAGACGTGTCATTTAATTTTTAGTTTCGTCTATCAAACAACGAGCGTTCTGGTTGGTTGAAAAAAATTCATACATTCACGAACAGAATTTTGAGAACGCAGCTATTTTGCATGCTTCCGAACAAAACAGTCCCATACAAAAAAGTTTCAACATTTGTAATTTTTTTGCCTTATTCGCTAGATGCCTTTAAATTATAAGAAATGAAGAGAATATTTTTTGTTTCCGCGGAGGTATGAGCCGAAAAGCCTAATCACACTTATGTATGAATCCGCTTTTATTTATTTATTTATTTTTCGGTTCACACCGCATGAAAAACAAAAACAAAAAAAAAAATATCCTCTTCATCTCTTACGTATTCGGCAAGGGACGTTAAAGTCACAGAACACAATAATGCATTATCATCAATTGTATTATTCAATATGTAGTACGATGTTTAGGTCGCCAACGAACCATTTACTTTTTATTTTATGTTCCTGACTATACATTGCAAGAACTGGCGTCGTTAGATATCTCAGTCAGTCTCCACGCTTTGTCGGAGGTGAATTGGCATAATTAGCGATCAGTCAGTTACATTTCAGTTTCGCTGTTTTCTTGACTCTCTGTTCAAATTCCTTTCTTAGTTTGAATGTAAAAATGCATTGGTCACTTTTCAATAGGCCTGGTGTATTCTTCGATCAGGTCGCTTTTTAGATTCTTTTCCGCTTCGCTATGGACCATATCTAATAATGTAGAAGTGGTCCCCTCTCTATATCTTGTATTATTTCTAATGCCGTGTTACATTATGAATATAATTACCGTCACTGTCACGATATTTTTCAAGCTCGGACTTTCTGAGCCGTATCCATGGTGACTAGTGTTTTAACCCTTTCCCACATTTCAAAATTTTAGACTCGTCCAATGTAGAAGTTGCAGATGAAAAATGAAAGGTAAGTCCAATTTGAAAAGGTAAACAACCTAAAGGTTAGAAAAATATGTGAGAAATAAAGAAATTGCTTGTTTTAAGCAATTTCCTCTTTTGCCACAATGTTTTCTCAAGTGTAAAATCACTAGACGTAAAAAACAGGGATTGGACCGGAAAGGGTTATTTGTATTTTAGTCTATAATGTTGAAATCACCTATGATAACTATTTTCCTATTGTTCATTTTTTGTGATTTCTTTTAAATCCTTTATTAAACTTTGAATTTCATCTAAAAAGGTCTTGGTTGACCTATATCTACAAAACTATTCTTTCTGTTACAGATGTTTGTCCATCATTATGACCGACGGCCTATCAATAGAAATTACTTATAATCGATACATGATGAAGTCCCAATTTCTTTAGTCTTCAGTTTCTGATGTTGTATTGAAATTTGTTTTATATGAAAAAAGGCATATATATGTGATTGAAGTGCATGACAGTCTCTCTCTCTCTCTCTCTCTCTCTCTCTCTCTCTCTCTCTCTCTCTCTCTCTCTCTCTCTCTCTCTCTCTCTCTCTCTCTCTCTCTCTTCATATATACACTCCTCTCCTTCCCGGCCTTCCAGTCTATTTCAATAAGTATCCTAAGTCCTTTGATTGTGTTCTGTTTATTTCCCCTGGCGATTCTTCATGTGCAAATCGACGGACACTTACTCACTAATTTTTACCTTGTATTTCCCTTAAGCAGCAATAACAATCTGGTAGAACTAAGACAACCTGAAGAATTCTAATATACGTCAAGTGGTAAAAAAAATGTAACTGTTATATCGCCTTCTTCCGACAAAGTTTGAATGTAAGAAAGACCATGGATGTACCCGCCATTTTCCCCTTCTTGTCAGTTTCTTTCGTAGCACACATTTGGGTGTCAAAACACAAAAAATTGAAATTTGTCAGGTCATTTACTGCATTTGACTGTGTCAAGATCCATTCGCCCTAATCACTTTCGCCCTCATTCATGTTTGCCAGGGTTAATTCGCCCCAATTCACGTTCGCTCCAGGTCCGTTCGCCTCACTATGCTTATTTTTAGTTTTTTTTTCCGGTTTTGTAAAGGTTGGGATGATGACTTATTGCTACTTAACCAATTACCAACAAATAAGATGGATCTTGACGAGACAGGGACCTAATAATTTGAAGACATTAAAAAGAGAGCATGAAATGAAATTTAACATGTTAGGTTTAAGGAAAGTGAACCAAAATAGTTATTGAGAAAAACTAAGTCAAAATAGGAGCAAAAGTTTGTATCAAGTTCTTTTGACAGAATTATTTTCTTACAGTGAGTCAAACTAATAGTGTCTATTTACCACTCATATATCCTTAAAATTCCTGAATTCAAACAGTTTTCCATATTGGAACAGTCTCCTGTGTTTTCATTTCTGTGCATGAGCATTTATCTATCTATCTATTTATACTGCATATCTCCCCTTTCGGGTATTACTGGCAGGTGATACACTCACAATCCAGATGTTTTCACGTCCCTGAAAGAGAGGAAGTGGCTGAATCCCACTGCTTCCCACTTTTACAGCTGGGTAGACTGGGGTCGGCTATTAAGTGTCTTGCCTGTAGATACACCCAGGTGACGTTTGGACTGGAACCCGTGACCTTCAAATCATGAGTCAAGCACCTAAACCACTCGGCCATCATTTAACTCATGTCATACTAACAATGTGTAAATTATAAGAAATCGATGTCAATCAATTCAATGCCAGTGTATAAAGTATGCTAAAGAAAAACAAAATATCCCTTATAATCCTCGCATCACCCAGTACGTACTATTTTTTTGTCCTTCCAGAAAAATATTTTGGGTTTCATGTTTTGTTCTTGCAAATGCTGTTGTCATGAAGACAAATTTTGAACTTATGGCAGGTTGATGGGAGGTAACTTAATATACATTTTAAAGTGTGTTTCACCAATGCGAAAAATGTGTCTTGATCCTTTGATGTACATGTTTATTGCCAAGTTGCCTGATTATAGGAGACTGCTTTTGGATCTCTGTGACCAGTGTATGCATATACAAATGGAGTAATTTTCATACAATTTTTGTTACAACTATGTTTTTCTTTCACACGGCAATATTCTAATTGAATTTATGTTTCTTTTAGTTTAGTTCATGGAATAAAATGATCATTGTACATATAAGTGTGAGTGCACAAATTCATAGCTGAACCCTTCTTTTGGTGAAAAAAATCCTTTTTCAGAATGGGGCTGAAATTGCTGAAGTACTGTAAATCACTAGTTGTGGATCAATATTTCTTTTGAAAAGCGATTCTGTAACTAAATCTAACTTGAAAAGGACAAACAGGTGGTGTAGACTTAGATCAGACTGCACATATGTGCATGCTAATCTTTGTCTATACCTCCTGCAAAAGCAGGAATATTCCAAGTTCAGCATGACAAGGGTTAAGGTGCTTGAAAACAGGAGACTACAGGCCAAACATTTTATTCAAATTACATTAACCTATGGTATAGATATTTGTATTTGTTTTTTGACAATATTTGATATAAAACATACTAAAAGATTCTTGGGATGAAAAGGAGTCAAAGCAAAAAAGTGAGGACAAATAGACCACTTTTAAGGGTGGAAGGACCTTGAGCAAAATAATTAAGGCAAATAAACCAAAATCCCCAGAGGGGAGGTTACAAACAAAGTAGTCTGTTCCTACTCTCATGAGTGATGTAGGGGCATTAATTTCTGTGTGGTTTATGGCTTAGATAGGCATGGCTCTGTAGTGTACATTCTTTGAACTTAAAGAATATTTGATTCTTTTCATGTGTGTACCTGACACACAAAGAGGTGACTACAAGATCAGGAATATTCACAAAGAGATGCAAATCTTTAATTAACGATTATTTTCAAAGTTTTGTGTAATATTGATCTTGGACTGTTTGTGATTCATACAATCCAATTTCAAACCAAATAGAATAATTAAGTAATGAAAGGTGTTAGGCTAAAAAAAAAGATCACCATTAGTTAAAGTTAACTCTATGCCAATTGTTTGTGAGTGGCCCAAACAAATCTCAAATCAAGTTATTAGCAGGATAAAGATAATAATGGGTAGAACCATGTGTTTTGGAAAGGGCTGATGGGCACAATAAGATAACTGACTTATGGCCATGCAGGGTTCTTCCCTGGCCCGCAAGGCATATCAGCACCAATGTGCCTTCACAAATTTTACAGGTTGCAAATACGCTTTGAAATTGCCAGTACGCTAAAATTTGGTCATCAATACAGCTTAATTACAGCTAGACTGGTACCACTTTCGACTTAATAAAGCCGAAAGGTATACACCGATTTTAGGTACATACACGAAATGCCTTGCCCATTAGGTTTTTTTTCCTTACTGAAATCGAAAACGAGGCTTATGCCTGCGCAGCAAATTATGTTGAATAATTTGGACACGCCACTGGATTTCCATCCAATACGATTAAAATCTTACTTTTGTAGTTTTAAAGTAGTCAATTTTAATGTTAAACATTTCTCACATGAACAGTTGAAATTGTGTGTGAGAAAAACCTTTTCATGTAAAATATATGGGGATCTCCGCGTCCCGCTTCCGCCTTATTGTTTACAAACAATGCATCACCCAATCAAATTCAATGTTTGGGTATACGTCATTGATTGCCCATCGGCCAATCTCTTGGTGCTGTCAATCGGGACCCGCCTGTAGGCTTTGTTAAAGTGATGGCGGTACTGGTTTAAATTACAGCTGAACAAAGGATCATGCAAGTCTTTAACTCATTCCCATACAAAAAAGCAACAAGCAATTTCTTCATTTTACACAATGTTTTCCGACCAGAATGTTAAAAAAATCTAAGAATTCCTATACTTTATTATGTATTCTGCAACTTTTTTGAATTTGGAGCAGTCTAAAATTTTGATTTGTGGGAATAGGTTAAATTGGTTTTAAAAGTGCAGACACTACAGGCTCTTTATCTATAGTGGTGTATTCCATGTATTACATAACATCTCAGTTGATCAGATCCTTATACACTTACTAATTGGTGAGAATGGAATTTTTCTTGCATAAATGGTCTTTCCGACCAATACCAGACTCTCCTTTATTATGTTTAGTCATATCATGATGTCAATAGACTGTCATGCCGAGCTTTTACATCTAAGCCTTTAAAAAAAAAATTGAGAATCCTGTATAACAGACTATGAGAAACTTATCTTACCTATCAGATAAACCTGATCAAGATTAAGAAACATCCTTACTCTATTCTGAATCATTAAAAATTATTTGATTGTGTCACTTGTGATTTTGTTAAAGTATTATAAAGTATGTAATTTCCTTTTACAGAGTTTAACACTTATGTGGGTCAACTTTTAGGGATGAGTGGCTCAAAATTAACTTCACTACTCCAATACAGATTTGTCAAAAAGGACCAAAAAAGTCCACCAAACTCCCAATCTTCTGGATCAGTCACTGTCTCTCCCTCTCAGACAAGTACACAGCCACCTGTAACCCCAGAGAAAAGCAGCTCAGCT
The DNA here is from genome assembly GCA_946902895.1 of Fragum fragum. Taxonomy (NCBI): domain Eukaryota; kingdom Metazoa; phylum Mollusca; class Bivalvia; order Cardiida; family Cardiidae; genus Fragum; species Fragum fragum. Next base: position 27,693,369 of record OX336368.1, read on the forward strand.
AGTCATCAGGAACCCTCCAGTCCCGGCTCACCGATATTCGCTACAAAGTCAAAATTACCAGGACGAAATTTGATTAACTCACCTTCTCAACCATCATCAAGCTCATCTTCTCCCTGGTTATCAAAAGAAAATGGAGTTTTACATAATGGGAACTCAGCTAAAAAGTGAGTTTTGGTAGAAAAGATATATTAGAAGTACATGTATTTTGCAGATCACTAGCTATGCTGATTGACCTCTGAACCCTTTCCTGTTCAATCCCTGTTTTTTACCTCCCTGTCATTTCTAATTGAGAAAATATTGTAGAGAAAGAAGAAATTGCTTGTAACAAGCGTTTTTTTTCTACAATATTTTCTACCCTACTCAATGGTTATTTTTCAAATCAAACCCATGTTTAATTGTCATCTACAAAACCATTGAATTCAGACAGGTGTAAAAGTTTGAAAATCAGTAGAGTTAAAATGCAGTTCCACTTGAATATCATATTATGATAATTTGCAAAATATATGGTCAAGAAACTTTTTCACTAAAGTTCATCTCATGGGATGTAAATGCTGCTGAAACAGGTCTGAAATTCTGCCGTTAAACTTCGAACCACAGTTGAGGATTACCATCTCCATTATTTTCTATTCTTCAAATTTGGTGGGAAATTGTGTGATATTATCAACTTTTTTTATTATATTAACTTTTACCCACTTATTAGCTTGGCTGTTTTCTGAGAAAACCCGAGGTATTTTCATCACCTTGGCGCCATGTGCGTTGGCTTTGGCGTTAGCGTGACAAACTTTAACCTTGGTCATATCTCTGTTGTTATTGAAGATATCCTCATGAAACTTGGCATGTGTATTGACTATCACAAGAGCTATCTGGACTATCAAGGGGGATAAATCTAAAATCATATTTGTAAGAGTTATACCCCTTTTTTCGACTTAGAATTTTTTCATTATCCAGTACCTGCAGCCAAGCGTTGCACCATGGGCGGTGCTCTAGTTTTTTACTTTTTATCTTGTCTAGGCCTAAAAGAAAGCTTCCAACTTTTCCTGATGAAGAAGTGGACTTCAATGCGTTGTTCTCCATCAAAGACTATGATAGCAAGCTGAGCAGTCTACGTCAGATGTTTCCGAGTAAAAGTGAGGCAGATATACAACAAGGTCTGATTGATGGAGACGGTGACGTGGAGAATGCCATTGACATCATCATTGGTCTTAAAAGTATGTTAACCCATTCCAACACAGTGGAATTTTAGACTGATCCAAATTGAACGGAGCTGCAGACGACAATTTCAAGTTGATAGAATTTTGAATTTTTTCGTCATTTTGGGTAGAAAACATTGTGGATAATGAAGAAATTGCTTGATACAAGTAATTTCTTCATTTTCCACAATGTTTTCAAATGCATTTTTCTTAATTGGTGTAAAAAGGAGGGATTGAGTTGTAATGGGTTAATCCTTTACAAGAGTGAGACGACAACATTTTAGACTCATTCAAATTGAAAGAAGTTGTTTTGATTTTGGACAAGTCTAAAGTTTTGTTGTCTGGTAATGGTTTAAGATTTAAAGTCCTAAAGCCAGAAATCAAGAGGAATTGATTGTTTCAATGTAAAATTTGTATTTTTATTAAACCCTATATTGTGATATCTTGTGTAACTCCCAATCTTCAATCATTGGATGTCATGGGATCAATCCCTTGCGGCGGCACATATCCTTTCCAACATTTGTCTCTCACCAAATGGATGGATAATCGTAAACCTGGGATAAAAATGGGATAGCAGCTGGAGGCTAGGAAAGGGTGAATCAATCAATCTGTCAAAACAATTCACCTATTTTGTTTTGAAATTAAAAGAAAGGGCATAATAGATTTAAGCTGTCATCACTTCATTATAGCGTAAACTTTTAAGACCTTCAACACGTCACCAGGTGGCAAAATTTTTGACTGGTCTAAATTCAACGAAGTTGTAATTTGATCAAAATTGAAAAAAATCTAAAAAAGTTTGTGGATAATGAAGAAATTGCTTGTAACAACTAGCATTGGGCAATCAGTATCAAATCATAATCGATTATCAGTTTTTAGTCAGAAGAATAAATCAACTAATGATCGATTACATAATTGGTTTCTTTAAATCTATTTAGTACTCTGTGAATATGCTATGGCTTTACCACTACTGCCTGCTACTTTGATTTTTCATATTTTATGCAATGATCATTGTATCATTTGTGATGACAGCCTAAATCTATTATGCCCTTTTCTTTTAATTTCAAAACAAAATAGGTGACTTGTAAGCTTTGATTTTGAAACTCTTGATTTTATATTCTGATGGAGTCTTGGTTCATCCTCAAGTTAGAGTTAAAATGAATTGCATTCCCTAAGTAAAAGATTGTTACTAGAGAACAAGTAAACAAGACCAAATTTTTGACATTGATCTCACAAGTTGACTTGATGTAATGTATCAATGATTTATACCTTCATATCTAGCAGAGAATAATCTAGATTTTGCCATCTGTGAGTACCCTGAACTCGCTTATCTGAAACTTGCAAGGAGTCCCAGAAAAAAAATCAAGTCCAGCATAGAAAACAAATGAGTCCCACTTTTCAATTGTAATCGAGTGCAAACAAACAACAATCTTTGTTTTCTGTAGCTAATACTGAATAAGCCTACTTTCAAAATCATATGACCATTGATTATAAAAAAGTAAATACGGTAATAATCATTTCTGAGTTCATATCCAGCATCATCCTTCCCCCAAAAATATAAAAGCTTAAATCTAAGAGCTGGAAGAATCATTTAGCAACTGCAGTCATTTCTTACATGGGGTTATGATAACTGGTACAATGACAGATAAAAATGGGTTACAAACCGATTAATCAATTACGAAATTTCTTAGTTGACTGATTATCATAATTGGAGCCTCAAACCAACTGATTATCAATTATAATCTAACATCAACCCATCACTAGTAACAATGATTTCTTCATTTTCATTACAATGTTTCCAAAGGCTATTTTTGTTTGGTTTTCAGTATTTTCTTCTCTTACACTAAATTTTCTAGGCATTGTTGAACATACAGAACACAACTGTTTCACCTAGCTACCCCTGTATTTTATTGCAAACAATTATCTTTACTATCCTTGTCATGTGTAGAATCACTGTTTTGATGATGTCATGCACTTAAACCTTTCCTGTACAAACTTGGGATTTTATGTTACTGTTATTTTATACTATTTTAAATTGCTTGTCAATGGCAATTTCTCCTATTTTCCCCCGCCGTTTCGGCAAAGGGGATATAGTAATGGTCTCCGTCCGTCATTCCGTCCTTCCGTCACTAAACTTGTCCAGAGCATATCTCTGAAAGTATAATTGCTATCAACTTGAAACTTCATAGGTCGATAGGTCTCATTGAGGAGAAGTGCACTGCACAAGAACCACAACCCCTGCTTGCATAATTTTTGAGTTATTGCCCTTTGTTGTTTTAAACACTTACATTTTGTCCGGAGCAAATCTCTGAAAGTATTATTGCTTTCAAATTGAAACTTCATAGGTGGCTAGATCTCATTGAGGAGAAGTGCAGTGCACAAGAACCACAACTCTTGCTTGCACAATTTTGGAGTTATTGCTTCAGTTTACTATCAAGCTTTTATGGTGGGGGATGGCCATGTCCGACATGGCTCTTGTTCCACAATATTTCCTACCATATAGGATGGTTTCATTTCGAATTGGATTCTATTTTCATTGTCGTCTGCAACCCCTTTCAATTCAGACCAGCCTTAAAATCCCCAAAACAGGAAAAGGTTAAGAAGAAAAATCTTTGTAACTCAATTGACAAATTGCTGGCCATGCCCACTGAGCTCCCAACAGGAAGTTCCACTTAGATAATGAACACCATTCATTGAAACATTTATAGCCAGTTATAAAAAAGTTAAAACATTGGTTTGCAACCCAAACATCGTAACTACAACTTGAATAGCCGCCGTCATAGCACAGTTGATAGCGCGTTGGACAGTCAATGTAGAGGTCCCGGGTTCGATCCCCGATGGCGGCACTCATCCTTTCCGACTATTTGTCTCTCACCAATGGGTCGTTAATTGTAGACCTATGTGGGATAGCAGCTGAAGGCTAGGAAAAGATGTAATGGTAGTACTGGTGTGAGAAATACCAGGATTCCATTGTTAGGTGCAGCCGCCTCAATATAACTGAAAGATTGTTGAAAGCGGCGTAAAACCCAATTCAATCAAACAAACAAACAACTTGATTAAGCTTTAGTTATGATGTTTTAAGTCGCCTGCTTCATATTACAGGCAGCCTAGAGTCAAAGTCTACTGTCTGAATAAATGATCTAATTTGTTGACTATTTCTATGATTGACAGTTGCAATCCATCAATTTTCTTTGAGGAAAGCTGATCATCAGATCTACATTGTTAAGGAAAGTTATGAAACCTGTAAAGGCTTGCTTACTAACTTTTCTTTTCTTCTTTTGGCTCTTTTGGCTCAGATCAGCTTAAAAATCCTTGTCTCTCTGGTTAGAAAACAATTTGAAAAATGCAGAAATTGCTTGTTACAAGCAATTTCTTTATTTTCCACATTGTTTTCCAGAACTATTTTCTTGAGGGGTGTAAAAAGAATGGATCGTTTGGGAATGGGTTAAAGAAAATATCTTAACAGATCCTATATCTCTTTTAGATAAAAATAGTTTCAAGCGGATAAGAACAGACAATCATGACAGTACGTCTGACCCAGACACTCCTATACAGCCTCGAAAACGAATACGGCAAATATCAAGTGATAGTGAAGAGGAGCTTGACTCACAGCAAACGGTATCATACAGTCTACAATCTCAAAGATCAGACGCTACTGAGTTCTATGACTTGACACAAGACGACGATGACGATGGCGTGGAAGAGGATGAAATAACAGAGGATCAGGAGAAAAAAGTGCGGTTCTTAATTGACTGCTTTAAAGATAAAACAAGAAAGGTAAGAAGATTGACCAAATTGAGGACATTTTAGGAAGAAGAAATGTTGGTAACTAACATCTTTTTCTCTCCAAAAATATCTTTTAGCCTTCTGAACCAAATGCTACTGATTTTGCCACTCATTACATTCTGTTTGTCATGCAAAACCTCTTTAACCCATTCCCACACAGCAAAATTTTAGACTGGTCCAAATTGAAAGAAGCCACAGACAACAATTTTTAGTTGATGAAATTTTAAATTTTTTCATCTTTTTGGATAGAAAGTAATGTGGATAATGAAGAATGTGCAAGCGATTTCTTCATTTTCCCACAATGTATTCCTAAGCTTAATCCTGAGGTGCGTAAAAGAGCAGGCTTGAAAGGGGATGTAAATACATTAGCGATGTTAACAAGAGTGTTCCATTGTTCTTTACTCTAAAGGAAAAAGATACTGAACTTTATACCAACTAAAAAATTTCAATTGCAACTTCTTTTAACTATGACCAGTCTAAAATTTTGTCTTGTAATGGGCTAAGAGAGATTCAAACTGGGGCTTTTGTAGTTAAATCTTTAACCCAATTAGATAATTTTGTGTATAACAGGATATATAACACTAGAAAAGAGAAAGAAAATCTAAAGAGATTTTTTTACCTTTAGGTTATAATGAGGTGATAAGGGGAGGGGGTGGGGGGTTAAAAATACAAAAAGAGGAGGAAAAGAATATGCTCACCTGGGAAATATCTAAGAATTTTCAGTGCAAAGTTACATTCTGCTTAGGTGTGATTACCTCTATATATTCTCCCAAACAGTGTTAGAAAATAGATTTGCTTTTATGTTAATTTTTAAACCGGATCATTTTCTTTACAGCAAATAGTAAGAGCTCTTTCAAAGAATAGCTGGGTTGTAGCAGATGCCACAGCGTCCCTAAGTAATGACATATCTCTTAAATCTGTGACGTCAGAAAATAGAATCAAGGCAAAGGCTAACTCTCCAATCAAACCTAATAAAAGTAAGTTTGGCCTTTATTTTTGGGGTTGTGTTGAAAGAATGGTGCATATTGTTTTTAGCTGTCTCAATCTATATGTCTCTCCAACTGTATGCAAAACTTGTTAAAGAACTTGACTTTATTCTGTTTTGATCTAAGCTTGATGTTTGTAGAAATCTCTAGTCAGTAGTTACTTTCTCAGACTAATGACAAGATCAAGGTCCTCTATCAAGGTCAATTGTTGGTTGATAGAGAGAAACTACCTTAGGATTGTCAATCTGTCCATCCAGATTCTGTCCAGAGCTCAACTCCACAATAGGGCTGCCAATCGCCAATGATGCAAATTGCCACAAAAGAATAATTCTGGCTCCAAAATCGGCTTATTGGCTTTTTTACTGGTGACAACTTTCAAATTAACTGTGAAACAAGGTAAAGAGATGTTGAGTCCATTGAAAGAATCAATGTAAGCTTTTATCATTCACACTTATGCTGAATGGTTTGGAAGACATAGGGTCATAAATAGCTATTGCATACCTAGATCAGTCAAGACAAATTAGTTACTCATTGCCGATATTCATTGTAACATTGCTTGAGTAACTACTGGGTACCATAATGTAAACAAAGATGCAATAGTTACAATGCTTGAGCTGAAAATTTCACAATTTGTTATCCTCAATCATATTTTATTATTCATTGCGTTACTGATTTTATTCAAACATGATAGAATTTTTCTTTTCTATCTATAAGTATTTGAACATAAGAAAGTAATCAAAGTATTGGGGGTTTCCAAAATATGTCCCGGCTGCACATATTCTTTTTGACATTTGTCTCTCATCAATGGATGGATAATCGTAAAGTGGGATAGCAGCTGGAGGCTAGGAAAGGAAGTAGTGGTAGTACTGGTGTGAGAAATACCAGGAATCCATTGTTAGGTGCTCCAGCTGCAGTGATATGACTGAAGTACTGTTAAAAGCTGTGTTAAACCCCATTCAATCAATCAATCAATCAATCAACCAAATTATGTCCCATGTTTGTGAAAGAGTTTCAAATGAATATGGGACACTTGTTCTCAATCATAAGAAGGTGTATAACTGAGAATTTTTCGGATCGGTTCAAAATTTAACCCATTTCTACACAATCCTGCTTTTTTTACACCCCTCAAAAAATTGTTTTTTTTCTACCCATCAAGACCAAGATTTTCAAATTTTGATCAACTGAAAAATTTAATCTGCAATTGTTTTCATTTTTGAACCAGTTTAAATGTTTCTTTCTGGAAACAGTTTAGTGGATGGGTTGAGAAATATTTTGGCATCTGTGAATGGGTTAAGTATTTAAAATTTTACATTGACCAGATACAGTGTCGCTTGATGATGATGACGATGATGAAGAGGATTATGGGAATGAATCAGACGGAAGTGAAGACAGCATTGAGGTAAATTTACTTTTAAGATTACAGACGAATCTGTGTACAGCAGCCAGTCAAGGGAGAGGGCCAAATAGGCTGCTGTACACAGATTGGCTGCTGTTCACAGTATCAATAGGGCGGCCATTTTGTAATACCATTTTGGGTTAGCTCATTAACAGATCACAAAACTTTAGACTACTTCAAATTCTAATAAGTTCTAAACTTCCATTTCAAGTGTCTTTTAAAAAAAGAAAAGGCACTTTGTACCATTTGTACCATTTAAAACAGAAAATATTGTGACAGTATTGAAAATATCCTGAGTAAATCTCGTTTACGTTTAGCAACATTTTGGACCTGGGTACGACCTACACCAAACTCACTAGCAATAATCCTAGAAGACCGTTCAGAGTCAAGCATACAAACCACTTTCACACGATCCTCTAGAGAGAGGAACTTACGTTAAGAGAGCGACATGATAGCAAGATTTAACAGCAAAAGCAAGTTTTCATCCATTTTAAAGACCTCAAGAAATCGGTTTTCTAAATGTGTAAACAACCTATAATGCTCAAGTTCATTTTATTTAAAAAGACCCGACAACTTAAAAAAATCCGTCTCTTCTGATCAATAACCATCGCTCAAATAGATCAAATTGACCAAATAAATATCAATGGCTAATTACACGTCAATTAATCAACTACATGGGATTAAGTCGATAATAAATTGTTTATATCTTGTACATTACGATAAGGCGACTTCGGCAGTTACTATAGTAGTGATTATCGATTTTTTCGAACACGACTAATCGCTAGATGACCGTTGTTTAGGTGCGATATACTGTTGACAATAGACCAAATAAGGAATTTGCACGGGGGGGACTCGAGTGGCCGCTGTCGGCAGATTGGCCGCTGTGCATAGTTGGCCGCTAACACAGATTTGACTGTATTTTGATGGCTGGCAAACCAGGCGTACATGAAAAAAGTAAAAGTAATTTGGAACTAATTGGATGTAGATTTTTACTTGTGAATTATCTTGTAACTATCAGTACTTACTATCAATAGCATTGAATAGCATTTGAGCAAATTTCAAGTTAGTATCATCTACAGAGCAAAAATGGGCAGTGGCCATAGCGCAGTTGATAGTGCATAAGACTCCTAATCTTTGGGTCCTGGGTTTGATCCCAAGTTGCGTCAAATATCCTTTTCAACATTTGTCTTCTACCAATGGGTTGATGATCGTAAATGTAAATTGGATGAGCAGCTGGAGGCTCGGAAAGGATGAAATGGTAGTACTGGTGTGAGAAATATTGGGAATCCATGGTTAGATGCTCCAGCCCCATGATATGACTAAAATACTTCTAAAAGTGGCATTACACCCCATTCAATGTATCAATTAATCCATCAACTATAGCCCTTGTCCTGCTTAACCCTGATTATACATGTTTTGGCAGTAGGCATACATGCAGTCTGATCTTAGTCTACACCATCTGTTTATCCCTGTTGAACAGGAGTTGTTCATAAAACTAATTGTCTACAGCAATATTAGTCATCTGCAAGAGCTTCCAGTGCTTACAGTCCTTTGATTTAAATGTATCATTTTGAAACAGATTTAATTCAGCATGACAAGGGTTAATATAAGTGTGTTTGAGATGAGTTTTTTTGGGTTTTTTTGCCCCCCCCCCCCTCGATAGATCGGGGGCATATTGTTTTACTGGCATCAGTCTGTGTCTGTCTGTCCGTCTGTTTGTCTGTCTGTCTGCAAAACTTAACCTGCCAACTTAACATTTTCCTATTACTACAACCCTGCTTAAGTTACAATGCTAATATTTGGAATGGTGATAGGTCTCAACAAGGCGCAACTGGGGAAGGTCATTTCATCAAGGTCAAGGGCAAAATTTTTACCCTTTTCCCTAAAACGTTCCTCAAAAACTTAACCTGCCAACTAAACATTTTGCTATAACTTCATCTCTAATTAAGTTACAATGCTAATATTTGGTATGTAGATAGGTCTCAACAAGGCGCAACCTGGGAAGGTCATTTCATCAAGGTCAAGGTCAAAATTTTAACCCTTTTCACTAAAAAAAAAAAAAAATCAATAAAAATCACCTGTTTCTAAAGATTTCCTGTTTTGGGGGGCATGGTGTTTCACAAACACATCTTACTTCATTCTAATCTCTTGAATTACAGGAAGAAAGTGGGGATGCTAAGTCAGTTATACTAAGTTTCTTTGAAGATGCGTCATTTGAAGAGCTGATTGCTACTCCTGGTTGTTCAAAGAAGAAGGCTGAACTCATTGTTAGTCATCGACCATTTAAAACATGGGACACCATGGTAAGTTAGAGCGCTCTGCCAAATGGATACATTGTTGTTAGTTATACCCGGACCTGAGATGTATTTTTCTTCATCATTTTTGTTGAGCCCACTTGCGTTGAGCGAGACATAGTTGTCACTATGACAAGTTGGTGTATGTGCGTTAGTGCATTAGTTAGTCCGTCTGTCTGTCCGAAATTTGTCCGGATTACTCCTACATTTATGGATGGATTTCAAAATAACTTGGCACAATTATTCTCCATCATGAGTAGATATGCCATTCGAAAGAACTTTTTGGATAGCTTCAAGTTCAAGGTCACAGCTCAAGGTCAAACACTAAAATTGTGCTTGTCCAGAGCATTTCTCCTACAATTATGGATGGATTTCAAAATAAATTGGCATAATTATTCTCCATCATGAGCAGATGTGCCATTTGAAAGAATTTTTTTGGATAGCTTCAAGTTCAAGATCAAAGCTCAAGGTCAAACACTAAAATTGTGGTTATCTGGAGCATGTTATCTACAAAACTTTGTGAGCTTGACAGCAGTCGTCCTGGGACAACCATCTAGTATTGATAATTGTTCTTATTTATGAATTTTGGAAAAAGCACTCATAAGATCAAGTTTATTGTTACCCATTCCTACAAATAAATGTTTTTGATGCCTAGAGAAATTAACTCCAAATTGTTGTCTGCAACTCCTTTCAATTTGGACCAGTCAAAAATTTTGCCATTTGGTAATGTGTTAAGGGGCTAATTAAAAATCTTATTGCTTGTAGAGGATAGAAAGTCTGCAGAATGCTTGCGTAACCTTCTATTGTTTTTCGAAAATTTGGACTGGTCCAAATTCAAATGGGTAGCAGACAACAGTATAAAGTAAGCAATTCAGAAAGTAACCATCCTATATGAGGTAGCCATCCTATATGATAGAAAATATTGTGGGAAAAGAAGAATGACTTGTTACAAGCCATTTCTTCTTTTTCTAAAATGTTTTCTTAAGTATATTATCACAGAGACAAAAAATCGGGGATTAAGCTGAAAATAAGTGTGGCTTGAAAGACACATTTCTAGGTAATTGTGAGACACAATTGTGTATTGATGAATCTTGCAGTGATTATTAACCCTTTCCTATACAATCCCTGCTTTTCACGTCCCTGTAATTTTATTCTTGAGAAAACATTGTGGAAAAAGAAGAAATTGCTTGTGACAAGCAATTTCTTCTTTTTCCACAATATTTTCTACCCTACTCAATGGTTATTTTTCGAATTAAAGCCACTTTAAATTTTCGTCTGCAAAACCTTTGAATTTGGACAGGTCTAATATTTTGCAAAACAGGAAAGGGTTAAGTTTATAAGCCCTTAATCTCTTTTGGGAAATATCTTGCACCTGGATAATAGTTTTACAGCAGGATGTAATTGATAGTCTTTGTTTGGCTTAAACTTTTCTGTTTTCATACCCCCCATTCCCCTGGAAATAATAGATTTGCGGCATATATATATTTGTCCTGTCAGTTTGTCCATCAAAAACTATAATCTTTGGTCATAATTTTTGAATGGTGAGAGATGGGGGGGTCCTTCATATTTTTTATCACCATTCCTTGCAGTGGTGTGGAATTACAGATTGTCTCCTCTTGTCTTCTGTTTTTCTACTTGTTCAAATTTAAAACAAACCTGTCTGCAAAAAAGATGAAGAGAAAAATTTTGAGAAAACATAGTTGTTATTATAGAAAATGCTAGAACCCAGGAGTTTCTTTGTTAACCACAATATTTTCTACCATTCAATACATAATTAATTTCAAATATCATATATGATGAGTTATCTTTGAGATTTATTTTGTACCATGCCAAGATTTACCCTGGTATTTACTTGTCTGTAACTAGAACAGCACAAGTCAGGCATGATAATTCACCTCCCTGCCTTGTAATTAGGTCTTTGATATGGAACAAAGTTCAAGGTCATGGTGGAGGGTCAAAGAACCTAGTCACTTTCTGAAATATTGCAGTTATATGGGTGTTTGTGCCTATCAAACACAAATTCATTCAGACCGTCTATGTTTTAACCCATTCCCAAACAATTATGTCTTTTTATAACTTCACGAAAAGAGTTTGGGAAGACAATGTGTAGTATGAAGAAATTGCATGATGCAAGTTATTCCCTCATTTTTCAGTCTGTTTTCTATGCAGAAATATAAAGAAATTCTATGGACTTCAAATAGTTGTCTCCACCTTTTAGAATGTGGACAAGTCTCAAACTTGATAGTCTTATCATGGGTAAAATTATTCACCTCTATTCAATTTTTACAACAGATGGAGAAATTCACAACTGTGAAAGGGTTGTCATATGACCTTATCAGTGGATGTCGAGAAGTAATCAAAATTCGTGAAGTTATAATCCGTCTTATGCAGCGTTGTGAAAAAATTTCCTCGTCAATGGGAGAGGTTGTGTCCAATCTTATTCATTCCAACACACAGCTAGATGATGCTAATCATATCACTAAACAACCAAGTAATCTGAATCCAGAGTAAGTCATGTATGGCAGAATGTCGGAAGAATATCCTGAATATCCTGAATAGTTCGATAACTTTCTTATTCATCTGTTTAACTAAATGAGATTTGCACAATAAACTATATGATTCATAGGGTAATCTAAATGAGATTTAACCCATTACAACTCAATCCCTCCTTTTTACGCACCTCAACGAAAAAGCTTTGGAAAACATTGTGGAAAGTGAAGAAATTGCTTGGATCAAGCAATTTCTTCATTATCCACAATGTTTTCTATCCAAAATGACAAAAAAAATTAAAATTCCATCAACTTGAAATTGTCATCTGCAGTTCCTTTCAATTTGGACCGGTCTAAAATTCCACTGTGTTGGAATGGGCTAAACAATAAACAATGTGATTCATAGGAATATTATGCCCACACCATGTAATGGCAACAGGCATATAGAGTTACCTTGTTCTGTGTGTTAACCCTTTCCTGCTTATTGAAATTTTAGACTAGTCCAAATTGAAAGAGGTTGCAGACAACAATGAAAACTGGATGCCATTTGAAATGAAAGCATCCTATGTGGTAGAAAATATTGTGGAAAAAGGAGAAATTGCTTGTTACAAGCAATTTCTTCTTTTTCCTCAATGTTTTCTCGAGTATAAAATCACAGGAACGTAAAATCCCGTATTTGAACGGGAAAGGGTTAATGTGTGCATGCTTGGGGTTTATATGTGTGTTGGAGTGTATGCCCAATTCTTGGCATCAGCATATCTTCTACTTTAATTGATGAATTTCAAAATAACTTGGCACAGTTGTTTTCCTTGAACAGTACTAGTGTCATGCTTAAATTTCTTTTGGATATTTGTAAGATTAAATTAAAAAACTCAAGGTAATGTAACAAGCAATTAAGGGTATCATAGCAAACATATGTGTTGTACAAGTAATGAATCAGATAAATGCTTGCCTGATGTCGCTATCAGAAATTTATTTTAACTGATATTGACCATAAATTAAATACAGTTATCTGGTCACTTGAGAAATATTGACTGTATTTATTGAATTGAGAAAACTTATCTATTTGCACAGCGAAATGTAATTTTCAAGTCAATATTATAATATCAGAGAATCAATTAAGCAATGGGGGTATAAAAGGAAAAAATATAAAAAAGTACAGATGACAATTAAAAACAGAACAGTCTGTGGACATTACTATACTCTATAAAAATGGCTTCAATCGTCGCTATTTATAACCATTACCGCATTTAGAATGGTCCTCAATTTCGAATTGAAGTGTATTAAATAGACAGGGAACCCAACAGCAGAGCATGCGCAGTAAATTCTTTCCGTTTCCTGTACTTGATAAGAAGAAATAATTTAAATTAATAGGCCTGCCACCAAAAGGCAACACAAGACTTTTTTTAAGAGCCTGGATATCGGCGCTAAATCATAATTAATGGATAAGGGGAAAGACAGTGAAAGCCAATCTATCGCGGGGGACCAAACAAACTCTGTTTCATCTAAATGCCAAACTTTAGAAATCATGGTTGAAATGTCATGATGTTGTAAGAAACACAAGAAGAAATCTGGGTGACTGTTATTTGTCTTGAGACAAACCTCGGATAAGAGTAATCCATTTACTACTGGTGCACAAAATACCACACGACCGGGTGCACATATTGAGCCATTTAAAGTCAAAATACCACATTCAATCTACTAGGGACAGCCTGCATCAAAGTTAGTTTGACAGAGCTACCTCCAATATGTGTGATAAACTTCAGTCATAAAGTTACTTATTTGTGCTGTGAGAACTGCTTATTATATGTCTAAGACAGATATTGCCATTTTAAATGTTGGCCTTACAAGAATAGGTTTGGTTAGACTTGAAGGACATGAAAATAGGTGAAAATGCTACTTATTCATCAAGACCTTATTTTTTGTCCTCAAATTTTCAGTAATACATCTAATATTGTAGTGAAAACTACATGAATTAGTTCAGTTTATATCATCTTTACGAGAGATTTATCAATGAATCGGCATATTGCTTAGGGTTTTTTAACATTTCCCCCCCCCCTTAGCATTTGTCAATCCCCCATTTCAGTAATTGAACTAAATCCTGGATGAAACACTGAATATAGGTGATGTTAAGCTTGCAAGTTTGAATGAATTTGGAAATACAATTTTCAGAAAGAGGTCACAAGGTAACATAGCAAGGCTCCAGATAAAATTTTGAGATGAAAACCTAAATTATTAATTTCTTATCCAAAACCTATTTTGCGTGTACTCATTGGAATTGTCTTATGAGTTTTAATGAATACCCACAGCATATGGTTTGCTGCATGATAAATGAAATTTCACATGTCGAGATGGAATTACTCCTTCTACCATTATACATGTATCTGCTTGTTTAAAATTTAGAGTTTGTGAATTCTGCAAATGATACAGTGCCAAAAAACTGTAACTTGTATATCAATTTTCAGTTTGCAGCTAAAACCCTTTCAAATGGTTGGATTGAACTGGTTGCGTATAATGCATTCTCAAGAGCTGAATGGTATTTTGGCTGATGAAATGGTGAGTTATGATACCTACATTATGAACATTCTGGAAAAAAGTGAAAATATCAAATGATGACTAAGGATGAGAATAATTTTTTAGCTCACCTGAGCACATAGTGCTCAAGTGAGCTATTGTGATCGTCTTTTGTCCGGCGTCCGTCCGGCGTGCGTCGTGCGTCGTGTGTCGTGCGTCGTGCGTCGTCCGTCAACAATTTCTTTAAATGACATCTCCTCCTAAACCACTGGGCCAATTTGAACCAAATTTGGCAGAAATGTTCCTTAGGTGGTCCCCTTCAAAAATAGCTAAAAGAATTGAAATCCTTTAAAAACTCTGGTTACCATGGCAACAAAAGTGAAATTTTAAAATAATCTTAAAAAATCTTCTCCTCCTGACCCAGAAGGCATAGAGCCTTGATATTTTGCATGAAGCATCAGTATATTGACCTCTTTCAAAATAGCTAAAATCATGATCCTCGGGTCTCCAGGGGCAGAGCCCCAGGGGGGTGGGGTTTAAATAGAAATAAAGAACGATTTTTTAAATGACATCTCCACTCAAACCACTGGGCCGATTTGAACCAAATTTGGCAGAGATGTTGCTTAGGTGGTCCCCTTCAAAAATAGCTAAAAGAATTGAAATCCGTTAAAAACTCTGGTTGCCATGGCAACAAAAGTGAAATTTTAGAATAATCTTTAAAAATCTTCTCCTCCTGACCCAGAAGGCGTAGAGCCTTGATATTTTGCATGAAGCATCAGTATATTGACCTCTTACAAAATAGCTAAAATCATGATCCTCGGGTCCCAAGGGGCGGAGCCCCAGGGGGTAGGGGTTTATATAGAAATAAAGAACGATTTTTTAAATGACATTTCCTCTCAAACCACTGGGCCGATTTGAACCAAATTTGGCAGAGATGTTGCTTAGGTGGTCCCCTTCAAAAATAGCTAAAAGAATTGAAATCCGTTAAAAACTCTGGTTGCCATGGCAACAAAAGTGAAATTTTAGAATAATCTTTAAAAATCTTCTCCTCCTGACCCAGAAGGCGTAGAGCCTTGATATTTTGCATGAAGCATCAGTATATTGACCTCTTACAAAATAGCTAAAATCATGATCCTCGGGTCCCAAGGGGCGGAGCCCCAGGGGGTAGGGGGTTATATAGAAATAAAGAACGATTTTTTAAATGACATTTCCTCTCAAACCACTGGGCCGATTTGAACAAAATTTGGCAGAGATGTCGCTTAGGTGGTCCCCTTCAAAAATAGCTAAAAGAATTGAAATCCGTAAAAAACTCTGGTTGCCATGGCAACAAAAGTGAAATTTGAAAATAATCTTTAAAAATCTTCTCCTCCTGACCCAGAAGGCGTAGAGCCTTGATATTTTGCATGAAGCATCAGTATATTGACCTCTTACAAAATAGCTAAAATCATGATCCTCGGGTCTCCAGGGGCAGACCCAGGGGGGGGGGGTATAGGCATGAAGCATAAGTTCACAGACTTCTTTCTTATTTTTGAAATTATAACCCATGGAAAAAGTTTTTTCCTTCCTTCAAATCGGCACTAAAGCCTTGGAATTTGTAATTTGGACTTTTGGATTCCCAGGTTCATAGTCTTTATATGTAATTGTGGCCCACTTGTTTCATAATCCTTACCTTAATATGAAATTAGACTGTTGAAAGAAAAAGAGCCTTTATCTCAGGTGAGCGCCCCAGGGCCAACGGCCCTCTTGTTTAAATTTTGGTTTTAAATTTTGGCTTTACAATCTTCTGTTGACTCACAGTTTCTTTCAAAATCTCCTTACCCATTCCTGTTTTTCTCGTCTTTTTACGCCCCTCAAGAATACAGCTTTTGAAAAGATTGTGGATGATGACATATTTCCCCAGCTGTTTTCTTGAGGGGAATGGGTTAAATGCATTGTGTAGATAAAACCAACTTTCCAATTTTTTATACAGGGACTAGGAAAGACAATCCAAGCAATATCATTTCTTGCCCACCTACTGTCTGAAGGTGAAACAGGACCACATGTTATAATTGTTCCTTCATCAACTATAGGTGAGAAGATCTTATAACATTTCTTTATTTCAATACTATGCTCATAGTCACAAGACAAAATAATACAAATATAGTAATCATGGGATGTCATGGATTCGATCCCAGGCGCTGGCAAATATCCTTTTTGACATTTGTCTCTCACCAATGGGTGGAAAATCGTAAACCTAAGTGAGAAGTGCGAGAAATACCAGGAATCCATTGTTAAGTACTCCAGCCTCTGTAATATGTCAGCAATACTGTTTAAAGTGGCATTAAACCCAATTCAATCAATCAATCAATACAAATATAGTATTCCAAGGAAATGACAATCAATGTGAAATAATGGAAACGTTTAACATTGATAGCTACTAATTGTATAGAGTTTGGGATGTTTTTTCCCTTTTGTGACTGTATGCTTCATCATTGCTTGTGATCCTGTGAGTCAGCTTAGGTGTTTCCAATTTTAAGATTCATGTAACATTCATCCATGATAATTTCTAATCATATTGCCCTCTCTCACCCTGTGAAATTGAGCATTTGAAACTCTTACTCTCATGCGTTCTGTAATAGTCCCCCTTGAAATTTTAACCTTTTTCCACTCAATGATGCTTTTATACACCCCTCAATATGAAAGCTTTGGAAAACATTCTGGAAAATGAAGAAATTGCTTTTTATTAGCAATTTTTTCAATACCCATAATGTTTTCTTTCCCAAATACAATGATTTTAAAGATCTGGTCAACCTGAAATTTTCATCTGCATCATCTTTGAATTTGGACTGTTTTAAATTTTTATCATGTAGGAATTGGTTAATCTGTACTGAAATGTTGTCCAAAGCAATAGTTGTACAGTATTGTATGCTCTGAACTTAAATTAAGTGGAAACGCTCCTGTTGATTATGATTTTTATCTATACAATTTTAATGACTCAACTGCTGTCCGTCCATCCATCCGTATGTACGTCCACTTTTCTCGTGAGCGCAACTCCTCCTTAGTTTCTGGATGGATCTTTTTGAAACTTGGTCAGTGTTATCACATTTATTGATAGATGCGCATGAAGTAAGGATTTTATTGTTCATTGATTTTTGCCTCAGTTATGCCCCCTTTAAACAAGTCTCTGGGGCTTATTGAAATTGCAGCCTTGTGAATGCAACTCCTCCTAAGTTTCTGGCTGGATCTTTTTGAAACTTGGTCAATGGTATCACCTTTATTGGTAGATGTGCATGAAGTAAGGATTTTATGGTTCATTGATTTTGCCTCAGTTATGCCCGCTTAAAACTTAGTCTCTGGGTCTTATTGAAATTGCAGCCTTATGAATGCAGCTCCTCTTAAGTTTCTGGCTGGATCTTTTTTGAAACTTGTTCAATGGTATCACCTTAACCCATTCCCACACAAGCCCTCCTTTTTACGCTCCTCGAGAAAAAAGCTTTGGAAAACATTGTGGAAAATGAAGAAATTGCTGGATCAAGCAATTTCTTCATTATCCACAATGTTTTATATCCAAAAAGACAAAGAAAATTTAAATTCCACCAACTTGAAAATACCATCTGCAGCTTCTTTCAATTTGGACCAGTCTAAAATTTTGTTGAGTTGGAATGGGTTAATTGGTAGATGTGCATGAAGTAAGGATTTCATGGTTCATTAATTATTCCCTGACTTATGCTCCCTTAAAACTTAGTATCTGGTGCTTATTGAAATTGCAGCCTTGTGAATGCAACTTCTCATTACTTTTTGTCATGATTTAAATGAAACTCGGTCAATGTCATCACCATAATTTGTAGGTGTACATGGATCAAGGATTTTATGGTTCATTGCAAGAGTTATGCCTCTTGACACTTAGTCTCTGGGCCTGTTCAATCAATCAATCATAACAGTTTGAACTTGACAATTTAAAAAGGTAGTCTGCAAACGTTTTGTATTTGGTTCTGTCAAAATAAGTAGTGTCTACAGTTATTTTCGTGAAACAGCAGCAAAGTGGCGGCGTATATTGTGACTGGCACTCTTGTTCTGGGTTGAAAACATTGTGGAAAATGAGAAAACTGCCTGTTGCAAGAAATTTCTTCATTTTCCACAATGTTTTCTAAGAGTCCTTTTCTTTAGAGGTATCAACAAGAGTCACTGTGTGGACATGGGAAAATTACCTTTTCACAGATTTAGGACCCTGATATTCATTCAAAATGTTTATGCATCAGGAATTTTGAATATTGAATTTTCATGACACTTCTCTGAAGAGTTCAAAATTGTGTCACTTTGAATTTTGGACTTTGAATTTTAACTCATTCACTGATTAATTACTCTTAGTTTTCATAAGATAGCAATCTTAAATGTAGATTTTGATACATTTTTAAATTCCTTATTAAGTGAAGAACTATTTGAGGACATGCTTCACATTTCTGATAATTGGACCACATGCTTCATATTTCAGATAATTGGACCACATGCTTCAAATTTCAGATAATTGGACCACATGCTTCATATTTCAGATAATTGGCCCACATGCTTCATATTTCAGATAATTGGACCACATGCTGCATATTTCAGATAATTGGACAACATGCTTTTTTTTTCAGATAATTGGATAAGAGAAGCAAAGCGCTGGTGTCCTTCTCTCAAAGTTTTGATTTATTACGGGTCACAGGAAGATAGACGGTCAACAAGACAATATATTCTATATAATAATGAAGATTTCCATGTCATTATCACCACGTAAGTACATGTCTTAAAATGTTCTTATATGAATGTTACCTAATTCTTATTGAAAATATGTAGCATTGCTGTGTATATCCCCTCACACAATATTTTGTACCCATATATTCAGGTATTATATGTTATTTCTATCTGCATTTATTGTTACCAGATGACAAAATTTAAGACTAGTCCAAATTGAAGGCAGTTCTAGATGACAATTCAAATTGTGCTTAGACTGAATAATTGGATCCAGATAGGTTAGAAAAATTGTAAGTAAAGGAGAAATTACATTTTACTAGCATTTTCTCCTTTTCCAACAACATTTTCCCGAAGTCATTTTCTCCAACAGCGTTTAAAACTTTGGATTAAGTTGAAATGGGTTAAATTACTGCAATGGAAATGAAATCATGTGTAATGGGGAGACAGATTTAAAATATTGTGTTACAGGATATATGGAGTGGGAATATAATAAACAAATTTTACATCAAATGCATTATAAAATGAAAAGCATGCATTTTCCATTTTGTGAACTGAAAGTGTTTTACTTGAAATCTTGTAAACAAATTGAATTTATGGTATTGGAGAACAAACTCTTGTACATAGAGTTTTGAAGCAATGTACCATGAAATTTTACATACTCCACTGATCAGAGTTAGGATAAAACTTCAAACAGACACATACAAATCTTTTGCCATGAACTTTATTGTAGGTATAATATGGTAACCGGTAGTGTAGAAGATCGAGCCTTGTTTAAGAAGTTTGAATTTCACTATGCCATATTTGATGAAGGTCACCTGTTAAAAAATATGTCATCACTCAGATACCAGAATCTCATGAGAATTAGTGTGAGTAGAATGTTATCCTCTTGTGGACCTCTGACAAGACAGTGGGATGGAAAATTCAAGCATAGAACACACAAACAAATACACAAAAATATAGTTGGCTATCCAAACATGGTACCTACAGCTTGAATTAGCTGTGATTATAACTTTAACCCATTCCCACACAATACTGCATTTGACGCCCCTCAAGTAAAACAATTTCGAAAATATTCTGTAAATGAAGAAATTGCTTCCAACAAGCAACTTGTTCATTTTCCACAATATTTTCTACGAAGAAAGTTGAAAAAAATCTAAAATTCATAAACTTTAATTTATTGTCTGGTACTCATTTCAATTTGGACCAGCCTAAAATTGTGCCTTCTAATAATGGGTTAAAGTCTCCTATCTATGGAAATGCTTTAGATAAATGTTAGAGGTCAACATTTCACTTAATGAATGCTAAATGAATGATTTCATTGGTCAAGCCATTTCTGATTGGCAGTGGTAATCCATCAAAGGTTGAAAAAACATGTAGTTATGGCATATCTGTCTACCACCAATGAATTGATGCCATGCATGTGTTAGAGAACAACTTTTTTTGCCCCCCGCATCGATAGATCAGGGGCATATTGTTTTACCGGTGTCCGTCTGTCTGTCCATCTGTCTGTCTGTCTGCAAAACTTAACCTGCCAACTAAACATTTTCCTATAACTTCAACCGTGACTAAGTTACAATGCTAATATTTGGTATGAAGATAGGTCTCAACAAGGCGCAACTGGGGAAGGTCATTTCATCAAGGTCAAGGTCAAAATTTTAACCCTTTTCCCTAAAACAAAGAAAAAAACAATAAAAATCACCCGTTTCTAAAGAATTCCTGTTTCGGGGCATAGTGTTTCACAAACACATCTTGTTAGCTCTGAATTGAAATGGTGATTTGATTGGTTTATAAGTTTATAGATGGAAATTGCTGTGATAGTAATCTGAGGAAAGATTTATGGTTGTAAAAGTTACACATGAAATTCTTCTGATTCTTGACTGTTTGTAATTGACCATCACAACCAATTAAACCCTTTTACGTTAAAAAAAGAAATACATAAGAATTTATCTCTGTTTGTATGACTATAATTAATCAGTCTGTTTGAAAAGTGATAGCATGTCAGACTACTAATCATTGGGTCCCAGGTTCAATCCAAGACAGTGGCAAATATCCTTTCCGTCATTTGTATCTTGGGTGTATAATTGTAAACCTAAGTCGGAAGAGCAGCTGTAGGCTTGGAAACAACGTTGTGGTAGAACTGGTGTGAGAAATACCAGAAATCCATAATTAGGTGCTCCAGGTGAAATATTATTAAAATGGCATTATACCCCATTTCAATCAATTGATCAATCTGTTAAGACAGTGATTCTAATTGAAAGTCATTCTATTTCAAGATAATGATGAATGGCACAAAACACGTAATGCTTGCTTGTGTTAGATAAACAGGCAGATTTTGTGTAAGTTCCAAAGAGTTTTGTTCAAATTACCTACCATTACTAGAATAAATCATGAAATAGTTCTTTATAAATGTTAACCATTTCCTAAATTTTGACTAAAGTTGTGATCCTTTTCAAAACTTGTTCGTGAAATTTTAGTCGCAAAAAATGTGGGTGTGACTGGGCAGGGCTTATCAGAATTGGGGAAATCATAGAAAAATTCTTTAAAAATCTTCTCCTCCTAAACCATTGGGACAATTTGAACTAAACTTTGCAGAAATGTTACTTTGGTGACACTTGTTCGTAAAGCTATGATTCCCAAAAATATGTAAGCATTGCTTGGCTGGCCATATCAGACTCTGAGAAATCATTCAATTCTGGCCCTCTGTTTGATGTTTGATTATATCCGCTAATTTTTATCCAGCCCCCATGTTGTCAGCCATGATATAGTTGTCACAATATCATATTTGTGTTAGTGGGTACATTTGTGCGTGCATCCATCTGGAATTTTCTCCAGAGCATAACTTCTACATTTATGGATGGCTTTGAAAATTACCTAGCACAGTTGTCATTCTTGATGAGTGCCTGTGTTCCGCAAAAGTTTTTTGTAGTACCCCCAATGCCAAGGGCAGCAGCTGAAGGTCAAACAACAAGAAATGACCTTGTCCGGAGCATAATTTCTACATTTATGGATGGATTTGATAAAAGCTTGGCACAGTTTTTTGATACCTCCAAGGTCAACTTCACTGTTGTAGGTCAAATGACAACTTGACCTCTGGAGAAATACTTTAATATTTATGGATAGATTTGAAAATAACATGGCACAGATATTCTTCTTAATTAGTGCTTATGTCATGCAAAACGTTTGTTGTAAGGTATGTCCACGGTCAAGGTCACAGCTGAAAATTAAATGACACAATTGATCTCATCTGTAGCATTTATGGATGGAATTGAAAATGACCTAGTACAGTTGATTTTCTTGATGAGTGCCAGTGTCATGCAAAATATTAGTTGTAATACCTCCAAGGTCAAGGTCTCAGTTTGAAAGACACATTCAGTTCACTGTAATCTCTGTACAAATCAGGTGGCTTGACTTGCTGACCTATTTGTCGTTATTTTGGTGTCTACATTGTATTTCACTGATGTCATCAGTAGTATAAAATGGCCTTTTGGTTAGCTATTTGATGGAAATTTCCTCCTGCAGAACTCTCAGTGCTTTGATTGTACATGTTGTAGTCTGAATATCAATAAGATACAATATCTTTTGCTTTATCTACGTATTGAAATTCATACAGAGAAGCTTTTCAATTCTTGTGAAATACAGAAATAGTTACAAACATTAAAGAAAAATTTCTAGTTTAAGGGCATAATTTTAGACTGGTCCAAATTGAAAGAAGTTGTAGACAACTATTTTAAATGAATTAAATTTGAAAATCTTTGCCATTTGGTGTAAAAACAACATGAAAAATTAAGAGATTGCTTGTAACAAGCATTTTCTTTCTTTTCCACACTTTTTCCCATGCTTTAAATTAGAGTCATGAAAATATAAGATAGTTGGAAAGGGTTGAAATTTTATCAAGCGTAACTAATTGGTTTATGTATTCAGGCTCACCGTCGACTGCTGCTGACCGGCACACCATTACAGAACAACCTCCTTGAACTGATGTCATTATTGTGTTTTGTCATGCCAGACATGTTTATTGGGAAAACAGAACAGTTGAAAAGAATGTTTACCACAATAGCGGTATGACAATAACTTACCTGAACATTCCTATGACATTTCCAACAATTTCAATTGTGCTTAATCCATTACCAGCTGACATAATATTAGGCTGGTCCAAATTCAAAGAAGTTGCAGATGACAATTCATAGTTTGTGAAATTTAAATATCTTTGTCTTTTGTCGTAGAAAACATTCTTGATAATGAAGAAATTGTTTGTAACAAGCAATTTCTTCGTTTTCCACAATGTTTTCCAGACTGTTTTTCCTAATTGGTGTCAAAAAGTGTAATGAGGGATTGGGTTAAATCAGCAATCTTGAGCAACTGTCACAAGTTCATGTTTGTACATTAGCGTGATATTCTATATCATGAGTAGATGTGCCATTTGAAACAAATTTCTGGACAAGGTAAAGACCATGGCTCAAATATTTGCCTTGCTCAACATGTTTTGGTTTTTATGCCCCTCATCGAAAGATCGGGACCACATTGTTTTACAGTCTGTAACAAGCAATTTCTTTATTTTCAGACTGTTTTCCAAATCTTTTTTTGTCGGGGGCATCAAAAAGCGTCACTGTGTGGGATTGGGTTAAGGTGTGAATCTAAAAGCCTTATCAAACTAGCTGACGCCACAAAAGATATTCTTACAGAGGCGTGATAAGGTTTTTAGTCTCACTCCTCAATGGCAACAAAAATTAATACAGTGGAATCCTTTTAATTGCAACACCAACACTTGAGTATCAAATTCTTTAAAATTACCAATAGATATTTCTTTATGTCTTTTATGCATCCTGGCACTTACTTGGTAGATAAAAATGGCTTTAACAACCACCATGTTTTGCTGAAGCCTTCAAGTTTGGCAATTGTTTACTCTACTACAAGAGTTGAAGACAAAGAGAATACTAAATATCTAATTTGTCTCAGAACTGAGCTACAGAGGGGATGGCACCTCTTCTATGAAATTTATGAATAATTATTTTACTTAACAAGTTAGTGTATAATTAAAGGGTAATAGGTAATTATTTAGTACCCTGTAATAGTGCCAATCAACCTGATACCAGAGTACATGAGTACTTGTCCTAGCTCTAATTGGAAACAACAGAAAACCATTACCTTTTCTGCAACTAATTATCCCACATGTTAACCCATTCCAACACAAGAAAATTTTAGACTGGTCCAAATTGAAAGAAGCTGCAGACGACAATTTCAAGTTGATGGAATTTTAATTTTTTTGTCTTATGGGATAGAAAACATTGTGGATAAGGAAGAAATTGCTTGTTACAAGCAATTTCTTCATTGTCCACAATGTTTTCGAAAGCTTTTTTCTTGTGGGGCGTTTAAAGGAGGGCTTGAGTTGGAATGGGTTAAAAAGCAAAATTGTGTTGTGATTGGTTAATGAAATAAAAGATTGAAACATAAGAAGTTTCTTGTACAGAGGGAAAATGTTTTGTTAAGGTGCCACAGTCTGTGTTTTAACTCACCTGAGCCAAAGTCCGGCAACTGTCTGTCATGCATGGTCCATCAACAATTTCTTTAAATGACATCTCCTCCCAAACCACTGGGACAAATTGAACCAAATTTGGCAGAAATGTTCCTTAGTAGGGCCCCTTTCAAAATAGCTAAAAGAATTGAAATCTGTTGAAAACTCTGGTTGCCATGGCAAAAAAGTGAAAAATTTAAATATTCTCTAAAAATCTTCTCCTCCTGGCCCAGAAGGCGAAGAGCCTTGATATTTTGCATGAAGCATCAGTTTATTGACCTCTTTCAAAATAGCTAAAATAATGACCCTCAGGTCCCCATTTGCTGAGCCCAAGAGAGTGGGGGAGTATTATAAGATAAAGAACGTTTTTTAAACAACATGTCCTCCAAAACCACTTGGCCAATTTGAACCAAATTTGGCCGAAATGTTCCTTAGGTGGGCCCCTTTCAAAATAGAAGTAAAAGAATTCAAATCTGTTGAAAAGTCTTGATGCCATGGCAACAAAAGTGAAATTTTAAGATAATCATTAAAAATCTTCTCCTGACCCAAAAGGCGTAGAGTCTTGACTTTTTGCATGAAGCATCAGTGAATTGACCTCTTTCAAAATAGCTGAAATCATGACCCTCGGGTTCCCAAGAGTGGAGCCCCAGTATGGGGGGGATATATAGAAATAAAGAACTATTTTTAAATGACATCTCCTCCCAAACCACTGCCAACAGCCCTCTTATTGAAGAATGTTTATGCTGATGCAAAATTTCAGAAAACAATCCATGGTTGATACATGTCAACTTTTAGTCCTAAACTGTTAACCTTGCATTTTAGAAAAACAGTGGAGATGAAAAAAGAAGCTCATACGAACAAGAAAGAATTGCACATGCAAAAAGAATCATGAGGCCTTTTGTACTCCGAAGATTGAAGTCTGAGGTAAGACCAAGGTTAAAGATGTTTACATTGTTTTTATAGATGAGTTTGTTTATGAGAATGGGGTTAAACACTGTTTTGTTATAATGGAGTAAAGTTCAACGATTCATGTGCTTCCTTGGTATTACCATTACTAGGCTGGGACTTGGAAATATCTTGCCCAAGGACATACTGATGTGACGAGTGGCCTGGCTTGGATTGGAACCAGCAACCTTTGACTTCTCTTAGATTATGAGTCCACAACCCTAACCACTGAGCCAATCAGGACCCTTTATAAATGGTAAAAGAAACTTAATTTGTGGCAATTTATTCCATGTTTTTCTAATTAGTAGGTTTTATTAAAATCCCCTCTGTTTTTAACCCTTGAAATGCTGAACCTGTAATATTCCTGCTTGGGCAGGAGGTATATACTAACATGCAGTCTGATCCTTGTATACACCTCCTGTTGTCTTTTTCAAACTTAAATAGTTTATAAAATTGTCAAAAGAAATATTGAATGACAATTTTAGCCTTACAGAGCAAATGTGCCTAAGTTGCTTTCATTGCCTTATGTGTCCAAATTGTCATGGGAAACATTTACTGCCATTTCTAGACAAAAGACCCAAGTCTAATCCAAAGTGAAAGAAATTGTTGATATGTAGCAATTTTGTGATTTTTCCATAAAGTTCTTCTTCATGAAATGTTATCTGATAGTTTTGAAACCCAACATCTGTAAAGCAGAGAGGTAATATTTCTGTCTTCTTTACAGGTTATGAGTCAGTTACCCAAAAAATCAGAGCAGCTTGAGTATTGTACAATGATACCTAATCAACAAGAACTATACGACAAATTAATCAGCAAGTTTAGCTCCGCACTAGAAGAGAGTGAGGCAGGTGGCGGATCTGGCATGTTGATGCAACTCAGGAAAGCAGCAAATCACCCTCTTCTTCACAGAAATATATATGACAATGATAAATTAGATGAAATGGCAAAACTTTTAGCTCAGGTAAACATTTATTACCTTATTTTCAAAAAGGCACCTATATTAGTTTCTTTACCCATTACCACACAACAACATTTTTGAATGGTCCAAATTTAAAGAAGTTACAGTTCACAATTTCAAGTTGACAGAATTTCAGACATCTTTCAGGGTAGAAAATTTTGCAGAAAATATTTAAATTGTGTGTATAAAGTCAGATAGTATGGTAATGGCAAAGCATTAAAGAAATTTAAAGGAAAGAGATCAAAGTTTGCAATGATTCATTTTTCGTTAAAGCTATCTACCAAAATTGAATATTTATAACTTCCGTCAAAATGTGTAGGTCAATTATCAGCCAACTTCGAAAATATCCCTTTGATTCTTTTTTTACTGTCAAGATGCTCCCTTTTCTGTATGACTGATCACATTTTATTGAAGCAAATAAAAAATGATCTAAATTTATTCCATGTAATTGATGGGTACTTAGCCATGTTTGTCTGAGATATCAGATGCCAATATAGTTCATCATTGAAAACAGAATATATAAAAATGGTCAGTTAGCAACTTCAACATAGTAACCAGTCTGAATAATATGTATTCAAAAGGTTTTGGGCAAATATCCTCTCTGACTTTCATCTCCCATCAATGAGTGGATGATTATAAACCTAAGTGGGAAGAGCAGCTTGAGGCTCAGAAAGGATGTAGTGATAGTACTAGTGTGAGAAATACCAGAAATCCATGGTTAGGTGCTCCAGCCACTATGATATGTCTGAAATACTGTTAAAAGTGGCTTTAAACCCTCCTCAAACAAACAAAAGGTTAGGGTCACCTGCCAATGGAATGTGTTAAACAAGCTTACATAGCATCTTCTGATGGCAAAAATTATCTGAATTGACATTGTACATATGGCATGGATAAGGTTTAGTGGCGACGTTTCAGTCCATAAACCAACAGAAATTGTTCACATAAATGACAGAAGTCAACAATCATTTAGATTCTAAATGAATGATTTTATGTGTCAATTTTTTATTTACTATGGCAATCCGTCAATTTCCTATATACTCCTATACTTACAATATGTATTTGCAGGAACCATCTCATAAAGAAAGGGGAGCGGTGCCCAAACTGATCTCAGAAGACATGCAGGTCATGTCAGACTTTGAAATACACAACACATGCAAATATTACAAGGTAATTTCAGTAAATATTTCAGGTAATCAGTTGACGGACTGCTATCCACACCCACTGACCTCAGACAGGAAGTTCAACATACCCCGGTAGATATAAACTCTTGTCATTCTGAACCTAGAATATTCTGGTTTTGGCAGGATGTGTAGACAAAGATCAAACTACACATATGTGCAGATTGATCTTAGTCTACACCTCCTGTTTGAACTTTTCCTGCCAGAGGTGTTGATGAATTTAATTTTCAAAAGAGATTTTGATTATTGAACAACAAGTACTACAAGTGCTTTCAGCCCTTTGATTTAAATGCCATTCCAAAATGGATTAAATACGCCATGGCAAGGGTTAAATGGTGTTATTTGTAAATCCATGGCCGGTAATATGTAACAAAAAAGTAAATAGTTGGTTGGCAGCCTGATCATCGTAACTGCAGTTTGAAGAAGCTGTAGTTACTACATACAAGTGGCATAACTGACAGAAACACTTCACATAAATGTTGGCCTATGTGGGAGTTAAAAGTTAACTTCTTGTTTTAAAGTATGATTTAAAGTCTGTTTATTGTTTGACTAACAACTGTAATTAATAATGATTATACCCTCCCCTATACTATGTGGGGGGGGGGGTATATAGGAGCCAGCTTGTTGGTCAGTCGGTCGGTCTGTCCATCTGTCCGTAGCTTTTTCGTGTCTGCTCAATATCAGGGCAACCACTGGATGGATTTGATTCAAACTTCGCTGATATAATCAGTATCAAGCAGAGATGTGCATATTTTATTTTGGTTACATTCCATTGATTTTTGACAGAGTTATGGCCCTTTGGTGAAAAATCATGTCTGCTCAATTTCTCAGCAACCATTGGACAGATTTGATTCAAATTTCACAGAAACACTCGGTATAAGTCAGACATGTGCATATCCTATTTTGGCTATGGTCCATTGATTTTGATGTAGTTATTGCCCTTTAATTAAAAAGTCATTTTTTTGTTACGGGCCTTTGGCAGATAGCACTTGTATATGGACAAGCGCTGTTGGGGGGTATTAGTCCGCTTTGCGACAATGTCTATTTAAAATTTAAACTGGTCCAAATTCTGAAAAGCTGCACATAACAGCTTAAATTTCACTTAATTAAGGAATGAAATTTCTCCTTTATACCATGTTATTTTCAAAAATGAATGAAACATATGTTGGTAAAAGGTTAAATTGCTTTTTACAATCAATTACTTTTTCTCTCAATCTTGCCATACCCTTTTCTTAGGCTTGTTTTCTAAAATCAGAGTAGTTTGGTGGAGAGTTTATCAGTTCTCAGATGATATCAATGTATTAAAAATAACAGGATTATATTAATATTCCTTAACCCATTACCACACAACAAATTTCTGAACTAGTCCAAATTGAAAGATGATTCAGAGGACAATTTCAAATTGATGGAATTTAAAAAAAACTTTAACCTCATGGGAAGAAAACATCGGGGTACTGAAGAAATTGAGTGGCGTAAAAGATGGAATGTGTGGGAATGAGTTAATACATGACACATCTAGAGGCATTTCAATAGATATCAAGAAGAATACTGAAGGTTTTATGGAACATCAATGGTTGTGTATATTTCTTTTCAGAGTTGTTTAGCAGAGTTCTTATTGGATGAATCACTTGTTGAAGAATCAGGAAAATTTCGTTTGTTGGACGACATGTTATCATCGTATAAAGAGCAAGGACATCGAGTGTTGTTGTTTAGTCAGTTCACATCAATGATGGACATCATGGAAATTTTCCTAAAGCGGAAAAAACATAAATTTTTACGTTTAGACGGATCCACTCCTGTAGTAGACAGGTAAGTTTCTTAACCCATTTCCACACAATGACGCTTTTTTACGCCCCTTTTAAAAAGAAAGACAATTGGAAAAACATTGTGTAAAATGAAGAAATTCAAAATCTAACATTTCATAAACTTTGAATTGTCATCTGCAACTCCTTTCAATTATCACCAGTCCAAAATTTTGTTGGCTAACAAAGGGTTAATGAGAAAAAAAGATGTTACTAAAGCCTTATTCTTGATGATTGATTGGTAATGGTTGTATGGGTTTTGATACTAGTGAGACAAGTCCTTGATTTAGCTCATTCCAACTTAGTGACACTTCCTGATTCCCTAAGATAAAAATTCTTGATAGACGTTGTAGAAAATGAATAAATTGCTTGTTTTCTACCTAAAATGAATGATTTATTTTTTAAATTTCATTACCAAAAAAATGTTGTCTGCAACTTCTTTGAATTTGGAGCAGTCTAAAATTTTATCGTCTGGTAATGGGTTTCAGTGTCATCAGAATGACTAGTGAAGCAGGGACATCTGACACTGGAATCTAGCGCATTAGCATAAGGTTGAATCTACTTGTTCTTAATGAGAATAACCCATTAACCCATTCCCACTCAAGCCCTCCTTTTTACGCCCCTCAAGAAAGAAAGCTTTGGAAAACATTGTGGAAAATGAAGAAATTGCTTGCATCAAGCAATTTCTTCATTATCCACAATGTTTTCTTCCCAAAAAGACAAAGAAAATCTAAATTCCACCAACTTGAAAATATCTTCTGCAGCTTCTTTCAATTTGGACCAGTCTGAAATTTTGTTGAGTTGGAATGGGTTAAATACTTTTTACTTTTCCAGACACCAACCAAACATTTTGTTTCATGTTACTGACTCTGAATTTTGCAAAACAAAGTCAAACTTCCTGTTATAGTCAGTGGGTATTGACAATGATCTGTCAATTTTTAACTATTGGATGTAAAAAGAAAATACAAACTAAATTTCATTTTCAGACAAAAGTTAATTGATGACTACAACAATGATACTTCCATATTTGTGTTCATTTTATCAACAAAAGCGGGTGGTTTAGGCATTAATTTGACGTCGGCCAATGTAGTGATCCTCCATGATATAGACTTTAACCCCTACAATGATAAACAAGCTGAAGACCGGTGTCACAGGGTAGGACAAACAAGGTAAGTACGAAACAAAATTGTAGTATTAGCTGGGCTGTTTTCAGAGAATAATCCAAGTTATTGCTATAGCCCTGATGTCAGCAACGTCCAAGAACTTTGATATTTTCCCATATCTCTACTATCATTGTACTGAGTGACTGCATTTTTCTCATGTCTGTTACTAGTGAGAATACCCTTACACTAAGTGCCTTATTGACCTGAGATATTATATTTTACCCATAACCAGACAACAACTTTTAGACTGTTTCAAAGTGAAAAGAGTTGCAGATGATAAAGTTGCTGAAATTTTAGATTTTTTTAGCTGTCTGAGTAAAAAACATTGTTGAAAATGAAGAAATTGCTTGTTGCAAGCAATTTCTTCATTTTACACAATGTTTTCTCAATTATTTTTCTTGAGGAGTGTCTACAGAGTCATTGTGTGGGAATGAGTTAAATATATTTACCAAAGTTGTAAAGCACCTGTAGCCAAGTGTTGGTATCTGCATGTGGTTCTCTTATTTACAATATCAACCATAGATTAACCATTTCCCACTCTATCCTGCATGTTTACACCCCTTAAGAAAAGGGCTTTGGAAAACACTGTGGAAAATGAAGAAATTGATTGTTACAAGTGATTTATTCATTATCCCTGTTTTCAATCCCAAAAGACAAAGACTTATAGATTTTATCAACTCAAAATTTTCATCTACAACTTTTTTCAATTTGACCTGTCTAAAATTTGTATGTTAATAGCTTAAATGAAAATATAGTAACAGCATGCTGACAGACTATAAATTTAACCTTCAAATGTGTCAATACATTTTGAAACATCTTGTATATATGTATAAATGAAATTCATAGAAAGGGGTATTTTCACCTTTAAAGGGAATTGTCAGCTGATTTGAAATGACTTTTCATCGTATTATCTAAACAAATACCACAAATTTCTGCAATTGTTTCAAAGAAAAATTTATTCAGCTTTGGAAAACATTATAAGAAAAGAAGAAATTACTTGTTAGAAGCAGTGTTTCAATGATTCCACACAAGGTTTTCTACCCAATTAGATTTTATTTTGATGCCCCCGAATCAATGAGATTGGGGGTTTATTGTTCTACCGATGTATATTTGGCTGTTTTACATGTTAATATTTTGCTATTATTCAAATATCGTTTTGGACATAGGTTCCTTACATTGTTAGGAATCATTTTTTTCAATGGTTTATGTCATCCATCAAATTCAAAGTCACTTATCAAGGTCGATTTAATGCAAGAACTTAATATTTTTCTGTTATTCAAACACTGTTGAAGATACATGGCTCATATTTGGGGCATAGGTTCTTGCATTGAAAGACATCAGTTCTTGTTTGATCAAGGTCATGTATCAAGGTCAAGGCCACTTATGAAGGAAAACTCAAAGCAAAAAAGGTTCCTTGAATTGATAGGCATTAGTTGGTTGTAAGGTTTAGGTCACCTATCAGGGTCAAGTTCACTTATCAAGGTCAAATTTTTGAAGAAAGGATGTTACGGGGGATTTTTTTTACAAACACATCTTGTTCAATTTAAAGTCTCTTTGAAATGTCATCCGACATCTTTGACCTCTTTCAAGTTGGACCAGTCTAAAATTTTAGTGCCTATTAACCCTTTACTGTTTTATAAAATTTTAGACTGGTCCAATTTGAAAGAGGTTGCAGACAATAATTAAAAATGCATGAAATTTGAAATCTGACCATCCTATGTGGTAGAAAATATTGTGGGAAAAGGAGAAATTGCTTGTTACAAGCAATTTCTCCTTTTTCCACAATGTTTTCTCAAGTAAGAAATTACAGTGACGTAAAATCCTGGGTTTGTCCAGGAAAGGGTTAATGGGTAAAAATATAAGGCAAAACTTGATCAGTATTGCGGATTTTGTATTCTAGGGAGGTGCAAATAGTTAGATTGATATCTAAAGATACTGTTGAAGAGGCCATGTTGAAATGTGCTCGAGATAAGTTAAAACTGGAACAAGATGTCATTAGTACAGATATTAAAGGTAGTATTTAAATCTTTTGTACTTTTGTTCCAGACAACACAATTTTATACTTCACCAAATTCAAAGAAGTTGCAGATGACAATTTTAAGTTAGTAAAATTTTATGAATCTTTAAAAAGTCTTGAATGTCATTCGTTAATAAATTAAATTCTGGGAGCTTGAGATACCTAAGCCCTCCCTATGTCATGGCAATGGGTTTATACCTCTGTCCATGTGTGTGTGTGTGGGGGTAAGTCTGTGTGTTTCCGATTCTTGTCTGGAGCATATTTTTCTCTACTGATTGATTGATTTTAAAACAATTTGTTAGTTTCGTCTATCAAAAACAAGCGATCTGATTGGTCGAAAAATTTAATTCATACCTCCATGAACAAAATTTTGAACACACAGCCATACAATGCTTCGGCACAAAATAGTTCCATACAAAAAGGTATCAAAATTAGTAAGGTTGTTGTATTTTTCCCTCGATGATATTAAATTATAAGAAATGAAGAGAATATCTTTTTGTTTTCATGGAGGTATGAACCGAAAAACTTATCACACACTGTATGAATCCGCTTCGCGTATTCATACAGTGTGATTAGTTTTTTCGGTTCATACCTCCATGAAAACTAAAAATATTCTCTTCATCTCTTAAATAACTTGGTGTAGCTGTTCCCTTAGAAGAGTACTAGTATCATGTATAAAGTTGTGTTGAATACTCCAAAGTTTAACCCTTTCCTGGTTAATCCCTGGTTTTTACGTTCCTGTCTTTTTATGATTGGGAAAACATTGTGGAAAAAGAAGAAATTGCTTGTCACAAGCAATTTCTTCTTTTACCACAATATTCTCTACCCTACTAAATGGATATTTTTCGGATAAAATCTACTCTAAATTTTCATCTGCAAAACCTTTTGAATTTGGATGAGTCTAAAATTGTGAAAAACGGGAAAGGGTTAAGGTCACAAGTGAAAGTGATTCGACAAATTGACCCTGAGCTGGAGCATCTGAGTCTGTTTGTATTTTATCCTTACTAAAAGGGACCACCTTGGAACTTTTGAACAAATTTTTGAAAGACTATTGTGTTGAAATACATGATTTCTCTGCTCGTCCTAAGATAAGGAAGATTTGATTTCCGAATTGTGAAGAATGAAAATGAAATTGTCTGCAAAGAAATGAAGAGATGAATTTTTAGAAAAAAAATGTTGCTAATGAAGAAAATCCTGAAAACCAGCATTTAATGCCCCGGCATCGATAAATCGGGGGCAAATTGTTTTACCAGAGTCTGTCTGTCTGTCTGTCCATCTGTCTGTCTGCAAAAGTTAACCTGTCAATTTTCCTATAACTTCATCCCTGATAAAGTTACAATGCTAATATTTGGTATGTAGATAGGTCTCAACAAGGCGCAACTGGAGAAGGTCATTTCTTGAAGGTCAAGGTCAAAATTTTTACCCTTTTCCCTAAAACTTTACTCAAAAACTTAACCTGCCAACTAAACATTTTCCTATAACTTCATCACTAATTGAGTTACAATGCTAATATTTGGTATGTAGATAGGTCTCAACAAGGGACGACTGGGGAAGGTCATTACATCAAGGTCAAGGTCAAAATTTTAACCCTTTTCCCTAAAACATTTCTCATAAACTTAACCTGCCAACTTAACATTTTCCTATAACTTCATCCATAATTAAGTTACAATGCTTATATTTGGTATGTAGATAGGTCTCAGGTCTCAACAAGGCGCAACTGGGGAAGGTCATTTCTTGAAGGTCAAGGTCAAAATTTTAACCCTTTTCCCTAAAACTTTACTCAAAAACATAACCTGCCAACTAAACATTTTCCTATAACTTCATCACTAATTAAGCTACAATACTAATATTTGGTATGTAGATAGGTCTCAACAAGGTGCAACTGGGAAAGGTCATTTCATCAAGGTCAAGGTCAAAATTTTCACCCTTTCCCCTCAAATGTTTCTCAAAAACTTAACCTGTCAACTTAACATTTTCCTATAACTTCATCTGTAATTAAGTTACAATGCTAATATTTGGTATGTAGATAGGTCTCAACAAGGCGCAACTGGGGAAGGTCATTTCTTGAAGTTCAAGGTCAAAATTTTAACCCTTTTCCCTAAAACTTTACTCAAAAACTTAACCTGCCAACTAAACATTTTCCTATAACTTCATCCCTATTTAAGTTACAATGCTAATATTTGGTATGTAGATAGGTCTCAACAAGGTGCAAGTGGGGAAGGTCATTTCATCAAGGTCAAAATTTAACCCTTTTCCCTTAAACAAAGAAAAAAAAAACAATAAAAAATCACCCGTTTCTAAAAAATTCCTGTTTTGGGGGCATGGTGTTTCACAAACACATCTTGTCTTTAGTTTACCCCCATAAAACAAATATTTAGGGGATCATTTGTAATTGGCTGTCTGTGTGTCTGTCCATTGTTCTTTGTACAAAACTCCTACAATTTTGCTTCAAAAGTTAAAAGAAAATACTTAATCACATGTTGAAGTTTTGTAAACCTTTTTTCCCCCAAGTGTCAAATCCTCCTGGCAGAAGACCTATCTTTCCTTGAACTATTTTTCATAAGCAAGACTCTGGGCAAATAATTTTTTGTTGTGAACTCCTCCAACAATTTTGCTTCCAAAGTTATAAAACTTTATGAATACATTGATCTAATATTGTTGTTTTGCAACACACCTTTTTAGCTCACCTGAGCAAGGAGTGCTCATGGTGAGCTTTTGTGATCCGTCGTGAACAATCGAAGTGTTTACAGTCCAGAAGTCACAGTTTTGACCTAATATAAATGAAACTTGGCCAGAATAATTGTTAGGTCAAAAGGCTGAACCCTATTGATAATGGGAAGTTTTTATCGGAAAACGCAGAAAAAGGGGCCTTAATGACAATTTCTTTGTTTACACTGTAGAGGCCACAATTTTGGCTCAATCTTCATGAAATTTGGCAAGAATAATTGTTAGGCCATAAGGATGGGCCCTATTGATTATAGGAAGGTTCCATCAGAAAACACAGGAAAAGGGAACATAATGACAATTTCTTTGTTTACACTGTAGAGGTCACAATTTTGGCTCAATCTTCATGAAACTTGGCCAGAATGATTATTAGGTCATAAGGATGAACCCGATTGATTATGGGAAAATTCTATTGGAAAACACAGGAAATGGGGCCTTAATGACAATTTCTATGTTTACACTGTAGAGGCCGCAGTTTTGGATTAATCTTCATGAAACTGGTCAAAATTATTTGTCTCGAGTTGCATTTTTTAACGGCAGATGATTCAGGTGAGCTATTTAGGACCGTCATGGTCCTCTTGTTTCAAGTCTCATCTCTGTGGCAGGAAAATGGTCTCCCCTTAAACTACACTTTTTCTGTAGGAAGGCTGTTTGCAGAGGTATTAAGTCAACTCCTGTGACAACTTCTAGTTAACCACAATATTTATATACCTTTCAAAACACAATAATTTTTCAATATGTAATAAGTTGTCTTTGTAGATCATATTTGTACCATTATATGATTTGCCCTGTTATTTATTTGTCCCTGGACAATTGGCTTTGAAAAATCTAATTGTCCACACCTAAAAAAACCTATATCAGCTTGGTGACTCCACAGATCACATTCAAGAAAAATACCAATCGTTCTATCTAATCATTTGGTCCTGTGTTTGATCCCCAGCCGCAGCAAATATCCTTTCCGCCATTGGTCTCCCATTAGAGGTTGAATAACTGTAAACCCAAGTGGGTTGAGCAGTTGGAGGCTGGGAAAGATGTTCTAGTATTTCTGTTGTCAGAAATACCATAAATCCATGGTTAGGTGCTCTAGCCGCCAGGTATGACTGTAATAGTGGTAAAAGTGGCGTTGAACCCCATTCATTCAATTAATCAATTGCAAATCACTACTTATTGATTATTATTCATTACAGATGGTGAGATGGGAAATGTCAAAGACGTTGCCTCTATATTAAAACAAGCATTAGCAGGCCATGATATGAAAAAGAAGTCTTGATGTTGGTAAAATCTAGTACTATTCAGACCAATATTAGGAAATGTACAGTAGGTCAAAACAATAGGCTTCTTGCTGATTGGATGGACCAAAAGTTGTTGCCATTGGTGAAGAAGGAGAGCTCATGGGAATCATTATATGAAATGTGCGGTAGCTTTGATTAACCTATTAACAGATGACAAAATTTAGACTGGTCCAAATTGAAAGAAGTTGCAGACAACAATTTTTTGTTGATGATATTTCAAGAATCTCTGTCTTTTGTGGGAGATAACATTGTGGATAATGAGGAAATTACTTGTTACAAGCATTTACTTTATTTTCCTCAATGTTTTCGGAACTTTTTTCTTTGGGGCGTCAAAAGGTGTTATTGTGTGGGAATAGGTTAAGAAGTCTCACATCAAAAAGTTGGATGCCGCTATTAAAATAGTGTTTCTGACTTTACTGGCACTACTGCCATATTTCTGAACTGAATGTTGCCCAAAAATGACTGTTGGTTGAACAGTGCTATTGTGATCTAGTGTGTTAACTGTATATTAGATTGAATGTGACCCCCAAGTCGTTGACTAATTTTGTATGGGTTCAAAGCTGTTAGAGCAACAGTGCAAATTTGTTGGGAAAAAAGTGCTTTTCTATCAAGTGTTGGTACTTGTTAAACAAGAACTACTGGACATGTTAATTGGCTTTATAAATTGTTACTAGATGAACTTAATTCTAGACCAGTCCAAATTCAATACTATATAGTTCATGAAGTTTTAAGAATATTTTTCTTTTGATGTAGTGGATAATGAAGAAATTGTTTTCAACAGGTTTTCCAAAGTTTTTTTCTTGTAGGGTGTACAAAGAAGTGATTATGCTATTAGTTACATTTCCAAAATTGGCGGTTGATGGGAAATTCTGTTAAAAAAACATTTTGTGTTAAAACTTGTTGAAATCATCAAGATCATAGGCAGGATGTTCAAAGAATCCCTATTTTCATGAATTATATGAGTAAAATATGATGGGAAAAGGAGACATTGCTTGTGACTTTCCTTAAGTCATTATCCAAAGTGTTTCCTACATTATCGGGTGCCTGAATTTTCAATTTATTTTTAGTTTGAATAACCTTCTACTGCCATTTCTTAAATTCTCTTAGTCTCAAAATTTTGCTGTATGATGAAAAGTCAAAATTCTGTTGCTAGCTACACCATTTCTCAAAATTCCAAATTCTGCAATACAAAAGAAGTTTAGAAAATTTATTCCCCCCCCCCCCTCCCACACAATCCCTCCTTTTTATGCCCATCAAGAAATAGCTCTGGAAAACAATGTGGAAAACAAAGAAATTGCTTGTTACAGGCAATTTTTTCACATCGTTTTCTATCCAGAGAGACAAAGATTTTAGAATTTCAACAATTTGTATTGCCATCTGAAACTTCTTTCACTTTGGACCATGTGGGAATAGGTTAATGTTTTACACCCTGAAAGACATTTTTTTAACCTCAAAATGTCACCTGCAACAAATTTCTAATGTGACCTGTTGAAAATTTGGTTGTCTAGTAATGCTTATAGTAGAACTCCACTTAAAGCTACTTTTGACTGGTTTAATCTTACTTAGGTGAGTGATATAGTACCAGCACTGTACTCATGTTTTGATAGTTGTATGTTTGAGCCTAAATCTGGTCTAAGGTGTCTTAACCCTTTCCCGTTCAAATACGGAATTTTACGTTCGTGTGATTTTTATACTTAAGAAAACATTGTGGAAAAAGAAGAAATTGCTTGTAACAAGCAATTTCTCCTTTTTCCACAATATTTTCTACTACATATGATGGTTTCATTTCAAATGGCATCCAGTTGTCATTGTCGTCTGCAACCTCTTTCAATTTGGACTAGTCTAAAATTTCCAAAAACGGGAAAGGGTTAAATGTCGTACGTGAGATTGAAGAGAAGACGTTTTTGAATTACAACTTTAATTGACAGATTACTGGCCACGCCCACTGACCTCTTACATGACGGTTTGATCAAGGTAAAAAACTACATTTTTTTGTAAAATACCTGGTCCGAACATGAAGGCAAATCATTGATTGGCAGCATAAATGTCAGACGTTTAACCCATTAACAGACGAGAGAATTTTAGACTGGTTCAAATTCAAAGAAGTTGCACACAACAATTTAAAGTTTATGACACTTGAGATTTTTTCACCTTTCTGGGTAGAAAACATTGTAAAAAATGAAGGAGTCGCTTGTTGTAATCAACTTCTTCATTTTATACAGTGTTTTTCATGATGGGAGTCAAAAAAAGGTGTCATTATGTGGGAATGTGTTAAGTTGCCAAACTAATAAAAATGAAGTTGTTATTCACAAGCTGCAGTAAATTAACAGATTTCATCCTTTCCATAAATTGATTATGAAATTATATCAAAGGGAAAAAAGGACTTGTGCTCCCCTTCTAATTTTAAAAAAAATCATGTTGAATATTGATTTATTTCAAGGTTGAAGTAAAGCACTGCATTTAGTCATTAACATATTCTGATAACTCATAGAAAAAAGAACCTACCCTTCCCTTTAAACTTAGTCATATCTCTAATTGTTAGAGATATTTATTTGAAACTTTGCATGTGTGTTATCCATCACAAAAGCAATTCATTTTGTCAAGGGAATATTTCTAGAACCTGTTGAGTATTGTTACCCAAATGTTATGCTCATGTTTTAAAGTCACAACAAAAACTTCATAAAACATGAAAAAAAGGGCATTAGAAATTATCATAAGGTACCGATTATCAGATTTCTGCTCATGGGGATGGGTTCCAGAGCTGCAAATAGAGGAAGAGAAACATTTCAATGTAAACTTTTACTATTTGTTCACGAGACCAAATGTAATGATATGTTTTGTGTACTTAATAGGATCATCTTGTAAAGACGATTCCTAGGATTACCTATAACATAAGGTTTTGAAGAAAAACAACTGACTCAAATTGTGATTACTATCTATTTTCTATAGCTCTGGTGGCATAAAACACTGGAAAGTTATACATGTGCACATATTATGTACAAAGAAATTGTATGCTGAATTGAAAATGTGTACAGATTTGTATTAAACTTTTGTTGTATTATGAAATCTTCCTTCTCTTAATTTCAAAGATTTAAGAAAAACAGTTATCTTTTATTTTACGTTCAGGGCCAGAATTCAGTAGCTATTGCCATGGCATTGTGTCTGTTGTGTGGGAATCCATCCATGTTTGCCAGTAAACTTTTTCTTTTAAAGTCATCTCATTGATTACTTGCTAGATTTTAACAATTTCCTAGGAAATATCCCTATGTAATTTTTAATCGTATTCCTTTAAGTAAATTGGTCTAATGAATAACAAGGATTTTGTGGCCGGCTAATTTTCTATCTGATATAAGACCAAATCTTTAACAAGAAGCCCATAGGGCCTTATCCGTCACCTGAGTCCAGAGAGCACTTCAACAGAAAGAGTCCATCAGATGGTCCTACATACCAAATATCAAAGCTCTAGGACTTTTTATGGGGGGAGTAGAATTTTTTTTTAAAGTTTTCACTATACAAGCTTATGTTCAACTTGTGACATCTGGGAATGGGCTAATTTTGACCATGTGGCCATAATTTATACAATCTTGATAGAGGTCTCCAAGATTATGCTGCATACCAAATATCAAAGCTCTAGGCCCTCCTCTTTGGGAGAGGTAGATTTTTTAAATTTTCACTACATAAGCGCTTTGAAAACTTTATGACATCCAGGGATGGGCTAATTCTG
Organism: Fragum fragum; assembly: GCA_946902895.1. Classification (NCBI taxonomy): domain Eukaryota; kingdom Metazoa; phylum Mollusca; class Bivalvia; order Cardiida; family Cardiidae; genus Fragum; species Fragum fragum. The sequence continues at coordinate 27,734,049 of OX336368.1, forward strand.
ACCCTGGAAACATAATCTATACAATCGTGATAGAGGTCCACTAGATGCTGCTTTGCAACAAATATCAAAAACTCTAGCCCCTCCTGTTTGGGAGAAGAAGATTTTTAGCTCACCTGAGCATAACGTGCTCAAGGTGAGGTTTTGTGATAACCTTTGGTCTGTCATGCATAGTCTGTCGGAAGGCGTCAACAATTCTTTAAACATCTTCTCCTCAGTAACCACTGGGCCAATTTCAACCAAACTTGGCAGGAATGTTCCTTGGGTGACCCTTCTCAAAAGTTGTTTGCAGAATTTTGATTGACCCCAAAATATGGGCGTGGCAGGGCGTGGCAGTTTTGGGCTTTGAAATTTTTGAACATCTTCTCAGTAACCATTGGGCCAAGTTCAACCAAACTAGGTATGAATGATTCATGCCCAATTATGGGCGTGGCAGGTGACCCTTCTCAAAAGTTGTTTGCAGAATTTGGATTAATGCCCTAATATGGGCGTGGCAGTTTGTGGCTTGGAAATCTTTAAACATCTTCTCAGTAACCATTGGGCCAATTTCAACCAAACTTGGCATGAATGTTCCTTGGGTGACCTTTTTCAAAAGTTGTTTGTGGAATTTTGATTTATGCCCAATTATGGGCATTGCAGGGCGTAGCCGTTTTTGGCTTTGAAATCTTTAAACATCTTCTGCTCAGTAACCATTACGCCAATTTCAACGAAACTTGGCATGAATGTTTCTTTGGTGACCCTTTTCAAAAGTTGTTCGCAGAATTTTTATTTATACCTAAATATGGGCGTGGCAGGATGGGCCAGTTTTTTACTTAGAAATCTTTAAACATCTTCTCCTAAGTAACAATTGGGCCAATTTCAATTTGGCATGAATGTTCCTTTGGTGACCCTTTTCAAAGTTGGTTACGGAATTTTTATTCATGCCCAAATATTGGCGTGGCAGAGCGTAGCAGTTTTTGACTTAGAAATCTTTAAACATCTTCTCCTTAGTAACCATCGGGCCAATTTCAACCAAACTTTGCATGAAGGTTCCTTGGGTGACCCTTTCTAAAAGTTGTTCGCGGAATTTTGATTGACGCCCAAATATGGGCGTGGCAGTTTTTTAGCTAGAAATCTTTAAACATCTTCTTCTCAGTAACCATTGGGCCAATTTCAACTAATCTTGAAATGAATGTTCCTTGGATGACCCTTTTCAAAAGATGTTCGCGGAATTTTGAATGACACTCAATTATGGGCGTGGCAGGGCGTGGCAGTTTTGGGCTATGAAATCTTTAAACATCTTCTCCTCAGTAACCATCAGGTCAATTTCAACCAAACTTGGCATGAATGTTCCTTGGGTAACCCTTTTCAATATTTGTTTGTGAAATTTTGAATGAAGCACAAATATGGGCGTGGCTGTTTTTGAATTTGATATCTTCTCCTCCCAAACCATTGGGCCAATTTCAATCAAACTGGGCATGAATCTCACTGACAATGGCCAATTGGGCTATTACCATGCTGTTATGTCTGTGAGTACATCAGGGCTGCCACCATAGCTAGTTAGGAATGCGTCAGACACCCAATCTATCTATCTATCTATCTATCTATATATACTGCCCAACTCCCCTTTCGGGTATTACTGGCAGGTGCGCGTCTGTGCTGGAATAAAACCTGTTAGACATTTGTTAAGGTGCAAAATTTTAAAAGTATTGCGAGTGTTAGAATAAAAGAGCTGATAAAACATATTTTGGTCATTCAGGGATGGCTCACTATCTGAAAAGAATCGAGACTCTTTTTGAACGCTGCAATATCAGGTTGCTGTACAATTGTTTCTGGTAGGCTATTCCATAGTATCACTGTGTAGGGAAAAAAAGAATATTAAAAGTAGGCTGCATTTGTGTGGATCTGTCTGAAAGATGCTGTGTGCATATGTGGTCCTCAATGGTCTTTCGAGATAAGCTGGTACTATCTATAATCATGGTGTGTCCAGCGTTCCCAGGCTACCAGGAAAAAGTCTTTGTTTTGCGATATCTTAAAAAAAAAACAAAAAAAACCCAGGAAAAACTAGGAAATAGACAAATCAATTTGACGAAAGATGCAAGACATAATCAAAGTACAAGTTCCAAACAGTTATCTATCTATCTATTTATACTGCCTAACTCCCCTTTCGGGTATTACTGGCAGGTGATACAATCATAATCCAGATGTTTTCACGGCCCTGAAAGAGAGGCAGTGGCTGAATCCCACTGCTACCCACTTTTACAGCTGGGTAGACTGGGGCTGGCTATTAAGTGTCTTGCCCGTGAACACACCCCGGTGACGTTGGGGCTCGAACCCGTGACCTTCAGTTCACGAGTCAAGCACCTATACCACTCAGCATTCGAGGCAGTTGACAAGTATCTCCCCCACCAGTAGGTTTTATCACAGTGTGAATTACATGGGGATGCATTATCACGTCACATGTCTGCCGAGAAAGAGAAATTGATATTTGTTTCACCAAAAGATACAAGCATGGTACTTAATTTTTTGGCTAGGAATGGAGGTAGGTGTCCAATTTTACTAAATATATATGATTAGAGTACATAAACCAAATATTTAGGAGAAAATCCAAAGCAACATCTTAAGTGTACCAGTAACTGGACTTGAATTGAATATGGATACGAAAGTAATAAATGGCCTCCAATTCAATTCAATGATAAAGAGAACTCTGGGTAAATAGACTTTTAAATTGATTATCATTAACATGATATTGACAATCTACACGTCTAGAAGCAATCAAATTTATCCATTATTTTATATTATTGTATTTTTCTGGACAGAGTTTAGGGTTTTAGTTTGACATCAATAAAATAGGGTCTCGGGGACTCAACAATCTGTGTCATAATAATCCTTTGATTTTTGTCAATGAAAAAGAAGTCATGAGATTTAGAAAATATCCTGGAAAAAGTCTTGAATTTTGCAAGCAGAAAACTATGGGTACCCTGAGTGTCGTGGGTTTGAATCTTGGAAGCAGCACATATCCTTTACCGCATTTTGATGATCCTAAACTTAAATTGGATGGCAGCTGGAGACTAGGAAAGGATGTAATGGTAATACTGGTGCGAGAAATACCAGAAATAAATTGATAAATGCTCCGCAACATAACTGATAAATTGTTAAACACGACTTGGTCATCTTTCATCGGACATTTGGCACAATCATTGTGACAAGTACCTTCAGCCTGACACCAATGGGCAAAATACAAGTGGTATGCACAAGTTAGATAGGTAACTAGTGAGAAACAACAACTGATCTCCAGTGTTTAGCAAACAGGACTACTTTTAAGACTATCATTACTTTTTTAGCTCACCTGAGCACATAGTGCTCAAGTGAGCTATTTTGATCCCTTTTGTCCAGCGTCCGTCCGTGCGTCGTCCGTCAACAATTTCTTTCAACGACATCTCCTCCCAAACCACTGGGCCAATTTGAACCAAATTTGGCAGAAATGTTCCTTAGGTGGTCCCCTTCAAAAATAGCTAAAAGAATTCCGTTAAAAACTCTGGTTGCCATGGCAATAAAAGTGAAATTTTAAAATAATCTTTAAAAATCTCCTCCTGACCAAGAAGGCGTAGAGCCTTGATGTTTTGCAGGAAGCATCAGTATATTGACCTCTTTCAAAATAGCTGAAATCAAGATCCTCGGGTCCCCGGGGGCGGAGCCCCAGGGGGGTGGGGTTTATATAGAAATAAAGAATGATTTTTTAAATGACATCTCCTTCCAGACCACTGGGCTGATTTGAACCAAATTTGGCAGAAATGTTGCTTAGGTGGTCCCCTTCAAAAATAGCTAAAAGAATTGAAATCCGTTAAAAACTCTGGTTGCCATAGCAACAAAATTAAAAATTAAAATAATCTTTAAAAATCTTCTCCTCCTGACCCAGAAGGCGTAGAGCCTTGATATTTTTCATGAAGCATCAATATATTGACCTCTTTCAAAATAGCTAAAATCATGATCCTCGGGTCCCCAGGGGCGGAGCCCCAGGGGGGGGGGGGGTTATATAGAAATAAAGAACGATTTTTTAAATGACATCTCCTCCCAAACCACTGGGCAAATTTTAACCAAATTTGGCAGAAATGTTGCTTAGGTGGTTCCCCTTAAAATTAGCTAAAAGATTTGAAATCCGTTAAAAACTCTGGTTGCCATAGCAACAAAAGTGAAATTTCAAAATAATCTTTAAGAATCTTCTTCTCCTGACCCAGAAGGCGTAGAGCCTTGATATTATACATGAAGCATCAATTTATTGATCTCTTACAAAATAGCTAAAATCATGATCCTCGGGTCTCCAGGGGCGGACCCAGGGGGGGTTGGGGGTTTAGGCGTGAAGCATCAGTTCACAGTCTTCTTTTTTATTTCTGAAATTATAACCCATGGAAAAAGTTTTTTCCTTCTTTCAAATCAGCACTAAAGCCTTGGAATTTGTAATTTAGACTTTTGGATCCACAGGTTCATAGTCTTTATATGTAATTGTGGCCCACTTGTTTCATAATCCTAACCTTAACATGAAATTAGACTGTTGAAAGAAAAGAGCCTTTATCTCAGGTGAGCCCCCCAGGGCCAACGGCCCTCTTGTTTTGTCAAGCCTACTTGTATTGAGCAAGACAAAGTTGTCTCTACGACAAGTAGGTGTAAGTACCTAAGTCCATATTTGTGAGGGAAATTTTTGGTTGCTAAAAATGTCACCATTAATCTCAATTGTGAGTAGATTTGCCATTTGAAAGAAATTCTCAGATAACCTCAATGTCAAAGCTCAAGGTCAAGCATGCCTGTGTTCTTTCAATTTTTTTCTAATCATCTTAGATAAATCAGGTGAGCGATTTTAGGGCCATTCTGGCCCTCTTGTTTAAATTTTAACCATATCAGCCTATGTTAAACTTGTGATGTCCAGGAACGGGCTAATTTTAACCATGTGGCAATAATTTATACAATTTTGATAGAGGTCCAACAGATGATGCTGCATATTAAATATCAAAGCTCTAGGCCCTCCTTTTTGAAAGAAGTAGATTTTTTTAATTTTCACCATAAAAGTCTATGTTAAACTTGTGATGTCCAGGAACGGGCTAATTCATACCCTGACGCAATAATTAAATCAATCTTGATTGAGGTTGATTAGATGATGCAATATACCAAATATCAAAGCTATAGGCCTTTCTGTTTGGGAGAAGATTTTTAAAGTTTTCTCTATAAAAGCCTATGTTAAACTTGTGACCTCTGGGAACGGACTAATTCTGACCCTGGGGCCATGATTTATACAATTTGATAGGGGTCCACAAGATAATGCTACATACCAAATATCAAAGCTCTAGGCCCTCCCCTTTGGAGAAGAAGATTTTTTAAACTTTCACTCTATAGGCCTATGTTAAACTTGTGACGTCCAAGAACGGACTAATTTTGATAGAGGTCCACTAGATGATACCACGTACCAAATATCAGAGCTGTAGATCTTCTGGTTTCGTAAAAAAAAATGTCACTATGCACCCCCCTTTGCCCCCCCCCCTTTTGCACGGCCATTTCTCGACAGATATTTTTCTCTTGTACAAACTCGATAGTTCTTTCCCTGAAGACTCTAAATATCAAATGTGAATCCAATCCGACAGCCGGTTCATGACAAGAAGATTTTTAAAGATGTACCCTTTTTGGCCCCTTATGGGACCCCAAGGAGAGATAACTCCATGACGTATACAAACCTAAAGCACCTACTCATGAAGATGCTTCCTGCCAAAATTAGTTGAAATCCGTTGAAGGGTTCTTAAGAAGAAGTCAAAAAAGTAACAACAGCAGTCAGTGACATGTTATGCTCCCCAAATAAGTGCTTGATAATTATACCCCCCCAAAACAAAGTTATGAGGGGGGGTATACTGGAAGCAGGTTGTCCTACTGTCCGTCCGTTTGTGGACATAATTTTGTCCTCATCTCCTCCCACATTTTCAGACCAATTTTGCTCAAACTTTACCAAAATCTTCCTTGCAATTGGAACTTGTGCACCTGCATTTTTCATAATGATTAATCAACTGTTTCAGGTGTTATGCCCCCTTGATATATTTTCTTATATACAATATATAGAAAAATCATAACTCCTGAACAGGTTGACAGATTAAAGAAAAAAAAAGTGTTTCATATGTACAAAGTTAGGGGGGGTGGTTAAACTGGAATTAGGTTGTCTGTCCATCTGTCCATCCGTCTGTGGATTTAATTTTGTGTCATCTCCTCCCACATTTCCAGACCATTTTTACTCAAACTTTACCGAAATCTTTCTTGCAATGGGAACTTGTGCACCTGCAATTTTCATAATGATTAATCAACTGTTTCAGAAGTTATGCCTCTTTGATTTATTTTCTTATATACAATATATAGAGAATAAATCATAACTCCTGAACAGGTTGACAGATTAAAAAAATAAAAGTGGTTCACATGTTTATTCCAGAACATAAACGCCATGTTTGACGTTGCACGAAATCCATAATTTCCATCTTCAATGTTGAACAAAATCCCTATTGTTTATACAGTCATTGCCCCTCATTGACTTGTAAAAAACTTGTCCACTTGATAAATCATGAATGGCCAATATTTCAATGGTTACAATTTTGCCTCATTTAAAAAGAGGTGGCAGTGGGGGTATTTGTCAGCCCTAACAGGCGACAGTTCTAGTTAAGTATGCTTTAAATCAACAGTCAAAATTTACTTAAAACAGTTTACAATGACATCTTTGTATTTAGGTTATAATAGCATATGCTGAAGGGTTCCCAGGGTTGTGGAGAAAAAGTTAAGGACCGATTACTGGGAGAAATGTAAAGATATCACATTAAGCGCCTTTTAAAAGACATGTTTATTGGACATATATTTCTAACCAGTGTTTGTCACTAGTGCTTAATATGACAGTAGCTCATGCTTAGGCATATGAAACATTTGCTTTAATGCTTTTTGGTGGATAAACAAAAAATAATGGTAGATTATCATATCTACTGAAAGGTCATGTCACAAGTAATAAACATATGAAATATGAAGGTTATATCACTTACTAAGTTCTAATTTTCCAACTTTCACCTTGTGAAAAGATCTTGACCTTGAACTTGGTACCAACAAAAAGGTCTTATCACAAGCAATGCAAGAGTGAAATGTGAACATTTAATCTCAATCAAATTAAAAGTTATGGCCAATTTAGAGTTTTTATGATGGAAATTATTGACCTTGACAATTTGGCCTTGAATTTGACCAAGAGCCTTGTCTTAATTATCTACTGAAAAGTCTTGTCAAAAGTAATAAACATATGAAATATGAAGGTTATATCACTTACAATTGCAATATTATGGCAAATTTTAAAGTTTTAATTTTCCAACTTTGACCTTAAGAAATGACCTTGACTTTTACAGATGATCTTGAACTTGGTAGCAACAAAAAGATCTTTTCACAAACAATAAACATGTGAAATATGAAGATTAAATCTCATTCCAATTAAAAGTTATGGCCAATTTAGAGTTTTTATGATGGAAATTATTGACCTTGACAATTTGACCTTGACCAAAATCCTTGTCTTAGATATCTACTGAAAGATCTTGTCAAAAGTGATGAACATTTGAAATTTGAAGGCTACATCACTTTCCATTGCAAAATTATGGCCATTTTTTTCCAAATTTTGACCCTGAGAATTGACCTTGACTGATGACCTTGAACTTTGTACCAACAGAAAGGTCTTATCACAAGCAAAGCACATTTGAAATATGAAGACCCTATCTCATTCCAATTAAAAGTTATGGCCAAATTTGAGATTTTATGATGGAAATTATTGACCTTGACAATTTGAGCTTGACCTTGGGCGAGATCCTTGTCCTAGTTTTCTTATAAAAGGTCTTGTCACAAGTAATAAACAATTGAAATATGAAGGCTTTATCACTTACCATTGCAAAATTATGGCCAATTTTAAAGTTTTAATTTTCTAAATTCTGACCTTGACACATGACCTTGAACTAAGTACCTACAAAAATGGTTTGTCAAAAGCAATGCACATGTGAAATATGAAGAATATATCTGTAACCAATCAAAAGTTATGGCCAATATAAGGTTTTGCAGAACAAAAAGAGAGCTTGCGTAAAGCTAATAACATTAAGGGCCCTTTTCCCATGACAGGTATTTTTAAAGGTTAATTTTTGATAGTTTAAGGTCAAGAGGATCTTAAATGCTACTGGAATAGGAAATTTCATAAAATTCTGACTTTTAGAATAGGGGGAAATTGGCAAAAAACTAATTTTTACATTTAGGCCCCTTTTTCCATGACACAGTCTTGAATTGAGAAAATTCAAAAAGCTGTCTTGGAAAGTTCCTAGGAAGATTATATATGAAGTTTCATCCAATAGGCCCAGGGTTACCCGAGATATGACATCGGACGGACAGAAGGTCGGACACACGCACATTATGCGACTATATTTTTTGGGGAGCATAAAAAGTTAATGCACAACGTTAGGCCTGTGTTGGTATTTATGCATCGTGATAAAAGAGATTGGCATATATCTGTAGTTACATGCAAAGTGCAAGCTCAATTGCCTGAAGTCATTTTTACAAAGCCCCAGACCAAATTTTTTGAAGCTTCAATCCTATAACCTCTTTTAACAAAATCACTATACCTCTTTCCTGGTTCTCAATTTACTAAAAAGGGGAGCTCCATGTAAAAACAACTGATTTTCTTCAATAACACTTGCATAAGTGCACAAAAGTTAAATTTCAAATCTGAACTCATTGGAGCATAGTTCAGATATTTTACTATTAATTGAAAAAGCATGTACTACTGATATACAATATATTAAATTTGTCATAAGGCCTGTGACCAACAAACGATGCATTAATAACAGTAACATTGAAAAGTGTCAAATGAGCCTATGCGTGACATTTCCAACCATTTGGCACATACGTGCCTCGCACACATTGAGCACCCTGTACAGCCATTCAGAACATTTAGAACATTCGCGGATTGTTTGAAGAAGCTTTAGGTCAGTATCTATCAACAGAGCGCAGAGTGAAGACTGATTAGACTGTGCGGATGCACAGGCTGATCTAACTCTTTACTTGGCGCACATGTGTAATGGTTGGAAATGTCAAGCATGCGCTCAAATGATTTTGACTTCTGCACATACATGTATATATATTTCAAAAACAACGGGAAATATCCATTGTATTTACCTACAATAATTTCTCAGTTTTCACTGATATTTTCTTGATGAATTTATCACCTGAAATAAGACGATACATTAATGTAGGTTTAGTCATAACCCTTTTAAACATTTCATTTTAAAGAAATTGATACATGATATATCCCAAAATTGCAAACTACACTTGCTTCTAACGGGTTTTAGCTCACCTGAGCACAATGTGCTCAAGGTGAGCTATTGTGATCGGTAATTGTCCGGCGCCCGTCTTTCCATCTGTCCGTCGGTAAACAATTATTAAAAAATCTTCTCCTCCTAAACCATAAGGCCTAGAGCTTTGATATTTGGTACATAATAATACCTATTGACCCTCTACCAAAATACTTCAAAGATTTACTGTACTCTTAAAATTAACCCTTTTCTGTGCGATTCCTGATTTTACAAGGGATATCTTTGAAAATCTCCTAAACCATAAGGCCAAGAGCTTTGATATTTGGTACATATCATCACCTATACCCTGACCCTCTACCAAAATACTTCAAAGAATTATTGTACTCTGAAAATTAGCCCTTTTCTGTGCAATCCCTGATTTCACAAAGGAATAAAGAAGGAAATCTTTGAAAATCTTGTTCTCCCAAACCATATGGACTAGAACTTTTATATTTGGTATGTATCATCACCTATTGACTCTCTACCAAAATACTTCAAAGAATTACTGTATTCTGAAAATTAGCCCTTATCTATGCGATCCCTTATTTTACAAAGAAATAAAGAAGGAAATATTTGAAAATCTTCTTCTCCCAAACCATAAGGTCTAGAGCTTTGATATTTGGTACATATCATCAGCCATTGACCCTCTACCAAAATAGTTCAAAGAATGACTGTATTCTGAAAATTAGCCCTTTTCTATGCGATCTCTGATTTTACAAAGGAATAAAGAAGGAAATCTTAGGAAAATCTTCTTCTCCTTAACCATTAGGCCTAGAGCTTTTATACTTGATATGAATTGATGACTATACTTCAAAGCATTACCATATTCAAGAAATTAGTGCTATATGGCGGGATCATCAATATACCTAGGATTAAAAAGAGAAATCCTTAAACATTTTCTCCAAATTGATTAGACAGAGGGCTTTGCTATTTTGTTTATATCATAAAGCCATGAACCATCATACTCAGGGGAGTGATTTAGGACCATCATGGTCCTCTTGTTAGTATTGTGTCCGGGAATAAACTATTCATTTTCAGCCTCTATCTAAAGCCACTTCTGTAACCTGAGGCTTTAGGAATTAATCCTTTTCTGATGGACTGAATCTTTTATAATTGGCCCTGGAATCCAATTATTGAGGAAAGATTGTGAAGAATTTCTTGTTTAACGTTTTTAGCTCGGCTGTTTTCGGAGAAAACCCGAGGTATTTTGATCACCTTGACGTCGTTCGCGTCGGGGTTGGCGTGACAAACTTTAACCTTGGTCATATCTCTGTTGTTATTGAAGATATCCTCATGAAACTTTGCATGTGTATTGACCATCACAATAGCTATCTAGACTATCAAGGGAATAACTCTAAAAACATTTTTGTAAGAGTTACAAGCCTTCAAGAAATCATAAAATATTCTATAAAATGTTCTCCTTAATCACTGGGCCACTTTGGACAAAACTTGGCTGTTATATTCCTTTGGTAGACCCTTTTCAATAATCATGCATGAAATTTTCATTTGCAAAAAATGGGTCTGGCAAGCTTAGCCTTATCACAATGAGAGAAATCATGAAATAATTCCCAGGTGAGCAATTTAGGCCCATTTTGGTCCTCCTATTTCAATTAAACCATTGAAATTTGTTGCCCGGAGGGCATTGGGAATTGGAAAGATAAGATAAGCTGTTTTCCCACTAGGTGCACTTTTATAATTATTTGACAATTTTTAATTTATGCATTTCATTGGAATAGCTCCTTTTCTCACCTATTACCAGACAACAAGCTGCAGATGATAGTTTATAGTTTATGAAATTCTAGAAACTGGATAATGAAGGAATTGGTTGTAGCAAGCAATTTCTACAATTTAAACAATGTTTTATAAAGCTTTTCTTTGAGGGGCATAAAAAAGACAAATTATGTGGGAAGGATTAAGGGTAATAAGGCCATAATTGGTAAAACTCTTGAAGTTGTTTATGTATTTATCCCCCCACCAAGTACCTTGTTTACATAAATTCAATGTATTTTTCAAGCATTAATGTTATAAAATCCTGTTTCTTTAAAATCCTTAATGTATTGCCTGTTAAATGTTTGACATTTTCCAGGAAACATGATACATCAGTATGTCCAATTTCTATAGTTTGAATTACTTCTTCAGACAGTGGTGGATTTAGATCAGACCTTTTGCAGAGAATGTTTTCAGAGTCAAGTCTCAGCTGATCTTCCATTAAAATGATCTCCAAGTTTTTGTTTGAAACCAACATTGCCAAAATGGATGAACTTAGTAAAACTTCCTTGACGATAAGTGTCTTAAGTTTTGGACATGCTCTGACAAAATTGAGAATTTGAACATTGATGTCAACATACTTGCTGTCTCTTTTTGCAAATTCATAGATTTTCATGGAGAATGAGAGGTCTATAAATACCTCTAATGTTGAAGAATAATTCATCAATAAAGGACTCAATGTATCATAATGGAGCAAATGATCTTTTTGATACTTGAATGTTTTCACTGGCATTTCCTTCTTCAACATTATTTCTTTTTCTGTCCATTCATGACCAACACCAAAATGACAATGAACCCTGAAATTGTTTCCTTGGCTAGAGATATGTTTCCATTGCCAGTTTTGTAAAGCTTCATTGTAGAATTCAACATGTTTAGATAGTGCCACTATATGAAGATCTGTTAAAGTCTGTCCTGCAAGGTGATGTAACAAGCTATAGCTCAATACTTTGGGCTCTATTGCTAGTTCTCTCAGATTCACCAAGTACATCAGATTCCCGAGGTTATTTGTTTGAAAGGATTGGAAGAAATATAACTTCTGTAAATTCTGTGAATGTCCAGCCCCTACAGGTAAAACCTCTCGTTGTTGAGATACGGTTGAATCATATGTATCAAGATCTTTCAGTTGTAGAGTCTGAAGCCCTGTATTCTGTTTAATGATCCTATAAAAAGCCTGTTTACAGGGATTTTGGTGATTTTTCACAACATTCACAAAACAATGAATTCTGAAAATTTTCATACATTTGATGTTAAAACAATTCTCTGCTATACTGTTGACTATTTGGCAAGAGTTGTTCCCTCTATAGTAAATCTTGACATATCTAAAATGCTTTCCACATTTTTCTATTATGGAAACAATTTTCTGTTTCACAACATTGTCCATATAAATATTTCTATTACATGTATGTTTGTATGCAGGATGTAGAAATGATGCACTGTCTATCAAATATTCATCTTCTGAGAAAGTAAATGTATGCCACACCTCTGGTCTGCAAGCTGCTTCAGCCCATTGTGAACAAACTTCAGGAAGAAACAATTTGTCAGATGTAGTTAGATATCCAAAAATATGTCCTAGAAGCAGGTCTGGCAAATAACCCCATTGTGCCATTATGTCAGAAAGTGATGTTTACTAAAAAAACAAACAAAAGCAAATATTTCGAATTCAAAGTAAATTTGTAAGAAACTTGATTAACCCATTACCAGAAAGCAAAATTTAGACTAATCCAAATTGAAAAGAATTGCAGCCAGCAAATTAAAGTATATGAAATTTTAGATTTCTTTCTCTTTTCTAGGTAGAAAATATTAAGCAAAATGAAGAAATTTCTTGTAACAAGCAATTTCTTCATTTTAAACAAATGTTTTCCCAATTGTTTTTCTTGAGGGGCGTTAAAAAGCGTCATTGTGTTGGAAAGGGTTAATCAAGGTTATAAGCCATTTTGAAAATTTTAATATTTCAATCATATCCTAAATTACATGCTGAGTATCACACACACTTTTCTGGCGCCCTTGGAATGCCTTGCCCAAAGACATTCTCGTATTATCAGTGGCAAAACTAGGTCTTAAACCCTCAACACTAAACTTCTCTCCAAGAACAAATATGATGCCCTTACCACAGGAAAATTAAGGGTTCAGCATGACAAGGATTAAAAAGGATAGAAAGATAAATTAAAAATTGCAAGATTAAAGTAGTCTCGAAAAATCATGTTGACGAAACAATTTTGGAACGAAAAGAAATGGTAAGAAATTTTACTTGCCGACTCTGCCTGTTGAATATCATTTTTGTTTGAACGCTTTCATATTTTAGATCCTTTTCAAATATAATAATTACCCAATTAGCCCAAATAAGTGCTGATAAAGCGTCATATGACAGCATCACTGAGAGCCGGGCGCCAGCTGTAATTTGAGTTCCGCTGTCAATGATAAACTTCCGTAAATGCGCTGCGGTATGCGCATTTTAATCGTAGAAATTCCAAACACGAAAATACACCGAAGAAGTGCATCTCAAAAATAAAGCAGGTTCACCGAAACGTACATTGATTTAATTTATAACCAATTGTTGTCGATATGTTAGACATTTCTGCTGATTTTAATTCCGAATTCTTAATTAAGAGTTTTATTTAAATCAAAAATACAATTGTATTTGACAGGTGCTTCGTAACGAAACCATTTCGTACAGTCGCTCGAAATTCAAACGAACAGTGCCGATAACGCCTTCGGGATTTACGGTTTGCTCACTCACTTTGTGCAATATTGAAATCCTTTACGTGGAGGAAATTGCTATTGCTATTCTCCTCAATTTTCACAGATTTTAGACTCGTGACCATTTAAAATGTTTCAGTGGTTAGATCCATTTTTCAAATACGGCAAAGATGATATAGTTCATATTGAGTTCCTTAAAACAGCATTTGATTAATCAGTACATTCAGGCCTATGGAGTGATACAGGTGTTTGAGTGCCTATAGTAATATCTATCTATATATACTGCCTAACTCCCCTTTCGGGTATTACTGGCAGGAACATTGATTCAATTATTTTAAACCTCCATATATTTGAATTTCAGACGTTTTGTACCATAACCATTTCGTACCATGCTATTGGCTATGCTATTTCTTACCATGGTATTGGTAATTTCTTACCATGGTACTGGTTGTTTCGTAGCATGCTGTGACCATTTCGTACCATGTAGTAGTCATAAATTCAGTCTATTCAGGCAAACGGATAGTTGATGATACAGTATTAGCATATTAGCACATTACTATTTTTTTTCTTGAAATGGGGATTGTGTTCATTAGAAGAAAATAAGTAGAGAATCAGAACTGTATTTCTGTCAAATTAGTATCATTGTTTATTGAATAATGTGACAAAGTAACCATTAACCCATTGCCACACAACAAGATATTAAACAGGTCCAAATTTAGAGAATTTGCAGACAACAGTAACATGAGGATGGTTCTTTTTAAAAATATTTGTCTTTTGAAGAAGAAAACATTGTAATAATGAAGGAATTGTTTGTCATCAGCAATTGCTTCCTTTTCCACAATGTTTTTCCAAGTATTTTTCTTGAGTGTTAAAAATGTGGATAGTCCAATTAAAGGCGAACAGCAATCTAATCATAACTAAGCAATCAACAATCGTTCACCCTTCCACAATTAGATCTTAACCCTTTCCTGGTTTTCGAAATTTTAGACTGGTCCAAATTGAAAGAGGATGCAGACGACAATAAAAATTGGATGCAATTCCAAATAAAACACCCTATGTGGTAGAAAACATTGTGGGAAACGGAGAAATTGCTTGTTACAAGCAATATCTCCATTTTCCACAATGTTTTCTCAAGTATAAAATCACAGTGACGTAAAATCCTGGGTTTATCCAGGAAAGGGTTAACTGATCTTACCTGACAAGTCGTAAACAGTGAACAACCTAATTATCAAATTCTATGAACTTGATTAAGTTGTTTATTTGTGGTACGAAATGGTACAAAATGACTAATGCTTTGGTCAGAAATGACCAAGGCATGGTACGAAATAACCATAGAAATTATGGTACGAAATGGTTATGGTACAAAATGACTATACCATATATTTATTTGGCATGAATGAAATAAGAAAGTAAACTTACCTGTAATGGACCAGCCAAGCATATACATAGTGGACTATCTCAAAATGAGTGTGCACAAATGATAGACATTCTTTCATTTCTTTCATTGGCCACAACTGCCTATAAGGGTCATTCTAAAAACAAGCCCTATGAGAGTTATATGAATGGCCATAGAGAAGTAATGGCACATAGGACTCTTAGTTAAGGGGTCCCAAGTTCGATCCCTGGCAAATATACTTTTTGACATTATTCTCCCACCACCAATGGGTGGATAATCCTAAACCTAAGTGGGATGAGCAGCTGGAGGCCCGGAAAAGATGTGGTAGTACTGGTGTCAGTGGTGTGAGAAAAAAACAGAAATCCATTGTCGGCCATGATATGACCAATATTGCCTGTGTTACAAGCAATTCCTCCTTTCCCCACAAAGTTTTCCATGAAAATATTTTACTTAGGGCATCAAAAAGCGTCATTGTGAGGTAATAGGTTAACAGTAAAAAGTCAAAACCAAAAACAATAAGATAATTTTGATATTTTTAATGAAATTTTAAATGAAATTTGTAATCATCAGTGTTAAAGTCATCAGTGTGTTGACTTTTACTTGGAATGTTTAGCACATATTCTGTGACATAGAATTTATGTTATAGTGTTATTGTGTCTATCAAAAGGAAAGGATCTTCATGTCAATTGATAGATCCTAGCCATGCCCACTAAGCTCCAACATGAAGTTCCACTTCGATATTAAAGGCATTATTTTGCAAAATTTATGGTCAGGAGTAGAGACTGAAAGGTAAATTGGTTGGTTGGGAACTTTAACATCATAACTGCAGCTTGTCAAAGTTCACTTTCAGTCAAAATTAATAAATTGATTGGTCGATTGAATCTTTGATTGACAGTAGCGGTCTGTCAAATTTATAACTTCTGAGACAAGTTCTATCAATTTTTGGACCTTAATTGACCAACACATTTGTATGAATACTGGCCAGTGTATTATTCAGACAGCAGAATAAAGAATAACCAATATGGATCACAAAGGCAGTGACCTGTCTTGGATGTAAAATTTTTCCACAGAAATTTAAACAATTACAACAGGGGCCGACACTAACAGTGTCCCGGGATCCCGATGATCCCTGAAAATTGGAAGGGACCCCAGCAATCTCAGGCTAGGAATTCTGTCAGGATCCTTAAATATTTCTCCAGTACAATAGATCTTAGTGTATCAACTTATGCTCTTGATATTTTTGTATGCTCGTTTTTGTAGAAAACATTGTGGATAATGAAGAAATTGCTTGTAACAAGCAATTTCTTCATATCCCACAATGTTTTCCGAAGCTTTTTTTTCAAGTTTGGCTTAGAAGGGCAGGATTGCGTGTGAATGAGTTAATGTATATCAAAAAAAGATCCCTGATTATCTGGAGGAAACCCTGAAGTAATCGGCAGAGATTCCTGTGTGATCCCATTGAATCAAAATTAGTGTCGATCCCTGTTACAACAATATTTTAGACAGGCTTAGATTTTAAAAAAAATTGCAGATAATAATGCAAAATGTAAAGAAGGGACTTATTGTTACAAGAAATTTCTTCCTTTTTAACAATGTTTTCCTTGATATGAATTTTAATACATATGAGGGCGTGAAAAGCTGGGATTCTGTGTTAAAGGGCCCAATAAAAAGGTTCAAACTAAGATACCTAATTTCAGAGCAAGAGTTACAAAAATATCTTAGTGTATGGCTGGCGTCAATCGGATGAGCATGATGGAACAAGTACATCTCGCTGGTGAGGATGAAGATGATATTTATGGAGGATTCAACGATTATAATGCTACACTTGATACAGATGTAAGTCAAGTACCTTTACCCTTCATCATATGATTCAATGTTGTGCCAACCTTGAAATGAAAAGGTTTGGTATTAATCTGTTGGAAAAGAAGAAAATACTGTATGATGCCTATTGACCAATTGCTAGCCTCACCAAATTACTCAGTTGGCCCCGTCCATTGACTCCAACAGGAAGATATGCTTCAATTTTAAACAGCATTATTTTGCAAAATTTATAACCAGTAGCCTGTAATAAAAAAGTTAAATGGCTGGCGACCTAAAATTTAACTTGAATAAGCTAGAATGGGTTAATTAAAGATTTACTGTAGATAATACAGACTAGAAATAAAGATAAGATTGTTTATGATATGATGTTAAAAATGCATTGTGTAATATCTTGCAGGACTTGGCTAATGACCCTACCTTTCAGAAAGCAGTACTGAGGACTAGCCATGGAAGGAGACCACCTCCGGTATGTATCCACATTACTGTACATAACAGTATCACTGGGTCTTATGTTGTATCCTCTTTTTAAAATTTAAACCATTTTAAACCAAAATTATAAAATTTTGTGGTCTGCAACTCCTCTCAATTTTAACCAGTCTAAATTTTTGTTGTGTGGTAATGGGTTAAGTTTACAAACACTTTGGATTATTGTTTTAACCCTTGTCATGAATAAAATACTTATTCACAATTACATTTGAATCAAAAAGCTGAAGGCTTTAGTTGAAGGTTAATAATTTTTATATTAATTTCATATACAGTTTTGGCTTTAAGGGGACAAACAGGTGGTGTATACATTTTATCAATATCAGACTGCACTTATGTGCAGGCTGATCTTAGTCTTTACCCCCTGCCAACACAGAAATATTCCTGGTTTGGTATGACAAGGGTTAAGCCCTTTGAAACTGATTCTTATCAAGGATTTAAAACAAATTGTGATATTATCATAAAGTAAATTGATTTAGAATAATCCCAAAGACCACCAAGGATGTTTGCTGTATTGTCTCAATCTTTCTTGCTGATGACAGTTAATCCATTCGCAAGATGACAAAATTTTTCTAAGGATCTAAATGAAAGGTACTGAAAATGAATCAAGAAAAATAAATGGAAAAATATGGATCCATTTGATCCAAGTAGTATTATTAGAGACATAAAGACAGAATACAGTATTTGAAAAGAAATTGACTGTTACAAGCTATTTCTTTTTTCCTTATACTGTATTCCTGTATGAAGTTTTAGGATTGTGAAACTCAATGAATGTGCAAAGAAGGTGTAATTTTCATTTTTAGACTGGTTTTCGTGGTCCAACAGGTGGTGCTGGTGCCCCAGTTTTAGGAGGTGCTAGGATGGGGACTGCAATGAGGGGTGGGCGGGCTGGCCCCTCCTCCATGGGTCGACCAATCACAGGAGCTGTTGCTGGTCAAGATGGTGCAGCTCGACCAATGACAGCAGTCAGGGCTGCGGGGTATACTGCAGCTGGTAAAAGAGGTAAAATGCGCATTTTTTTTAAAAGCATGCGTCACTTATTTGGATTTATTCAAGTTGTTCACGATTGCTGATAGCAATATTGAACTTCAAAGGTTGCAAAAAATGTTGTGGGGAAGGTGTTTTATGCTTTTATCAGGAATTTCATTAGACATTACTATAATCATAAATGCATTTTCTTCCAGTTTGAAGCTGGCAAAGTCTGATTATGGATATCAATTAAATAAAAAACATTGGTATATAATACTCAATGGACCTACCAGCAAAAGGAAACAACTTCAGACGTCTTAGCGCCTGTTCAATGAAATTTTAAAATTAAAATCTTATGACTTTGTGACTGTTGAAAAAAAGTATAAGAGAAATCACAGGGTAAAGGTGAAATAACATTTCACATAAATTTCAATGTTCCAACATTTTTTACCCTCATAGATTGTTCATTTTACATTTGCTAATTCTACTATGCAAATTCAGTTAGGCTAAAAACTTTCCAGTCTGAGGAATGGGTATCAAATTTCCTGGCAATGTTTAGATTGTTTGACCACAAAAGTAAAATGATAATTTTTTCATAAAATTTGTAATATGATTCAGAGCATTACCTCAAAATCTTAAACCAATTATCAGGCTTAATGCCTTCAGGAATTACATTGAGGAAAATGTAAACAAAGGAAAAATGCTAGTAACGAGCAATTTCTCCGTTTTAGGTCATGGTGACCTATTGCAATTATGTTTTGTACGTGGCTGTGCATAGTGCTTTAACTTTTTTTCATTCTTGACTTCTTAAGAACCCTTTGATGAATTTCAACCAAACTTTGCAGGAAGCATCCCCATGGGAATGGGCTTCAGATTTGTACATGTCATGGGGTTATCTCCAACGGGGTTCCCATAAGGGGCAAAAAAGGGTACATCTTTAAAAATCTTCTTGTCATGAACAGGCTGTTTGATTGAATTTACAATTGGTATTTAGAGTCTTTAGGGTTAGGACTATAAAGTTTGTACAAGAAAAAAAAATCTGATGAGAAATTGCCGTGTGTGTGTGTGTGTGTGTGGATAAGTTTATACAGTGTTAACTTTGATTTTTTTTCTACAAAACCAAAAGACCTGCAGCTCTGATATTTGGTATGTGGCATCATCTGATGGACCTCTATCAAGAGTGTAAAAATTATGTCCCAAGGTTCAAACTAGCCCATTCTCGGACGTCACAAATTTAACATAGGGCTTGCCGGTATATAGTGAAAACCTTGAAAATCTCCTTCTCCCAAACAGGGAGGCCTAGAGCTTTGATACTTGGTATACAGCATCATCTGGTAGACTTCTATCAAGATTGTATAAATTATTGCCCCAGGGTCAGAACTAGCTCTTTCCTGGATGTCAATAGTTTAACATCTGCTTATATTGTTAACATTTTAAAATATTTCTTCTCTCAAACAGAAAGGTAAGAGTTGAGATATTTGGTATGTAGCATCATCTAGTGGACCTCTACAAGGTTGTATAAATCATGGCCCAAGGGTCATAATTAGCCCATCCCCTGAAGTCACAAATTTAAATGGGGCTTATATAGTGAAAATTTTATAAATCTTATTATCCAAAACTGAAAGGCCTAGAGCTTTGATATTTGGTTTGTAGCATCATCTGGTGGACTTTGATCTGTTTTTGGGCTCTTTGGATCAGGTGACCAATAACGCCCTGTTGGCCTCTTGTATTACAATGCTTTCTAACATATTTAATGCTTGCTCTTTAGTATGAATGTGCTTTGAAATGTTTTCCGCAACTTCTTTCAATTTGGAATGGTCTTAAAAAATTGTATTGTAATGGCTTAAGATAGGACATTTGTTCAGTGTTCATTTACAATATCATTTAATAATCTTATGTTCTAGGTCCAGCTGGATTTGATCCTCTCAACCAAGCCAGTGGTCCAGCCCCTCCTCTTGAACCCAAGCCTGAAGATAGGTGAGTTCATTTTATAACTGGGACAAATGAAAAAAAAAACTCATTCCCACACAATGACGCTTTTGGTTGATTGAATGGGGTTTGACACCACTTTTAAAAGTATATCAGACATATAGCGGCAACTCAAGCCCCTAGCCATAGATTCCCGATATTTCTGACACCAGAACTACCACCACATACTTACCAAGGCTCCACCTGCTCATCCAATCTAGGTGTACAATTATCCATCCGTTGGTGGGAGACAGATGTCAGAAAGGATACTTGAAGCCACAGGGGGTCAAACCGGAGACCCCTGACTAGGAGTCTTACACGCTACCACTGTACTATGGCTGCGGCCTCAATGATGCTTTTGGAGGCCCTAAAAAAAACAAAAAAAAACAACAATTGGAAAAACAATGTGTAAAATGAAGAAATTGCTTGCAACATACAGTTTTTTCATTTTACACAATGTTTTCTACCCAGAAACTTAGAAAAATCTAAAATTTCAGGAACTATGAATTGTTGAGTGCTATTCCTTTCAATTTGGAACAGTCTAAAATTTTGCCGTCTGCTAATGGGTTAAACAACTTATTCATGGAAAGGTAAAAAAATACTGTTCTGATAATGTAACTAAAATATTCCCTTTTTCTCTACATATTTAACCAGAAATTACTCTATGAGGATGTCATGCTGAATTCTTCTTTCAAAATTGCATTAAAATCAAAGACTGAAAGCATTGGAAGGCTGATTGTGGGGCAATAATTCTTTGTGAAAGTTAACATTATAAATAAATCTGACTTAAAAGAGTAAATTGGTGGTATAAAGGAATATCAGACTGCGCCTTTATGTTTCCTACTAAAACAGGAATAATCCAGGTTTAGCATGACAAGAGTAAAAACTCTGGAAAAGCTTGATTAACCCATTCCCACACAGTGACGCTTTTAAAAGCCCCCTCAATATGAAAGCTTAAGAAAACATTGTGGATAATGAAAAAATTGCTTGTAACAAGCAATTTCTCCATTATCCACAATTTTTTCTACTCTGAAAGTGAAAGATTATGAAGATTTCATCAACTTAAATTTTTCGTCTGCAATTTCTGAATTTTGACTGGTCTAAAATTGTTGTGAGTGGGAATGGGTTAAAGACTGAATATATCATCACCTCCCACTCCCCTTTAACCATGTTTATTCCCTAAAGAATTTTAAAGCTACTATGATATAGAACATTGTTCCACAGTGTATTTATTATATTTTCTCTACAGTCCTGAAGAGAAGATTCGTCAACTGGAAAAGAAGGTGAATGAGCTGATAGAAGAGAGCTGCTTTGCCAACAGTCGGGGAGAAATGAGTCTGGTATGAAGTTTTATAAATTCAAATACATACTTCTTGTAAGTCATAACCCATTTACAAAACGATAGAATTCAAGACTTGTGCAAATTGAAAAAAGTTGCAGATGACATTTTGGATTGCATTTAGATTGAAAATATGTGTTGTTTTGGATGAAAAGAAATCGTGAGAAAAAAAGAAACTATTTGTTTGAAGCAGGAGTCATATTCTTGGTGCAGTAAGAAGCACTGTCATCATGAAAATTTAACCTTATATAGGATAGAGTACATGGTGGTAAAAGAAGAAATTGCTTTTCAGAAGCACTATCCCTTTTCCCACAATGTTAACCATAGCTGTTTCTTCTTGGACATGTCAAAATGTTGGATTTTGTTGAAATAGTTAACCCTAGAAGACCTGCTCAAAAAATTTAAAAACAACCCTATAAATTGTATGAATATGGCCATGAAATATAGACAAAAAAACTATGTTAATTATTGTTACTCTACTCCTCTACTGGTTTTACCAGTGTTATGTTGATTTGCCATAATACTTAAAAACTGAAGATATTTTAACTCCTTTGTTTCAATAAAGACCCTACTTTTCAGCCTAAATGGCCAAATGGCCTTATGCATTTATTTCAGAGCAGACACATGGTATAAGCTTTTATTATATAACTACAAATGATATGAATTAAAATCTGGCTATCCAATACAACTCGACAGAAAAATATAGTATTCAGCGTGTATTTAAAAACCGTATTCGTCGAGTACCGTTAAACATGGACTACTTTTTTGTGTATTGACATTCAGGTTTTTCTTTCGGAAAGTTGGTTATTTCTTAATCATTTGAGCGAATTTTCTTAATGTCATGTTCTAAAGGTATATAATAAAAGGAATATAACAACAGTGTGATTTTTTTCTTCGGTCTCATCCAATAAAAAATACCTACACACGATTCCCGAACACGATAACAACAAATAGAAAAACACACTGTTGTAATATTCCCTATTTATAGAGCTTGTATCAATATGATCAGGGAATTATTGTTTATCTACATCTCTGTCCAGTTGTCTGGCTTGCTGTCCTAAACTTATCCAAATAACTTAACAGTTCCACCTTGAAGGTATCATTCTCATATTTGAATTGGCAAATTCTTTAAATTTGGACCTTTCTAAAATATTGCCCTCTGGTAATGGGTAGACCCATTCCCACACAATGACACTTTATGATGCCTGTAAGAAAAAAAGGCTTTGGAGAACGTTGTGGAAAATGAAGAAATTGCTTGTTTTCAAGCAGTTTCTTCATTATCCATAATGTTTTACCTAAAAGACAATTATTTTTTAAAATTCCATCTACTAAGTATTGTCGTCTTCAAGTTCTTTCAATTCTAACCAGTCTGAAATCTTGCAGTGTGGAAATGGGTTTAGTGATTTGCTTGATACATATTTTTCAGGCATTAGAGAAAGCAAAAGAAGCAGGGAGAAAGGAAAGAGTCCTTGTGCGTCAAAGAGAACAGATGTCTATGGGAGATCAGATCAACTT
Source organism: Fragum fragum (assembly GCA_946902895.1). Classification (NCBI taxonomy): domain Eukaryota; kingdom Metazoa; phylum Mollusca; class Bivalvia; order Cardiida; family Cardiidae; genus Fragum; species Fragum fragum. Next base: position 27,757,363 of record OX336368.1, read on the forward strand.
GGACTTGACATATTCTGTAAGGAACTTATTTCAAGCATGACTATGACAGTGTATAGTTTGTCTTTAGTTCATGATTTAAGGCTATAGGGAAAGTGGTTATTGAATGATGATAAATACTAATGAGCTGTATAATGTTTCGGAATTGATGTACCATCGTTTTAATCACACAACATCAATTTTCATGGTAAATTCTTGTCATGCTGAACCTGAAATATTCCTGTTTTGGTTGTAGGCGTAGTTTAAGATCAGCTTGCACATAATGAGCAGTCAGATCTTAGTCTACACCACCTGTTTGTCTGTTTTACGTATTATTCAGCATGATAAGGTTAGGACTATCATCATTCATTGACCTTCTTTTACACATTTAAGCTTATATGCTACCCTAAGCTAAAATTTATGTGTATTTTCTATTCAATGGGTGCTGACTTTATTGTATCTCATTCTAAATACCAAGGACTGTAAGGACTGTTCTGAGAAAAGTACAAAGGGAGTTTTTTGTGAAAAAAAAGTGTAAGCATCTATGAATACATAGGTAATCACAATAGTTTTGGGCTAACTCCTCGATGTTTTTTGCAATTTAAACTTTTACTTATTATTGAAGAATTTTTCCTGTAAAATTAAATAATGATATACTTCAGGTCTTGTTTAACTTGGCCAACCAATATGCATCAAATGAGATGTTCAATGAAGCACTGAATACCTACCAGGTGATTGTGAAAAACAAAATGTTCAGCAATGCAGGTATTTATGAACTTTTCTTTTCATACACATTTCGCTATGGACTCAAAACTGATCATATATGGCAAATCTTAGGACTTGTGGAAAATTAGGAATTTATGTTTAGTATAAAGAAAATAAAAAGGACAATTGTTGATCTTGAAGTGCAATTGTAATTTGATTGTCTATCAAATACCAATTTTTTGAACAAGTCATCTATAAAAAGACAAAAACAAGTTTTGTAGATAAAATTGCTTCTTTTCTAGCATGAGATACTCAAGAGGAGGTATTGTGAGCATGGAATGTCCATTCATGCATCATCTTTAATCCATAATTTCTATAAATATTTTATTCTCCAAAACCAGTGGACAAATTTTTATGAGAAAAACAAAGGAGGAAATCTGTAAAAAAAATTGTCTTCCTTGGAACCAAAAGGCCTGGAGCACTGATATTTATTATGTTGAGTCTCCTTAAAGATATGCCTCTACCTAGTAATATAAAACCATTTGGAAGCCTCTGCAGTTTCGACCTTGCAGAAATTTGGTGTCTTGGGAAGCTTTAAATCTTGCTGTGTATTTCATTTCAGGGAGACTAAAGGTGAATATGGGAAATATTTACTTTAAGCAGAAGAATTATCCTAAAGCAATCAAGTTTTATAGAATGGCCTTGGATCAAGTTCCTAACTCACACAAGGAAATGAGGTAACTGTACTGATTGTTTCCTTATAATTCAGAATTCATTAAAAAGAAATCACTTTAACGTAATGCCAAACAATCATAGGATTTGAAACATTCAGGAATATAGCTATGGATCACATTGTGGGATCAAGAAAATGATGAGAAGTCAGATTTTCTTCTTTTTCAACAAAGTTTTCTGCTCTTTGAAAACATTTGGCTAGAATTGATTTGTCATCTGCAAACTCTGTCATTTTTGACAAACATAGAATATTGTCAACTTATTAAATTTCATCTTTCATTTTTAGCTCGTCTTTTTTTGAAGAAAACCAAAGGTATTGCTGTAGCCTTGGTGTAGTTGTCGTCGTGCAAAAACTTTGACATTTTGTGAAATCTCTGGTTCTACTGAAGGCATTCACTTGAAGCTTGGCACACTTGTTCACTATCAAAAGAGCAACCTATACTATCAAGGGGGAAAACTCTAGATGCATTTTGTGCTTTAATCCACTATCCAGCAACCAATAGCCGAGCATAGGCACTTGTTGGGGGTGCTCTTGTTAACACCTAAGATTCTTGAATTTATAAAGTATTAGTAGTATCGCTCAAAATCATTTAAGCATTTTTGTGACAGTTCCATTAATTTTACATTTGCACAAAGTAAAGACTGAGATTAACCTGTGTATCCACACAGTCTGATCAGTTTCTTCACTATAGACTCTATAAATAGATACTGATTCAAGCAAGTCAGCAAATATTCTCAATGCCTGTGTGGCTGTGCTTCATGCACTTGTTGAATTGTTGGAAATATCACACACAGGATCATGTTTAAAACTTTCAAGGAGAAAAACTTAGTCAGGAATTTTAATTGTAGTCAAGTGATTGTGAGATAAAATGTGAATTTGGTAGAAAATGCCATACAACATAAAAGACTGAAAGTGATTACTTTAATTTTATAAGTTAATCCCATCAGCATTAACACAATTTTAGACTGGTCCAAATTCAAAAAAGGTGCGGACAACATATTGAAGTGCAATTAAATTGGAAAGCACTTGTCATATGGGATAGAAAACATTGTTAGAAAAGGGTAAATTGCTTATTACTAGCAATTTCTTCTTTTCTTGCTATGTTTTCCAAAGATGTATTTTTTCAATGTGTAAAAATGCGAGCTTAAGTGGTAAAAGGTTAACCTTCTTCTTTCAGAACCAAGATAATGCAGAATGTTGGTATAGTGTTTGTTAAGATGGGCCAGTACAGTGATGCCATCACTTCCTTCGAGCACATTATGTCAGAGGCACCAAGTTTTAAGACTGGCTTTAACCTCATTCTGTGCTACTTTGCCCTGGGTGATAGAGAAAAAATGAAGCGAGCCTTCATGAAGCTTCTCACTGTTGACCTGAAGATAGATGATGAGGATAAATATCTACCACATGGGGTACGTATGGTTAACCCGTGTCATGCTGGACCTGGAATTTTTCTGCTTTGGCAGGAGGTATAGATAAAGATCAGCCTGCAAATATGTGCAGTCTGATCTTAGTTTTCACCACTTGCATTTCCCTTTCAGCTTGAGTAATGAATAAGATCAGCTTGAAAAAAAAATAGTTTCCTACAGTAATAGCTTTCAGCTCTTTGATTTTATTGCAATTCTCAAGAGGATTTTGTTCAGCATGACAAAAGTTAAACTGATATAACTCAAGACAAATTAAATATAGTATGCAATTTCTGTAAGTTAAAAGTCTTAATAAGAAATTTATGAACTTCGGTTGTTGCATAAAAAGATGCTTCTTTTATTTCTGCAGATCTATATAAATTCTTGTTGAAAGTTATGTTGATTAAAATGACAGACATGTATGATAATGTATATGCAGTCTGATCTCTGACTATGCTTCATGTAAATGTAGGAATATTTTTGGATCATTAGGACAACAGTAAACTTCCAAGACTTTCTATCTATGATATACTCAAAAGAGGATAAAAGGTTGGGATGTTCTAAACTAATTTAAGTGCCCACTATTAATACAAGCTCTGTAACTTTAAAACCATCTTTGGATTTTTCTTAGCTTGTCGCAGTCATTTTTGTCATGCAAAAACCTTTTAGATTTAGTGATGTTTCTGCTATGCCTTATCACATGAACCTGAGAATATATATTCAGTATCAGAAATGCAACCCATGATATAAGGGGGGATTCTGAATCTTTTTTTGAGCCGACTTGTGGTGAGTAGGTGTTTGTGTGTTAGTGTGTCAGTCCATCCAAATTTTTCCACACGATTAGTACTATATTTATGGATGTATTTCAAAATAAATTTGCACACTTGTCTCCATCATGAGTAGATGTGTCATTAGAAACAATTTTTTTGATATATCGAGGTCACAGCTCAAGATGAAACATTCAAATTGAACTTGTGCAGAGTACTAAATTTGTCCATATATTTCAAAATGATTTGGGACACTTGATTTCCGTCATGAGCAGATGTGTCATTTGAAACTAATTTTTAGATAGCTCAATTGTCAAAAATTTTCATAACACAACCCCAGTGCTGAGAACTAGGAGCTCAGACTTCAGATTGCTATTACGGTCAGATCTAAAAAAACGTTTCTACTGGGGCATGGTGATTCACAATCTTTTGTTGCTGTACAATAACCTACCTGATATGTATATTGGATACAAAATTCAATAATATAACCAGGTTTTCTACCTTTGAGGCTAGGGATATTATAAAAAATATAATATACTAAGGAATTACCAAGCCTACAGATTCCTAGGTACCTCTTCCAATGACTTGGGTATTAACCTTTTCCTGTTCAATCCCTGGTTTTTATGTCCCTGTAAATTTTATAGTTGAGAAAACATTGTAGAAAAACAAGACATTGCTTGAAACAAGCAATTTCTTCTTTTTCACAATATTTTCTACCCTATTGAATGGTTATTTTGCAAATTAAATCCACTTTTAATTGTCGTCTGCAGAACCTTTGAATTTGGACAAGTCTAAAAATTTTCAAAACAGGAAAGGGTTAAACAACATTAGTTTTCATAACATATTGTCAGGGGCATAGAGCAAAATGTAAGTTGATGGTTGGGGACCTGTAAATTGTAACTGCAGCTTAAACAAAATGTAGTTATGCCTTTTCAGTCCTTAAAGTAACAAAGGCTCTCAACTTAAATTTAAGTACTTTGTCTAAATGAATGATTGATTGGTCTATTGTTTATTTGATTGACAGTAGTAATCTGTCATTTGGTCCTCCGTATATTTACCATGTTTTCAGTGTGATCACTCTCTCTTTATAGTTTTTTGTTATCTTGTCTAACCCTTTCCTGTTTTATGAAATTTTAGACTGGTCCAATTTGAAAGAGGTTGCAGACGACAATGAAAAATGCAAGCAATCTGAAATCTGACTATCCCATGTGGTAGAAAACATTGTGAGAAAAGGAGAAATTGCTTATTATAAGCAATTTCTCCTTTTTCCACAATGTTTTCTCAAGTGTAAAATCCAGGGTTTATCCTTGAAAGGGTTAATCTATTACCAAACAACCAAATTAAAGACTGGTCCTAATTGAAATAAATGTCAGATGATGTTTCCAAATGCAATTGAATTGAAAATTATGTAGACCATGTTGTGACAAAATTACAAATTACTGTATATGTATTATTTCTCCTTTTTTGCACTGTTTTCTTTAATATGCTGCCACCATCATAGTGCAGTTGGTAACGTATCAGACTCCCAATCTTCAAACATGGGATGTCGTGGGTTCCATCCCCGGCGGCAGCACATATCCTTTCCGACATTTGTCTCTCATCAATGGGTTGATAATCAAAAACCTAAATGGGATAGCAGCTGTAGGCTAGGAAAGGATGTAGTGGAAGTACTGGTGTGAGAAATACCAGGAATCCATTAATATGACTGAAATACCACGATATGACTGAAATACTGCTTAAAGTGACGTTAAACCCTATTCATTCAATCAATAATATGCTTCTTTAAATGGATATATATAGTAGATATTGTGTGATAATTGGTTAAATACTATCAGAGTTTCATTTACGTATGGTTTTTTTTAGATAAGTAAATTTTATGTGATGAGATTTAACAGTTTTCACAATATTGAGCTATTGTTTTAATCTCTTAACCTATTACTAGAAGACAAATTTTAGATTGATCCAAATTGATATAAATTACTTATAATATTTCAAATAGCATTTCAGATCGGGAAGGACAGAATATGGGAAAGGGAGAAATTGCTTTTCTTTTCTCACAATGTTTTTTTTCATTAAATTTGTTAAGAGCTTTAAAATGTTGGATTGTGTGGTAATCGATTAAGACATTCAGAAAAACTATACTCATCAATAGATAATAAAAATGATCTTGTTTATCATTTACAGGATGCAAAGGTAATGGTTTGGTTATGATTTGAGTTCTTTTTAGTCTCTATATTCTTATTTTATAGCATGTTTTAGCTTAAAAATAGGCTTATATACATGTACCTTTCAGTATATATTAACCCTTTACCAAACTATTGTACAAAATTGTAAATTAGAAATTATTCTCTTATAAGACTAGGAAATGAATGAATGGCTGCAAGGCTTTTTCACTCATAGTAAAAGATACGTATTTGCCTTTACTTAATCCTTTCCTTTTCAAACCCTGGATTTTTCATTCCTGTGATTTTATACTTCAGAAAACAATGTGGAAAAAGAAGAAATTGCTTGTAACAAACAATTTCTCCTTTTCCCACAATATTTTCTACCACAGACAATGGTTTAAACCAAAATTACATCCAAATTTCATTGTCTTTTGCAACTTCCTTTGATTTGAAAAAAAGGGAAAGGGTAAAGATGTTTTGAAAGATGATTTTTAAGATGAATATTGATACTCATTTCCTTGCCTTTTTAAATTCTTTTTTCTTTGCTATTAGTAGGTTTTATGGAGAAGCTTTAACCTGTTTCGTTAAAGATTTATTATGGTGTTCTCAACCTATTCTCATTTACCCAATAGATGTTTTTACAATGCTGATTGATGAGCAGAACATTGAGAACATTTACTTAAACTCATTGCAACATGACTAACTTGGCTGATTACTGGCCCTGCGAACTGACTCCACAGGAAGTTCTGCACAATTAATTTGCGAAATTTATGGCCAGTAACATGTATCAAAATAGTAAAAATGGTTGGTTGGCAACCTAAACATCATAACAACAGCTTTAATAAGCTGTAGTTACAACATTTAAGTGGCAAAACCAACAAAAATGCTTCACATATGTCTTGCAATATTGGTGTTCCATGTTCACTTCCTGTCTAAAATAATTTGATCGATGGATTGATTATTGTTTGACAGCTGCGATTGGTCAATTCTAAACTCAAGGAAGTTGCAAACAACATTTCAAAGTATTTGTAAATTCAAATTTAAGTGATACCAAAAGATCATATGATTATATAGTAGAGGGGAGTATATTGGTTTTACCATGTCTGTCTGTAGACTTCTTGTTTTCTGTGTTCTAACTGGAGAACCATTTGACCTACAATTATGAAACTTCATACAATTTTTGCCAATAGTTCATCCCTTTCCTGGATGAACCCAGGATTTTACGTCACTGTGATTTTATACTTGAGAAAACATTGTGGAAAAAGGAGAAATTGCTTATGATAAGCAATTTCTCCTTTTCCCACAGTGTTTTCTACCACATAGGATGGTTTTATTTGGAATTGCATCCAATTTTCATTGTCGTCTGCATCCTCTTTCAATTTGGACCAGCCTAAAATTTCAAAAACCAGGAAAGGGTTAAGAAAGTGTCCTTATTGTTTTGGGGTCAAGTAGGTTAAGGTCACAATTGAACTTTGATTAAAAACTGTTTCCATTCTCTAGCTTGTAAGCCTTTTGATGTAGGACTTTGAACTTTTATACAAATGTTACTCATGGATTGTAAATGTGTTGGTGCAAGGATTAAAATTTTCCAGGGGGAGACCTGCCAAAGAAGTGTTTTATTGTTTTTTTTGGTAAGGTCGGTCAAAGGTCAACTTTGCTACTTGAGTGACAAAATGCTGGTAGGGAGTATTAGTCCACTTTGTGACAATTCTAGTTTTACAACTAATTCATTAACAATCTAACAAAAAAACAAAAACATGATTACAAAAATGAGACATGTTTGTCTTATCAAGGTCAATCTTAATTCTGTTGTTAAATTGTGATCAGTTTTTGATTGTGAAATTTGTAGAAACCAGATGAAGATTCTAAGGTTTGAGTTGGTGTTTTGTTGAGGACTTTGCTTTCTTGTTTGAGAGTTAACACATTGTTAATTATTTTCATCTTTATTTATTTTATTGATAGATATATGTTTATCAATGAATTAGTATTAAAATTCAACTCTTGAAAATACATGGCCTAAAGTGTTAATGACATTGCACACATAAATGGACTATCAATGATAAACTAGATAAAGATAACAACTATCTTAACCCTTGTCGTGCTGAATGAAATTGTTTTCAAAAATTGAATGACAATCAAATGGCGTAAAGCACCAAAAGTACTAGTTGTTGATAAATGTTTGTTTGAAAATTTAAATTCTTTAAACAACTCATACTTAAAAGGAACAGGTGGTGTAGACTCAGGGGTTGAAATTATCACTTGCTAACTCGCAAAATGCGGCTGAGAATAGAAAAAATATGAGTTTGAAACACTATCCTGTCACATTTTTTGTGAGTTGAAAAATAATGTCGTAAACAGTCATGATCAGCAAATCTTACGCATAACTGAAAACAACATGCATCAGATATTGTAAAGACGCTTGCCGGTGTCAGTTTTGTTTATAATGCAAGCGTCTAGAAATTGAAAGTGATTCAACTAATTTCACGGAAGATTTCACTGCAAATTAATATCTTTAATGAAGAAAAATAACATTTTTGGGTAAAATGGCATCCAAAGGGTACATTCTCCCTCCTAACCTGTCACGGGATGCAAAAAAAGTCCTGCCCTACTCACCCTGAGGCCAGTTATTTGTTGACAAAATCTGCCGAACGCCCTTCCTCTAACAATGGAAAAACAGACTAAGAGTAAAGATTGCAATAATCGTCAGTAAAGAAATGAATATGATTTATTTTGTTTACAAATTTTATTTAACCCTTTCCTATTTAATCCCTGGTTTTTACGTCCCAGAGGATTTTACTTGAGAAAAGATTTTGAAAAAAGAAGAAAATGCTTGTAACAAGCATTTTCTTCTTTTACATCAATGTTATATATCCTACTGAATGATTATTTTTTCAAATAAAATTGACTTTAATTGTCATATGCAAATTCTTTGAATTTGACAGGTCTAAAATTTTGCAAAACATAAAAAGGGTTAAGATTTGAAATTTGAGAATGTCTATTTAAGCTGTTATTGTAGAAAATCAACGCATTCTTTTGAAACCATGAATATTATATTCACTATTAGAAAAGAAGCCTTTACTAAGAGAGTGGTAACTCTAAATACATGTATATCTTTGTAAGAATTATGCCTCTTTTTTGAATTGTGCTAAACCCATTACCTGATAACAAATTTTAGTCTGGTCTAAAATTCAAAGAAGTTGCAGACGTCAATTCTTAGTGGATGAATACTAAATATTGGACTTTTGAGGAGGAAACATTGTAAGTAATGAAGAAATTGTTTGTAGCAAGTAACAAGCAATTTCTTCATTTTCAACAATATTTTCCAAAGATTTTCTTGGGGAGGGGGGTTGGTCCAAAACAGGTGTTTCTTCAATGGCTTTGTGACTAAAATAAGAAACTCACATTTTTTTAATTAACTACTTTTGGTCCATTATGTAAATATTTGTGTACTAAAAATAGGAAGAACTTAACTTATTCCTATACCCCCTCTTTTATTACCCCCCACCGTAAATTTTCAAGAAAATTTTTGAAGCAGTTTTTTCATAATTCACAGTGTTTTCTATTGTATTACAAAGAATTTTATATTTTTTTCAATTGAAAAGACTTATCTGTAAAATTATTGAAACTGTACCAGTCTAAAAATTGTATTCTTTGTCTTTGAAAGTTGGTTAATAATCAAAATTTGAATTTGGTGCTTACGGATATGTTTTGACTATGTTTGTTATCAAATAGATTGAATATGGTTTGAATAGACATAATTATTATGTCTAAATTACTTGAGATTTCTTTTTTTACACTTCCACATGCAATAGATATGAGGGATATTGTTTTATTGGTGTCTTGTCTGTCTGTCTGTCTGTGCTTTTGTCAGTCCTCTAAATGGCCAAAACTTAACCTGGAAACTTAACCTTTACTTGTAATTTCAAAACCTTTTAAGCTACAGGTACTGTGTTCCTATCTGGTATTAGGGCACTTCTACATGATACATATCTGTTAATGTTAAGATCATCAAACAAGATAAGGGTTGTCTATCCAGTTCAAACTTAAGGGAACTTTGCATTTTAGGGGTATAAGTGCTTTGCAATTGCATCATCTTGCCTAAATTATCTTTTCCTTTCCTATGATTAGGCTGTTATGTGTAATTCCCAATCTTTCTTCTCCATTTCAGGAGGACAAACAGTACAACCTGGTACTAGAGATCATCAAAAATGATTCCTTGAGACAAATAGAGAGAGAAAGGTAGGATATTTATGATTTTATGAGCTTTGCTATGAATTACATCTGCAAGCTCAAATTATCAAATACATGATTTTTTAGGTCACCTGAGCTATTGTGATCCCCTTTTTTCTGACGTCTGTCCGTCGTCTGTCCTGCGTCGTCCGTCAAAAATTTCTTTTAATGACATCTCCCAAAGTACTGGGCCAATTTGAACCAAATTTGGCAGAAATGTTCCTTAGGTGGTCCCCTTTAAAAATAGCCAAAAGAATTGATATTTTACATGAAGCATAAGTATATTGATCCCTTTCAAAATAGCTAAAATCATGATCCTCAGGTCCCCAGGGGCAGAGCCCCAGGGGAGTGGGGTTTATATAGAAATAAAGAACGATTTTTAAACAACATCTCCTCCCAAACCACTTGGCCAATTTAAGCCAAATTTGGCAGAAATGCTCCTTAGGTGGTCCCCTTTGAAAATAGCTAAAAGAATTGAAATCTGTGAAAACTCTGGTTGCCATGGCATCAAAAGTGAAATTTAAAAAAGATCTTTAAAAAAAATTTCTCCTCCTGACTCAGAAGGCATAGAGCCTTGATATTTTGCGTGAAACATCAGTATATTGACCTCTTACTAAATAACTAAAATCATGATCCTCAGGTCTCTGGGCTGGAGCCCTGGGGGGTTGGGGTGGAGGTTGTAGATATGAAGCGTCAGTTCACAGTATGATGTCTGCTCGTAAAATTTTAAAGTGACACAAGGCTTTGAATTAACCCCTATTTATTTGTGCATTTATTGTGTTGTTAAAAAGCATAGTTGAAATTTCAAAATAATTTATATTCAACTGAAGATATTCTATTTATTGAATTATATATAGTTTTATACCAGTACGTTGAATTCTGTACTTACAGAAAATATGAAGCTGAGAACTGCATCAAGACAGCAGCTAAGATAATATCACCAGCAATAGAGACCAGCTTTGATGCTGGTTATGACTGGTGAGTAGGTTACTAATGACTTGTAAGATAACACAACTTATCCCAAACTTCAATAAAATGTGAGAAAGACAGTTCTTAAACTTTTCCTGTTTTTCAAAATATTAGTCTTATCCAGTTTAAAAAAAAGTTACAGATGACAATCAAATATGAATGCAAATTTAAAAGAAACCAACCTACATTGTATTAAATGTTGTGGGAAAAGAAGAAATTGCATGTTACAAGCAAGCTGAGAACTGCATCAAGACAGCAGCTAAGATAATATATCCAGCGAAAAAGACCAGCTTTGATGCTGGTTATGACTGGTGTGTAGGTTGCTAATATCATGTAAGATAACACGTCTTATCCCAAACTTCAATCAAATTTGAGAAAAGACAGTTCTTATCCCTTCCTGTTTTTCAAAATGTTAGTCTTATCCAGTTTGAAAAAAGTTGCAGATGACAATCAAATATGAATGCAAATATAAAAGAAACCAACCTACATTGTATAAAATGTTGTGGGAAAAGAAGAAATTGCTTTATACAAGCAGTTTCTTCTTTTCCCACAATTTTTTATACATTGTAGAAAATCCCAGGAAAGGAAAAAAACTGGGGATTGTACAGGAAAGGGTTTAAGATATTTTCTGAAAACAGAAAAATGAAACAGTCTTAGAATAGAGCTCGTATTTACTGATATTATTTGATCTAACATTGATTGGCAGCTTTTTTTATGTGCATTTCCTGTGTTGCCAATTAAATTTTCTTCCTCTTATCATATCCAGGAGACTAATAGACTTATTTGCAACACTTACACACTTATAAAGAATTGTTCATTTTTCTGATGTCAACATTGCCGAAACATGATTTGTATGTGATATCTACTTCAAGAATACATACAAATTGAGTTTGAATTGAGATAATTGTTTTAATAATGCTTTCTTAATTCACTTATTTATTTCTTGAAAAACATTGTGGGAATTGGATGACTAAATTTTTTTATTATAGTAAAGGGTTTATTCCAGGTGTGTGGAGCAGGTGAAAAACTCCCAGTATATAGACCTGGCCCATGATCTGGAAATAGACAAGGCCATCATGTTCTTGAAACAGAAGGACTTTAACCAGGTATGTTTCAAGGTTTGTTTGATTAACCCATTCCCACACAATAATGCTTTTTTACGTCACTCAAAAAAGGAAAACATTGTGTAAAATTAAGTAATTGCTTGAAACAAGCAGGTTCTTCATTTTCCACAATATCTTACCCAGAAAGTTTTAAAAAAAAAAGAAATCTAAAATTTCACCTACTTTGTATTGTCGTCTGCAACTTTTTTTCAATTTGGACCAGTCTAAAGTTTTGCTGTCTGGTTATGGGTTAACAAATAAACAAAAATTCTATTTTTAACCTATGTACATGGGACAATTTTTTGTCGAGCCTGCTTGAGCGAGACATAGTTCTCACTATGACAAGTCGGTGTATGTGCGCTAGTGCGTTAGAGTGTGTTAGTTAGTCCGTCTGTCCGTCCAATTTGTCCTGACAATTACTTTTGGATAGCTTCAAGTTCAAGGTCACAGCTCAAGGTCAAACACTAAAATTGTGCTTGTCCGGAGCATTTCTCCTACAATTATGGATGGATTTCAAAAGAAATTGGCACAATTGTTCTCCATCATGAGTAGATGTGCCATTTGAAAGAATTTTTTGGATAGGATAGCTTCAAGTTCAAGGTCAAAGCTCAAGGTCAAACACTAAAATTGTCCGTATCTGGAGCATGTTATCTACAAAACTTTGCGGGCTCGACAGCAGTTGTCCTGGAACAACCATCTAGTTTCATATACACTTTTAATACTGAACTTAGAAAATGCATGTTCTAGGTGAAGGTATAGACAAAGACCAGCCTGCCCATAAATTCAGTCTCATCGGTCACACCACCAGTCTTTCTCTTTCAAGCTAGAATTGAAAATTCATATTTTTGTCAAAATATTATTACATATTCAGTGCTTCCAGCGCTTTCCACCCTTTGATTTTGATAGAATTCTTAAACGGATTGAAAAGGATGTTTGATATGTCACTTGTAGTGGATGTGTAACTGACTGCCTAGATGAGTGACCGAGTGGTATAGTTACTAAACTCTTGATCTGAAGGTCATGGGTTTGAACCCAGACATCACCAGTGTGTGTTTATGGGAAAAATACTTAATGGTCAGCCCCAGTCTACCCAGTTTGGTTTAAGCCATTGCTTCTATTTTGGGGACTTAGAAACATCTGGATTGTTTGTATTTGAGAACAACTTTATCAGCTTAAAGCTTAGGTAGCAATTGAACCAAGATGAATTTGTATAATCTAAGACTCTGAGAAAGGGTGCAACAAAGCATTTCAGCATAGTAGAATATTAGGCCATTACTTTTCAAGTCATATCCTTTGGGAATGATGAAATTGCTTGTAACTGGAATTTTTTTCATTTTCCAGAATTTTTTTCGAACTTTTTCTCCTGAGAAGTGTAAAAAAGCAGGATTGGGTTGTAAGGGGTTAAAGATATTCAAGACTGTTTTTATTATGAATATCATTATTACATTTTCTATGAGTTTTAACTTTGTTTTCTATTCTATCTTATATGTTTGTTTATTTGCAACAGGCCATTGAGACACTGAAGTCATTTGAGAAGAAGGACTCTAAAGTGGCCTGTACAGCTGCAACAAACCTCAGTTTTCTGTACTTCCTGGTATTTATGATTTTTACTTCTAATACTCATTATAACACTCCCCCACACTTAAAACAAAAACAGCCGCCCTAATACGACTGAAATAAGATATGTCAGGAGATTTTCTTTCAGACAAGATAATCTTAACCAAGTCTAGAATAGAATAGTTAGTGAGTCTTGGTGGGCTTAATCCATTCCCACACAATGACGTTTTTGATGCCTCTCTAGAAAAAGAGTTAGGAAAACATTGTGGAAAATGAAGAAATTGCTTACAACAAATAATCTCTTCATTCTACCCAGAGAGATAAAAAAAATAAATTTTATAAACTTGAAATTGTCATCTGCAGCACCTTTCAATTTGGACCAGTCTAAAATTGTGTAGTCTGGTAATGGGTTAATAAGATTTTTATTCTAGATATGGTTAAGATCATCATGACCTAAATCACAGGGCCATTTTGTACCAAACTTGGTAGGAAATATCTTTGGGTGACCCTTTTCAAAACTTGTGTGTGAATCTTTATTTGTGAAAAAATGTAGGTGTGGCAGGGCAGGACTTATCATTCTAAGTGACATTATGAGATAATTTACCATAAAATCACTGCCCTGGAGAAATATAGTTATGGAAAACTTTGTGTGAAATGGAGAAATTGCATTTAACAAGGACTTTCTCCTTTTCTCAGAATTTATTCTACCTTAATTTTCTAAATCTATATTTTCTGTCTTAAAGGCTGTGATAAATGATTAGCAGAGTTGAAAGCAGATTTGGTCATTTTTGTGTGTGTATTTCTATAACTGATATTGATATAAAGTGGATGAAATCATAGCTGTTTTCTTGTCCGTGTTATAGGTTACATAATATTCTTTTAATTCTTACTTTATTTAACAGAGAAGTGAGGTATTAATTTGACATTTTTCATCAGTGACCATATCAAGTTAAAAGGCAATTTCAATTGGTTTAGAGGGAAAAGTAGGACAGTTACAAAATTGTATATTAAATGATTTTAGCCCATTACCACACAATGAAGCTTTCTAAAGCCCTGAAGAAATAAAATCATGGAAAACTTTGTGGGAAAAGGAGAAATTTCTTTTAATGAGTAGTTTCTCCCTTTCTTACAAAGTTTCCTAATGAAATTTGGCACTATTTATTCCAGTTTTTGCGCAATTTGAAGTGCTGTCTGCAACTTCTTTTGATTTGAACCTGTCAAAATTTTGTCATCAGAAAATGGGTTAATTAAACCACTGAAATGCAATCTTCAAACTGTAATGTGTAAGTGGGGATTGCTTACATTAACCTTTATGGAAATTATTGCGAATTAGCTTGAGGTCACTGGTGTAAGTTAACTTGTTAGTCAGATTTTTTCTTTTTAAAGTTTATATCTTTGTTCTGTTGTTTTGACTTAAATATTTATGTCTTATCCAATTCCCATACCATCTGGCTTTTTGACGTTTCCAAAAGTAATTTTTTTGGAAATCATGGTGGAAAATGAAGAAATTGCTTGTAAGAAGCAATTCCTTCATTATCCATCATGTTTTCTACACAAAAAGGTAAAGATTTTTAAAATTTCATCTCAAAGTTGTTGTCAGCAACATCTTTGAATTTCGACTAGTCTGAAATTTTGTTGTCTTGAAATAGGTTAAACCATTCTCACACAATGATGCTTTTAAACACCCTTCAACATGAAACCTTTGGAAAACATTGTGGAGAATGAAGAAATTGCTTGATACAAGCAATTTTTTCATTATCCACAATGTTTTCTACCATAAAAGACAAGAATTTTTAAGATTTTATTAACTTAAATCTCTCGTCTGCAACTTCTTTGAATTTGGACTAGTCTAAAATTTTATCATGTGAGAAAGAGTTATAAGTATGAAATAAGTTAAATGTTTTAATTACAGACAAATTAAATAAAAATGAAAGAAATCTTACTCAGAAACTTCTTTGAAAAAAAATCATGTACTGTGCTTTTGCAACAAAGGTTAGAATAAAAAATTACTAGTCAAATTAAATTTTCCTATCACACTTTTTCTGACATATGCATATAGAAAAAGTAACTTTGAATACAAATACTCTCTATAACTATTGCCAAATGTCTTCAGTAACCCATTACTAGACTATCCTACATTTTTGACACTTTTAAAAGCTTTATTGCATGAAAAAGGCTAAAAAGAGAATTTGCTTGTTACAAGTAATTTTTCTTCTTACCACAATGTTTTGCAATCATGTTTATCTATTTATTTTCACTTTGATTTGTCTTCTGCAACATCTAGAAAATTGGACCAGTTTAAAATCTTGTTGTGATAGAAACAATTCAGTTTGAAAAGTATGATATATAATGAAGTTCGTTCTAAGAAAAATTTCAGTATTGGATTGAAAGCTTTTTTAACCCTCTCCAGATAATATTTTGTCAGTTTGTAACCAAACATTGTATGTACAGTTTACTTAAGCTGTAAGTAATTTTTTTGTTTTCCTTTGGCAATTTTCTGATTACTTGTTTAACCCTGTCCGCTAACAAACTGGGGAGTTTATGTTGCTGTTGTGATTTTTTACTTGAGAAAACATTGTGAAAAAAAAGAAGTTTCTTCTTTTCCCACAATAATTTCTACCACATAGGATGCTTACATTTCCAATTGCATCCGATTTTCATTATCATCTGCAACCTCTTTGAATTTGGACCAGTATAAAATTTCACAAAAAAGGACAGAGTTAATGGACAGATGACTGGCATTACCCACTGCAGCAGGAGGACCCATTTATATATGAAGGAGTTATTTTGCAAAATTTATGTCCAGTAAAGCAACAAAAAAGAGAAACTGTTGGTTAGCAACCTACACATTGTAACTAAGGCTTGAGTTAGCTGTAGTTATGATGTTTAAGTCACCAAGCCAACAAAAGTACTTCACATGAATGTTGGAGTTCAAAGTTCACTTCTGATTAGAAATGATTTGATTGGTCTATTGATTCTTTGATTCTTCAAATTACCAATTTGACACAAATAGTTTTACTACTCTATTTCAGGAGAATGATCTTTCTCAAGCTGATAAATATGCAGAAGTAGCCATGTCAGCTGACAGATATAATCCTTATGGTTAGTCTTTATGCCATATAAGATAACAGATGATTGTTTATTTTTCTTTAACCCTTGTCATACTGAACCCAGAATATTCCGGTGTGAGCAGGAGGTATAGACAAAGATCAGCCTGCACATAAGTGCAGTCTGATCTTGGTCTACACCTCCTGCTTGTACTTTGCCTGCCAGAAAAGTAATGAAATTGGTTTTAAAAAGAAATATTGATTATTAAATAACAAGTACTATCAGTGCCCTCAACCCTTTGAATTTAATTCAATTTCCATAAGGGATTTTATACAGCAAGACAAGGGTTAAAAATGATTAATCTGTGAAGGAGCAAGAAAACCTATATTTGTATATGTCCCAGCAAATGAAGGTATTGATCCTTATCTACTGTTGCTAGGTGGGGGAATATTGTTTATGTATTATCAATCTGTCTTTATTGTCTGGCAGTTGCCCTATATTTAGGGATAGGTTTCAATCATGAGTACATGTGTCATATGAACTTTTTTTTATTTTCAAGGTCACAGGTCAAGGTTAAATGTTAAAAATAGCATAAATTGAGCTTACCTGAAGATACTACTTCATTTACTGGTGGATTTTAAAATAATTCTGAATATTTGTTTTTCAACAGCAGTAGATATGCCACTTTAATCAAGTTGTTGGATTTTTTCTTCAGATATACCCCTCAAGCATGTCATTGGATGTCTGTCAATCTGTAGCTTTTCTTTTCCACCCATTTTCTCCTAAACAGCTGGTTTGACTTGACAAGCATGATTTCAAAAATCCAGTGACAGCTTTAGAGGTTTTCTGTCCTGCTAAGTTAAAACTGAGTTTAAAGGCCTAGTTTAATCCTTCTTTATTTGAACCCCCCCCAAATGAGATATACAAATAACCACCCGGTGAGAATTTAACAACCTTATCTGATAAGGAAGCTGTATACAGTATACAAGGGATTAAATCCATGCAAAATAAACAAGATTATACTGTGGATAATTTCCCTGGCAATTTACCTAAGTGAAGCTATCAAGTGATAATCTGCAGAAAAATTGAATAATCCAATGAAAAGCATGAAAGAGGCATAAATGTTATAGTCTGTTACACAAAGTTTAAATCAGTAACAGATTGATGGCCTTGCCTACTAACTCCACTCACCACACTCTGACATGAAGTCATGCATCGATTTTTAATGGCATTATGTTGCAAAATTTATGACCAAACTTGTAACAAAAAAATAAAATGTGTTAGAACCTAAACTTCAAAGTTACGTACATTTCAAGTCACCAATTGATTGAATGGGGTTTAACAGTATTTCAATCATATCATGGCGGCTGGAGCAACCAACAATGGATTCCTGGTATTTCTCACACCAGTACTACCACTACATCCTTTCCTAGCCTCCAGCTGCTATTTTGCTTAGATTTATGATTATCCACCCATTTGTGAGAGACAAATGTTGGAAAGGATATGTGCTGCTGCCAGGGAACGAACATATGACATCCCATGATTGAAGATTAGGAGTCCAACTTCAATTTACCAAACCAACAAAAGTGCTTCACAAAAATGTAAGCCAATGTCTCGGTTCAAATTTCATTTCCATGAAAAAGCAATTATTTGACTGGCCAGTTCTTTCTATGGTTGACAGCCTTGATTTGCCAATTCTCTCACTTCTGAATAAGATGTCGAGTAGGTTAGGAAGGTCTATATAGGCTGATCTTTGTAGATCCTTTTACTGACCAACCCATGAATATTAAAAGTTTAGTAGAATGAGAGTTGATAAAAAGACAATTGTCTCGAGATCCCCTGTGTAAGCCAGAGATCATCATAGATATGAAATGTGAAAAACTAGTCCAAAAACCTAAACACCCACGGATGTTTTCTTTCATGTAATTGACCAATTGCTGGCTCCACCTACTGACTCTGTTGGCCCAGTCCATTCACTCTGACAGGAAGTGCCACTTCAATATTTAACAGTGTTATTTTGCAAAATTTATGGCCACTAACATGCAACAAAAAAGTGAAATGGTTGGCCACCTAAATGTCATAATTACAGCTTGAATAAGCTGAGTTACTATGTTTAAGTTGCCAAATCAACAAAAATGCTTCCCATAAATGGCTGCCAACTTCTAAGTTCAAATTCCATTTCCAATCAAAATGAATTTATTTGATTGGCCTTATTTACTTGATTGATGATTTCAATTGCCTAATTATTGTAGTGTCCAAAAATTACAAGCACTTTTTGTAGTTTGGGTAATTAATATCAGTTTAACTAGAAGACCAGGGTTGTTACTCAGCAATTGAGTTACTACAACTAGCATTGCTCCAACATTGGAGGAAATGGTGGGGGGTGGGGAGGAAAGAAAATACTTGTACCAGTATATTGTATTTTTTTTTGTTTCATTTTGTGAAGCATTATTTTTTGCTGATATTTCTTGTACTGATTGGGTGTTATTACATTTGTTTTATACTCTGTTTCAAATATGTATGACTTAACTCTATCATATTTTAGATTGTAATAAAATTTTGGTTTGTTTTACAATTCCAGCATTGGTGAACAAAGGCAATGTTATATATACTAAAGGTGACTATGAGAAAGCGAGAGAGTTTTACAGAGAGGCCTTACAGAATGACTCATCTTGTGTAGAGGCACTTTATAACTTGGGTATGTACTAAATGGTTTATTTAGGATGATTGCTGTAGTTCCATCAACCATTCAAATATTCATAAAATTTGCTAAGACTTGATTCATCCTACAAAAAGTGATAAAAGAATTTGAATCACCAACTTTAGGGGGAAAATGAATAGTTTTTCATAAACACACTACTTTCATGCTAACACTTACGAAATTGCATTTTCTAAAACAGAGTTCATTTATCAATTTGTCTATTAAACCCATTACCAGATGACAAATTTTAGACTGGTCTGAAATTGAAAGGAGTTGCAGACAAGAAGTTCATGGAAATTTAGATTTTTTCAGATTTCTTGGTAGAAAACATTGTGGAAATCAAAGAGATTGTTTGTTGCAAGCAATTTCTTCATTTTCCACAATGTTATCTGAGATGCTTTTCTTGAAGGGTTTCAAAAAGTGTCACTGTGTGGGAATTGGTCATTGAAATGAGAAGTTGGCCACTTTGAAATGAAATTTTGACAAAAAAAAAAACAAACTTTGTTTTATCATTTAAATTTTTGTATTACCGTAATTTGTCCATATATTCGGACACAATTAAATGATTATTTTTTTTCATGTTCGAATACATAGATAATTACTCAAGCCAGTGTCCGAATTTATAGATAAATCGTCTGCGGCCAGGAACAACCATTGCCGATTTTCATGAGTCACTAACTGTTTTGCTCAGACACTGAATTCATTTCAACAGTTAATAAACTTGATATGTGTTACGCATTACGTTCGTAAATTTATTCATTATTATTTTATTTTTTCAGATTGTTTCAAGATACCGGCGAAGACGACGTGAATTTAATGATCATTCACTTATTAAAAACCTTAAAAACGATTTACTTTTCTAAACTGTTGTTTTTCTTCGTTTTAACGATTGATAGAATCCCACATATCACCGTAAGAATACGACAAGATCGTAACTGCAGTATGTTCAGGCAAAATTGTTACGATGTTTCGGTAGTCAAAGTCCGATTTTGAGAGTATGGTAAATTCTTTTTCTGTCATTTATATACAATCATCGTCGGTTGAATTGAAAAAAAGGGATATTGATATGGAGAGCTAAACAAAATCTTCGCATGTCAATTGTTCATGTAATAAAGTCACCAAGAGATAAGAAGTAATTTGTCAGAATAAAATCACGGCATCGGTCAATTACGACAGTTTTTCTCTGATCTGCTTCACATGAATCATCGCGTAATATACCCCGCAAATTTAAAGTAAATGCGATGGCCTACCTGTGAGAAAAATTCCTTTTTTTTAAAATTATATCCGTAATGTTTTAAGAGTATTCAGACAGTCGATTAAACCATGTAAACTTTCGGCATAATAACAAGGGTAA
This sequence comes from Fragum fragum, assembly GCA_946902895.1. NCBI lineage: Eukaryota > Metazoa > Mollusca > Bivalvia > Cardiida > Cardiidae > Fragum > Fragum fragum. The sequence goes on from OX336368.1 coordinate 27,778,074, forward strand.
AAATTCGGTCACCAAGAATTCTCACGGGGTACGCATCTGGCACGTGCCAACTCCGGAAACTCTCCCAAATATAGCTGAACATCTGGCGGCCGCGCCTTTGATCACCTTTCCTCCCTCGTAGTAAAATAAACTTTACCCGAAAACCTTTATTTTATATTTGTCGAACGAGACTTGTTACGTGTGTTTTATTGAACAGTATGAGATTAAATTTTCGGATTATTAAAAGAAGCGGGGATAAAAAAAGGTAATTTATTTTAATCTACCAATATTGTATATCGGATGAGAAGTTAATAATTTTGTGACAAATTAACAAGTAAAATTCGCGCATTTTCCGTATTTAGGGAAAATGTCGTTGCTACGACTGATACTTCTCGAAGCATTTCATTGCATTTTTTTTTTCTTGATTTGATACGGCCGATGACAATACCCTCGATGAGCTCCGGATACGAGGAAAGTGTAGTAAAATCGAAAGTAGGTTCAGGTCAATTCGACTTTTTTCATAGGGTCGCACATGTTAATCGTAGCCATCCTTTCAGAGCAGGTCCTGTCGGGGATAGAAAATTAGGAAATCAGAGAGAGAAACCAAGCGTGATATTTTAATTGCATCACCTTCACGGTTCGTAGCTTAAGCATATCGAGGTGCGTGCCTATTCTCGGTCATAGTTATAAACAATATACACCTGTTGACACTTAACCCAGACAGTTTGGATATACCGATCGCCAAGATTCCCAATTACCGATAATGGATGCGGTATTTGTTAACCTGATATTTTATGTTCGTAAATTCAGTGTCCGAATTTATAGATAAATTCCAGACACCATTTGTCCGAAATCAGAGGCGCAAAATTAATTATTTCATGAAATAATTAATGGTGTCCGAATTCTTGGAGTGTCCGAATATATGGACAAATTACGGTACTTATTCTATTAAGTTCATTTTTAAAAAGAGATAAATAATCTAAATCATTGTCATCTGGGAATTAATTAACCTTGAAGAACTACTTTATTAGTTAGCAGATGATTGTTTTGAGTAAGATCATTTTATCTTTCATTGAGTGAATAACTAGTAAATATTATAGCTTTGTTGTTCTTAAAATGAAAGTTGTTTGGATCAAGAGATAATCCACAGAGGTAATCTTGATAATTCACCAGAAAGTTTTCAAAAAGAAATTTTTCTATTGAACCTAATTCTAACAAAAAATGTCATTTATATTAAAAAAAATTAGTTAAAATTAAATAGTACATAACTGGAAGTCTGGTGATTATATGACTTATTCATAAACAAATAATGAACCTTACTTGTCTTTTTCTAGGTTTAACTAACAGACGTATAGGAAGACTAGAGGATGCCTTGGATAGTTTCTATAAACTTCATGCTATTTTGAGGAACTCTCCACAAGTTATATATCAAATAGCTGATATGTATCCTTTCTTGAATTATGAATTATATTCTGCAAACTGATTAATTGCTGCTGTCAATCAAAATTTGATTGATCAATCACTTCACCTGGAGTGTACTTTGAACTCCAACAATTCTTCTAAGTATTTTTAGTATTTTGGCAACTTAAACATTGTTACTACAGCTTATTCAAGCTATAATTATGATATTTAGGTCGCAAAACAAGGATTTGCCTTTTATTTCTTATCTACCTGACCAAATATTCCATAAAATGATGTCATTTATTACCTCGGTCAAACTGCCATGTTGGAGGTCATTGATCATGGCCAGCAGTTTGTTAATTATTTTGTAGCCATGTATGCAAGCACTGGTTTTCACTTTCCTAAGGAATTATATCGTACAAAAACTGTATGGGTAAGGGGAAAAATGCCACATAAAGATTTAATTCAAAATTTTGTTGACAAACTCATGCACTAGGTCATTTGGGAAAGGTCTCAGTTACTTTGACATCTATTCTTATTCCTTTTTCCTTAATTACACAGCTTTGTTGATTTGATGGACTAGTGCCTGTTTGTGAATAATGTGTTCATGGACAAATAATAAACATTAAAGTGTATGAATTTTTATAAACAACCTTAACTAAGTATTTAGTCATGACCAGCTAGAAGATTCTGCACAAGCCACTGAATGGTAAGCTATTTTCCTGAAATAGATGTAGGATGTTTTGGCCAGCTTGAAGTACAGAGAATCTTTTGGTCACATATTATTATGCTCCCAGAAAAATTTTTAGGGGAGCATATAGTCGCCGGCTTTTGCGCCCGTAGTCCGTACGTCCGACGTTATATCTCAGGAACCCCTGGGCCTAATTGGATGAAACTTCATATATAATCTTCCTAGCAAATTTCCATCAGACAAGTTTTCAATTTTCTCAATCCAAGGCTGTGTCATGGAAAAAGGGGACCTTAATGTAAAAATTAGTTTTTGCCAATTTCTCCTAGTCAAATAGTCAGAATTTTATGAAATTTCATATTTGAGTAGCAAATCAGATCCTCTTGACCTTAAACTATCGAAAATTTACGTTTAAAAAAAGTGTTGTTGGAAATGGGGCCTTAATGTTATTAGCTTTACGAAAGCTTTCTTTTTGTCCCGCAAAAACTTATATTGGCCATAACTTTTGATTGGTTACAGATATAGTCTTCATATTTCACATGTGCATTGCTTGTGACAAAGCCTTTTTGTTGGAATTAAGTTTAAGGTCATCAGTCAAGGTCATCAGTCAAGGTCAGAATTTCAAAAATCTTAACTTAAACTTTGTGTATAAGTTTACAATGGTAAGTGAAATAGCCTTTATATTTCACATGTGCATTGTTTATGACAAACCTTTCTGTTGGTATTAAGTTCAAGGTCATCTTACAAGATCAAGGTCATTTCTCAAGGTCAAAATTTCGAAAATCCTAGCTTTAACATTGTCTATAAGTTTACAATGGTAAGTGATATAACCTTCATATTTCACATGTGCATTGCTTATATCCCGAAGGTCAAGGTCATTTCTCAAGATCAAATTTTCAAAAAAATTAACTAACATAGGCCTTAAGGAGACAAAGGTAAGTGAAATATCCTTCATATTTTATATGTGCATTGCTTATGACATGGACTTGCTGTTGGTACTTAGTTCAAGGTCATTTTTCAAGATCAAGGTCATTTCACAAGGTCAAAATTTAGAAAAATCTTAACTTTAACTATGTCTATAAGTTTACAATGGTAAGTGACATAGCCTTAATAGTTCACATGTGCATTGCTTATGACATGACCTTTCTGTTGGAATTAAGTTTAAGGTCATCTGTCAAGGTCATTTCTCAAGGTCAAAATTTCGAAAATTTTATCTTTAACATCTCCCATAAGTATACAATGGTAAGTGATATAGCCTTCATATTTTACATGTGCATTGCTTATGACATTGACTTTCTGTTGGTACTAAGTTCAAGGTCAAAAGATCAAGGTCATAAGTGCAGTCTGATCTTAGTCTACACCTCCTGCCAAAACTGGAATATTCCGGGTTCAGCATGATAAGGGTTAAATGCCCTAGGTAATGTTTATTTCAATTTTTGACCCAATGATCCTTACCATGCTAAAAGGGGGCTTAATGGCATGTAGCTTTACATTTTGTATATATCCTACTTCAAATAAATCAGTCTATTGTTTCTGCAAGACTACTCAAGTAAGATTATTCATTTTTTGTATGGAGACATTTTTCATTGATAGTCAAGGTAAAATATTTAACCCTTTGCCATATAATGATATTGAACTTTACTAGAATCAGGCCTGTAAAGCCAAATAGATTCCTTCAATGTTTGTCAAACTTCCAAATTTCTTGTGAACTGAACTCTCAAACTATAGTTGCATTCAATAAAAAGTTTTTTGTCCAATAATGGCATACAGTTTTGTGACAAAAGCCTTATTCGGGGAGCATAATCCGTCTCCGACGTCTCTTGTTTAACCCTTTCCTGTTCAATCCCTGCTTTTAACGGCCCTGTATTTTATAATTGAGAAATCATTGCATTGTGTTTTCTACCCAACTGAATAATTCTTTTCAAAAAACAAAATACAGTTTTTATCAAAATGTCCTTGGCCAACTTGTCCATGGCCAAAAATGTCTGCCCACCTATTGAAGTGACATGTATTGAAATCAAAGTGAAATTTATGAGAGTATACTATCTTGCCCTACAAACTAGCTTCTACAGTGAATTGATGAAGTATTTCTTTCTGAAGGAAAGGACTTAGCCTCAAACCCTGATGGAGATAAATACTTGAGTCCTTGTTACATTTGGTGCTTAAGTCAGTTCCATACGCATCTCCTTACTTTGCTCAATCATTACCAAAAATTTCAAACTGGTCCAAATCCAAAGAAGTTGCAGACAACATTTTGTAGTAGACAAAATTTCAAATGTGTCTTTCTCTCTGGATAGAATGACAGGTTTGTAATAAGCAATTTCCAGATTGTTTTACTGTTGTGTTTTTTTCTTGAGGGGCTCAAATGCAGGGCTGTTTGGTAAAGGATCTATTGCTCTTTCAAAACATTTCGTCAATGGGTGTGCAAAATGTTGTAATTACAGCTTGAAAAAGCTGTAGTTACAACATTTTGCATGCCAAACGGCAATATCAGAACATGAAATTTCAAAGTACATTAAAATTGATATGTTCATATTACAGGTTCATGCAGTTGATTGGTGTTGTACCAACAGACTGTAGTGTGCTAGCTCGTACTGGGGAAATCTACGACAATGATGGCGACAAATCACAGGCTTTCCAATACTATTATGATGTGAGTTTGAATTAGCCCAGTGTATCATCTTGAGATGGTACTGAATTAAGTGGTCAAAATTTGGAAACAATGGGTGCTCGTTTTAGAAGGGTTTGTGACGATTGAAATAAAAAAGAAAAAATGTTTTGCCAAAGTATGGTCTTAATAGCAGGGTACTTGTATATCTGTGGTTTTTACTGTACTATTGAAAGAAGTAGCTCTAAATGACTTTTTAGCATTTTTAGCACGGCTTTTTTGGTAGAAAACCTGATGCATTGGCCAGGTCTTCATCAGTATATGCCTCATCCGAAAATTTTCATATTATTTCTGGTAAAACTGAATACATTCAGTTCAAACCCAGAATATTTGTTCAGTGTCAAAAGAGCAATCTATACCAACATGGGGATAACTGTAAATACATTTTTAAAACCAATTTGGTCCCTTTTACCACTTTTAAGCACTTGAACAAAGTGTTGACATCAGCCTGCAGTGCTCTTGTTGTAGGTATTATGCCATTTTTTGTCATGCCCATATGCAGTGAGTGAGATATAGTTGTAAAATTTGAAGTCAGTGTATGTGAGTTAGTGTGTCAGTCCATCTTAACATGTGCAGAGCATCATTATCTCCTACAGTTATGGATGTATTTCAAGATAACATGGCACAATTGTCATTCTTCATCATGAGTAGGTGTGCCATTTGAAATAAATATTTGTATGGCATAAAGGTCAAGGTCACAGCTCAAGGTCAAATATTTGGCTTGCTTGACATGTTTTCTATGGAATACTTTCTAATTCAAACTTTTTATTTGATATCTGGCACCAAATAGCCAAGTGTTGGGTATTCATAGGCAGTGCTTTTTTACATCAAATTCTATTGTTATTCCTTACTGCCTTATAACTTTAATGATGTTGATTTGCATTTAGGCATCACAATTACAATAACAAGATGTCATTTTTCACTACAATAATTAGAACCCAAAGTGACCTTATCAGGATTCTGATTTTTCTAGTTGGTTCAGATTTTGTCATTGTGCAAAAAAAGATATGATAAACTGAAGAGAATATTTTGTACAGAATTTATTTGTTCTCTTGTAGTCTTACAGATATTTTCCATCCAACATACCTGTGATAGAATGGTTAGGGGCCTACTATATTGATTCCAAATTTTGTGAGAAGGCTATCCATTACTTTGAGAGGGCTGCCATTGTGCAGTAAGTTTTATTTGCTTTGCTTTTCATATTTCTCCCAGTTGTACTGAAACTATTTGCCATTTTACCAGTCATATAAAGAAGTTGCAAGAAAATGTTTTACTATTTCTAAATAACAAAATGTTAGACTTGTCCAAGTTAAATGAAGATGTATATGAAGATCTGTGGTGGGAGAAAATTTTAAAGTCTTTGTCTTTTGGGGTAGAAAACATTGTAGACAATTAAGAAATTACTATTCTCTTCAATCTCAATTTCTTCATTTTTCATAATGTTTTCAAAAAAAAGTATAGGTACAAGAAAAAGTTTAATGAAATATGCCATATTCAATACATTGTGATAAAAGTAGAAACTACTTGTTATAATTGATTGTTGTTTCTAAGTTTTGTAATTGTCTTTTCTAGATGACCTTTTGCTGCATAAAAAAATCACTATCAAAGTAAAGTTACTTTCTTATTGTAATAGATAGAATTTTACTTTTCTCTTGATATTTTCCTCTGTAGCATATACCTGGAGATTGAAAAAGATTAATGGAGAAAAGAAAAGGCATACCAGCTTCTTTTGTAGATGGATTTCAGTGAATATATCAAATATCAAATTACTGTGAAGCTAGGAGTTTCTTGCAATATTGAACTTATCAAACATATTTTTTTGCAGACCCAATCAGGTGAAATGGCATTTAATGATAGCCAGTTGTCATAGAAGAAGTGGAAATTACCAACAAGCTTTAGAAACCTATAAATATATACACAGAAAGTTCCCAGATAATGTGGAATGTAAGTATATATAATTGATGGAAAGGATATGTGCCACTGCTTCTATCCCCGGCGGCAGCACATATCCTATCCGACATTTGTCTCTCACCAATTGATGGATAATTGTAAACCTAAGTGGGATAGATGCTGGAGGCTAGGAAAGGATGTAGTGGTAGTACTGGTGTGAGAAATAACCAGGAGTCCATTATTAGGTGCTCCAGCCCACCATGTGACTGAAATAGTGTTATAAGTGGCGTTAAACCCCATTCAATCAATCAACCATCTATATATCTCTCCATCCATCTGCCTGGTGCTTTGATGCACAGTTACTCCTTTATTTCTTATCAATTTTTTTTGAATATTATGGATCATCTCCTCAAAATCTTAGAAAGTTTGAATTTCAAATACTCTGATTGCTCATTTTCAAGATTGCCAACAAAATGGCTGCCATTCTAAACAATCTATTGACATGTTGTTTTTTATTCTTTATTTCTGAATCTTTTCTAAGACAGCTTCGAAAATGACTGACATTTGACAATTGCTTTGTTTCACAATGACTTCATTATTTTCTTCAGTTTAAGTAAATGAATACCTCTTGTCTTTATCTCAGACTAGTTTGTATTTTTCCAGATTGCTTGTTTTCAAAATGGCTGACAGAAAACTGTTGTCATTACGTAAATCCCTTGATATGCTTTCTTATTTGATTTTCTTTAAATCTTCTTCATGGTTACCTCTTATCTATTTCAAAGACAAATTCAAATTTCTCCAAACCATCATTTCCATGCAAACAAAATGGTCATTACTCTATCCAGCATTTGACATCCAGTACCTTCCTTATTTAGCCATTGATTTTTTTTCTCTCCAATCTGATGTAACCATACCAGTAAACAATGTCTAGGACAAATTTAAATGTCACATTTTTGCAGACCATATTTACAAATGTGAATTGAATTAGTAATTGATTAAATACTAAAGGGTATAATTTTTGTCAGTAAACCCATCACCACACAATTTTACAATTTGATGCATCTAAGAAAAAACAAAGAAAACATTGTGAGAAAAAGAGGCCTGCTTGTCTCCTTTTCTCACAACGTTTTCTAACCTTTTATGGTTTTTATTCTGAGATTTTGACACAATTTGAATTATTGTACAGAACTACTTTCATTTTGGATGGGCTCTAAAAATTTGTTGTCTGCATATTGGTTAATCCATTATCAGGTGGCAAAATTTTAGACTGGTCCAAATTGAAAGGAGTTGCAGACCACAATTAAAAATGTATGAAATTTTAGATTTTTCATCATTCTTGGTAAAAAACATTGTGTAAAATGAAGAAATTGCAAGTAATTTCTTAATTTTACCCAATGTTTTTTCAATTGTTTTTCTTGAGGAGTGTCAGAAAGCATCACTTTCTGGGAATGGGTTAAGAATAAGATTTTTGCGATATAATTACCTATTGTTTATTCCATCCAGGTTTGAAGTTCTTGGTGAGAATATGTTCAGATTTAGGCCTCAAGGAAGCCCAGGAGTATGCAACTAAATTGAAGAAGGCAGAGAAGGCCAAGGAACTTCGGGAACAGGTAGCCTATATCTACAGTTTGAAATAAGGAAATAACAATATTGAAATCTTTTCCCTCTTAACTTTTGACCACATAATTGTTTTTGTCAGTTTGAGGCTGTCAATCAAAAAGTGGATTGTCCAATCAAATCATTCATGTCACAGTGTAGTCAGTATGACCATATGGCATAAAAGGTACATGTCTTTGCATCCAATTGTCCTAAAATCAGCGAGAATATGCTTAGAACAAAACCGAGTCCTAAATTAAACTAGAGACGCTTGAATACCTGTACCACTCCACAGGCTTGAATTTACTGATTAGGCAAATTTTTCAGGAGTTCTATATAAACTGATGTAAGGAAAATAAATCTAAGTCACTGAAATCTTTGAAATAGTTCTAGAGGTGATAAAGAGTCACCCAAGGATTATTTCTATGAATTTTTGTTGAAATCCATTAAATGGTTTCTGAAAAGATGATTTTTAAAGCTTTCACCATATATGGAAATTTGCCCTGCCCATTAAAGCCATTTTTTTCATACCATCAAAAATTTTGAAAGGAATCCAATAAATGTTGACCCAAGAATCATTTCTGTAAAATTTGTTTGTAATCCATTAAATGGTTTCTGAAAAGAAGATTTTTAAAGGTATTACCATATATGGGAATAAGCCCCTCCCATTACAGCAATGTTTTTTATCTGATTAAAATTCTTTGAAGGAATCTGATAAAGGGTCACCCAAGGATTCTTCTGTGAAATTTGGATGAAATCCATCCATTGGTTTATGAGAAGATTTCAAAGGTTTTACCATATATGGAATTAGTCCCGCCAATTAAAGCCATGTTTTCATCAGATCATAATTCTTTGAAGGAATCTGATAGAGGGTCACCCAAGGATCATTTTTGTGAAATTTGGTTGAAATTTGTTCAGTACCTTCTGAGGAGAAGATTTTTAAAGTAAAAATTTACGGACGGACAACCGGACAGACACATGTACGCACGATGGACACCAAGCCATGACAAAAGCTCTTTGGCTTTCAGCCAATGGAGCTAAAAAGAGCATTATCGCATTTTTAGTCAACAAACATTTTGACTGGTCGAAATTCAAAGAAATTGCAGAAAACATTTTTATGTTGATGAAATTTTAAAAATCATTGTCTTTCATGGTAAAAAAATTATGGCAAATGAAGAAATTTCAATTTTTTTTTTCCCAAGCAGTTTGCATAAAAAAACTGAAATGTGCGGGAATTGATTTACCAATTTCCTCAAAATCATACTTTTGACATAACTCAAGCAAACAGCTTGGGAAAATATTATAAACTAGAGGCACTTGAGGGCCTGTATTGCTCCACAGGCCTGAATGTACCGATTAAGCAAAAAATATTTTCAAACTTGGCAAATAAATATGGTCACTAAAATCTTTGAAATAGTTCTGGAGCAGCATTTCAAAGTTTTCAATTTTACATCAGTCAAGTCACTGTTAACCAAATAAGGACATAAGCCATGACTATAAAAGCCATGTTTTTCAACTGATCAAATTTATATGAAGGAATCTGACAAAGAGTCAGCTAAGGATCACTCCTGCAATATTTGGTTAATATCCCTGAACAGGTTTCTCAGATGAAGATTTTCAAAATTTATTCCATATATGGAAATTAGTTCTCCCACTGAAAAGCCATGATTTTCATCCAATCAAATTCATTGAATAAATCCAAAAAGGGTCACCAAAGTATAATTCCTGTGAAATTTGGTTGAAATCAATCAAATGGTTTCCTAGAAAAAAGATTTAATAAAGTTTTCACTATACACCTCATATGATAATTAGCCCCACCCATTAAAGCTATGTTTATCATCCTAGCAAAATTCTTTGAAGGAATGTGATAAAAAGTCACCAAAGGATCATCCCTGTGAAATAAGGTTGAAATCAACTGCCTGGTTTCAGAGAAGATTTTCAAAACTTTTCCATAAATGGAAATTAGTCCTGCACCATGAACCCATGTTTTTCATCCAATCGAAATTTTTTAAAGAATCTTATAGAGGGTCACCCAAGTATTATTCCTGTAAATTTTGGTTGAAATTCATCACATGGTTTCTGAGAAGAAGATTTTTAAAGGTTTCACTAAATAAAGAAATTAGCTACGCAATTAAAGCCATGTTTTTCATCTGATCAAAATTCTTTGAAGGAATCTGATAAAGGGACACCCAATGATAATTCCTGTAAAATTTGGTTGAAAACTATCCAATGGTTTGTGAAAAGATTTTTAAAGGTTTCACCATTTACGGAAATTAGCCCCGCCCATTCAAACCATGTTTTTCATTTGATCAAAATTCTTTGGAGAAATCTGATAAAGGGTCACCAAAGGATCATTTCTGTGAAATTTGGTTGAATTCCGTGCATTATTTTCTGAGAAGAAGATTTTAAAGTAAAAGTTTACAAATGGACGAACTACCCCAAGGATGACATAACGCCGTGACAATAGGTTTACTCTTGAAAATTCTGGTTGCCATGGCAACTTAATTAAAATTTTAATAAAATCTTTAAAAACTACCTCCTCCTGACCACGAAGGTGTAGAGCCTTGATATTTTGCATGAAGCATCAGGACATTGACCTCTTTCAGAATTCCTTTAATCATCACCCTCAGGTCCCCAGGGGTGGGGGGTGGGGCTTATATAGAAATAAAGGATTTTTAAAACAACACTTCAAAACCACTGGGCCAATTTCAACCAAATTTGGCAGAAATATTCCTTGGTTGGTACCCTTTAAAAATTGCTAATAGAATTAAAATCTATTGAAACTCTTGTAACCATGATAACAATTTTTTTTAAAAAATCTTGACCTCTTTCAGTATTGCTAAAATCATCACCCTCAGGTCCGTAAGAATAGAGCCCCAGGGGTGGATGGGGCTTATATAGAAATAAAGAAGAATTTTTAAAAAGACATCTCACAAACCACAGGACCAATTTCAACTAAAGATTTTAAATACAGTAAAACCCCTCCTTACCACCCCCCAGAAATACGGGCACCCTGCTGTTACGACAGAATTTTAAAAGAACAGAATTTTTTGTTCTTTATTTCAATGGTCGCAAATCCCTCTTAAATAGGCACCCCGCTATTCCGAATTACAATCACTAAATTCAGTACCAACTATAGTTGATACACTTTTTTTGAACTCCACTCAAACGTCTAGTAACTTCACACCTTGAGACTGACCACCCGAAGTTCACACTTGATAAGAGCCACACTTATTGGATACGAATGCATTGTCATTACAATATTGGATATTTGATTATATGATATTGAACCCTTATTATGATAGGCATTATATCTATTAAATACATTAAAGTGGCCGATCACTTTTGGAAATTATGGCTTGCATTATTTTTAATTGTTATTTGAATAAGTCACGTGTTTTGACCCAAGTAATAAAGTCGAAAGTGAAAAATATCCAAGAAGTTACCATTAGTTTGTTTACAGCGTTCCGAACAGTTAATTAGCAATTAAATTTTGAATTTCAAATTAAATGATGTTTGGTATTTGCATTATAGAAGATATGATATCAACAGTTTGACACTTTGAACTGGTACTTATGTATAAATAATCTGAGGTCAGACTTTTCAATCAGATCAAAATGGAGAAGAGAGAAAGTAGAACTTCTCAGAGATTGTAAATTTGAAAATGACATATAAGATTCCGCTGTAATAAATGTTTTTATAGAAAGTCACGTGTTTTGACCCAAGTAATAAAGTCGAAAGTGAAAAATATCCAAGAAGTTACCATTAGTTTGTTTACAGCGTTCCGAACAGTTAATTAGCAATTAAATTTTGAATTTCAAATTAAATGATGTTTGGTATTTGCATTATAGAAGATATGATATCAACAGTTTGACACTTTGAACTGGTACTTATGTATAAATAATCTGAGGTCAGACTTTTCAATCAGATCAAAATGGAGAAGAGAGAAAGTAGAACTTCTCAGAGATTGTAAATTTGAAAATGACATATAAGATTCCGCTGTAATAAATGTTTTTATAGTTCTATTTTTAGCTCACCTGAGCACGAAGTGCTCCGGGGGAGCTATTGTGATCGGTCATCGTCTGTCCGTCCATCCGTTCACAATTACAAAAAAATCTTCTCCTCCTAAACTAACCATGGAATTTCAACAAAACTTCACAGAAATGATCCTTAGGTCATGGTCTTTCAAAACACTTCAAAGAATTGAAATCCATGAAGAACTCTTGTTGCCATGGCAACGGAGTGAAAAAACTTAAAAAATCTTCTCCTCCAAACCATAAGGCCTAGAGCTTTGATATTTGGTATACATTATCATCTATTGACCCTCTACCAAAACACTTCAGAGATTTACCATATTATGAAAATTAGCCCTTTTCTTTGTGATACCTGATTTTACATAAAATAAAAGAAGGAAAACTTTAAAAATCTTCTTCTCCCAAACCATAAGGCCTAGAGCTTTGATATTTGGTACATATCATCATATATTGACCCTCTACCAAAATACTTCAAAGAATTATCATACTGTGAAAATTAGCCCTTTTCTGTGCGATCCCTGATTTTACAAAGGAATAAAGAAGGAAATCTTTAAAAATCTTTTTGTCCCAAACCATAAAGCCTAGAGCTTTGATATTTGGTACATATCATCAGCCATTGACCCTCTACCAAAATACTTAACAAAATTAGCCCTTTTCTGTGCAATCCTTAATTTTAGTTAGGAATAAATAATGATATCTTTGAAAAACTTCTTCTCCTAAACCATTAGGCCTAGAGCTTTTATACTTGGTATGTATTAATGTCTATACTTCAAAGCATTACCATATTTATGAAATTAGTGCTATATGGTTGGATCATCAATATACCTAGGATTAAAAGAGAAATCCTTAAACATCTTCTCCAAAATAATTAGACAGAGGGCTTTGCTATTGTGTTTATATCATAAAGCAATGAACGATCATACTCAGGGGAGCGATTTAGGACCATCATGGTCCTCTTGTTTATATGTATAGTATTAATATAATCAAAAAACAAAGATAAAATAAACATAAATTACTTGACAACAAATGACCAAACCTCAGTACATGTATTACGACCACCATGCTATTATGACCACTTTCAGAAAGTACCACAAGTGGTGGTATTAAAGGGGTTTTACTATAATCTGGTTGCTATGAGAAAAAGAGTAAAATTAGAATAAAAAATCATATCTTCTTGACCCAGGAGTTGAAGAAACTTGAATTTTGCATGAAGCACTAGTACATTGACCTCTTTCATAATTGCTAAAATTTCAGAGCCACAGGGTGATTGCAAATAAGTAGAAATAAGGAAGGCAACTTTTTCAAAACTATTTGGCCAATTTTAACAAAAGGCAGGAATTTACCTTAGATTGCCCCCTTTTAATAATTACTAAATGATTTGACATCTGTTGATAGCATTGGTTGGCATGGCATGGCAACATAAGTTGATTTTACTTAAATTTGAAAGGTGGTCTTCTCCTGACCAAGTTAGTATTGGCTTGAAGAAAAAGAGCCTTATCTCAGGTGAGCACCAGGGCCAATTGCCCTCTTGTATATCAAAGTGGGCCATTAGCGTGATTGCCCCCTCTAGATATAACACTGCATCAACTTTAAATTATCGTTTGCAACTTCTTTTACTTTAGACTAGTCTAAAGTTCTATTGTTTGTTAATGGATATTGTTTCCTTACAGAGAGCCAGTAGTGGAACCAGAAGAGGGAGTGGGAGAAGACGAGAAGGAAGTGCAGAAGCAGGTCAGTTTCCGTATCTTGGGATTAAAGGACTGTTTTCAACAACCAGTCTATATCAACTTTTTCAACTATGAGGGCTCTGCCTCATCCAGTTACAGCCCTAGTTTTGATTTTTTTTATTAACTAACTCAAAAATACTGACCCTGTTACTGACCAATATATGAATATTTGAGTTCATGTTTATCGGTTTGGATAAAACTTAAAACATAAAAATTTGTTTACCCATTGTCCATAAAGGAATTATCCAGAACTTACTTAACCCATTTCCAAATTTTTGACTGGTCCAAATTGAAAGAAGATGCAGATGACCATTTCAAGTTGATGAAATCTTTAAACACTTTGTCTACTTTGGTAGAAAATATTGTAGATATTGAAGAAATTGCTTGTAACAAGCAATTTCTTTATTTTCCACAATTTTTTCCAGAGCTTTCATATTGAGGGGCGTTTTAAAGTGTCATTGTGTTGGAATAGATTAAGAAAGGAAAGCAAAAATCATTTGAATTTTGGTGATTTTAAGGAAAAAAATACTTTTGTAAAAAGAGATACTGTGTGAAACATTCATCTCAGTTTTCAGGATTATGAATCATATAATATGGAAAACTATCCTAGTAATAAACAATTTCTTAAATTTGAATGATAATCTAGCCAAATGAAGTCAAACTGTATGTTCCTATTGCCAAGGAAAAAATATTATCATCTATGATTCTACCAATGTCTTGTAGACTCTGAAGGTGGACGATCAGCTGGTAAAACTAGGACCAGGAAGAATCGTCCTAATTTCGATGACACTGAAGGAACGCCATACCAACCACGCCCACAGGAAGTAGATGCAAACTACATTGATCCTCTAGGTCCTCAAATGGAACGACCAAAAACTGCAGCTAAAGTTCGTAATATGGATGATGAATTTGCTGATGAAGAACTAGGGGAAGACTTGTTACCAGAATAAAGACCTTTGTATTATAGTTGTTAGTTAGTGTGTCCAAATATCATAAAGGTGCCAGGGCACTTGATCATGTGGTCTTTTGAAGAAGTATCTTTAATGAAATGTTTCAACTGAACTGTAAAACCACACAGCAAATTTCTTCAGCAATCTAAACAAAAACAAATGGATATTTTAACTCTTGTCATGCTCATTAAAATATTCCACAAAAATTGCATTCAATTCAAAGGAATGAAAGTACTTGAAGCACAGGTTAACATTTATTGTAGAAAGATGATTTATAAACAACTGGCTTAAAAGGGAATGACTGCACATATGTGCAGGCTGATCTTTGTTTATACCTCCTGCCAAACCCGAAATATGCCAGGTTCAGCATGACAAGGGCTAAAAATGAAGCATGTTGTTGAAAGCTTTTTTCACATGATAAAACTGGATAAGGTATTGAAGGCAAAGACCAGACTTCATGCATGTTGATCTCTGTTTACTGCAAATGTATAGACATTCCAGTATCTAGTAAATACTAGCTTATATCACACTGACTAATGACCTTTGAAAACTGGAAGTCATTTACATGTATTTATTTATTCAAAACATTCCGTCCTATTAAACTTATTGTGATTCTTATATTTTATTCATTTGTTTAGTTGAAATTCACTGCTTTTGAACCACCAATAAATCCATTACCACACAATCCAAACGTTTTAATTACCTTGTGGTAGAAGGAAATCTTTCAAGCAAATTCTATATTAACCACGTTTTCTAGCTGAAACTTTTTAGCTCACCTGAGCAGAATGTGCTGAAGGTGAGCTATTGTGATTGGTAAATTTCCGGCATCTGTCCATCTGTCCGTCCGTAAACAATTATTGAAAAATCTTCTCCTCCTAAACCATAAGGTCTAGAGCTTAGATATTTGGTACCTATCATCACCTATTAACCCTCTACCAAAATACTTCAAAAAATTATGGTACTCTGAAAATTAGCCCTTTTCTGTGCAATCCCTAATTTCACAAAAGATTAGGATTAAACAAGAAAATCCTTAAACATCTTCTCCAAATAATTAGACAGAGGGCTTTGCTATTTTGAATATATCATAAGGCCATGAACCATCATACTCAGGGGAGCAATTTAGGACCATCTTGGTCCTCTTGTTTTTTCTCATCTTTTTTAAGTTGACAAGCATTTTGTAATGTTGCCTGCAATTCTATCAATTTGGACCTGTCAATTTTTTTTGTCATTTGGTAATAGGTTTTGGAAATCCATACATTTAAAAACTTGGTTTAGCAATCAAGGAATGTTCTTATAGTTAAATTAAGCCCCTAGATTTAGCACTTGAAGTGCTTAAGCTCCTTACTTTCTCCGTTTCTAAATTTGTTGATACTAAGAATGAGGTATTTAACCCATTCCGACACAATGATGCTTTTTGATACTCCTGAAGCAGAATGCTTTTGAAATCTACCCCATAAGCTAAAATTTTTTGAAAATCTGCTTACTTGAAATTGTTATCTGCATCTTTTTTCAATTTGGACCAGTCTGAATTTTTTATATGCTCGTCACAGACGGATCATATTATTGGATCACCCGTGGCGTCCTATATCCCGGCGCCTGCTTCTTTGTCCAGAGCATAACTCTGTCACCTTAAGACAGATTGACCTGAAACTTGGAGATATATTCCTCTCATAATTATGGAGTTCGGTGCACAAGAACTCTACCTAGCTTATTTTTGAGTTATTTTTGAGTTACTCCCCTTTGTTTTTTTTTTCATACTTGGATTTTGTCCGGAGCCTATCTCTGAAAGTGTAATAGCTATGATCATGAAACTTTATTAGTGGATAGATATCATCAAGGGGAAGAGCAGTACACAAGAACCGTAACTCTACCTTGCCTTTTTTTAGTTACTCCCCTTTGTTTTTTTCATACATGGAATTTTGCCGGAGCATATCTCTAAAAGTATAAAAGTTAAGAACATGAAAATTATTGGTGGGTAGATGTCATCATGGGAAAGTGCAGTGCATAAGAACCATAACTTTACCTACCCTTTTTTTGAGTAATTCTCCTTCTGAAAGTATAATAGCTATTAATTTGAAAATTCATAGGTGGATTGAACTTGTTGAGGAGAAGTGCAGTGCACAAGAACCACAACTCTTGCTTGCATAATCTTGGAGTAATTGCCCTTTGTTGTTTTAAAGACTTAGATTTTGTCCTGAGCATATCTCGGAAAGTATAATAGCTAACTCATTGAGAAGAAATGCAGTGCACAAGAAGCCTAAATCTAACTGGCTTCAGTTTATCATGAAACTTAACTGGTGGTTAGATGTCATCAAGGGGAAGTGCAATACACAAGAACCATAACTCTTTCTTGCCTACTCTTTAAGTTATTCCCCTTTGTTGTTTTTCATACTTTGATTTTGACAAGATCTCTAGAAGTATAATAGCTATGATCATTAAACTTAACGGGTAGATAGATATCATCAAGGGGAAGTGCAGTACACAAGATCCATAGCTCTACCCAGCTTTTTTTTCTAATTATTCCCCTTTGTTGTTTTTCATACTTGGATATTGTCTGGAGCATATCTCTGAAATTATAATAGCTATGATCATGAAGAATTATAGGTGGGGAGATGTCACCAAGGTGAAGTGCAGTGCATAAGAACCATAACTCTTACTTGCCTATTTTTTTTAGTTATTCCCCTTTGTTGTTTTTTTCATACTTGGATTTTGTCTGAAGCATATCTCTGAAAGTGTAACAGTTATGATAATGAAACATTATGGTTGGATAAATATCATCAAGGGGAAGTGCATTGTACAAGAACAGTTACTCTTCTTTGCCTATTTTTTGAATTATTAACCTTTGTTGTTTTTTCATTATTGGATTTTGTCTGGAGCATATCTCTGAAAGTATAACAGCTATCATCATGAAACTTTATGGAAGGATAGATATCATCAAGGAACATCTTTTTTTCAAATCTCTTATAGTGTAACAGCTTATGGTTTTCAAAACCTCATGATAACAAGAAAAAATACTAGAACCATAAGTTATTATTGTGAATTGTTACCCTTTCTTGAATTTAGACTTAAGTTTTTAATCCCCTTCCCTAGTCAACATCCAGCAATGCGACGGATGTATCTTGTGACCATTTGCCAACTTGTTGACATTATTCTCCCACCACCAATGGGTGGGTAATCCTAAAGTTAAGGTTCTTTTCTGTGAAGTTTGCCACCTTGTTTGGTCTGGTATTGGGCGACACAATGTCATGACAATAGCAAAATGACAGTGGAGCTAAGCATTTTTGCAGGCAGGTGTCAAACTCGGTTGCACATAGTGAAACCAAAGCACTAAAAGTACTGAGGGGGGACCTTGATACTCACACACCCATCTTGTCTTTCTAATTACCAAATATCAAGACAAATTTGTTTGTCAAAGTATCCCGTTTACTGAGAGGGCCTTAACCCTCTTCTATACAATCTCATTTTCCACACCCCCTCAAGAAACTGCTTTTGAAAATATTTTGGAAAATGAGGAAATTTCTTATAGCAAGCACACAATTTCATAAACTTGAAATTGTTGGTGGCTGATTTTCCAATTGGACCAGTCTTAAATTTCATTGTCTAGTAATGGGCTTATGAAATCAGTTCAATGACATTTTGACATTTGAAATAAAAGGTATCTTTTTTAAAATGCAGGTTTCAGGTAACCTTCATGAGTAGGTGAACTATATTGTGATTACGCTCGAATCTTCCTCATAATGAAGAAAAACATATTACAACACATTTATATTTGATAAACCTGTGTTAAAAATGTTTTGTTGTATGGACACAACTGTATTTTAGTTATAATGCGGCATAGGCTTGTGTACCTGATTAATTTCCCTAAACTTAACCTCAACATTCATACCGACACCACAGCCAACTTCTAACTAGCATCTATTTTACTCATTTGCAACAAATCTCACATGACGGTTTCCAATGTCAGGAAGAATGTTGGTCATGCGGAGGTTCAAAAACCAAGGCACATCTTATGGCAGACTGAGGTAAGCTGCCAGTAATACCACTCTTTAGATCAAGGAGTTCAAGATTAAGGTTGAATTAATTCCCAAACAACAAATTTTAGACTTGTCCAAATTAAAAGAGGCAGCAGAAGACAAAACAAAGTTGATGTGAATTGAAATTTAATGTTCAAATGAGGTAGAAAACACAGTAAGAAAAGAAGAAATTGCATGTTTCAAGCAATTTATTCTTTTCTCATAATATTTCAAAGCTATATTTCTTCGGTGTGTAAAAATACGGGATGAATACCTATATATACGTGGCTGGTTGGAAACGAACCAAATCAAAGTAATTTAACCTGTTTCATGCTGTATTATACATCATCTCCAGAACTGAATTAAAATCAAAGGGCTGAAAAAAGCGGAAAGAAACAATTTTGGATTAACCTTTTTTTTTTTAATTTTATCATTTAACTCTGGCTCAAAAAAGGACATACAGGTGGTACAGATAAAGATCAGCCTGCACATATGTGCAGGATGATCTTTGTCTACACCTTCTGCCAAAAGCACAACTATTCCTGGTTCAGCTTGACAAGGGTTATACCTTAGTCAGTCATGCCATGATTTTAAAACAGCCACTATCTGCCTGAGCAACTGGGCCCAATGAAAAAATATGATGCAGACCCAACTTTTCTTTCACTACCATCCCTCTTCTGGGAGCATCACACGCATTGAAACCCAGTAGCTATGATAAATCAATGTACTACAACCAGGCCTGAGATTATAAAACATTTTCGTACTCGACTGAGAATTTACTCAAACTTCAAGTTTGAATTAATGTTGTTTTTCTAAGTTAACTGTAAATTTTTTGTTATAAATCATAATTTACCAATATGATCTTTCATTTTCATACGCTTGTCGTAGAATTTAACATAAGATACATCTTTAATTTCAAATCGAATTTTGAGTATATTCTCAGTTGATTAGGAAAAAATAGTATAATCTCGGGCACCAATTCTATATGACAAATGAGGAGTCTCGAAAGAGATTGTCTTGCCTGGCTGTGTTGGTTATCCTGTTCCCACTCAATGAGCTTTTTGATGCCCCTTAAAAAAAAAGAGCTTCGCAGAGCGGTGCATATACGCCCAAAGGGGTTTGTCAGTAACCTTGGTTTGTCAGTGACCTGAGCTTAAATGATAGCTAATGTTTATTGTCAATAGAAAGATCTTATCATCTGAAAAATATTGTTTACACTTGAGAAACAAGACAGCTTTATAATAAGTTATTATTCTAAATTATATACAATGGTTTAATTCTATAATTTGAAAATAATTGACATAAAAAAATGACCTTGACCAATGACTTTGAAACAAGTTTCAACAGAAAGTACTCACCACAAGCAATAACAAGAGGACCATGATGGTCCTAAATCGCCTGAGGCATCTGCAAATTACAGTACTTTTTAGTATAAAAAAGACACAACTTGCGTAAAATAAATAAAACAAATATAAGATTTTGGGCTTTATACAAAACAATCCAGTAATGCTTTACAATAAGAATTAATGCCTTTGTCTTTATAGTTTAATCCATTACCAAACTATCCAAAAATTTGTCACCCTCAGGGAAAATAGGTTTGAAAAATACATAGTGAGAAAGGTTTGTTTGTTTGTTTGAATGGAGTTTTATGCCGCTTTCAACAATCATTCAGTTATTTCGCGGCAGCTGGAGAACCTAACAATGGATTCCTGGTATTTCTCACACCAGTACCACCATCACATCCTTTCCTAGCCTCCAGCTGCTATCCCACATAGGTCTACGATTATCGACCCATAGGTGGGAGACAAATAGTCGGAAAGGATGAGTGTTGCCGCCGGGGATCGATAGTGAGAAAGGGAGTGACAAGCAATTTATCCATTTCTAACTGTTTTCTACCTGAAATTCTTTGTATTTAGATTTCAATCAAACTCTAATTACTGTCTGCAACTTCAATGGGTGTAATTTTAGCAACCTTGGTAGAGTTTGTTTGTTTGAATGGGGTTTTACGCCGCTTTTAACAATCTTTCAGTCATATCGCGTCGGCTGGAGCACCTAACAATGGATTCCTGGTATTTCTCACACCAGTACTACCATTACATCCTTTCCTAGCCTCCAGCTGCTATCCCACATAGGTCTACGATTATCGACCCATTGGTGGGAGACAAATAGTCGGAAAGGATGAGTGTTGCCGCCGGGGATCGATAGTGAGAAAGGGAGTGACAAGCAATTTATCCATTTCTAACTGTTTTCTACCTGAAATTCTTTGTATTTAGATTTCAATCAAACTCTAATTACTGTCTGCAACTTCAATGGGTGTAATTTTAGCAACCTTGGTAGAGTTTGTTTGTTTGAATGGGGTTTTACGCTGCTTTTAACAATCTTTCAGTCATATCGCGGCGGCTGGAGCACCTAACAATGGATTCCTGGTATTTCTCACACCAGTACTACCATTACATCCTTTCCTAGCCTCCAGCTGCTATCCCACATAGGTCTACGATTATCGACCCATTGGTGGGAGACAAATAGTCGGAAAGTATGAGTGCCTTGGTCGGAAATCGAACCCGGGACCTCTAGATTGACAGTCCGACGCGCTACCAACTGCGCTATGACGGCGGCACCTTGGTAGAGAACAATCTAGATGTACTTTAAATCAAAATATGAATGCATTACAACTTATACATGAGGAGTGGAAGATATTTGAACATGCTCTTATTGAGCGTTTTTCATATCTTTGGATACCTTGGGAAGGGCCATGTTTGTCAAAGGATATAAACATGGTAGATAATAATAATGTTGTCCTTTGTTTTTAGTGTAAATGTTCTAGAACCTATATTTAAGAAAAAGAATTCTTTCAATGCAATTTTAGACCCCAGGAGCAGAGACATTTTTATCCTAAGAGCATATTTTCTGTTACATAGTACAAAACTATTTTGTCATGCTACATATCAAATATGTATGCCCTTCACCTTATATTTCAGGAGAAGACTTTTGATGTTGCTCTAATTGGGCCTTTTCCAAAATTTTTGACCTATGGGGCAGTGCCATGTTTTATCCCAGGGCTAAGATTTTAGCTAACATGGTAGAGAACTATCTGGATATGCTTTATACAAAACATGAATGCCTCAGACTTTGTAGATTTTGAAGAAAAGACTATTGAACATGGACTAATTGTGCTTTTATACAAACTTTGGACACCCAGGGAAGGGGTGTTTATTAACCTACAGGCATAATTTAATCAAAACTGATAAATAATAGCCAGGCTATGCTACACTCAAAATATAAATGCCCTCCTCCTTAAAATGAAGGATTTTTTTTTTCAGCATACACAAATTTTGCGTTTTTCCCAATTTTTGACCCCTAGTACAGGGCGGTTTTTGACCCGAGGAAGAAAACTTTTAGTGATATAGTACAAAACCAGCCAGTTATGCTCCATACCAAATATGAATATCCTAGACCTTATAGTTTAAGAGGAGAAGTCTTTTGAAATTGCCATAATTAAGCATTTTTCCAAACTTCGAACCTCAGGGGCGGGGCCATTTTTGACCCTAGAGAATAAACATTTAACAAGAGGATCATGATGGTCCTAAATCGCTCACCTGAGGCATCTGCAAATTACATTACTTTTTCGTATAAAAAAGACACAACTTGAGCAAAATAAATAAAACAAATATAAGATTTTGGGCTTTATAAAAAACAATACAGTAATGCTTTACAATAAAAATGAATGCCTTTGGCTTTATTGTTTAATCCATTACCAAACTATCCCAGAATTTGTCACCCTCAGGGATAATAGGTTTAAAAAAGCATTGTGAGAAAGGGAGTGAAAAGCCATTTCTCCACTTCTATTTAAGAATTCTTTCAAAGCGATTTATGCAATTTTCGACCCCAGGAGAAGAGACGATTTTTATCCTAAGAGCATATTTTCCTGTAACATAGTACAAAATTATTTAGTCATGCTACATACCAAATATGTATGCCCTTCACCTTATATTTCAGGAGAAGACTTTTGATGTTGCTCTTATTGGGCCTTTTCCAAAATTTTTGACCTATGGGGCAGTGCCATGTTTTATCCCAGGGCTAAGATTTTAGCTAATATGGTAAAGAACCATCTGTTCATGCTATATACCAAATATGAATGCCTTAGACTTTGTAGATTGGGAGGAGAAGACTGTTGAACATGGTCTAACTGAGCATTTTTACGAACTTTGGACACCTTGGGAAGGGGTGTTTGTTAACCTAGAGGCATAATTCAATCAAAACTGATAGATAACAACCAGGCTATGCTACACTCAAAATATAAAAGCCCTCTGCCTTGAAATGAAATTTTTTTTTTCATACACACTCAAATTTTGTGTTTTTCCCAAATTTTGGACCTCTAGTGCAGGGCCGTTTTTGACCCTAGGAGGACAACTTTAAGTGGTATAGTACAAAACCATCTAGTTATGCTACATACCCCATATGAATATCTTAGACTTTATAGTTTAAGAGGAGAAGTCTTTTGAAAGTACTCTAATAACACATTTTTTCAAACTTTGGACTACAGGGGTGGGGCCATTTTTGACCCCAGAGATTAAATATTCAAAATCTTGGTAGAGAACCATATGATTAAGCTCTATACAAGATATAAAGGTATTTGGCCTAGTAGTCTATGAAAAAAACAACAACAAAGATTTACTAAAATTTCCAACTTTCATATGCCGTGGTTACAACAGTTTTTCACGGAATGAAATTCTTTTAACAACTTTTGAAGAGCTTCACCCAAGGAACATCGAGGCAAAGTTTAAGCTTGATTGGCTTACTGGTTCAGGAGGAGAAGATTTTTAAAGATATTTAAAGAATTACTAAAGATTCCCATTTTCTAATGCCGCGGCAGCCAGAGTTTTTTACGGAATTAAATTCTTTTAACAACTTTTGTAGAACTTTACCCAAGGAACATCCCTGCAAAGTTTCAGCTTGATTGGCCTACTGGTTTAGGGGGAGAAAATTTTTAAAGATATTTAAAGAATTACTAAAGATTCCAATTTTCAAATGCCGCGGCAGCCAGAGTTTTTGACGGATTTAAATTCTTTTAACAACTTTTGAAGAGCTTCACCCAATGAACATCCCTGCAAAGTTTCAGCTTGATTGGCCTACTAGTTTTTGAGGAGAAGATTTTTTAAGGAAATTGTGGACGGAAGGACAGACAGACGGACGACGGACAACGACCGATCACAATAGCTCACTCCGCACTTTGTGCTCAGGTGAGCTAAAAACTTGGTAAAGAACCATATGATTAAGCTCTATATAAAAAATAAATGCCTTTGGCCTGGTAGCCTGTGAAAAAGAAATTAAAGATTTTCTAAAATTTCCCATTTTCATATGCCGTGGTAACAAGAGTTTTTCACAGAATGAAATTCTTTTAACAACTTTTGAAGAGCTTCACCCAAGGAACGCCCCTGCAAAGTTTCAGCTTGATTGGCCAACTGGTTTGGGAGGAGAAGTTTTTTAAAGATTTTTACAGTTTTAATAAAGATTCCCATTTTCACAGGCCGTGGCAACCAGAGTTTTAGACGGAATTAAATTCTTTTAACAAATTTTATAGAACTTCACCAAAGGCACATTCCTGCAAAGATTCAACATGATTGACCAACTAGTTTAGGAGAAGATTTTTAAAGATTTACTTAAGATTCCCATTTTCACATGCCGCGGCATCCAGAGTTTTTGACGGAATTAAATTCTTTTAACAACTTTTGTAGAACTTCACCCAAGGAACATCCCTGCAAAGTTTCAGCTTGATTGGCCTACTAGTTTAGGAAGAGAAGATTTTTAAAGATTTACTTACGATTCCATTTTTCAAATGGTTGGCAACCAGAAATTTTGACGGAATTAAATTCTTTTAACAACTTTTGTAGAACTTCACCCAAGGATCATCCCTGCAAAGTTTCAGCTTGATTGGCCTACTGGTTAAGGAGGAGAAGATTTTTAAAGAAATTGTGGACGGACAAACAGACGGACAGACAACGACTGATCACAATAGCTCACCTCGCTCTTTGTGCTCAGGTGAGCTAAAACTATGACCTTGAAAAACTGATCTTGACAAATAAACTATTACAATGATTCAGTTTAGGTTTTTGAGAGCTCAAAATGAAATTAATGACATTTGAATTCAATAAATTCAAGGGCAGATAATTCAAGAAAAACCCAAGCTTTTAGAATTTCTGAAGTCTTTTGCTCAACTAAATATAAGAGATACATTTTGGCAAGTTTCAGTACAATCCAATAGAATTTGTAGGAGTTGTGTACACACATACACACACACACACACACAAAAAAAAACCTGTAATTTTAAGCTATATTGTTAAGTAAAGGGTAGATAATTCAGGAATAACTTGACATATCAAAGAAATTTTAGTCCTTAGCACAACTAGACATCATACAGAGTCATTGTGGCAAGTTTCAGTTCATTCCCATTCAAAATGTAGGAGAAAATGTGCTCACAAGAAATAAAGGGGTTTCCATTCAATTCCAGGGCAGATAATTTAAGATAACTCAAGAAAAACTGAAGTGATTTGAATTTCAAAGGTCTTATGCACAACTAGACATCATAGAGAGCGATTTCGGAAATTTCAGCTCATTGCCATAGATAATGTAGGATTAGATGTGCACACAATAAACAAAGTGATTTATGTTTAATTCAAGGGCAGATAATTCAAGATAACTCAAGAATGACTTGAGCAATTTGAATTTCAAAGGTCTTATGCACAACTAGACATCACGGAGTAATTGTGCCAAGTTTCAGCTCATTCCACATGATAGTTTAGGAGGAGTTGCGCATTGAAAACATAGTGATTTTTGTTCAATTCAAGGGCAGATAATTCAAGATTACTCAAAAATGACAAGCGATTTGAATTTCAAATGTCTTATGCACAATTAGACATCATAGGGAGTAATTGCACCAAGTTTCAGCTCATTCCCATTGATAGTTTAGGAGGAGTTGTGCACAGAAAACATAGTAATTTTCGTTCAATTCAAGGGCAGATAATTTAAGACATCTCAAGAATGACTGGAGCGATTTGAATTTCAAAGGTCTTATGCACAACTAGACATCATAGGGAGTAATTGTGCCAAGTTTCAGCTCATTCCCATTGATAGTTTAGGAGGAGTTGTGCACACAAAACATTGCTAATGGACAGATAGACAGTCGGATGACCGTGGCCATAACAAAAGACCCTTTGGGCGTATAAAAAACTTTTGAAAAAATTTATTGAAAACAAAGAAATTGCTTGTTTCAAGCAATTTCTTCGTTTTCCACATTTTTTTCTACCTAAAAAAAAACACTCTAAGGCAACCAGAGTTCTTTATGGATTCCAATTCTTTGATTTTATTTTGAAAATGCGTGACCTAAGAATCATTTCTGAGAAGTTTGGTTGAAATCCATTGGTTAATCATTGAGGAGGAGATTTTCTTCTTATAGTGGAGAGACAACTGACATCTTTTAGAGACAACTGACATCTATTGATCACAATAGCTCACTAATTGGGCGCACTAAAAATATTCCGTTTATTTTAGACTGGTCCAAATTCTAAGATGATGCAGACGAAAATGTTTAGTTGATGAAATTATAAAAATATTTGCTTTTTGGACAGAAAATATTGTGAAAATGAAGAAATTGATAGTTGCAAGCAATTTCTTCATTTTACACAATACTTTCCAACTTGCTTTTCCTCGAGAGGCATAAAAATGTTATTGTATTGGAATGGGTTACTTAAATGAAACCAAAAGGGTTTCGACTTTTGAAAGCCTCTTAGGTGCTCTTCAGTAAGTTACATTTGACTAGAAAATAACACAATCTCATTTACATTGTTTGTATAAATGTTTTATTATTAATAATAAATTTAATATTCCTGGCTTCACAAACATGGAGTCTAACCCCCTTTAACATGCACATCTTATAGAGATAACAGAAAAAGCAACTAGCAATGACTAAAATCTACTGAAGAAAAGGGCTTTTAACAGAAAATATGATGTGTTTATAATACAATAGTTTCCTTTCAAAAACTTTGATACTGTAAATTCAGAATTTAGTGATTCCTTTCTGAATTCCTGTACAATTACCACTCTTACAACCTTTAGATGGTTGTAGAGGGAGAAATTGCTTGTTTTCCAAGAATATTTTAACCCTAAAGATGCTTTGATTTCATTCTCAAATCAGGTAAGAAAGTTGTTTGCAATTTATTACAGTTGCAACCAGTCTATCAAATAATTCTTTTAGTAAAGGAGTAATCAGCTTTGACTGAACCAATTCATTTAACCCTTTCCTTTTATTTTTAATTTAAGACTTGTCCAAATTGAAAGAAGTTGCAGACGACAATAATATTTGTAAATGAAATCATCCTATGTGGTAAAAATATTGAGGAGAATGGTGAAAATTACTCGTTACAAGCAATTTCTTCTTTTTCCACAATGTTTTCTCAAGTAGAAAATCACAGCGACGTAAAATTCCGGGTTTCTATGGAAAAGGGTAAAACACTTATTATCATGCACCAAACCAAGCATTTGTTATTTCAAACTTTTAAATATGGTAATCAAATAAGATGAGAGAATTTTCAAGTATTCTATAATTTTAAATATTTTTTTACAAAGGCAATTGTGAGTTTAACCCATTACCACTCATCCCACATAAACATAACTTTGGATAATATTTTCAGACAACAAATGTGTCACTGACACAGAAGCCCTGCTAAATGTTTTGTCACATGACCTTCAGTTGTGACCTTGAACTTCGGAACATCCAACAGAACTTTACACATAACACTAGTACTCTTCAAAGGGGAACTAAGTTATTTTGAAACCCATCAATTAACCCTTTCCTGTTCAACCCCTGGTTTTCACGTCCATGTGATCTTGTAATTGAGAAAACATTGTACAAAAAGAAAAAATTGCTTGTAACAAGCAATTTCTTCTTTTTCTGCAATATTTTCTCTCCCTACTGAATGGTTATTCTTCAAATAAAATCTACTTTAAATTTTTGTATGCAAAGAATCTTTGAATTTGGACAGGTCTAAAATTTTGAAAAACAGGAAAGGATTAATGTATAAGGAGAATTGAACACACGCGCTGATAAACCCACTCATACATGGACTGAGGTAACTATAAGCACATTGCCATTACATCACGGGGACATAAAAAGAAGATTTTGCATGATAAAGCAATACAAATAAAATAAAGTTTGAAAAAAATGTGTTGTTAAGCAAAATATTTTCTACCTTTTTTTAAGACTCATTTTTTTTCAAATTTAAACTTACATTGAATTGTAGCCAATATTGTCTACAAATTTTTTTCTATTTGGACCACCCTAAAATTTAGCTATCTGGTAATGGGTCAAACCACATGGACAAGGTAAAAAGGCACTTTGATGATTTCTGGAATGTTTCAATTATTTAAATAAATATTTCTTTTTATTTCACAACCTGTCAAAAACCTTAATTCAATATGTTTATGGAGGCAAATAAATAGAAAAACAATTTTATAACCAAGATTCAAACACATTTTCAAGGTAAATTTTATTCTATTTCAATTTCCGCTGCGAACAACATAGAAAAAATAAATTTCTGAATGATTTAACAGCTGTATCAGATATAATGTTAAAAGCAAAACATCATATTTTAAGACCTGTCAATAATTTTTTTCCCAAACTATCTTTGCTGCCAGCACAAACATGACAGATAAAATCATTTGTAGATGCTTATCTGATCAATGATGGACTTACATTGTTGTGCATTAACTAATTACTGCACAATTCAGCAATTTAGAAAACATAGTTGGTAATGAAGAAATTGCTTTTAATAAGCTATTTATTCATTATTAACTATGTTTACAGCCCACAGGACATATAAATAAAAAAATTGATTAACTTTAACTTGTTACCTGATGCTTCTCTGAATTTGGACAAGTCTAAAATTTTGTCCTCTGGTAATGAATTAATATTCACCAATCATTTTTATTTGCAGATCTTACATAAAAATTCAAATAACAAGGGCCCTTATTAGCCAAGCTATTATGTATTGTCCAATCAGAGCCAATGACACAATGTTGGTATATACAGACCAATTAATGTTTCTTTATGTTCACAGTTCAATAAGTGTACAAATTATGGTGAACCATTCATGGACGCACTGACGAATATCTATATCAAATGGGTATTCAAATAGTGTTGAAAAGTTGTATTACTCTCTTTATTTTGCCATACAACCCCCTTCTTTTAATGGCCCTCAAAACAAACACTTTTGAAAACATTTTGGAAAATGACGACACTTCTATCAATGCTTTCTATCCTGAGACAGTTTTTTTGAATTGTATCATTTGTAATTTTCATCTGCAATATCTTTGATTTTGGACCAATCAAAAAATGTTGGCATTCTGGTAACAGGTTAAAAGAATAAAGGGGGGAGGGGCTGCATGGTGATAAAGAGTAGAAATACGGGAATCTAACAATACAACATTAAACAAGAATAATCCCACATCTCTAAAGGTGACCTTTATTGGCTTGATGTCAGATGTATGCCACACAATCTGATAGATCTTTAATTGATTGAATTAATCATCAGAACTTTTTCTTTTTGCTCTATTAACATCCTAATCAAAGACATCCGTTTCCGATACAAATTTCAGTTATCCGAATACGGCTAGATAGCGAAATTTAATCTCGGTTAATAAATTTATAGATCAATTTTCCCGATAAAAAGTTAACTGTAAATTAATTCTGTTAATTCACAAACAAACATTAAGAGAGTACATGTAAATATATTCCCTGCAATAACTTCTTTATTTTGCAATACAACACTATGTAATTTAAGTTTACCAAATTAAGATTTTTACAAGCCTATAAATTTGACATTCAATATTGTAAGGTATATACCCCTACCCACATTTTGACGCCCCTCAAGAAAAACAATTGGGAAAACATTGTGTAAAATAACAAGCAAATTCTTCTTTTTCCACAATGTTTTCTAACCAGAAAGTTGAAAAATGATCAAATTTCATAAAGTGTAAATTGTCATCTGCAACTCCTTAGAACATGGACCAGTCTAAAATGTTGCTGTCTTGTTATGGCTAAAGGCCTCTGTTTATCACAACCATCAGTTAGTTAATCTATTGATTTAATTTGCGTAACATTAACCCATTCCCACAAAATCATGCTTTTTCAGCCCCACAAAAATAACGCTTTTGAAAAAACAACTGAATGAAGATATTGCCACAAGAATAAAGCTTTGGAAAAACAATTGAATGAAGATATTGCTTGTTACAAGCAATCTCTTTATTGTCTATAATGTTTTCCTATCCTTAAAGACAAAAATCTTCAATTCAATCAGCCTAATATGATCAGCTGTAAATTCTTTGTATTTGGACCAGCTTAAAGTTTTGACATCCAGTGATGAATTGTATTATATAAAATTACAACCATCAGTTTCTAATAATTTATTTTGCATAATTACATTAAACAAATACTTCATTTTGTAATAAACTGGTATAAAATATAGTAACAACCTATAATCACCTACAGGCATTACATAGAGCAACATTTAACCCATTCCCACACAATCATGTCTTTTGGTGCCCCTCAAGAATAAAGCTTTTGAAAGCATTGTGGAAAATGAACTAATTGCTCGTAACAATCAATTTCTTTCTTATCTACAATGTTTTCTACCCAAAAGTCAAAGATTATTTTAAAATTATCAAACTAAAAATTGTTGTCTGCAACTTCTTTCAATTTTGACAGCCTAAAATTTTGCTGTCCGGTAATGGGTTATTTTTGTTGATAAAATTGTAATCCAGCCTAATGTATACTAGATTGCAGATGACCAATTCAAAGTGTTAACCCTTGTCATGCTGAATATTCCTGTTTTTGGCAGGAGGTATAGACAAAGATCAACCTGCACATATGTGCAGGCTGATCTTAGTTTAAACAAACTGTTTGTCTCATTTAAGCCAAAGTTGTTTATCGAAGTTATTTTAAGCCATTCCCACTGAATGACACTTTTAAACGCCCCTCAATATAAAGGCTTTGGAAAACATTGTGGAAAATGAAGAAATTTCTTGTTACAAGCAATTTCTTCATTATCTATATTGTTTTCTACCCCAAATGACAAAGATTCTATAAATTTCATCAACTTAAAATTGTCGTCTGCAACTTCTTTGAATTTGGGCTGGTCTAATATTTTATTGTCTGGTAATGGGTTAAAAAGAAATCTCTACCTACAATCAAGCCATCTGGTACTCTCAATCCTTGATTTTAATGCAATTTTGAGAAATATGACAAGTGTTCATATATTGAGAAATAAGCAATAACACTTTAGCTAGCTGCTCTTAAAATGATATCACTCCACTCACTACCACATGATCTCATATATTCATGCACCGAAGAAAGTAAGTAATGTAAAACATGATCAGAAATGGAGAAGTTTCTTGTAACAAGAAATTGCTTTTTCTCTCGCAAAGTTTTCTACCCTGTATAGATATCATTTTTCAATTGATATGCACTAAAGAGTTCTTGTCTCCTTTGAACCTCTTTCAATTTGGACCATTCTTAAATTTTCGTCTTAAAATGGGTTAACACAACATACTGCTTAGAACAAAGCTGATTCCATGGTCCAAATGGGGGTATTAATAGACCTCAATTATAACAATATTTGTATAAAATGATGTATCTGTTCTTCAGCCCACTAACATCTTTTTTCTCTATGTGAAAGAAAAGGTGTTAAACAAAGGTACATGTAGTTCTTATTCATAAAATAATTTGGGATAATAAAAAATAAACAACTGTATTACACAGGGTTTTAATTCAGCACGACAGCATACCACATAAGCAAGCCCTATAATAGGATTCCAAAAACAACCTTCCTGAAAACACAGAAAGCAACTGTAACAAGTATTTTTTGAATTGCATTGTTTACAATACACTTATTCCATGTTGTGTCAAGAATTACATTTTTCTTCAGTTTTAGCCCAGCATTATAGGGATATGGATCTCACTAAAGCAAAATTTAGGTAAATTGCCCATGACATGTACCAGCTATTTTGATCTTTGTACAAGCAGCGAAGTCTAACCATCAAAAATACACACGTGCAATATGACATCAATATCACATACAAAAACAAGAGCACCGCATATAGATGCCAAAGCTCAGCTGCAGGCACTTTATAAATCAAGCAGACATGTTTAAATATAGTACCTTGGGTCACTAAACCACTAATGTAAATCTCTTGTCACAAGTGATTGAAGGGATATAGGAGAATGTCATAGTTTTGGATGACAACAACACTGACAGAGACAACATCAGGGTTATAGCAATGCCTCATATTTTCTCTGAAACAGTTGAGCTAACAATAAGCCCTTTGTTAAAGGTGTTTTTTGTAGATTACGCAGCTAACAGACATTTAGAGAAGAACTATAATTGTGCCCACCATCTATCAATTTACCCATTACCATACAACAAAATTGTAGGCTTGTCCAAATTTAAAGGAATTACAGACAACAATCTAAAATCATGAATTTTAGATTTTTTTTTACTTTCTGGGTTGAAACATTGTGTAAAATGAAGGAATTGTTTGTAACAAGCAATTTCCACATTCTACAAAATGTTTTCCCAATTGTTTTTCTTGAGGGGTTGTGTGGTTATGGCTAAATGGGACATAAATGAGTGGTAGAAATTAATCCCTTATAAGATGACAGTTTTTTGACTGGTTTACACTGAAAGAAGTTGCAGACAAATGTTTCAAGTTCCTGAAATTTAAACGTTTTTGTCTTTTGGGGGAAGAATGAATTATGGGAAATGAAGAAAGTGCTTTTTACAAGCAATTTCTTTATTTTCCATGATGTTTTCCAAAGATTTTTGTGCAGGGTATTAAAAGAGCAGTAATGAGTGGGAATGAGTTTCATTATAGGACCTTATGCATTAAAGACTGCAATGGTTTAATATACAACAATCTTTCAAGCTTATCACATATTTCCTTTTTATTTCACTAACATGACATTGAATATATCACATTGACCATAATACCATAATGTTAATCATTTATCTTTTAAAAAAGAACAGGTTTATTTGTCGTTAATGTCTATATACATTCATATGATACAAAAATAAATGCCGTTTTCTTTGATATGTACAAAATGATAAACAATGATAAAATTCTCAAAGTTTCATAACGTCTAAAACTTTGTATGAATAGCCTTCTAATCTTCAATGAATATAAATCTATTACCAGATGACAAAAAGTTTAGACCACTGATAATTTAAAGAAGCAGTACACAATATATTAAGTTTAAATTAAAAAATATGTGGAATATCCCCGTTCCAACACTGTTTTTTTTAAACTGGTCCAGATTTAAAGATGTTGCAAATGAAAAATGGTGTGCTGACTTTTGTCAATTGTCAGAAAAAATGTTGGTTAAGCGGGGTTCAACTTTACTACCCCAGGATTAAGAGCACAGTGCTTTACCAACTGAGCAAAAAGGGCTCAACCATTCTGAGAAGAAGAGAAATTGCTTGTTACAAGCATTTCCTCCTTTTCTGACATTGACTTTTCTTCGGCAAATAAAAAGATGTGGGATTGTGAGGTAATGAGTGAAAGAAATCATGTGGGAAAGGGAGTAAATGCTTGTTACAAGCAATTGCTCTGTGTCCTCCAATATTTCTTACCTTACAAGAAAACTCATTTTTCAATGAAGAACCATTTCAAATTGCTACTACCTTTTCCTAGTTCAGACCGTTATAAATTTTTATCATTTGGTAACTTGTTAAAAGTAAGATTTAGTTCCATTGCTTTGAAAATTGATAAAAAACAGAATCACTTAACCCTTTCCCACACAATGAGTTTTTGGACGCCCTTCAACAAAAACAATTGGGAAAACATTGTGTAAAAGGAAGAAATTGCTTGTAACAAGCAATTTCTTCATTTTCCACAATGTTTCCTATTAAAATTTCATCCACTTTAAATTGTTGTCTGCAACTCTTTTCAATTTGGACCAGTCTAAAATTTTGTTGTCTGGTATTGGGTTAAAAAAGAATTTTCAAGTTTTTGTTGCACAAAGAAAACAACAGTCATTACATTTGAATTGAAAACATAATAAAATTGAATAGATTTTCTTGGCATCAATGTTAAGTACCAACGACAAAGAATTAACATCAGGGTTGTTAAACACCCTTTAAAGTACTGATGCAGTTTGCTAATGTTGATAGAAAATGCTTTCTTCTAGACTATTTTGTTCTATTTGAAAAAAGTTACTTTCCACATTTTTGAACACAACCTTATTAGCACTTTCATGAAGATATTTTTGTGCCAACATAACTTTAACCCATTCCAACACAGCAAAATTTTAGTCTGATCCAAATTGAAAGAAGCTGCAGACGACAATTTCAAGTTGATGGAATTTTGATTTTTTTTTTCGTCTTTTTGGATAGAAAACATTGTGGATAATGAAGAAATTGCTTGATACAACCAATTTCTTCATTTTCCACAATGTTTTCCAATGTTTTTTTCCTGAGGGGCGTAAAAAGGAGGGCTTGAGTTGGAATGGGTTAATCTAATCTGCAGTCAATGCTACCTAATTTGTTATTGACCATTATGTAAAATCTGAGATTCAATTCTACGCTGTGTTGTTGATGCTTTAGGCTTTTCTTTTGGCGTATTTTCTCCAGCTTCTTGAGCAAAAAATTTCATTTTGTCACGGAAAGAGAGTCTATCAGCATTCTGTTTACCTTTATTTGCCATTTTGGCTTCTATCCGTGATCTTGGATCACGATAAATTTCCTGTGACCCTATCACTGTGGGTGTATTTTCTTGAGTTTTGTAAACAATATCTTTGTTATTATTATTGTTATTGTTATTTACATTGACTGAGTTCACTGGCACTGGTGGTGACGTATAATTTGTCCGTGAATAATTTTGTTCTGGAGATGTGTATGAACGCTGAAAAGGTTGATAGGATGAAGACACTGGAGGCTCTGTATTCAATTGTGAGTTCACATGGGGATTAAACGACACAGACTTTTTCGGAATGCTCTCCTGGCTTGATCTGAATGGAGATGAAGGGTTTGCATTATTTACACGATAACTTTCATTAAATCTCTCTGGTCCATCATCCTGACGAGAATTAAAGTTTCGACTAATTGACATGTACGAAGATCCTCTATCAGGAGGTGAAGGAACAAAAGGTGCAGGTCCATATCTGGGGTCAGGTAAGGGTTTGGGTGACCCCTGGGGTGGAAGGTTTTCATACTGTGAATAATAAGAATTTTGATTCTGCATTTGTTGTTGTTGTGCCAATGCATCCAACCTTTTCTTTTCTTCTGCAACTCTAATCTCTCGTTCTTCCTCTCTACGCCTTCGCTCCTGTTCTGCTCTTTGGCGTCTTTGATATTCCTCTTCTTCCCGCCGTATTTGTTCCCTTGCAGCAGCTTCTTCTGCCTCTTTCTGGGCCTGAATCTCTTTTAGTCTTTGTTTCTCCTGTTAAAATGTACATAAATTTTATACCTTTACTTGACAGAAAAATATTTCAGCTCATTTTGTGATTTTAATTTCATGCTATTTCGAACAATATTTCAGTTATATCACTGCCAAGTTAACTTGTTCATGTGCTTCCAGATATTACTAGTACTATGCTTGTGCTCTGAATGCCTTACAAAAGGACGTACCCAGATGACCTGCGGAACCACCATGATTAAAACCAGAGACCCTTGCATTCTCTTAATGAGTCTGCTGCCATATCTGCTGATCCATACAATACCCTGAGTACATCCAGTAGATATTAAATGTTTTTTAAACATTGTAGAAAAGAATTTGCTATCCAAAAGCATTACATTTTTTTGTTTCGTATCAGTTTAAAATCAAGTACAACATTTTCCTTATTTAGTAAAAATGCTGTAACTACGACTGAGTCTCTTCAAAGCATATTGTTGCAATTTTTTCTTGAGTTGTTACCAACGATGACAATACCCTCTGTGAGCTCAGAATTCTCTGAGAGTGTGTAGTTCAGTGAAGTGTTCAAGTCAATTTGACTAACCGCCGTGCATGTTAATCGTAGCCATCCTTTCAGAGTAGGTCCTAATTGGGGGATGGAAAATTAAGAACTCAGAGAAACTAAGGGTGATATTTTAAGTGTATCACCTTCACGGTTAGTAGCTGAAGGATACCGCGATGTGTGCCAATTCTCGGTCATATTATAAACAATATACACCTGTTGACTCTTAGCCAAGACAGTTTGGAGACATTTATCACCAAGATTCCAAATTGCCGATAATGGATGTGGTATTTGATAACCTGATATTATATGTTCTTCAATTTGGTGTCAGAATTTATAGATAAATTCCAGACACCATTTGTCCGAAATGAGAGGCACAAAATAAATTATTTCATGAAATAATTAATGGTGTCAGAATTCTTGGAATGTCCAAATATATGGACAAATTACAATAATAGTCTGTAGAATCATTTGGTTTGCATTCAACCAATACAGTCAGGTACTTTGTATGAAGACAGCATATAACTTGAATTCACTCGATTCATTAATGAGATTTATTCCAAGTAAATAAAAGGGCAATTCTTGTATAGCTGATTGATACAGTCTGCTTTTACGCTGTTTGAATCAGGTATATCTATCAAACTATACACCCAAAATGACATTATACAATCAAAGTCAGCAAGTAATAGTTTTACATAGACTGATAATAAATCATCTGACCATTAACAGACAACTAAATTTAAGACTGGATCAAAGTCAAAGGAGTGTAAACAACAATTTTTGGTAAGCTTTGCCTATTTGGAAAGAAAAATATTGTGAATAATGAAGAAACAGTATCTAGCAATCCCTTCATTTTCTAAAATATTTTCCAAAAGCTTGAAGGGCATATAAGAAAGTGGGGTAAGCTGGAATGTGTAACATGGGTAAAGATAACAGTACTTTATAAACCATTGGGGCAAAAGGAAAAAACTCATTGCTTTAAAATTCTCCATTTATCACAAAGGTTCTACCTATTTAGCACATTCTTTTTCAATTTAGTAACACTTTGAGACATCTTAGGCTAAATCTTTCAATTTGGACTAGTCTAAAATTTGGTTGACATAGGTTAATGTTGAACAAAAATCTTTCATTATACCATTTCTTTTCTTCGTTGCTCCTCAGCTTGCTTTCGTTGCTGTAGTTTTTCTTCCTCAAGTTTTTGTAGTCGAATATTTTCTTCTATTTCTTGTTTGTGTTTATCACGAATTTCCTGAAAATGGTGATGGTATCATCATAAAATTCTTCAATATCAGACTATGCAAAAATTGCATGTAAAATTTCATTCTTTCAAACAATCTATCAGTATAGCTCAATTCACCAGGCATTATAATTATCATTTTTCTTTTTAACCCATTCCAACACAATCCTGCTTTTTTAAGCCCCTCAAGAAAAAGAGTTTTAGAAAACATTGTGGAAAATGAAGAAGTTGCTTGTAACAAGCAATTTCTCGTTACAATCAACTTCTTCATCATTCATAATGTTTTTTCATCCCAAACGACAAATATTTTTTTTAAATCATCAACTACATAACTTCTTTCAATTTGAACCAGTCAAAAGTTTTGTCTGGTTATGGGTTAAGAAATGCAAATGGTGCTTGAGTTCATGAGTGTAGCAAAATTGCAGAAATCGGGTTTGGGGTTGGAGGTTAATTTTTCTTTTCAAATTTTGAGGAGAACAGACATCTCTTTTCACAATTTGGAGATTTTGATTGTTGAAGTTTTGTAAATTTGCCTTCTTTCAACAGATTTACATGAATTATGCTTTGGCTCAGAAGCACTCATTTTTAGATAACTGAAACACAGTGGTAAACAATTGAATTGGCTTTATTTTGATATTACCTGTTATGATTCTAGCAAACTTTTCAGATTGTATATTTTCAAACAAAGTTCCCAACAATGACAAGTGCTTTTTTACCTTCTGTTTTCTTAAATATTCCTCTTGTTCTTTCTGTTGTCTGTCGAAACGTTTTTGTTGTCTAAGTTTAGACTCTTCCTTCTCTTTCTCAAACATTTCAATACGTCTTTCCAATCTGAAAGAAACATTCAGCTCTTATTAACAAATTCAAATGGTACTATTTACATTCATCAAAACATGAGTGGATTTGATTGACAAATCACAGCTGTCAATCTAAGAACCTATTCCCACACAATCCAACCTTTTTATGCCCATTTGAAAACGTTGTGGAAAATGAAGAAATTTCTTGTTGCAAGCAATTTCTTCATTATCTACAATGTTTTCTAACCAAAAAGACAAAGATTTTTAAATTTTATCAACTAGAAATTGTCGTCTACAACTTGGACCAGTCTAAAATTTTGTTGCATTGAAATGGGTTAATATCAAAGTAAACTTCCTGTTGGAGTCAGTGGGCAGAGCCAGTTATCTGTCAATTCCTCATTAAAAGCTGCTTGTTACAAGCACCATAATTCTTCTATAAAAATTCATTCCTATTAGTAACACCCCCCCCAATTATATAAATCTTTCACTGCACAATTACACTTTCTTATCCCTTAAAGAAACTTCAAATTAGAAAACATTGCATAATAACAGGCTTGATTGTCACAAAACTTGGTTAAGAATTGAAGGAGTAGTTGCACAGACGAGAAATTTGACAAAAAGTCTCCCTTCCCATCACAAAACACGGAAATTATGCACTAGGTAACTTGAAGACAACTTTTGGTGAAATTTAATCAAAAATCTTTAAGAAATGTAGGAGTATACACAAGACTTTTGACAATAAGTCTCCTTTTTCCATACTGATAAAATGTGCTAGGTCTCATTAAGACAAATGTTTGAGAAAATTTCATCTGAATCGGCCTCTAAATGTAGGAATAGTTGCGCATACCAGGAACAGAGACGCCTGCCCAGCAAACCTACTTTCATCGACATTGACCTATTTATTTCAAACAGTTTTTTCCTTCAGAAATTTTGGTTAAAAAGGAGATATTGTTTTTAACCAGCCATTTCTGTTTTTTTGCACAATGTCTTTGACCTCATATGGCACTGATTTTCCATTTCAAATACTGTTTAACCCATTCCAACACAGCAAAATTTTAGACTGGTCCAAATTGAAAGAAGCTGCAGACGACAATTTCAAGTTAATGGAATTTTGAATTTTTTCATCTTTTTGGATAGAAAACATTGTGGATAATGAAGAAATTGCTTGATACTAGCAATTTCTTCATTATCCACAATGTTTTCCAAAGTTTTTTTCTTGAGGGGCGTAAAAAGGAGGGATTGAGTTGGAATGGGTTAAAATGTGTCATCTAACATCTTATAATTTGTACCACTTTCAAACAATTTTGTCTGGTAATGATTGACCTAGAAAATCCCTAAGTAATGTTAATTCAGTATACATCAATCTGAACAAATACAGAGGTCTAGATAAGAAGGGGAAACAGTATTCGGACATCGTTATTTCTCAACGAAATCCTATGTTGTTGGTACTCATTTGAATTGTCTCATTGAGATTAATTAAATGAGTACCTACAACATAGGGTTTATGGCAGTATTGGAGAAATATTTGAATCTAAAATAATAATTACGCCCTCAATCTATAGCTCTGAAATACATGGATTTTTAGTCTAATTTAAGTATTTCCTCTAAACAATCATAAAAACAGGCTCAAAACAATGTTTTGTAGAGCTCTAAAACATGTTGTTTTGGAGAAATATGTTTGCTAATTGACTATTGTCATGTACTTGGCTACTAACAAATAGCATTAGCTAGGCTTATACAATTGAATAATTCATATATAAAGTATATAGGACTTTGCAAATAAGATAAAATAAGGTATTCAAATGAATATATATTGCAGTGTTATAAAAATATTATAAAATTTAGTTTCTGTCATTAATCTGACTGCTACAGGAAGTTATAACATTGAGAATACAAGCATTTTTTTCTTTTCTATGTTTTCTACACTGTCTGGCCCTTATCTTTAAATGTGCACAAGCAACACTTTTTGATTTTGACCAGTCTAAATTTTGTTATTTAGTAATGCGTTCATACAATTCTGACGCAGTTTATTCAGTGTACACAATAGGTTGACTATATAGAAGATCAAACTCCAACATTCAGAAAACAAAAGCTGTCAGAGATGGATGATGCCAGCGAGCATAGCCCTGTTATAAAAAGTATAAAATGAAAAGGCAAATGGGTTCAACAGATGGACAGATAAAGCAGCCGCTATCTGAAAATATGTTTTAAATGGCATATCGTGATAGACAACAATTGATAAAGTTATTTCAAGATCAATCCATAAATTTGGGAGCTATGCTCTGGACATGCTTAATTTTAACATTGGACCTTGGAGCTATCTGAATATTTCTTTCAAATGGTGTATCTACTAGATAGAAAACAATTATGCCAAGTTATATTGAAATCCATCCATAATTGAAGGACAGTAGAGAACAAATGTGCAAAGATATTTATAAATCCGTCCATATTATTAGGACCTTTGCTCTGGACATGCTTAATTTTACAAATTGACCTTGAGCTGTGACCTTGAATTGGAGCTATCTAAATATTCTTTCAAAGGGTACATCTGCTCATGATCAAGACAATTGTGCCAATTTATATTGAAATCCATCCATATCTTTAGGAATTATGCTCTATGCTTAATTTTAACATTTGACCTTGAACTGTGACCTTGACCTTGGAGCTATCTGAATATTTCTTTCAAATGGTACATCTGCTCAAGCTAGAGAGCAACTATGCCAAGTTACATTGAAATCCATCCATTATTGAAGGACCTGTGCTTTTTGATGTTTGACCTTGAACTGTGACACTGACCTTGGATATATCTAAAATCCTGGAAAAATACAACGGTGCAATATCATATGGAATTCATATGTGAAGATTCAACCATTTTGGCCACAGGTTGTGGAGAAATCGAGGTTGAAAGATGGAAGAATGGAAAGACAGACAAAGCAGTGCTATTATACTCGCCGTTTAGGGAGCATAAAAGATAATGAATGGATGTTTCAAATGTGCTAAATACTGAAAGTGCAACCCCAGAACCAACAAACTTTGCATATATCTACCCTTCAGAAACATTGCCAATAGACACCTTCCTTATACTTGATGATGTCTTATTCTTCAAGATTCCTCTGTTGAAAATAAATACCTTTTCAATTATTTCCATATTAACCCTTGTCAACCTGAATAAAATCATCTATAAAAATGCATTCAAATCAAAGGTCTGAAAGTACTGGAAATACTGATTGAAGGTTAATATTCATTTTTAAAATATATCCTATAACAGTTTTGGCTTAACCCATTCCAACACAACAAAATTTTAGACTGGTCAAATTCAAAGAAGCTGCAGACAACAAATTCAAGTTGATGGAATTTTGAACTTTTTCGTTGTTTTGGATAGAAAATATTGTGGATAATGAAGAAATTGCTTGATACAAGCAATTTCTTCATTCTCCACAATGTTTTCAAAAGCTATTTTCTTGAGGGGCGTAAAAAGGAGGGATTGAGTTGGAATGGGTTAACAGGGACAAGCAGGTGGTATAGCATATGTATGTATGTGCAGACTGATCTTTGTCTATATCCCCTGCCAAAACAGGAATATTATGGGTTTAGCATAACAAGGATTAATATATTAAACTAGATTTGTTGTCCAAACACTAGAAACATGACCTCAAAGTCTGATATTGATCCTAAAAGAATACTATCAGTTTTTTATGTCCTCAAAAAGAGCTTTGGAAACAAGAATGTAGAAATAGCTTGATAAAAAAAAAATCCAATTATTTCCACAACACAAGTTAGACTTTTAAATTTCTTTATAAACTATTAATTACCAATTATAACTTTTTCATTTTGGACCGGTCGAAAAAATTTTATTGGCTATTCTTTAGGCAATGCCAATAAAAAGTCTTTCAACAATACTAGATGGTTGTCCCAGGATAACTGCTGTCGAGCCCACAAAGTTTTGACCATCAACTTGACCTTGACCATCAATCTCTCATAACAGAGAATAATTGTGTCAATATTTTTTTTCAAGTCAATTCTTAAATGACAATATCTTTGAAATTAATTTGAAATCCATAATTGTAGGCATCATGCTCTGGACAAGCACAATTTTAGTGTCTGACCTTGAGCTTTGACCTTGAACTTGAAGCTATCCAAAAAATTATTTCAAATGGCACATCTACTGATGATGGAGAATAATTGTGCCAATTTATTTTGAAATCCATCCATAATTCTAGGAGAAATGCTCTTGACAATCACAATTTTAGTGTTTGACCTTGAGCTGTGTCCTTGACATTAGAACTATCCCCAAAATTCTCTCAAATGGCACATCTACTCATGATGTAGAATAATTGTGCAAAGTTATTTGAAATCCATCCATAAATGTAGGAGTATTGGCCTGACAAATTCTGACAGACAGACGGACTAACGCACATACAACGACTTGTCATAGTGACAACTATGTCTCGCTCACCCCTAGGGGGCTCGACAAAGACTAAATGCTTGTTTACTGTTTACCCATTAACAGACGACAAAATTTTGGACTGGTCCAAATTCAAAAATTTTGCAGACAACAATCTTAAGGTCATGAAATTTTATATATTTTGTTTTATCTTTTTTTAAGTAGAAAACATTAGGGATAATTAAGAAATTGCTTTCAAAAAGCAATTTCTTCTTTTTCCACTGTGTTTTCCAAAGCTCTTTTTTTCATTGGGATGTCAAAAAGCATAATCAGCTGGGTTAACTTGTAAAATATATATTGAAATTTAAAAATCAGGCGGCATTGAGTGTTACAGGAGAAAAGATGAATTACCTCTGCATCCGTTCTTTTTCCCTTTCCATTTCATCATATTGCCTACGTTGTTCCAATTCCTGCATTCGCATTCGACTTTTTACCAAATCTTCTTGAATACTTGCACGTGTTCCCATCTGGAAAAATATATGACAAGTCTGAATTAATATTTTGCTAATTCAACCCATTTTCACTCTGTCCCACGGTTTCAAGACCTTCAAAAGAGAAAGTTAAAAAAGCATTGTGGACAATCAAATAATTGCTTGCAACAAGCAATTTCTAATTGTGGACAATAAAGAGATTGCTTGCAACAAACAATTTCTTTATTGTCCAGTATGTTTTCTACCCTTAAAGACAAATATTTTCTAGTTTTCAACAGCAAAAAATTGTCTTCTGCAGCTTCTTTCAATTTGGACTAGTCTCAAATTTGTCAACTGGTAATGGGTTAACCCTTATTCTGCTGATCCCAAAATGTATGGATCAACTTCTAGTCAAAATCAGCAAAAAAACTTTGGAAAGCATTGCAGGAAAAGAAACATTCCAGTAT
The DNA here is from genome assembly GCA_946902895.1 of Fragum fragum. Taxonomy (NCBI): domain Eukaryota; kingdom Metazoa; phylum Mollusca; class Bivalvia; order Cardiida; family Cardiidae; genus Fragum; species Fragum fragum. The sequence continues at coordinate 27,821,374 of OX336368.1, forward strand.
GTTTTAAGTAAATTTTTACTATGTTTCTAACTGTGTAAGTATAAGATTCTGTCTTTTTAAATTTCACTTGATACACACTTAGACTTGTTTCCATAATCTACTTCATCTTTAACCCATTCAAATAAGACAAAATTTTAGACTGGTCCAAAATAAAAAAGGTTGCAGACAACAAAACAAAGCTGGTCTGAATTGAACAATAAGAGCAATAGGAGCTAGAAAATATTCTGGGGAAAGAAAAAAACTGCTTGTTCCAAGCAATTTCTTCTTTTCTCACAATATTTTCCATTCCATACTTATATTTCTCTTGATTTTAAAAATGCGGGATTGTTTGGGAATGGGTTAACAAGGCTAAAATTTTGTAATTTGGTTACTGGTCAGCCAATCATTTCAAAAATATGCTATCTTTACACTAAAGATATCGTTCAGATCAAGTTAGATTAACATTGTAAACAAGAACTCCACAGAGTGGCGCATATACCCTGAAGGGGCTTGTCAATGAAAGTCACCATAGTTTCAAACTATTTTGCCAAGTCAAGAGCAGATGATTCAAAATGGGTTGAGGGGTTAAAATAATTTTGTATCAAGCAAAACAAGATATTGTGAAGATTAATTAACCCTTTCCTGTTTTTCAAAATTTTAGACTTGTCCAAATTCAAAGAAGTTGCAGAAGACAATTAAAAGTGAGTGCAATTTGAAAAATAACCAACCTACAGGGTAGAAAATATTGAGGAAAATAAGAAATTGCTTGTTAAAAGCACTTTCTTCTTTTTGCACAATATTTTCTCAAGTATAAAAACCAAGGGACGTAAAATCCAGGGATTAACAAGGAAAGGGTTAAGGCAAGTTTCTGTTCACTCCAACTGAAATTGTAGAAATAAATGATAGCAATTTTAGGCTTTTTTGGCAAATCAAAGATAGCTAATTCCAAAATAACTTTTGACACCCCAAAGGTAAACAATGGTATTTCCGCCCAAAACGACAAAAATTCTTTGAATTCCATCAACAGAAAATTGTCGTCTGTAACTTCTTTCAATTTGGACCAGTCTAAAATTTTGTTGTCTGGTTATGGGTATATTTCACACAGTTTATGGAGGGATAGACACATGACTGACTCAATACAAAAGTCCTGCTGGCCTACAGTAAGTAGAGCTTATAAAGATTGAAAAAAGGAACAACTTACAAATCTTTCATCATCAGACTCCTCCTCTTCATCATTGTTCGAAACTTCCTGTAAACGTCGCTGGAACTCTCTGTCTAGCAACAGTTTGCGTAATCGTTCTTCCTCATTTGAGTTCCGATATTGTCTCCCCTCAAGTTCGGATATTTCCATATCTCTTAACCTTGTCATATTATCTTCTTGTTGTTTTTTCTGTTTCTCTTTCTCCTCCCTATCCCATGGTGACACTATTGCTTCTCTCTGCTCTTTAATGTCTTTTGGTATTGCTGGACGATATTTACTATTTTGAAGTTTTGGATCATATGTTTCATATAAATTTTGACCAACTTGTAGAGAAGGCGGACTCTGTTCTGTGTTTCTATTGGGGTAATTAATATTTTGATAGTCATGACTGGGTTGGTACCCAGAGCTATGTGGTGGTAATGAATGAGTCTGTTGAGGCTGGAAACCAGCTGAATGAGGAGGTTGGTACCCAACTGAATGTGGAGGCTGGAAACCAGAACTACTGAAAGGAGGTTGAAATGCAGTGCTCAGATTAGAATGGTTAAAATTATCTTGTGGTGAACGTTGTCCATTTGTAAGAATCATTGACTGGTTCCTACTATTTGGAGGAGGGAGATTGCTGTAACTGGGATCCGATGAGTGATGAAACATTCGGTTTTCCTCCTCCCTGATCTTTTGTTCCAATCGAAAATCATTCACAGGTGGGGGAGGGAGAGGGGGTAAATCATCATCTGGATTATCATCCATCATTGGGGGTGGGGGTAACTCTGGGGGAATGTCATGAGGGGGTGGGGGCATCTCCATACCCTTATTATAATAGGGATCTTGTCCCTGGGACAGTTTTGATCTAGAGTCCATTCTTCCATTATGGAAAAGTGCATTTTGATAATGAGAATTAGGAGAAGATGACTGGTTAAAATTCTGTTGCTGTGAGTCTGCATAGGATTCGTTGAAACGAGGGTTATAAAAGTGGGGCTGGGTTTGTCTGTTATCCACCTCTGACCTTGGTATTTCTGCTGGCTGAACTAATGGAAGGTTGGGTTTAGCACTTACAGCTGGTTTGGGTGCTGTTGGTGGCCTTGATTTCTCACTTTCACTTGGAGGTCGTCGCAACTGTTGGAATGGTGGCACTGGCTCCTGCTGTCTTGGTACTGTATTCTCATAAAAATTTGGTTGTCTGGATAAAATTCCAACATCCATTTTTCTTATTTCACCTTGATTTGCATAGTTTGGTTGTGGTCGTATATTACTGTAATTTGGTGTTCTGTTTTCAAAACTCTGGTCATGTGGAGAACCATGATTCCGTTCCATCTCCTGCAAGTTACGAAGTTTCTCTTGTGAAATTTCCTCTGATTTTGGCCTTCCTGGTAAGAAATCTGGCCTGTCTTGTTTACCAAAATATTGAGACTGTGGCCTTTCAAAGCTCTGGGATCCCCTTGAGCTAGCTGGACTTGAGGTCTGTTGGGGCATGTTGATATTGTGAGGTGCTGGAGGAGGTTGCATACCATTAGGGTATCCAGAAGGCATACTGTTTGGGTGACGCACTCTAGGGTCTAGAGGCTGATTCTCATAATCAGGGTTTCTTGATTCCTCAAGAGAATGTGGCTGATTATAGTAGTCTGGGTTGTTTGGCATTCGTTGTTGTTGGAGTGCACTCACACTATGGGCTGGGCGCATACCCTGACCCCCTATAGGTCCATCCATAGAATTTTCTAGATGCAAATTAGGGATGGATTTAGACTTGTCCATATCACGATTATCCCTTCTATTGAAATGTCCCCTAGGATGGGAGGAGGGTTGTTGTTGTTGAGGGGTTCTCTGCTGGGGTCCACCAGGATATTGGTTCCCTGGCTCACGTAAGTTTCCAGCAGATGGTACCCTAAGTCGTTCAGCAGCAGACATGTGATCACCTGCAATAATACAGGACAAACTTAGCTTACCAATCTGAATTTTGCACTCTTTTCATGCTGAGTAAAATCTTTTGTAGAATTGCAATTAAATCAAAGGGCTGAGAGTAATTGAGCCACTAAATGTGGAATAATCATTTTGAAAATGTGTTTAATAAACAACTTTCGTTTAACCGATTCCCAAATAATCCTGCTTGGGAAAATACTGTGTAAAATGAAGAAATTGCTTAAAACAAGCAATTTCTTCATTATCTACAATGTTTTCTATTCAAAAGCAAAATATTTTCAAAATTTTATTACCTAAACATTATCCTATGCAGCTCTTTTTAATTTGAAACAATGTAATATTTTGTTATCTAAGAATGGGTTCAAAGAGACTAGCAGGTGCTGTAAGTGTGGGCTGATCTTTATCTAGATCTCCTGTAAATAAGAAATATTCCAGATTCAACATGACAAGGATAAATTTGTGGTGGTAAATAAGTTGTAATTAGAACTCTTTACAGAACAACCTTGTTCTACGAAAATCAACAAGCATTAAATGGACTAAAATTTAATTTAAAACTCATTAAATTAAAAAAAACAACATTTAAAAGCATAAACAACATGGCCTTGTAAATGTCTTGTGCCCTTGATAAGTGAAATGGATTGTTGACCTTGACATTACAACCAACTGATGCCTATGCAAGAAATCTATATCCCAAATATTAGCTGTGTAATAGGCTAGAAGTAATTGTAAATTTTGTTAAGTTTTGCAGACAAGTAATATCTTCATTATTCACAATGTTGTCTACTCAAAAAGTTTAAAAAAATAAAAATTATCATCAATCAAAATTCGTCGTTTGCAATATCTTTGAATTTGGACCAGTCTAAAACTTAGTTTTGGATTAACTGTCCTCATGATTCTAATTCAGGTTATTCATATAACATGAACAAGAATATGAAGTCAGAGAATTGTCTACACTGGCATTTCTCATTATACACCGTAGCACACTACTCAATAAACTTACTACACTTTCTCATAAGTTCAGAGTCACTTTTAAATCTCCGACCAGGCTCGGAACGACTACTTGTAATGCCGTCAAAAACATTGTCATCGAGGTCATTGTCGATTGTACTATCATCAAGGGATAGAACAAGTTCATGTAAAGATGGGGATCTTTTAGCTAGAGGATATTGCTCAACAAACTTTCGGAAGAAATGATTGGAGACAAAGGCTGCTTTCTTATGATTTTTCATTCCAAAGTAGTCTCCCTTTGGAGTTAATCGCCCAGCCCTTGCCCTATAATCCCTCAGTTCTGCCTCTTCCACAAGCTGTTTCAACATTTTTAATGGGATATAATTTTTCAATTTGGCAAGCTCCAACCTAGAGTCATAATTAGAAGGTTTCTTTTGACCAAGACGTGCACCAGGGAATGTCACTTCAGCCCAGGCTCTTTTATCACGAATTTCAGCATCTTTAATGAGTTCCAAAACACTCCCTGAATGCCAGGTATTTCTTCGTTCTCTCTTTGAAGATTTTCTTCTAGGTTTCCTGGCATATACCGAGTCACTTAATACTGAAAAATGGTTATATTTAAACAGGCTATAATGTATTTATTTCGATTCAAAACAAAACTGTAGTCATGGTACCTGAATCAGTATACCTCTAGCTTTATCCTTCATTCAGTTTCTTTATCTATTTGTAAAATATTGCTTCATCAATTTAGCATGAAGGATATACATGTAGACCAAAAGAACATTAAGGTATCTTGAACAAGTACCATGACCAACCCATTGTGCAGATTTTTGTCTAAATTTGAAGTATAATTTGTTTCTAAAGACACTGGATAATCCCAATTAAATCTCAACTTACTGTTCAATGCTGGTGATGACCTGCTATCAGGGCCTCTCAATGCCTGGCCCCTCATGGCTCTACTATCTGGCTTTCTACCACCCATTCTAGTGTCATTTTCCTGGAAGTTGTTGTAGGGAGGGGGACCTTCTTCACCTTGTCGCTGTTTACTAGGGGTCATTGGTCCTTTATTAGGGGATGCTGTAATAGGGAAAAAAAATCCTGTGAAAGACTATCCATTTATTTTTATTTTTTTTTAAATTTGTCAGGAAATATTAACCAATTAGAAAATGACAAAACTTTAGACTGGTCCAAAATGAAAGATGTTGCAAACAATAAAATAAAGGTTGATTTAATTTCAACAAGAGCCATGTCGGACATGGCCATCCCCCGCCGTAAAAGCTTGATAGTAAACTGAAGCCAGTAAGATTTAGGCTTCTTGTGCACTGCGTTTCTTCTCAATGAGTTCGATAATAGCTATTATACTTTCAAAATCTTAGTCTTAAAAACAACAAAGGGCAATAATTCCAAAATTATGCAAGCAAGAGTTGTGGTTCTTGTGCACTGCACTTCTGAACGAGATCTATCCACCTATGAAGTTTCAAGTTGATAGCAATTATAGTTTCAGAGATATGCTCCTGACAAGTTTAGTGACTGAAGGACGGAATGATGGACGGAGACCATTACTATATATCCCTTTGCCGAAACGACGGGGATAAAAAAATGCCATATAAGGTAGTAACAATTGTGAGAAAAGAAAAAATTGCTTGCTACAAGCAGTTTCTTCTTTTCTAACTATGTTTTTATTACCATATTTCTTTGGCGTGTAAAAAGAGCAGGATTGTGTGGGATATGGTTATGCCTTCCCCTCTGTGAAAATCTTTCATCTGAGTATAATGGAAACTTATAATTTATTTCTTTCCTTGTTGGTCATGTTGTACATAATATTGCATACAGGAAATCTGAGAGACATGTTACTATTTCCACAAAGAAAGCGTTAAGGTGAATTAATTCATTAATTTATTCAAAGTCTGTTTCCTTCTCATGTGCATGTTAATCTCACTACAACCCATTACCAGAAAATTTTAGACTGATCCAAATTGAAAGAAGTTGAAGACAACAATTTTTAGTTGATGAATTTTTCAAAATCTTTTTTCTCTTTAGGTAGAAAACATTGTGGTAAATGTAGATGTTGGTTGTCATTAGCAGTTTCTTCTTTCTGGACTTATTTTCTTTTTCATTCAACTTATCTTCTTGAAGGGCTTAAAAACATGGTCTGTGTGGGAATTGGTTAAAATGAGCATGACTTGTTTAACCTAAGATCTTGCAGATAGAAGATAGGTATGAATTCAGTGCCTCTTTAACCACAGAGCATCGCAGCTTGTATTTTGAGTAAATCATTACGATATTTAGTTTTTGGTTTTGTTTTTTCTTTCTTCACTAAAATCACATTTTTTCTATGAGCTGGCTGACCCGTCTATTCTACCTGTCATTGCATGAATATTTGTAACAGGTAGGAAAAGGTTGCTTAACCAAATACCAGACGATAGATTTTAGACTAGTCCAAGTTAAAGAAATTCTAAGTAATTCTAAAATTCTCCATCTTTTTGGGTTGAAAACATTGTGTACAATGAAGAAATTGTTTGAATCACAATGTTTCCAAAGTTTTTTTCTCAAGGGGCTTGAAAAGCCAGATTGTGTAGGAATGGGTTAATAATTAAACCTTTCAAAACCTATATCCTAAATCAAGTAATTGTGTCTTTTATGCTTACCTCTTTGCATGATTGGTGAGGGTTGACTCAGAAGTGTAGCTAGGCCATGGAATATGGCTCCTTGTTTAGCAACTTTTAGTGTTACAGTGTGACCAGTTCTGGTCATCAATTCAGCAGCCCTGAAATACAAAACAACTTTGTAATGCAGAGAAACCATAACTAGACATGATTAACAAAAGTGACTTGAACATCAAAACAGCTTCATGTCAGCTAAAAAGTACAAGATTTGTTTGTGAGGCACCATATCCCAAAACAGCCTTTTTCAGATATGTAATCTTGACCTTGATGGATGACCTAACCTTACTATATTGCTATATTTCAATGCAAGGAACCTATGTCCCAAATAAGAGCCATGTATCTTGAAAGTTGTTTGAATAACAAAAAATATTTTGTTTTAGCGTTCAGTTGACCGTCATAAGTGACCTTTACCTTGATAGATGACCTTGAACATACAACCAACTGATGCTAAAATCAATGCAAGGAACCTTTATAGCAAATATGAGCTATTCATCTTGAAGGGTGTTTGAATACCAGCAAAATGTAAGTTTTTGCATTGACCTTGATAAGTGACCTTGACCTTAATAGATGATTATGACCTTACAACCAACTGATTCCTATCAATTCAAAGAACCAATATCCCAAAAATGAGCGATGTATCTATAACTGTGTTTGAGTAAGTACAAAGTGTTAAGTGTTTTCGTTAAGCTTACAAGATTCATGATCTTGACCTTGATGGATAAAATGGATCTTACAACCAACTGATTCCTATCAAGGCAAGGAAAGTAAGTCCCAAACAAGAGGACCATGATGGTCCTAAATCGCTCACCTGAGGCATCTCCAAATTACAGTACAAAAGACACAACTTGAGCAAAATTAATAAAAGATATATAAGATTTTGGGCTTTGTACAAAACAATCCAGTAATGCTTTACAATTATTATAGTTTAATCCATTACCAAACTATCCCAGAATTTGTCACCTTCAGGGAAAACAGGTTTGAAAAATACATAGTGAGAAAGGGAGTGACAAGCAATTTATCCATTTCTCAGTGTTTTCTACCTGAAATTCTTTGTATTTAGATTTCAATCAAACTCTTATTACTGTCTGCAACTTCAATGGGTGTAATTTTAGCAACCTTGGTAGAGAACAATCTGGATGTACTATAAATCAAAATATGAATGCATTACAACTTATACATGAGGAGTGGAAAATATTTGAACATGCTCTTATTGGGCGTTTTTCATATCCTTGGATGCCTTGGGAAGGGCCATGTTTAAATATTTAAAAAAAACTTGGTTGAGAACAATATTGAGCTCTATATAAAATAGAAATGCCTTTGGCCTTGTAGTCTGTTAAAAAAAAAGACAACAAAGATTTTCTAAAATTTCCATTTTCATATGCCGCAGTTACAAGAGTTCACGGAATTAAATTCTTTTAACAACTTTTGAAGAGCTTCACCTAAAAAACATCCCTGCAAAGTTTTAGATTGATTGGCCCAATGGTTGAGGAGGAGAAAATTTTTAAAGATTTTTACAAATTTACTAAAGATTCCCATTTTCACATGCCGAGGCAACCAGAATTTTTGACGGAATTAAATTCTTTTAACAACTTTATTAGAACTTCACCCGAGGAACATCCCTGCTAAGTTTCAGCTTGATTGGCCTACTTGTTTAGGAGGAGAAAATTTTTAAAGATTTTTACAGAATTACTTAAGATTCCCATTTTCACATGCCGCGGCAACCAAATTTTTTGACGGAATTAAATTCTTTTAACAACTTTTGTAGAACTTCACCCAAGGAACATCTCTGCAAAAGTTCAGCTTGATTGGCCTACTGGTTTAGGAGGAGAAGATTTTTAAAGATTTTTACAGATTTACTAAAGATTCCCATTTTCACATGCCGCGGCAACCAGAGTTTTTGACGGAATTAAATTCTTTTAACAACTTTTGTAGAACTTCACCCAAGGAACATCCCTGCAAAGTTTCAGCTTGATTGGCCAACTGGTTTAGGAGGAGAAGATTTTTTAAAGATTTTTACAGATTTATTCAAGATTCCGATTTTCACATGCCGCGGCAACCAAAGTTTTTGACGGAATTTAATTCTTTTAACAACTTTTGTAGAACTTCACCCAAAGAACATCTCTGCAAAGTTTCAGCTTGATTGGCCTACTGGTTTAGGAGGAGAAGATTTTTAAAGATTTTTACAGATTTACTAAAGATTCCCATTTTCACATGCCGCGGCAACCAGAGTTTTTGATGGAATTAAATTCTTTTAACAACTTTTGTAGAACTTCACTCAAGGAACATCCCTGCAAAGTTTCAGCATGATTGGCCTACTGGTTTAGGAGGAGAAGATTTTTAAAGAAATTGTGGACGGACGGACAGACGGACAGACGGACAGACGGACGGACGGACGACGGACAACGACCGATCACAATAGCTCACCTCGCACTTTGTGCTCAGGTGAGCTAATAAAGGCTATGTATCTTAAACTGTGCTTGAATAACAGTAAAACGGGGTGCCCAAAAGCTTCATAAAGTAAAATTCCCTGACTTTTCCCTGACTAAATTTCAAAAAATTCCCTGACCAAAATTGTCCGCATCTACCGAGCATATATGATCATAAATAACACATGTTGGCCTCCTTCAGCCAAACCTTACCACCTTTAGATTAAATAGTGCATAAAATGAATACTTAAAAAATTCTCTTTTTTCTGCAACATTTTATCTTTTAAGGTAGCTACTTTTTTTTAATTCTACTCACTTTATAATGCTATAGCCACTTGTTGTTTTTCCGTTACTTTCTTAAAAAATGCTAATTTGATTCTGAAATTCTCTGACTTTTCCCTGACTTTTGCCATATTTTCAAATTTCCCTGACTAATTTCAAAATTCCCTGACTTTTCTTTGACCTTGATTTATTTTTCATTTTTCCCTGATTTTTCCCTGACCGTGGGAACCCTGTAAAATGCTTTTGCATTAAGTTTCCAGCTCACAGACAGATGGGCAGACAGACAGACATCAGACAAACAATATGCCATCCCAATCTTACGGATACAGGGGCACTAAAATATCTCTGGAATAAAGTTTTGTATCACATTTTCATCATAGGGCCATAAGTACATTGATCATAACCCAAATCACATATGTACATCTTTAAATAATTAAATGTCTAAGCCTTCTTCTTTTTCAGGCAAAGATTTTTGAAAATTTTCTTTTTAATTTCCTATGTATAATAGGGTGTCCCATAAAGGAGCCCTAATGGGACCCCAGAGGCATTATTTCAACATATTTTACAGAGGACCATCAAGTGATGCCAAATGCAAAATAACCAAACCTCTATACCTTACTGTTTGTCAGATGATGGGAACCCAGGTGCATTATTTCAACAACTTTTATAGAGTGCAACAACATGATGATACATGCAAAATATCACACCTTTATACCTTAGTTTATTAGGAGAAGGTTTAAAAATATTTCATTCTATACTTCTATGTTAATCAATTACCAGACGGCAGAATTTTAGACTGGCCCAAATTGAAAGAAGTTACAGACAACAATTTAAAATTTATCAAATTTTGAATTTTTTTCAACTTTCTCGGAAGAAAACATTGTGGAAAATGAAGAAAGTGCTTGTGACAAGCAATTTCTTCATTTTCCACAATGATTTCCAAAGCTCTTTTTCTTGGGGGCATCTAAAAGCGTCACTGAATGGGAATGGTTTAAAGAGGGTGTGCCAAGGCCATGCCTAAATGGGACCCCATGGGCATCATTTTTACATCTTTTATAGAGGGCTACTAGGTGATGGTACATGCAAAATAACAAACTTTAAGTCTTATTTTATGTCAAAGAAGATTTCAAAATCTTTCCTTCCATGTAAAATAGGGTATGCCAAGGCAGAGGTCAAATGGCACCCTAATGGCATCACCTTCGCCCATTACCACACAGCAAAAATTTAGACAGGTTCAATTCAAAGGAGTTGCAGACAACAATATAAAATTGATGGAATCTTAGATTTTTCAACTTTCTGCATAGAAAACATGCATTTGTTGTAAATGAAGAAATTGCTTGTACCAACCAATTTCTTCATTTTACACAATGTTTTCCCTCTTGTTTATCTGGAGGGGCATCCAAAAGTGTCATTGTGATGGAATGGGTTAACATCTGATAGACAGACAAAATATGAGCAATCACAATAGCTCAACTTGCACTAAGTGCTTAGGTGAGCTAATAAAAGTAAAGATTTCAAAACTAAACAAAAAATTCTTACTTTTCTTGAGTGAGTCCAACAAGACTTTTACCATCAACCTCTAATAACTGATCACCAGCTTGTAATCTACCATCCTGAAAATATAAATAAGATTTATCTTGAACATATATCAAGGAAATATATTGAGGTAAGCTCAAAAGCAATTTGTTGTTTTGTGACCTTATTCAAGCTGTCTTTACCGATGCCCACTAAATGGGGATTTTTGATGCTCCCAAGAAAGAAAGCTTTGAAAAACATGGCAGAAAATGAAGAAATTGCTTGTAACAATTTTTTCTACCCCAAAAGTGAATAAAATCAAAAATTCCCTCATCTATAATTTGTTGTCTGAAAAACCTTTGAATTTGGACCAGTCTAAAATTTAGTGGTCTTGTTAAGTCATCATACAAACAAAAATCCTTGACACAAATGTCAAAGGTCAACATTCACTTTAGCATAAATATATGATTTGAGAGATAAATCACTTTGTTGATTGACAATGGCGACCTGCCAAGCATGGGGAAAGTGCAAGGTTTTATCCTAGATCAGGTGTCCTCCTGCTGTCTGTAAAGGACATTCTGCAATATTTTCAAATGGTCTCCTTACGTCTAAGGCAACATAATGAACGGGTAAAAGAGAGTAACATGTTCCAACTGTGAACACAAATCTGTGTTATTTCTTAAAATTTCTCTGGTGATCACTGTTCGTTAATTTGATTAACCATGAATTATTTAACCCTTTCCTGTACAATCCCTGGTTTTTACGTCCATGCAATTTCATAATTAAGAAAATATTGTGAGAAAAGAAGAAATTGCTTGTATCAAGCAATTTCTTCTTTTATCACAATATTTTCTACAACAAATTACACTCACTTTTCATTGTCGTCTGCAACATCTTTCAAATTGGGCCAATCTAAAATTTCAAGAAAAGTTGCAGAATAAGGAACATTGTTTATCACAAGCAATTTCGCTTTTCACCACAAAGCTTTCCATCCCGAGAGATATCCATTTCTTCAAATACCCTCTGCAAGAACTATTTTGGCCAGGTTGGAAGCTGTCTGGCGAATGTTTGAAATAAATAGAAGAGCAACAATCAAGGAAGGAAACTCTGTAATAGTTATTGTTCTCTTCCGAATTAACTTTTTGCTCATTACCTGGAAGGAGTTAATATGCTATTTTCCTCTGATATATTCCCAAATTAAGTGATCAGCACAATTTTTCATCACTGTAAATCAATTACTAAACGACAAAATTCAAAGAATAAACAGACAGACTAACAGACAGACAGGCATGGTGAACCTAATATACCTCTTTCTACTTCATAGGTAGGGGTCATGAAAAAATATCTAAGTAATAGTTTCCTAGGAGAACTGAGTAAATGTACGTACTGTCATGGCTAGTTCAATTATCAACTGATATTAAATAAAGCAGTCATAAGTCCATTACACTGTTTACATCAAAGTCAACTTACTAGTTTAAGAGTCAAGGTAGCTTCTTTAAATTAAGTATGAAGGTCAGGTATTTAAATTCCTAGGCAGATAATCTTTATAAATTATGAAAATATTCACTCCCTCCCCTTCCCATTTAAACCCTTGTTATGCAGAATCCTGAATATTCCCATTTTGGAAGGAAGCATAGACAAAGATCAGCCTTCATATACCTGCAGTCTGATCTTTGTCTACACTTTTTTTTTTAAATTAAATCAGTCTTGAGAGAAAAAAATCAACTTTCAAAAACAATCAAGCCTGCCTGTGTTTTTAGTCCTTTGATTATTGCAGTTTTAAATAAGGATTCCAGCATGACAAGAGTTATAGAGTAAAGTCTAGGTTTCCCATGGTGGGTATCAAGACAATTGACTCTTATCAAAATAATCAAATTCCAGACATTCTCAGATCAGATATATCAGTTACCATACAGTTTTAGAATAAAGTGGAATAAGATCATATTTCCCTTTCCTGGAGCACTCTCTTATGTCTTGTAGACATCAGAAAATGATTGAAACAACATTTCATTAAGTTCCTTGCTTTAACCCAATTCAACATAATCTTGCATTTTGACATACTAAAGAAATAAAGTTGTAGAAAATGTGAGAAAAGAGGGAATTGCTTTTGACATGCAATTTATTCTTTAATCCTAAATATCTTACAGTTTACACTTTTTTTTCATTTTGAAGTTTGAAATGTAAACTAAACCTTCTTTCAATTTCAATTAGTATAAAAAAACAAAGCCATAGGAAACTGAAATAATGAATTGCCTATTTTTCATTTCCTCACTATACAATGCCTTTTCATCTTATATTTCTACAATTGAGCCACATCTGATTTATCTGTTCATATTACCCATATAACCTAAAGTTTAACCAGGTAATGGAAAAAGTGTAAAAGAAGATAAACAAGATTCTTAAGATATTTCTATAAAATTGTATTTTGGGCAAAACAAAATTCTTTTCATGTTATTAGGAACCACAAACTAATCCTTAAACTTCACCCTTTCAAATGCTTGATGAACTTGCTGTTTCAACTAAAAAGAACAACTTATGTCAAGTCTTTAAACATTTACCTTCACCAGTAACCTTTGCTTTTCATCTGTGTAAACAAATGTTTCAAAGATCTCTTCTACTCAAGAAGAACAGCTAAACAGATTCATATCTAAATATGCCCATTACATCAAAACAATTTTCGACCATGAACCTTGACCTTGAGCCTACCTGAACATATATTTCATATAGCATATCTACTAATAATGGAGATTGCAGAGGGGTGCTGGACAATTTTCCGAAATAATACCTCTGCCTTTCTTGGAAGCCTGTCATAGGAGGTGACTAACAACTACTTTCCTCGTAACTCATGAATTTCAACAGGTTGGTGGTTTAATACCAAAACTTATATTTTTATTTCAACATGAAAAGGCTTTGAAATGAAAAGCAATGGAGTTCACTAGACCCGGTGAAGTTAAACAGGGTATAGAATACACCAATGCAAGCCGTGACCCCTGTAATATCTGTCATTACCATTGGTGGATTTGTTTGTTTGAATGGGGTTTTACGCCGCTTTCAACAATCTTTCAGTTATATCGCGGCGGCTGGAGCACCTAACAATGGAATCCTGGTATTTCTCATACCAGTACTACCATTACATCCTTTCCTAGCCTCCAGCTGCTATCCCACATAGGTCTACGATTATCGACCCATTGGTGAGAGACAAATAGTTGAAAAGGATGAGTGCCGCCGTCGACCATTGGTGGAACTGTGAAATCTTGCATGTTGTGACGAAAGGGTCATTGCTTCATTCCTAATCTATCATTATGTATGTTTTGTGGAAAAGGAAGAAACTGTTTGTTGCAAGCCATGTATTCATTTTACACCACGTTTTCCCAATTGTTTTTCTTGAGGGGCGTAAAAAAGTGTCATTGTGTTGGAATGGGATACGTCCTACGCTTAACAAGCAGCTGACAACACTGTGTTTAGCAATGCCCTCAGATTTTCTCGAAGAACATACAAGCTTGAAAGGGAAACCCCTAAATGCAAGTAATTATTTCAATAATACCTGTCGAGCTGTCAAATCAAGGAAGTAACATTGCTTAATTGCCTTGATGACCTTAAATCAGATTATGCACATAATTAATTCAGCTCGGATTAAAAGACCATTTGCAACATATATTTAGAATTAAAACCTTTGAGTCAGCACAAAGTTGAAATACATGAAATGTAGTTTTTTAGATATTATCGTAACAAACAATTTCCCCTTTTCTTACAATGTTTTCTAGCTTATGTAGCTCTTATTTCTTAATTCACACTCTTGGAATTGTTGTCTGCCACTTCTTACAATTTGAACCTTCTGAAAATTTGTCATCTGGGATTATGTTAAAGCCTTACAGGACAACAAAATTTTAGACTGGTTCAAATCGAAAGAAGTTGCACACAACATTTTGTATTGCACTAAAATTGGAAAATAAATGCCATATAAAATAGAAATTGCTTGTAACATGCAATTTCTCCTTTTCCAACAAAGATTTCTATGATTATATTTCTCCTGGGCATCAGAAAACATCACTGTGTGGTAATGGGTTAAGATATCTTACAAGAGTTTGCAGCACAATATCCATTATGATCTGGTACACTAAAGGTTCAACCTTTCTATTCACCTGGTTACCTTAGATAAAACTGTCACTTGTCCTTCCTCCCTATACTACTCATTCCCTCATTACCTGTCATGATTTTGTCATTTGTCAACCCTGTTTTCAAAGAAACTTTCATGTAGCCCTAGACATGATCGACCCTTTATTAACCCATTCCAACTCAATCCCTCCTTTTTACGCCCCTCGAGAAAAAAGCTTTTGAAAACATTGTGGAAAATGAAGAAATTGCTTGTATCAAGCAATTTCTTCATTATCCACAATGTTTTCTATCCAAAAAGACGAAAAAATTTAAAATTCCATCAACTTGAAATTGTCGTCTGCAGCTCCTTTCAATTTGGACCAGTCTAAAATTTTGCTGTGTTGGAATGGGTTAAACAATACTTGCAATTATTCAATGATCAAGAGAATTTTGGAAAACTATGTCTGAAATCGTTTAACCCATTACAAGACAACATAATTCCAGACTGGCCAAAATTGAAAAAAGTTGCAGACGACAACTCAAAGTATATGAAATTTTTGGGTTTTTCAACTTTCTGGATAGAAAACATTGTGGAAAATGAAGAAATTGCTTGTAACAATAATTAGGGCCATGAAAATAATAAATGGCATATTTTGTTAAAAAATCATGAGAAAAGGAGATATAACTTACTACAAGCCTAATTTCTCATTTTCTCACAACATTTTCAACATATTTTCTTAAATGTGTCTTAATGTGTGATTTGTGGTATTGTATGTTAATTAATTTTACCCATAATTGAGAATGTTAAATTGACCTATGACTGAAGTACAAATTTTCATTCTCAACAGTTTTCCATTTTCAAAAAGGAAAGGAGATCTTTTCATTTCATTTTATTGAATCTATTATCCATTGAACTTTTTTTAAAAAAAAAACACTCAAAGACAGGAAGTTTGGATTACGCATAATATTTGGTCAACATTAAAAACTATCCTTAACACTTTTATAGGAATATTCTAATCCTTGTCATGTTGAACCCTTAATATTTCTATATAAGCAGGAGGTATATAGCCTTAGACCAACTGGCATAAATGTGCACTCTGATCTTAGTCATCACAACCTGTTTATTTTAGTATTAATCTAGAGTTGATTACAATTTGATTGGCAAAAGAATTATTGTCCAATAGTTAGGGCCATTCAGGTTTCATCCATTAGATTTTAACCCTTTCCCAATCAACAAAATTCAAAATTGGAACATGGTGCAGACAACATAATGAAGTTGGGTTAAATTGTAATGTGAGGTAGAAAACATTGTGGGAAAAGGAGAAATTACTTGTAACAAGCTATTTCTCCTTTTCCCACAAACTTTTAATGATCATATCACTTCAGAGCATCTGTGGTACTTTGTTTGAACAGTATCAAGTAATTGTAACTTACCAGAGCAGCGGCCCCTTGAGGTACAACTGACTTAATGTAGATTCCTCTCTCCCTTTGTCCGTCCCCCTGAAAGTAGAAATTTTCATTTCTGTGAAATTAAATGCAAGCTAATTTTCTCATATTTGCTGTTTGGCACTAAGTTAACCTTGGCCTCATCAGAAAAACATTGATCTTAAGATGTAACAGCAAAATTCTTCACTAACCAAGATCTGTTACTTGCTACTGCATCAACGCATTTCCACACAAAAAAATTAAGACTGGTTTAAATTGACAGAAATTGCAGACTACAATTATAATTGTAAGTATGTGATTTTTTAAAATCTTTGTCTTGTGGGATTGTTGATGATTAAGAAATTGCTTACAACAAGAAATTCTTTTTTTTCCACAATGTTTTCCTTAGCCTTTTTCTTTAGGGGCATAAAAAAGCGGGAATGGGTTAAAAGAGGTGTTTCTCTCATCCCTTGTATAGATATTAATCATCTTTGGCAACCTGTTACTACAGCTGTAGAGGATTTTGTTGTAAACCAATAATATGTGAGATTGTTTTCATACCAAAGAAATGATCGACAGATCACTACAGTTAATCAAACGATTGATGGACCAATCAATTCATTCATTTAGACCTGATGTGCACTTTGAATTTCGACAGAGGCTGACATTTATGTTAAATATTTTTGTTGGTTAGGCGACTAAAATATCGTACTTACAACCTTTCAAGCTGTAGTTACGATATTTAGACAACCAACCAACTATTTTACTTTTAAGTTTTGACCATATTGCAATTAAATATCTAAGCCTAACTTCCAGTCACAATTCAGTGGGGGTGGCAAGCGACCCAGTCTATTGATCTACTACTGAGCAGAAATACTCTCATTGTAACACCAAAAAACGCATCTGCTTGTGATAGGTGATCAGCAGACTACAGTAATTCCCACATGGTGGCACTTTTTGACGCCCCTTAAGAAAAAGAATTTGGTAAAACATTGTGTAAAAAGAAGAAATTGTTTGTAACAAGCAATTTCTTCATTTTTCAAAGTGTTTTCTGTCAAGAACATTGAAAAAATCTAAAATTTCATAAGCTTTGAATTGTCATATACAACTCATTTCTAGTTGGACCAATCTAGAATACTGCCATCTGGTAATATGTTAAGCCATTGATTTAAACTTTGTAAAAGGTACTATGTGCATTCACATAGAATAATTGCCGTACATGAATAACGACAAAGTTTAAGGTAAACCAAATACCACACAACCAGCTTTTTTATGCATCGAAGAAACACAGCTTTGGAAAAACATTTTTAGAGATGAAGAAATTGCTTGTAGGTCATTTGTTTTAAATTTAAACGTTTTTGATTGTCTGCAACCTCTTGAATTTGGACTAGGTCAAATTTTTGTCATTTTGAATGGTTTATGATAACCTATGGAACTTACCTATTGTGAGCATTTAATCCAAGAACAACTTAAATCCATCTAATGATGAAAACACATTTATAAATAAAACAACTTTCACTGAATTTATATGATCTATCTTAGTAACAGAGATCAATATATTGATGGTTCAGTGCAAAACAGTTTTAACTTCTTATAATTATATAGGCAGTTATAACTGTTTGCACTGAACCATTGATATGCTTCAATTGGTCAGACAAAAAGAAAAATCGAATGACCAATTTAAAGCTTCCTTAAGACAGAATTAATAGCATAATAAGGCAGAAACCAATCACAGATGCAAAATTTCATCCTTTCCAACTTAATTTCAAAACTACTGTGTTTTTTGTCCTAAAAGTATTCTTAAGATTCATTAACACTAACAATAAATTAAAAAAAAAACTTTGTGCAAAATAAAATACAAAACATTATCCAATTCAAAAGACTTAAAAATTCTATTTATTTAAGCTTCTGCACAATGGGATTTTTTATGAATAATTAAAAATCATCATTTTCTTATCATCTAAGATGTTTAGTGAAACAGGAGTACTTCAACTTATCTTTCAAATCTTCAAGAATATGACCTTTAAAAATTACATTGACCTTGCCATTATCAGATATACAAAATGATATGTTAACTCTTACTAAATATAAGCATTTTTTTCTGAAAATCTGAACCCATTCCCACACAACAAAATTTTAGACTGGTTGTAATAGGAAGAAGCTGCAGATGTCAAGTCTAAGCTGCTTGAATTTTAGAATTCTTCAAAAAATAGGGTAGAAAATGTTGCAAGCAATTTCTTCCTTGCCCACAATACTCTTCAAAGCTTTTTTCTTGGGAGGCTTAAAAAATCATGGTTGTGTGGTATTGGGTTAACTAACATTGACAGTCAATAGTTTAGCAACAGTAAAACAATATAATCAACAATTTTCACCATAATTATGTATTTATTTGTTCTCACAAAAATTCTCTAAATTTAAACTTTCTTAATCAATTCCTTATTTTCAAAATGAGGAAATAATTGTGCAAAGGAAACTGTATGTAATCAGTCAATTTCCAAAAATATTTTCTACTTTCTCATTTTCTAGTTTCTAGCCCTTTCCCACACAATGATGCTTTTTGACGAGAAGAATATGCAATGGAAAACATTCTAGTAAAAGAAGAAATTGCTTGTTACAAACTATTCCTTAATTATTCACAATGTTTTCTTCCTGAAAGTAAAAATACTCCTAAACTTCATCAACTAGAATGTATCATCTGTAACATCTTTGAATTTGGACCAGTCTAAAATTGTGTAAATTGGTTAAAGATTGAATTTTACCTAAAATTTTACCCAAAATTTAATCTATATCAGTTTATCACAGAAACTACCACAAATGTAATTAATTTGTGTCCCACTGTTTATGAGAACTTTCTGTCTGTAGAGACATGTTCAAAGTGCCATACTCCCTTATGGGAAACATGAAACATACATAAAATACCACTTTTCTTGACTAGCAGCTCACAACATGAGACCAGAAAAATAGGAAACTAGAGGAGATTGGGTACCTGCATCGATCCACAGGCCTGAATGTACTGATCTAGAGAAACATGATTTCTGGAATTCATTATGATCCAAAACATTTTGGCCATAATAGGAAAATATATCTAGTCACTAAAATCTTTGAAAATAGTTCCAAAGAAGAAGTTGAAACATTTCATTTTTTTACAATAGCAAAGTCAAGTCATGTAAATTTTCTTACTAAGTCAGATTCAAATGTATTTAAAACTAATAACACAGCTCTAAGCTCTGCTTTTAACACCATCTTGGGTGCATAAGAAATAAAAAATAATGGAGATCAGCAAAGTTTTACAGTATATTAAAGTTTGAAGGGAGACAATCCTGCAATAATTTTTACATCTATTTCAGTAGCATTTACATCCTTTGCATTTTTCTACAGAAATATATGGCCTGCCCATAAAAGCCTTGGTTTTCAACAAATCTTATTTTTATCAAGGTCTCTGATAAATGGTCACCCAAGGATTATTCTTGAATAATTTGGTTGAAACCATCAACCATATTCCTAGAAGATTTTCACTATATACCCTACCCATTAGAGATAGGTTTGGGATCCAAATTAAAAATTTCACAGAATCTAACTAATTTTGTAATAATCTGGTCTGTAGTTTTTCAAAGTTTTAACTATTTACTATATTTAGAAATTAGCCCCAGGAAGTCCTGTTTCCATCCAATCGATCCAGGGTCACCCAAGGTTTACTCCTGTGAAGGACAAGATTTTTAACCCTATCCTACACAATGACGCTAAAATTTCATAGACTTTAAATTGGTGTCTGCAATTCCTTTTAATTTGGACCTGTTTAACCCTTGTCATGCTGTATAAATTACCTTACTGAATTCCTGTATAATCAAAGTGCTGAAAGCATTGATAGAACTTGTTGTTCAAAAATCAATATTTCTTTTAGAAATCAACTTCATAAACAACTCTGGCAGGAAAAGTACAAGCAGGAGGTGTAGACTAAGATCGGCCTGCACATAAGTGCAGTCTGATCTTAGTCTATACCTCCTGCCAAAACCGGAATATTTGGGGTTCAGCAAGACAAGGGTTAAAATATTGTCTGGTAATGAGTTTAAGAAAAGGGTTATGAACAGCATGCTATACAAGATGCCATGATAATAGTCCACAGTGGAGCTTATAACAATTCTTAAATAAAGATTGCTCCATAGAAGCACCACATAATATGCCAATACTTCATCACATAATATGCCAATACTTCAACACATAATATGTCAATACTTAGACAAAAAGGGCAATGAATGACATTGTCGTTTCTGACCACCAGCAGAATAACCACAGCATTCTACCAGAGCTACCAGCTGCTCTTCTTACAAAGGCTCAGGTTGTATTACTAGTCCGATATGTGATGAAAGACAAAATAACCCTTTTTGTCACATTGACTCCTGTCATTATGTCAGAAAGAATGGGTGCAGAGCAAAGGTTTGAACTCAAAGTCCTCTGATTGAGAGCACAACACACTAAGATACAGATTGAACAAGCCCTGCTTGGGCTAATATGCAGAACTCAACAATGTGTGCCCTGAGGATGTTTTAAAACAAGTTTAAATTTGAAATAAGCTCCAAATATGTTGAAAAACATTGAGGAAAAATTAAGAAGTCCTTGTTGCATTCCTAAAGCATTTTTCAACAGTGCATCCATTATATTTGGTATCATGTGGTAAAGGGTAATTCAATCATGTAAGTACAGACCAAAACTGAGCTTGGGTATTTAATGAACATCTCATTCATGAAACATATCTGATTGATTCATATTTATGTTTATTAATACAGAGACAATACCATCACAATAGCACAAGGTATCTGTCTATCAGATCACTAAAACTTTATTTAAACACTAATAGGATAATGATCTGTTTTTGAACATGTATTCTTTTTGTAAATAGGCCAATTTATGAATATACATGTACTGAGGGGCGCAAGAATTGGAAAGCTGATTGATTCATTAACCCATTACCAGATGGCAATATTTTAGACTGGTCCAAATTGAAAGGAGCTGCAGACAACAATTGAGAGTTTATGAAATTTTGTTTTTCAACTTTCTAGTAGAAAATATAGTTGAAAATGAAGAAATTGCTTGTTATAAGCAATTGCTTCATTTTCCACAATGTTTTAACTATTGTTTTTCTTGAGAGGCGTCAATAATACAACTTTTTCATCCACCTCTAGATAAATGATTGAAAACATTCTGGAAAATAATAAAATTGCTTATTACAAGCTATTTCTTTTTTAACCACAGTGTTTTCTACCCTAAAAGACTAAGACTTGTTCAAACCTCACCAGCTTAAAATTGTTGTCTCCAACTTCTCTGAATTTGGGGAATCTGAAAATATTTCCTTTGGTAATGGATTATTTTACAATTTTATGTTGCCAACAATGTTTTCTACTATATTCAATAGCACAGATATTTCATCCATTCCCACACTATACCGCTCTTCGACGTCCCTACAGGAAAGGCTTTCAAAAACATTGTGGTCAATGAAGAAATAGCTTGTAAAGAGCAATTTCTTCATTATTTCAAAATTTCACACACTAAAGATTGTTGTCTTAAACTTCTTTGAATGCGGACCAGTCTGAAATTTTGTTGCAGGTAAAACTTTTGAAGCTCATACCTGAATGGTAAGGTTGATTTAACCCATTACAAGATGACAAAGTTTTAGACTGGTCAAAATTGAAAGAAGCTGCAGATGACAAGTTCAACTTGATGGTCTTTTTTTCCCCCGCCATTTCACTTTGGAAAGCATTGTGGATAATGAAGAAATTGCTTAGCTTTTTTCTTGAGAGGTGAAAAAGGAGGGATTTTGTGGGAATGGGTTAAGAAGGAAGAGGCACTCTATAATATGCTTTAAGTCAATAATAGAATCTACTTTAAGTCAAACACAGAATTCCTGTGTTGCCCTCTCAAACCAAATACATTCACAAATTTACAACCTTGAGTGAGATTATAAGCCCTTTTTGTGCTGAATAAAAGCCTTTTCCAGGATTGCATTAACCAAGTACCAGATGACAAAATTTTAGAGTGGTCAAAATTAACAGTAGTTGCAGTCAACAATTCTTTGTTGATAGAATCTAGTGTCTCATTAAAACGAACTACCTTGCATTATAATTATGTCATGCTAGCTTGAAGAATAAAGGGGGGGGGGGACTTTTATCTCTCTTTTTTTTAATTTGTTAAAAGGACTTGCCAAATTCCTAACAATTGTATCTTAAGTTAAATCAGATATTGAAAGTTTTGACCATACTTTTCAAAATCATTTGTAAATATTAGCTCTAACACATGTTATCAGGGATTTGAAGAATTATAAACAACAAGCTTAGCACCTTAAAGCTATCTTTAGAAGCCTTAACTTTTATCTTCAAATCCCGACAAAAGTACCAATGGCCTATTATGGTGAAATAGGGTCACTTGTCAACTGTCTTTAGCAATGGTTCTTGCATGTCCCAGTTGCCAGAGCAGTGGGCTCATATCTTAGAGAAGTCAAGGGTTGGTGGTTTGAATCCAAGCCACTTGCCATGTTTTAGAGCCCAAGGCTAGTGCTTGTTATATCCAGGAATCCCATGAATAATTGAACTTCGCTGTGCTATAACTGAAAGACTATTCAAAGTTTTGTTAAACCCAACTCAAACTTAAATTAATAGTCTTAGAAACTTTCATTCTGTCAACAGTCGTGCACACAAGCACTTTTCGAGATTTGACTGAGGAACTCACATCCTGATAATCATGACTTTATCAAGGACTTGGACAATGGACCCCTATTTCTTTTTTCTCCAAAACACCTGAAATGGCCTAAATTCCATTATAATAAGGTATAAATTACTGTAATTTCAATAGTAATTATTTTACTTTTTTCCTTACCCAGGTGTTCTTATGAAGAGTTTTACTTCACAAGCATTACAGTAGGAGCCTAGAACCTAAATGTCTTTACAAACACATGTAGAGAACTTCTCATGGGGACCCCTTGAGTCAAAGCACTCCAAGAAACTGGATGAAAACTAAAGCAAGCCAGTGTGGAGGTGAAAAATAGCTCTCTGAAACTTTTTTTTTTACACAAAATTTGTGTTAATTTCTAGCCAGCGGTTAAGACAGTTCACCAAAATGGTATGATTAAAAATAGAACCAAATAGTGAAGCAGTACAATAAAGGCTTTTAAGTATTTTAACTAATAGTCATGGCTCTATCATGTACGCAAGTGGGCCTCTTAGTAGATGATAGATAGGCAACTGGATGCAATAATTGTGGAAAGAACAAGAAGCATGATTGTGCTTCAATTGGCAAGTGAAAAAACTGAATCTAACAAGATCTTTTTGTAAAAAAAAAAAAAAAAATAGGGCAACTGTAATTTTATGAACAGCACTGCCCAAATCAAGTACAAAGATAATTGCCTTTCCCCTTGAGACTTATATGAAGAATATTGATGCATAAATTATATCAATATATAAGTGTTGGGATTTTTTAAAAGTTACAACAGCAGGCTTGCAATAAGCAATTTCTTCATTTTCCACAATGTTTTCTACCTAGAAAGTTGATAAAGTCTAAAATTTGACACACTTTTAGTTGTGCTCTGCAGATCCTTTCAATTTGGACCAGTCTAAAACTTTGCCCTCTGGTAATGGGTTAAGACTTTGGCCTTGAAAGATGTACCAGCAGGAAAGTACTCTCACAAAGGATATATTATAAGCTCTATCTTTTGCTATTCAGAAGTTACGGTAATATGAAAGGTTGTGCTTAGTTTGAATTTGACCTTAACCCTTTACTTTTTTTTACAATTTTAGACCTGTCCAAATTCAAAGGTTTTGCAGACAACAATTTAATGTCAAATATTCTAGGAAAAATAGCCATTCAATAGGGTATAAAATATTGTGAAAAAAGAAGAAAATGCTTGTTATAAGCAATTTCTTCTTTTCCACAATGTTTTCAAGTACAAAAACAATAACTGTTATTGTTCTAAGTTTTCATAGCTGCTATGGGTCCACTGATCATCTTACAGACTGAATCAAACACAGAGCCTATCTTGACCCTTGTCATGCTGAGCCAGGAATATTCCGGTTTTAGCAAGAGGTATAGACATTGATCCAACTGCACACAAGTGCAGTCTGACAAGTACACCTCCTCTCTGTCCTTTTGAAACCACAGTTATTTATGTAAAAGATGTATTGATAACTGAACAACAAGTACTACCAGTGCTTTTAGCCCTTTGATTTTTATCCATTTCTGAAAAGGATTTAATCAGCATGACAAGGGTTTAACTTAATTGGCCAAAATGGAAAGGAGCTTCAGACAGCAATTTCAAATTTTTAAATTTTTTTAGACTTTTCTCCTTAGTGGATGGAAAACATTGTAAGGAAAGAAGAGATTGTTTGTCATATGCAATTTCTCCATTTCAATAATGTTTTCCAAAGCGGGATTGTGTGGGAATGGTTTTAAGATATTGTGGTATAACAAGAAAATCACACAATCCCAAGAAGTTGAATTTCTTGAACTTAAGACTAAGGAATGAAATATTTTTCACACACACACAAAAAAAATCTGAAATTTACGGCAAATCCACAAATACATAGCACAACCAATTTTATCACTTTCAATTGAAATCAGTTACAAACAAATAGCAATTTATTGCCCTTAAAAGGAATATGTTCACTTAACTCCCTAATGGTCGTACAATCAAAGACAATTTGTTTAAATACTGAAAAGAAGCAACTCTTATCCCAGTAGGCTACCTTATATAATATCCAATGATTAATGAATTGAACCTTTTGCATTTGAAAATTGTTTTTAGGAAGCTAATTTGAATGCAATTCATTTTTGCACAGCTTAGATATTCTAGAAAGCATTAACCCATTACCACACTGCAAAATTTTAGACTGGTCCAATTTCAAAGTAGTTGCAGACGACATTTTAAAGTTTATAAAATTCCAGATTTTTTCAACTTTCTTGGTAGAAAACACCATGATTTCCGATGCTATTTTTCTTCAAGGGCGTCAAAAGGCGTCACTGTGTAGGAATGGGTTAAACAAAAGGAGAAGTTACTTTCATTTGAAAAGTAGGATGCTTATGTTTCATAACCCATTACTAGACAATAATAAGTGTGGTCCAAATTGAAATAAGTTGCTGACCACATTTCAAATGGCATTAAAACTGGAAAATAAGTGCCAAATAGGGTTGGAAACATATTGAGAAATGGAGAAATTGCTTGTTCAAGCAATTTCTCCTTTTCCCACAAAGTTTCCAATAATTTTAATATGTCAGGGCATCAGAAAGTGCCATTGTGTGGTAATGGCAAAATACAAAACAATGATGTGTCAATTTTCCTTATTTTTTCAGCCTATTACCAGACAACAAAATTTCAGACTGGTCCAATTTCAAAGAAATTGCAAGTTGATATCTCAAGTTTGTTTTACATTGAAAGTCTTTGTCTTTGTGGGTAGAGAATATTATATCATTGAAGATAATTGCTTGTTAAATTGTCTTCATTTTCCAGAATATTTACCAAAGCAGTTTTTCTGATGGGTATTGAAATGCAGGATTGGCTGGGAATGGGTTAACAATCTAGAATTTTGTACTCAGGTAACGAGTAAAGCAGAGATTAACCAATTGCCACAGAATCTGGCTTGTTGATACCCCTTAACCCATTCCCATACAATGAGGCTTTTAAGCGCCCCTAAATATGAAAGTTTTGGAAAACATTGTGGAGAATGAAGAAATAGCAAATACAAGCAATGATTTCTACAGACAAGGTTTTTAAAATTGCTGTCTGCAAATTCTTTCAATTTGGACCAGTCTAAATTTTGTCGTCTGGTAATGGGTTTAAGAGATCAGTATTTCCATTATATTTCTTTTGGTGCGGGTTTTAAATCATTCATTTGGTAGTTCAACCATTTGAAAAGAATCTATTGGTTGCAATAAATAATTTGTAACCAGTAATCAGTTTAAAACATGCAAACTCTTCAATCCTAAATAGTTTCAATGGCATAATTCCAGAAGGTAATTAATCTCAAATCTACCAGCAATGTCTGCCAAGTAAGTCAACAATTTCAACCAACTGAATGATGGGTTTAAAACAGGAATGTCTTATGGAAATTATTATTAATTTTGGTGGAACCCTTTTTCGTGGGGGCCAGTTAAAACTACTCCAAGTGCTTATATCATTGTATTCCCTGTTCAAAATTTACACTGTTATTGAAATTCATGAGATTTTATTTGATTTGAATTGGATTTAACACCACTTTTAACCCTTGTCATTCTGAATTAAAATTCTATACCGAATGGCATTGAAATCAAAGGACTGACACCAATGGAAGGCCTAATTTGGGGTCAATTTTCCTTTTAATTTTTTTTTAAACTACCTTGGCCTAAAAGGAGCAAACCAGGAGATGTAGACCAAGATCAGACTGCAAAAATGTGCATGCTGATCTTTTTTCTATACCTCCTGCCAAAGCAGGAATATTCCGGGTTCAGCATGACAAGGCTTAACAGTATTTCAATCATATTATGGCAGCTGGAGCATGGATTCCTGGAATTTCTTACACCAGTACTACCACTACATCCCATCCGAGCTTCCAGCTGCTCATCCCACTTATGTTTACTATTATCCACTCATTTGTGGGAGACAAATGTCGGAAAGAATATTTTCCACAACCGGGATCGAACCCTGGACCTCATGATTGAGAATCTGACGCACTATCAACTGCACCATGACCATGGTTGAAATTCATGAGAACCATTTAACCAATCACCGGATGACAAACTTTTAGACTGGTCCAAATTGAAAGAAGTTGCACATGATAATTCTTAATTGATGGAATTTAAAAACGTTTGTCTTTTAGGGTAGAAAACATTGTACATAATGAAGAAAATGCTTGTTACAATGTTTTCTAACTTACAATAAAAAAGATTTTTTAAAATTTCATCACTTAGACATTGTTGTCTGCAACTTCTTTGCATTTGGGCCATTATAATATTTTGTCATCTGGTAATGGCTTGGCCCATTACCACCTAATTATGCATTTCTAAGAAATAAAGCTGAGGGATACATAGTAAGAAAAGGAGAAATTACTTGTAGCAAGCAATTTTTCCTTTCTTCATAATTTTTTCTACCAAAGATGACACTTATTTTTCAAGTTAATTGCACTTCAAAGCATTATCTGCAAATTCTTTCAATTTGGACTAGTCTTAAATTTTAATGTATGGTAATGGCTTCAAGGATTGTTTTATCTAGATCAAAATCATTTGTAAGAATGATCTAGATCATAACCCAAATCATCCAGTTAAAATGTCTTGATTGTTTGAGATAAATCAACAATAGATGCCAAATATAGATCCTTGGCAGACCTCATGCTACAGGGGACACAACTCAAACATGTTTTCAACCTCTACACAACTCGATCCCAAGCAATCCAAAAGGAATTCTCTCGATTAGCCATCTGGCTTAAGTACAAAATGCATATTGATGAGCAAACCCATTCCCACACAATCCCTTCTTTTTATGAAGATTCGGAAAACATTGTGGAAAATGAAGAAATTACTTGGATCAAGCAATTTTTTTCATTAACAACAATGTTTCTATCCAAAAGACTAGAAAAAATATAATTTCATCAACTTGAAATTGTTGTTTGCAGCTTCTTTCAATGTTGACCAATCTTAAATTTTGTCGTGTGATAGTTTGTGTGATGAAATATTTCTAAAGAACCAGGGGAAATTAAGACTTCAAAATTGCGTCTTGCAAAACTTCAACATGTGGTTAATCTTTGTATAAAGTTTCAATGGTATTGAAGCAAAACTGAAGGAGGAGTTTGCGACACAAAATTGGTAGTTTTTGTACACAGATAGACGGACACACAGACAGACAGGCTGATTCCAGTATACCCCCGAAAACATTCATTTTGCAGGGTATAACAAGCTGTGCAATATGAGTAATGCAAACCAGCAAATTGACCCATTCCAGCATAGCAGAATTTGAAAGAAGCCCAAATTGAAGGAAGTTGCAGGCGATAATTTCAAGTTGCTGCAATTTCATTGTTTTTGTCCTTTTGGATAGAAAACATTGTGGATAATGAAGAAATTGCTTGAAACAATTTTCTTCATTGTTGACAATGTTGTAAAAGTTTTTTCTTTAGGGGCGTGAAAAGGAGGGATTGTGTAGGAATGAGTTAATTAACAACTGAATATGTGGCCAAGATATAAAGCAATTGCTACTTTACAAATGAAAATTCAACAATAAAATAAATTACCTTCGCAGCAACGATGCTGAGCCCCATGCTGTTTTTGACCTTACTGAAGGTCACATTGATGATTTCTGGCTCCTTATTGACAGGGGGAGGAGGTTGTCTGGGTTCCGGAGTTCTGTCCTTTCTTATTGACTCCTGAAATTTATGGAAGCGCATGAATTTTCTGATAAGATTATAGAACATAGCTAAAGCTTTAATTTCCTATCAGTTTAATAAAAAATATTCCACCATAAGCATATTCAACAAAGTTTTTGCATAAAACACTCTGTAAGATAAATTTCAAGTCCATTTTTCACTTCTCATTTTGTTCTTTTATTTCGTAAATGTATCTGTATCACATAAATTGATGTAGATTGCAAATGCTCCCCTCATGATTTCAAGGTAAATTCATGTGGAAGGTGTATCATAATAGTGTGTTCCATTAAATTAATGTAGGCGGACTTTTAATTCAAAGCAATACCTGAACAATTCCAATAACTAGCACAATCTCCCATACATCAAGATATATAACACCTATGTATTAAAACAGGAATGCCTTGTATTAAATGGGATACAAACACAATATGCTGGAGGATAATATCAAAGATATGAAGGAAAACAATTCAGAAATTGTTTGTCACAATTTACTGATCAAAAAGAAACTTATTTTTCATTGTACTTTTATCTGCAACCTTTTTCAGATTATGAGATGTAAATTTTATTTACTTATTTATTCATTTTTTTGCTGATTTGAATGGTAACCTTTAAGTTGTATCATTACCAAGTTCACTTATTCATATGACTCCTAGTGTGCCATCTACTTGTCATCTGCAACTTCTTTAAATTTCATTTGTTTGTTTGAATGGGGTTTTACGCCGCTTTCAACAATCTTTCAGTTATATCGCGGCGGCTGGAGCACCTAACAATGGAATCCTGGTATTTCTCACACCAGTACTACCATTACATCCTTTCCTAGCCTCCAGCTGCTATCCCACGTAGGTCTACGATTATCGTCCCATTGGTGAGAGACAAATAGTCTGAAAGGATGAGTGCTGCTGTCGGGGATCGAACCCAGGACCTCTATATTGACTGTCTGACGCGCTACCAACTGCGCTATGACGGCAGCTCTTTAATTTTGAATGAGTCTTAATAATTGTTTTCTAGTAATTTGTTCAATTCCAACCAATCTTGAATTTCAGCATTTCTTCATTCCATAGGTTTTAACCTTAGCATAGATTCGATATTATACCACAGGTAACTTATATTAAGGTCCTGTGTTCTGTGGAAAAATTATTATATAGGGTTTAACACCACTTTTATCAATATATCAATAATACTGCTGTTTTCTTGGTCAATAACAAACTACCCATGCCAGGATGATTTTGTGAAATTTCGGAAAGACTATTGGCCAAGTAGGGGTTCCAGTAGTGTTACAGTTTTTGCTTGTCTATAATACAAGAAAATTCTCCTTTTCCCAAATTGGTACTTTCATTTAGACCATCAAAATGCAGGATCATCCGGTAATCAGTAACAACAAGCCCCATAAACAAGAGCTGTCAGAGGACAGCAACGCTCGACTATTTGCAGTGCTGGATAGAAAGAGAAATTCAGTGTCGACATTAGGCATAATACCTAAGTAGTAGTAGAGATAAAATATCTTTCAATTAAAATTTAAGTCAAACAAAAATTTCTAAGTCTAAAATGTTAAAGGTTAAATTTTCAATTAAATTGAATGTCTGAGTAATGAATCTTTGCCTAGAAGATGACATGCTGGTCACAAAGAATTGTGCACAGTGCACAGAGCAAAATCATTGGTAGAAAAAGAGTTATAAAGATATTTGACAGTTACACATAAGGTTTAACCAAGAAATTCTAAGTCTGCTAAGGATTGAAATTCCACTAAAATGAATAGATATGACACTTGCACCTGGGTTTTAACCATTATCCCGATACCGACACTGACACCGACCCCTGGGTGACCTAAATAGCCTACCTATTCATTGAAAAGTCGAGCTAAAAAGTTGCACCCAAAATTTTTTAGGCATTGAAATCTTTAAATATTTTGTCAATTGAGGTAGAAAACATTGTGCATAATGAAGAAATAGATTGTAACAATTTCTTCATTTCTTCCAAAGTGATTTCCGTGGCTTATTTTTCTTCAGGGGCATAAAAAAGCAGAATTGTGTTGGAATGGGCTAACAAAAGAAATATTGACCAACATTTGGGGCCTTCAAGTACTTTCAGACCTACAATTTTACCCATTACCACTCAACAAAATTTTAGACTAGTCCGAATCTACAGAAGCTGCAGACGACAATTTCAAATCGAAGGAATGTTAAATTCATCCATCTTTTTGGATAGAAACAAGTATGGAAAATGAAGAAATTGCTTGATCCAAGCAATTTTTCCATCTTCCATGATGTTTTCCAAAGCTTTTTCTTGAGGCTTGTAAAAAAGAGGGATTGTGTGGAAATGGTTTAATGCAATTCAGAACAAGGATTTTATTCTGCATGACAAGATTTAAGGTTGCTCTTTTTCTCATAGTAACCATGGTTTC
Source organism: Fragum fragum (assembly GCA_946902895.1). Taxonomy (NCBI): domain Eukaryota; kingdom Metazoa; phylum Mollusca; class Bivalvia; order Cardiida; family Cardiidae; genus Fragum; species Fragum fragum. Next base: position 27,852,597 of record OX336368.1, read on the forward strand.
CTATATTGGATTTCAAATGACACATAGATCTCATCCAAACTGTTACCATGGTATCAGTATCAACAAGGAAACTATATATGGAATATAATTTTAGAAAGACAAATTATTGGAATATCTTGTTCAGATAATGCTTATCTAGTTGATTTATCAGGCATTAACTATGGCCAAGTCACCAAGGAGTTTCATTTATTGTTTACTTTCTTTTTACATCTTGATTTTTTGGGAGAAAGAATTCATGATAATTAACCCATTATATGAGGATTATTTAGACTGGTTCAAATTGAAACAAGAGGACCATGATGGTCCTAAATCGCTCACCTGAGGCATCTCCAAATTACAGTACTTTTTAGTATAAAAAAAGACACAACTTGAGCAAAATTAATAAAAGATATATAAGATTTTGGGCTTTGTACAAAACAATCCAGTAATGCTTTATAATAATAATGAAAGCCTTTGGCTTTATAGTTTAATCCATTACCAAACTATCCCAGAATTTGTCACCTTCAGGGAAAACAGGTTTGAAAAATACATAGTGAGAAAGGGAGTGACAAGCAATTTATCCATTTCTCACAGTGTTTTCTACCTGAAATTCTTTGTATTTAGATTTCAATCAAACTCTTATTACTGTCTGCAACTTCAATGGGTGTAATTTTAGCAACCTTGGTAGAGAACAATCTGGATGTACTATAAATCAAAATATGAATGCATCACAACTTATACATGAGGAGTGGAAAATATTTGAACATGCTCTTATTGGGCGTTTTTCATATCCTTGGATGCCTTGGGAAGGGCCATGTTTAAATATTTAAAAAAACTTGGTTGAGAACAATATGATTGAGCTCTATATAAAATATAAATGCCTTTGGCCTTGTAGTCTGTTAAAAAAAAAGACAACAAAGATTTTCTAAAATTTCCATTTTCATATGCCGCAGTTACAAGAGTTCACGGAATTAAATTCTTTTAACAACTTTTGAAGAGCTTCACCTAAAAAACATCCCTGCAAAGTTTTAGATTGATTGGCCCAATGGTTGAGGAGGAGAAAATTTTTAAAGATTTTTACAGATTTACTAAAGATTCCCATTTTCACATGCCGCGGCAACCAGAGGTTTTGACTGAATTAAATTCTTTTAACAACTTTTGTAGAACTTCACCCGAGGAACATCCCTGCTAAGTTTCAGCTTGATTGGCCTACTTGTTTAGGAGGAGAAAATTTTTTAAGATTTTTACAGAATTACTTAAGATTCCCATTTTCACATGCCGCGGCAACCAGAGTTTTTGACGGAATTAAATTCTTTTAACAACTTTTGTAGAACTTCACCCAAGGAACATCTCTGCAAAAGTTCAGCTTGATTGGCCTACTGGTTTAGGAGGAGAAGATTTTTAAAGATTTTTACAGATTTAATAAAGATTCCCATTTTCACATGCCGCGGCAACCAGAGTTTTGGACGGAATTAAATTCTTTTAACAACTTTTGAAGAACTTCACCCAAGGAACATCCCTGCTAAGTTTCAGCTTGATTGGCCAACTGATTTAGGAGGAGAAGATTTTTAAAGATTTTTACAGATTTATTCAAGATTCCCATTTTCACATGCCGCGGCAACCAGAGTTTTTGACGCAATTAAATTCTTTTAACAACTTTTGTAGAACTTCACCCGAGGAACATCTCTGCAAAGTTTCAGCTTGATTGGCCTACTGGTTTAGGAGGAGAAGATTTTTAAAGATTTTTACAGATTTACTAAAGATTCCCATTTTCACATGCCGCGGCAACCAGAGTTTTGGACGGAATTAAATTCTTTTAACAACTTTTGTAGAACTTCACTCAAGGAACATCCCTGCAAAGTTTCAGCATGATTGGCCTACTGGTTTAGGAGGAGAAGATTTTTAAAGAAATTGTGGACGGACGGACAGACGGACAGACGGACAGACGGACAGACGGACGGACGGACGGACGACGGACAACGACCGATCACAATAGCTCACCACGCACTTTGTGCTCAGGTGAGCTAAAAAGTTGCAGAAAATGTTTCAAATTATCTTAAAATTGAAAAATGGGTGCTAAAATGGGAAGACAACATTGTTAAAAGGAGAATTTGCAATTTTGCCTTTTTTCCAAAGATTTCAATGACTTTATTTATTCAGGACATCAAAAAGTGTCATTGGGTGGTAATGGGTTATACCAATTATCAGACATGTTAGACTAGTCAAAGCAGGCTACATTTCAAATTCATAAAATTCAAAAGAAAGTACATGTTACTGAATGAGAAGAAAATATAATAATTTCAACAAGAGGGGTGCTTAAGATATCAACCGATTAATTGATTGTTCACAGCCTCTCTAATTCTCATTCAAAGCAATTTGCTCTTCCTATTATCCCATTATTCTATAACAAATGAGATTGGATCAATAATGCTTTATACAGTATTTGACATAGACTTTTTTTTATAAAAATGCACACAGACAAAAATAAAATCTTTTTATCAATTCAGCAAGAATAGAAAATTGTTTATACATTTTTAAAAGTACAAATGTTTTTTTTCCCTGATGTATACCACAAATTTTTTCATATTTAGTTAATTTTGTATATTTTTTTCCATAATCTTATTTAGTTAACCCATTCACAGATGACAAAATTTTAGACTTAATAAAATTTAAAGATGTTGCATTGGCAAAACAAAATGTTTTTATATAATGGTCAAAAAATATAAAAAAAAATATGAGAAATCAAGAAATTGCTTGTTACAAGCAATTTCTTCTTTTTCTGCTATTTCATCCCTGGCTTTTTCCTTTAGTATGTAAAAAAATGTTTGGTAATTCGGTTAAGTCACAAAAGAAACTTCCTTTAGATCAGAAATTAAAATTTTTCCAATTCATTGCCATTTTTGATGAATTATAAAATCTTTATTGTAACCTTATAAGTCATTATATCTAAAATAAATGATGTGATAAGTTTTAGGTAAACAACATAATTAACACCTACTCCACAATAACAACCTCATTTAACCCATTCCCACACAACAAAATTATATACCGATTCAAATAAAAAGGAGCTGCAGGCAATGATTTCAAGTTGATAGAATTTTTTTTGGAAACAAAACATATTGGATAATGAAGAAATTGCATGTAACAAGCAATTTCTTCATCTTCCTCTAAGTTTCCCAAAGCTTTTTTCTAGAGGGGCGTTAAAAGGAGGGATTGCGTGGGAATGGTATAATAAACTAAAAAAAAATTATGTACTAAACTTAATGTCAAGACAACTTGTAACATACTTCCCGTTTCAAGACGGCAGCCACATGCTGGTTTACAATTTTCAATAATCGTGGCTCCTGATTAAGTTTTGCATCTTTCAAAGATGCAATTTTTATTCGATCACGCAAACGCCGTGCCGCACACATTGTTCATATTCATATGACACAAAATAAAAAAGAGACAAATTCTCAATAATCCATGTCAAGGCTCTAATGATTGTTCTGATAGCTTTTATATCCTTCCTTTTGCAATTTTTCACTTTATGTGATTAATCAATAATTTCCTATTCCTAATATTCCAGGTATATTCATTATTCCAGTTCACAGATTTCTCTTTTAACTCATTACTAAACAACAACATTTCAGACAGGCCGAAATTGAAAGAGGACAATGTGCAGATGCCAATCATTTCCTTTTTTCTTTCATCTTTTTGGGTGAAATATTGTTAGAAATGAAGAAATTGCTTTTTTCATTATGTTTTCAAAAGGTTGTAAAAATCAGGATTGTGTTGGAATGGATTAACCATTTCTAAATGAAGCTTGTAGACGGAAAATGCTTCTGACAATATTTTTATGCTTTACTCCTTTCCAAAATATAACACATGAATGTGTTCATGGAATGCTAATGCCCCCTTAACCCTTTCCTGTACAAACCCGGGATTTTAGGTTGCTATTATTTTATTCTTGAGAAAACATTGTGGAAAAAGAAGAAATTGCTTGTGACAAGCAATTTCTCCTTTTCCCACAATATTTTCTACCATATAGGATGGTTTCATTTCAAACTGTATCCAATATTCATTGTTGTCTGCAACCTCTTTCATTTGGACTAGTCTAAAATTTCCAAAAATAGGAAAGGGTTAATGGTAATGCTTTTAGATTTTAAATTTGAACTTGACCATGCTAGATGACCTTGACATTAAAAGATACTTATCGATGCGGGGTACCTTTGTGCAAATATGAGTATTGAATCATAAATTATAAGTTTTGAAGTTACAGGAAATGTTTAGTTTGTTGGATAAGTTTAGAATAGACAAATATACAGACAGACGTATAGATAGATGAGCACTGGTATATGAATATGCCATTGATCATATCAATTTAGAATGGGTCTTTTCATTACACAAATCCAAATAATATCCATCATTTGTACATAGTTTGGCTTCTACTCCTGGTTTTGTTACTGTACTTACAAATTCTGTATAGTATAGTATTGACAAAGATCAGTCTTTATAATTTTGGAGTCAAACTCTAGTCTAGAATTTCTGATTGTCCTTTTATTCAGAGGGATACCATAATGGGTTAAGGCTATAACAACTTCCCACTACACAGGTGTTGAGCTCCGGTCAACATTTAGTAAATCAGACTTATACCAAACATGATAGTCACATTATCAATTCCTGATCACTTATTCCAATATAAAAAGTGTTGCCATTGACAACAGCTGAAATTCTGTAAACACTGCTACAACTTTCTAATTATTGATAAAATGTCATCTGAAAACAGTCCTGTTGCAAGGATTTGCGACTATGTCTCCCCCATAAGAACTCCCTCCCAAGCCCTAGCTGTATTACCGGTTAATTATTTAACACAGAAAATCATTTTATTCACTGTGCAACAATGGAAGGCTTTTATGACATTTTTCTCTCATTTAGGGAATATCGCCTCCATTTATTCTCAAATGAGAGAAATACAAAATAAAGAAAAATGATTTTCCAGAAGCTTTGTATATGCTGATATTATTTTTTCCCACTATTTGGATAGAAAACATTGAAGAAATTGCTTGTCATGGTAACATACACAAAATAGATTATCCAATCAAAGTGATATATTCAGATTAAACAGGTTTTCTAAAACACTTGAAACCTACATATTCAAATTTCTTTGTAGTTGAATGTATTGACTTCTAATATTCTATCTTTAGTCACTCTTTTTTATACAATCATTTGTTTTCATAACCCTTTAGGATTGTTAAATGTAAACTATGTGGGAAAAGAGGACATGGATATGAGGAAGCTGCAAAATTTATTGAATAAACGAGGTCTAATGGATATTTGAAGTGATCTCTGTTATCATTCAGAATATTTCATATAAGCTAATTCCCAGACTGATCTAAACTTTTTACTTGCAATTCAGAATATAAATTAGCCATAGTAACTCAGACAGCTATTATGAGAAATAAAGAAATGATAGGAATGGTTATGGATGGCACGGCTCTCCTTATATGACACCAAACAAGTAATTTACCCATTACCAGGTGGCAAAATTTTAGACTGGTCCAATTGAAAAGAGTTGCAGGCAACAATTTAAAGTTTTACAAAATTTTAGATTTTTTCAGCCTTGTTTGTGGCCAGTAATATGTAGCAAAAAAGTAAAATGGTTGATTGGCAACCTAAACATTGGGATTACAGATGTACTTAGGACTTTTATGTTGCCAAACAAGCAAAATTACTTCACATAACTGTTGGTTTTTAAAGTTAACATCTGGTCTAAATAAATGATTTGATTTGTCAATTGAGAGCCGTGATATGTTATCCCTTTCCCACACAATGACACTTTTTGACACCTCTCAAGAAAACAATTGAGATAGTATTGTGGAAAAAGAAGAAATTGCTTTCTAAAAAGTTGTCAAATTGATCAATTTTATAAAGTGAATTGGAGATCTAACGACGTTAGTTTTTGTTGTAAATTCCTTTTCCTAAACTTTTCATGCCAAAGTTGTGTTTTTTTTAAGACCGGTGATTTACTTTGACGGAGATCAAAGTCATTGTTGCATTTTCTGTCAAATATTCGTCTATTGATTCAAAAACTCAGCTTACGTCATAAAAATGTTTGGTTTGACCATTCTTCCCTACGGGAGTGTAGGATTGTGACATACATCATAGAGACCGACAAGATAGCCTCTAGAGGTTTGCCCACATCGTACAATTTCCCCAGAGTAGAATTTAGACTCAGATTTAATTACGAGAATCAGTCATTTGTATATATTTTAGTCAATTTTTTTTTGTCGGACATGTATTCTGGATTTACTGTAAACTGAAGTAACATTTTCCAATTTTTGTTTGTACAATTTAATTTATGTAAATGTACACTATCAATTAAGAAGATTTTACGATCATGGTCAGAAACTGTCACCTGTATTGTGGGTCATATATTGGATTTGTGTTTGTCACACTTTGTTTATTGACTGATTCGCATCTTAATTAAAATTAGACACGATTATCACTGTTTTAACACCATTACTATGATAATCTGCCTTAATTCTAGTCTGGTACAAACTTTTGGCACATAGGTGGTATTTTATATACTTCCACAGACTTTTTTATCGCCAGCGTTTTCGCCAGATTCTAATTTTTATCGCCACTTAGTGTTAATTTTTTCATTTGGCGACAATGGCGATCGCCAGCGAAGGCCCTGAAATCATTTCTGGTTTTAGCCATCTAATTAGGGGTCACCAAAGATTATTTCAGTGAAATTTGGTTGAAATCCATCCAATAATGGTTTCTGAGACAAAAATTTTCAAATTTTTCACCATATATGAAAATTAGCCCCGCCCATTAAAGCCATGTTTTTCATCCGATCTACATTCTTTGAAGGAATCTGATAAATGGTCACCAAATGATCATTCCTGTAAAATTTGGTTGAAACTCATCATTTGGTTTCTGAGAAGATTTTTAAAGGTTTCATCATATATGGAAATTAGCCCCGCCAGTTAAAGCCATGTTTTTCATCAGATCGAAATTCTTTGAAGGAATCTGATAATGGGTCACCGAAGGATCATTTCTGTGAAATTTGGTTGAATTCTGTTGAGTACTTTCTAATGAGAAGATTTTTAAAGTAAAAGTTTACAGACAGATGCATGCATGCACGCACATGCACAACAGACACAACGCTATGACAAACCATGGGTTCTCCTACAACATAATCAAAATTTCATCATTCAATTACATTCTGATTGTTTTGATAGATTTCTTTTTTTTCCCTACCACTGGTGAAAATTTTGTCTGTATTATCAAGCCATGTTTAGCTAGCCAAACCACAATATATATCTAGACCATAAAAGATGGGGTTATTTACGTAAAGGTTTCTAACCCACACTACTGCCTTTACATCTTTACAAATTAAGTCTTGTCATGCTGATCATGGAATTTTCCTGTTTTGACAGGAGATATATACAAAGATCAGCCTGCTCATAAGTGCAGTCTGATCTTAGTCTGCAACTCCTATCTATTCATTTCAAACATTGTTTATGAAATTAATTTTCAATAGAAGTATTGATGATGGAACAACATACTATCAGTGCTTTCAGCCCTTTGATTTTAATGCCGAGGGTTAAAAAGGGTTAAGAATGAGTATGACGAGGGTTAAGAATGTGTCTGAAAAAGAAGAATTTTACCTCAATAATCTGTGATGCGTCATCGTCTGACATGTATACAGTCCAGAGTCCACTTGACTGGGGCTGTAAGGACATTCTACACATCCCAGCTCTGGTTAATGGTTCTATAAACTCTCCTAAACCATTTGGAACACCTAAAACATAAGAAATGTAGTTGATGGTTTATGTGCTAAGTAAAGAATTTCATTGTTTTGCTACTTTAACTCATGACCAGACCACAGTATATTAGTCTCATCTAAATTTAAAGAAATTGCAGACAACAATTTTAAGTTGATGAAATTTTCAAAGTCTTTGTCTTTCAGGGTAGAAAATATTGTGGAAGAAGAAAATTGCTTGTTAAAATTTTTTTCAAGTTTTTCTCTTGGTGGAAGTGAAAAGTGGGATTGAGAGGGAATGGGTTAAATGCATGTCTATATTCTGTAAGTGTGACCTGTCATGGGGACATAGGCCAGCTTTGAAATGCAATAATCATGGTAAGACTGTAATAGTTGCACAGGCTGACTAGATCTAGCACATTCTATCAAGTTTTATTGATGTAGTCAAGTCAAATACAAACTCTAACTTAACTACTTAATCCAGTTTCTTTTCCTTTATACAGCTTAAACTATCATAAGATGACAAAAGTTTTTACTATTCCAATTTCAAAGAAGTTGCAGATGACATTGTTAAGTTGATGAAATTTAAAAATCTCCGTCTTTTGGGGCAGGAAACATTGCTCATAATGAAATTGCTTTTAACAAAAAAATTCTTATCATACACAATTTCAAAGTTTCTTTCTTTCGAGGCATCATAAAGCAAGGTTGTCTGGGAATGGGTTAACGGAATTGCTCTGTGATCATTGTGTGAAAAGGAGAAATAGCTAGGGACAAGTAATTTTACTTCCCTTCCCATAATTTTCCAAACCTATACAGTACATATTATTTCTGATCTTAGAGCCATTTTCAATTAAGTCATATTTTTTGTGTCTGGCAAGGGGTTAACCAGTTGATATCAGATAACAAAATTCCAGAATGGCTCAAGTTCAAATAAGTTGTCAGTGACATTTTTAGTACATGATATTTTAAATACCCTTGTGTTTTTGGGTTTAAAACATTAAGAACATGAAGAAATTGCTTTCTTTCAATAATTTTCCACAATGATTTCCTTTCTCTTTGAGTCATAAAAAAAGGAATTGTTTGGAAAAAGGTAAACTTAGATTTACCTTTGATAGTATCACAGGAATATCCATCCTCAGGTAGCAAGAAAGGTAACTGTAGGTCCTGGTCCTCTTCTAGCTGTACAACACGACCGTCAGATCGTATCAAATCATCAGCCATGTTCTCTGCTACAGAAACAACATTGTCGATCAAGTTTTGAGGTATTGCTGGCTCCATTGGTTCTGGAACATAACGCTCTAGCAGTTCTCGTAGTTGTAAGGAGTTCAGTTTAAAACACTGGGAACTGATGTTAGCTATGTCATCAGGGCTACTTTTTGGTGCTTGAAGTAAATGGGCAGCCTGAAAAAATAGCACAGGACTTGTTACCATTATCATTTTACAAAATTATTATTAATTATAAAAAATAGATGAAAACATTTTAACTCTATTAAAGCCTACAAGGCTGGTTCTAATAGCAATTTCTTCTTTTCAGCTGTTTGAAGGATTGCTAAATCATTACCTTATTTATTCATCATCTACTTATGAGATCAAATTATTACTAAGTTTAAATATCAGGAGCCCTAGTAAGACAGAGGTAACACGTCCTTTCAAACAATGTTTAAGATAGCACTAGCAAGTATAGAGTACTTTGATGAGAATGAGATGGGTTTGTCTAGATAACCTTGACCTAGTCATAAACAAATTATATTGAAACTAAGCAACTTAACCCTTGTCATGCTGAATATTTATCCTTTCTTCACAAAAATTCCATTTTTGTAAATTTAGATCTACTTTGTGTACAAGTGTTTCCTCAACCCTAAAAGGAAATAAGTAGTATAGACTAAGATCAGACTGCATGTCTGTGCAGCCTGATCTTAGTCTACACAAGTGCCACAATTGTTGTCAAAACAGGAATATACCAGGATCAGCATGACAAGGTTAAAGACAAACAAGAGTTCCATAGTCACAATATGTGCCGCAAATTAGCAAAGACAAAACATTTGTCTGCGACACAGCCTTAAATGCAATATGCACAAGCAATATGCATAAGGTCAATTGACAAGGAACATTCTCTGAAAAATTCATTCAAATATACCACAGTTAAATGTACTGCCAGTCTTATCAATTTAGTGGGCATGAAAATATGTTTAGGAAGACAATACTTCTTGTCATTTATAATGCTATGCTATACCTGTATAATCCTGCACAGGTGACAATCAGCAGCTAATTCCAGTCCTTGTTTCTCTGCCCAAGCCTCTACCCGGGCTAACCTACGTTTTAATCTCACACCCCAGGCCCTGGTACACAGACTGATTCTCTTTTCCGTCACCAGGATGTTAAACACCCACATATTAATGAAATGGAAGAGCTGAGAGAATAACTGGATAGTGAGGGCGGCGTTCACACGACATCGACGCAATAGGTTCATAGCAGACGACAATGTGTCCAGTATGTCTATCATGGTAGGTTTGTTTCTGTTGTATCGGGTTCTGTCATCTGAAATAGAAGACCATATTCAACCATTTAGGTGATTGCAATATATCAACAATAACTTTAACTCATTACCCATTAACAACATTCTAGACAGGCCCAAATCAAAAGAAGTTGCAGACGAATTCCAGTTGATGAAATTTTAAAAATATTTGTATTCTAGGGTAAAAAACATTGTTGATAATGAAGAAATTACTTGCAACAAGCAATTTCTTTATTTTCCAAAACGTTCCCAAAGCTTTTCATAAAGGGGTGTAAAAAAGTGGGATTATATGGGAATAGGTCAAATGTCAAGATTAAGTGAGTAGCCTGAACGACTAATTTCTGGGTTTCTCGAGTTTCATCTACCAAAAATATTTTCATTAACAGACAGCACAGGGGTGAATTGATTAAAGTTTTATCATAAATGTTTAAATTCAATACAAACCCATTTCTTTAAAGCAATTCATCATAAGTCATTTGATGTTTGCATTAACCCATTCCAACACAATGACGCTTTTAAACGCTTTTCAATATAAAAGCTTTGGAAAACATAGTGGAAAATACAGAAATTGCTTGTAACAAGCAATTTTCATTATCCACGATGTTTTCTACCCCAAAGACAAAAAAATTGAAGATTTCACAAACTCAAAATTGTCGTTTGCAACTTCTTTGAATTAGGACTGGTCTAAAATTTTGTTGATGGGATAGTAATTTATTTGTAGTCTCAATTTGAAAATCCCTGGAAATTTTTTGATAGTATTTAGTTTGATTAAAGTCACATTATAACATTTTATATCTGTCTCAAGCAATTTTTTCACTTCACATAATGTTTTCCAATTATTTTTCTTGAGGCGTGTAAAAAAGTGTCATAGTGTCAGAATGGGTAAAATAAAAACCTGCATACCCATTTCATCAATATCTTCATTCTCATCCAGGAATGCTGGGAGTGTTCTCTGAAGGTCGTATTGTAAACATCGTACAAGATGGTGGAACGCCATCTGTACAGCCTCTGCCATCATTTCCTGGGAATCCTGAGAAAATAGGTGTATATCTCTATCCATCTTGAAGAAATGAAGAATTTCTGATGCATTGGCCATCCAGAATGCAAGAGCTGCAGGGTTGTCTCTGTTATCCTGAAGAGTTAAGAATAAAGATATTTTATACTGTTTCTACTATAAAATCTTTATACAAGAGGACCATGATGGTCCTAAATCGCTCACCTGAGGCATCTCCAAATTACAGTACTTTTTAGTATAAAAAAGACACAACTTGAGCAAAATAAATAAAAGATATATAAGATTTTGGGCTTTGTACAAAACAATCCAGTAATGCTTTACAATAATAATGAATGCCTTTGGCTTTATAGTTTAATCCATTACCAAACTATCCCAGAATTTGTCACCCTCAGGGAAAACAGGTTTGAAAAATACATAGTGAGAAAGGGAGTGACAAGCAATTTATCCATTTCTAACAGTGTTTTCTACCTGAAATTCTTTGTATTTAGATTTCAATCAAACTCTAATTACTGTCTGCAACTTCAATGGGTGTAATTTTAGCAACCTTGGTAGAGAACAATCTGGATGTACTATAAATCAAAATATGAATGCATTACAACTTATACATGAGGAGTGGAAAATATTTGAACATGCTCTTATTGAGCGTTTTTCATATCCTTGGATGCCTTGGGAAGGGCCATGTTTGTCAAAAGGATATTAACATGGTAGATAACAATAATGTTATCCCTTGTTTTTAATGTAGATGCTCTGGAACCTATCTTTAAGAAGAAGAATACTTTCAATGCAATTTACGCAATTTTCAACCCCAGGAACAGAGACATTTTTTATCTTAAGAGCATATTTTCCTATTACGTAGTACAAAATTATTTAGTCATGCTACATACCAAATAAGTATGCCCTTCACCTTATTTTTTAGAAGGAGAAGACTTTTGATGTTGCTCTAATTGGGCGTTTTCAAAAATTTTTGACCTCTGGGGCAGTGCCATGTTTGATCCCAGTGCTAAAATTTTAGCTAACATGGTAGGGAACCATCTGGATATGCTATATACAAAATATGAATGCCTTAGTCTTTTTAGATTGGGAGGAAAAGACTATTGAACATGGTCTAATTGAGCATTTTTACTAACTTTGGACACCCAGGGAAGGGGTGTTTATTAACCTACAAGCATAATTTGATCAAAACAGATAGATAACAGCCAGGCTATGCTACACTCAAAATATAAATGCCCTCCTCCTTAAAATGAAGATTTTTTTTTAACATATTCAAATTTTGCATTTTTTCCAAATTTTGGACCCCTAGTGCAGAGCTTTTTTTGACCTGAAGAAGACAACTTTTAGTGATATGGTACAAAACCATCTAGTTATGCCTCATACCAAATATGAATATCCTAGACCTTATAGTTAAAGAGGAGAAGTCTTTTGAAATTGCTCTAATTAAGCATTTTTCCAAACTTCATACCTCAGGGGCGGGGCAATTTTTGACCCCAGAGATTAAATATTTAAAAAAACTTGGTTGAGAACAATATGATTAAGCTCTATACAGGGTTCTCCCCAGAAATTTTTGAAGGCGTAGTGGCAAATGCGCTGCCTGTTGTCTGTTAACATCTTGGTATGACTATACATAATAAAGGTGATTAAAAGTGCTTTTTAGCTTGATTATTGACATCTTGTTGTTTCATTGAGAGTTATTCTTGAATTGATTCTTCAACTTTTTAGTTATTATAAGTTGATTTATCTATTCCTAGGCTTATTTTGATACCAACCAATTGTAAAATTACTCAGCTTACTTCAACTGTCTATCCTATTTGTTGGAAAGGGCACTAAATTGTCTCATAAAAAGGATGTGAAAAGGAAAGATAATGAAAGAATATACCCAAAAGTCTCATGAGTAAAAAAAGTGTTAAGTGCTTGTCTATTAGATAGAATCAGCTTTTCATGCTTGGCCATTTTATCAAGTCTGTCCAAAAATCATATCCTTGAGGACTCTTTAAAAAAGCATGGAGTGTTGGATTGACAAAAAATGCCCTTCATCAGAAAAAAAAAGAAAATATTATCAGTAATTTCAAAAATGTATTTATAAGGTTCCTGTGTGAAATACCTGGTTTCATTTTCAAATTTTGCATCTTAGAGAGCTCCATTAGATTCTCTGTGTAAAATTTGAAATGCTCATTATTAATTTTGCCCATTCAGAATCCTTCGACTGTCTGACACTATAACTATTCTTCTAACAGTACTTTCAGCTATTTGATTTCAATAAGTTAATAAAAAATGTATAATATATCAGCAGTGTCCAACCTTAATTCTCAAATTATAACATGAAACTTGATCAAATTTATTAAACAAGTGTCTTTACTCTTCTCTTCTTTAAGTGATTTCAGCACTTTGATTTTCAAAAGAGGATTTTGTTTTCCAAATATTATAGCGTGAATGATCTTTTCCTGATTCTAAATAATTATTAAACCATTACTTTTTATAAAAAGAAATCCCTAATTGGTCTAAGGCATTCTTTTCTTGAAGTGCTTTCACCACTTTGATTTTTATTGGGGTATTATTTCTTTTTGGGTAAAAAACATGAGAGGATGAGATATTATTAGATGATTACTAAAAGTATAATAATTTTTTTCATCAAACTTTTAAAACAAATTTATTGAAAAAATGGGTTGAACAAACAAGGGTACGAATGTTTGAGATAATGCCCTCCATGTTGGATAAAAAATAATTGGACTTATTCCAGAAGATACATGTGTGTAATTATTAAACTGAGTTGAAAACAAGAGCTTAGTATAACTAGGATGGCTTCTATACAAATCTGTCTTTATTATTTTGGCAAATTCTCGTAAGGAAAAAAGATCGCGAAAAGGGTATGTTTTCAGCGATCAATGTATGAAATAAACTGACCCAATAAATCTTTCCTTAAAAAAAATAAATTTTAAACCACTGTGGCTTTAGTTTGATAGTTGTCACATCAAATAACCACATCTTTTACTTTTAACTAGACCAATCTCAGCCGAATTGACAATTTTCCGGAACCGGGTCGCCATTTTGAATTCATTGTTTACATATTGGTACCTATCATGCTTGGTGACTGATAGCGAGGTACCAGTGGGAAACGCGAGAAAAAATCGATAATCACCAATTAGTAAGAGTGTAAGGGTCTTATCAATAGAGATGTTATGCAATTCGTGGTATACAACATTATAGATAAAGAGCCTGTCGTGTCCGCGCTTCTGCAGCCAATTTTAATGGTTTGCTTTACCCTTTCTTCTGCTTGAATTTAAGCCGTATCGGTGACCAAATCTAAGCGTATCGGCGATCTGAAGGCGTATCGGCAAACTCTCTTAATTAATGAAGGCGTATCGGGGCCGATACGCCATAATGGCCTGGGGAGAACCCTGCTATATAAATATAAATATAAATGCCTTTGGCCTTGTAGTCTGTTAAAAAAAGACAACAAAGATTTTCTAAAATTTCCCATTTTCATAATTATGCCGCAGTTACAAGAGTTCACGGAATTAAATTCTTTTAACAACTTTTGAAGATCTTCACCTATAAAACATCCCTGCAAAGTTTCAGCTTGATTGGCCTACTTGTTAAGGGGGAGAAAATTTTTAAAGAATTTTACAGATTTACTAAAGATTCCCATTTTCACATGCCGCGGCAACCAGAGTTTTTGACGTAATTAAATTCTTTTAACATCTTTTGTAGAACTTCACCCAAGGAACATCTCTGCTAAGTTTCAGCTTGATTGGCCTACTGGTTAAGAAGGAGAAAATTTTTAAAGATTTTTACAGATTTACTTAAGATTCCCATTTTCACATGCCGCGGCAACCTAAGTTTTTGACGGAATTAAATTCTTTTAACATCTTTTGTAGAACTTCACCCAAGGAACATCCCTGCAAAGTTTCAGCTTGATTGGCCTACTTGTTAAGGGGGAGAAAATTTTTAAAGATTTTTACAGATTTACTAAAGATTCCCATTTTCACATGCCGCGGCAACCAGAGTTTATGACGGAATTAAATTCTTTTAACAACTCTTGTAGAACTTCACCCAAGGACAATCCCTGCAAAGTTTCAGCTTGATTGGCCTACTAGTTTAGGAGGAGAAAATTTTTAAAGATTTTTACAGATTTATTTAAGATTCCCATTTTCACATGCCGCGGCAACCAAAGTTTTTGACGGAATTAAATTCTTTTAACAACTTTTGTAGAACTTCAACCAAGGAACATCCCTGCAAAGTTTCAGCTTGATTGGCCTACTAGTTTAGGAGGAGAAGATTTTTAAAGAAATTGTGGACGGACGGACAGACGGACGGACGGACAGACGGAGGGACGGACGACGGACAACGACCGATCACAATAGCTCACCTCGCACTTTGTGCTCAGGTGAGCTAAAAATCTTTATTTCATTATTTGAAGCACAACAAAAAACATGTGGAGGGTTAAATGCAATAATGGCCTTAGTGTCTATACATTGTAAAGACACCTAGAACAGTATCACAGTTAACCCATTCCCATACATTGACGCTTTTAGACGCCTCTCAATATGAAAGCTTTGGAAAACTTTGTGGAGAATGAAGAAATTGCTTGTTACAAGCAATTTCTTCATTATCCATAATGTTTTCTACCCAAAAAGACAAAGAATTTGAAGATTTCATTAACTTAAAATTGTTTGTGCAACTTCTTTGAATTTGGACCGGTCTATAATTTTATCGTGTAGGAATGGGTTAACCCTTGAAATTATTGTCTATCTACAGGTTGTTGTTTCCCCCCCTTTTCTCAATTCATTAATTATTTTACAGATAGAAATAATCTGATCAGATGCATGGAAAATAGGAACTGTGTAAGCAAACTAGAGACTTGAGCTCCTGTAAATCAATTAGGCCATTACAAGATGACAATAATTCTAGTCTGGTAGAAATTGAAAGAAGTTACAGTTGTTTCAAAGGCCATATAAATTGAAAAATTAATATCAGATATAGAATGTGAGAAAAGACAAAATTGCTTGTTACAAGTGATTCCTTCTTTTCCCATTATTTTTCCATAATAAAATGTTTGGGGATGTATAAATGACATAACCCATTCCCATACAATGACGCTTTTTAACACCCTCAGGGGGGAAAAAGCTCAGGAAAATATTTTGGAAAATGAAAAAATTTCTGCATTATCCAAAATGATTTCTTCCCCAAAAGTTAATCAACTTGTAAATGTCATCAACAATATCTTTTAATTTGGGCCAGTCTAAAAAACTGTGGTCTGGTAATGGGTTAAGATCTAGATTTTGATAGAGCTAGCTAATTTGAATTTTGGAACCAGTTAACAGTTTCGTTACCCAGTAAAACATTGGCCTCAATACCAGTAATTTGTTATGTGGGTATCACTAGGTCAGACAATATTTTTTTTTTCTTATTCAACCCATTACCATATAACAAAATTTTAGACACGTCCAAATTAAAAGAGGATGAAGACAATAATATTACAAACTATTAAATTTCATTATCTATCTGGGTAGAATGCATCTTAATCAAAAAGAAGTTGAGGGCAACAATTTCAACCTTATGAAAGTTGGAGTTTCTTTGTCTAACTAGGTAGATTACTTTGTTTGAAGTGAAGAAATTGCTTTTAAGCAATTTCTTTGTTTTCCCAAGCTTTTTGTTGAGGATCATAAAACATAAGATTGTGTGGGACAGAAGTAAGGTTTAGCACAATTACCTGTATTGCTTGATTTGTCATCTGTGCTATCTTGTCCACCAGAGAAGTCAGTTTGTGGGCTCGGTCAGCAGGTGTGAGGTCTGGTCTGTATGCACTGGACAGTCTGTATCGTACAGCGAGGTACATCGTGTAGGTAGTGGACAGTTTAAAATGAGTGGCAGACACATTGGTCTCTAATATCACAGATCGAAGGAAATCATTCTCTCCTGTAAGGTAAACAGATGACTACAATGGTAAATCTCTAAACAAGGTAAAATCATGGTATCATAAAATTGGTTCATTATTTCTCCCATTGATAAAATGAAAGAACTTCTTATTCAAGCTACATCTTAGCCCATTTGACAAAAAATTTAGACTAATCCAAATTTAAGGAGTTTCAGACGCTATTTTAAAGTTGATGAGATTTTAGATTTTTTCAACTTTTTCCTAGGGCCATTCAAAAGCGTCACTGCGTGGGAATGGATTAACCCATTAACAGACAGCAAGATTTTAGGCTGGTCAAAATTCAAAGACTTGTCAAACTTTCTTGGTAGAAAACATTGTGAAATTGAAGAAATTGCTTGTTGCAAACAATTTCTTCATTTTCCACAATGTTTTCCAACACTTTTTTTCTGTAGGGGCATCAATGGTTTTCACTTCCTGGGAATGGGTGAACTCTACATGAACTCCTATCTAGTAGCCATTGAATTTAAATATACAAAATGAAACTTTTGGTAATATCAATTATCAGACATGACAAATGCTGTAAAATCTGTGAAACCTATTAATAGAATACTGTTTTACCTGCGTATATATGACCATAATAGTGTGTAGTTTAACCCTTGTCATGCTGAACCCGGAATATTCCGGTCTCAGCAGTAGGTGTAGACTAAGATCAGACTGCACTTATGTGCAGGCTGATCTTAGTCTACACCTCCTGCTTGTACTTTTCCTGCCAGAGTTGTTTATGACGTTGATTTCTTAAAGAAATATTGATTTTTTGAACAACAAGTTCTCTCAGTGCTTTCAGCCCTTTGATTTGACAGTATTTCAGCAAAGGTTAATTGAAAGTTTCATTAAGGATACTTAACCCTTTTTATGCTGAAAAACCCTTTTATGAACGTATATTTAAGTAAACAACCTAAAAGCTCAGGAAGCACTGGTTGTAGGTCAAAATTTGTTTTGAAAATTAATTTCATAAACAACTCTGGTGGCAAACAGGAGGTATAGGCTTGGATCAGATTGCATTTATGTGAGGTAAGGAAAAACAGGAATAGTATTGGCTCATCATCACAGTGGTTAAAAAGTTTAAGAGATGATCTCACAGCTCAAAGATTTTATACTCTTTCAACAAAATGTATAATTATTTAACTTGGTACCAAGCAGTATTTCAAAATCATTACTACAATTGCCTATAATAGCAAGATAAAGGTACAGTTAAAATGGGACTGAAATGTCGTAACTACAACTTCTTTCATACAGAAAGTTTGGATCTGGGATCTTAATTTATTAGAATTGATGAAAAAAGGCATACAGCAGTGTTAAAAAACTTTTCAAATTTGTGAAAACATGTCACAAAATTTCCTAAGTACACAGTATGTCCTATATTTATACTATTTGTTACAGACCCATGTAGAAAAACAAGATGGCTGTCTGAAAATATACATGTATTATGTGTTCTGAAATGGCTTGACCTTTTTTGCAAGTAGCTTTTCTTACCTTTCACCCTCATGAGACAGAAGACCTAACCAAAAGACAACTATTGATTTGAATTAAATTGTATCTATTGTTACATTTCTTGTAGATTGATGGCATAGGTGGGGAATTAAAACACAGTTAACCCTTAGTCATGCAAAACTCATAATATTTCTGCTTTGGCAGGAGTTGTAGGCTAACATCGGCCTGCACATTTATGCAGTCTGATCTTAGTCTACAGCACCTGTTTGACATATATAGACAGAATTGTTTACCAAATTGATCAACAAAAGAAATTATGACAAAAACTTATGGCCTTTTGGAGCTTTCAGCTCTTTGATTTTGATGCAATACAAAATGAAGAATTTATGCAGCATGACAAAAGATTCTGTAGGGTGAATGTTTCCTTCACATACGAAATTAACCTTCTTACTACTACAACCTTCAAAATTTATGAATAAAGGGATTAAACTTCTTCTAGTTCTTGTAATACTATGATTATCTCCCCTATACTACACTTACTCTCATCTCGAAACTCCAAACTTGCTGGGAGAGCATCATCAAATCTTGGCCCATTTGGACGCCCAGCATCTCTTGGTGATCTGCAAAAGAGACATAGAATTTTATCACTTTATCTAACCAATTACCATGCAACAAAAATTTACACTGACCTGAAATGAAAGATTGAAGATGTTCCAGACGGCAATTTCAAGTCGATGAATTTTGAAACATCTGTGGGAAATGAAGGAATAGCTTTTAATTTTTTTCAAGACTGGTTCATAATGAAAAACCTTGCAGACGACAATTTTAAGGTGATAAGATTTAAACAATCTTTGCCTTTCTTGGAAGAAAAACACGTGGAAAGATGAAGAATTTTCTTGTTATATAATTGTTTTTCTAGCCATTTTTCTTTAGGAGTGTAAAATGTGGAAATGGTTTGGTTTATTCACAATAAAATATCTTAATCATTTAAGATAACAAATGAAGAAAAATGCTGAAATATCAAAAAGCCTATACAAATTTCAATGTCAACATGCTGCAGGAAAATTGTTAGAGCAGTTAGAACGTTTATGTACTGGCTTGTCAATAGACTGATAATAAGCTATGTTACCATTAGACTGTATTTAGTTCAACCTACCCTCTTGACATCTCATCAAAACTACTGCCATGAGCACTGCTGGGTACACTCTGCCTGCTGCCCTGTCTCTGTGGCTGGGGAGGACGCCCATCATTCACTGTCTCTACACTCCCATCCATGTCAAAGTTTGTTTCTGCAGGTCTTTGTTGATTGGGTGGTGCACTCTGTTTCTGTATTGCTTCAGGAATGTTCTGGCCTTTTCTTTGTTTCTAAAACATGAAGTTAGGGATTAGAGAAAAACTACTTCAGATGCAAAAATAATAACAGTTATGACACTGTAAATACCTATGCTAAACTTTATGAAATGTTCTAGTAGTCATATCATTCACATTTTTCAAAGGCATTTCCTATGTTAGTCTTATAAAGTGACAGTCCCATTCAATGTCTATTTCATTCAATAACTGACAAATATTTCAAATACTAGTACTTATTTGTTCAAATTCTTTAATTACTTTTTCTCTGCTTGTATCTTTTTTCAAATTTTTTACTCTTTCAACGTATAAACCATGCATCATTTTGTAAACATTTATTCTTGCAACATGCAGGTCTTTCAATTTTATACTAGGGTTTGAAATACTGTACACATAACAAGAGGACCATGATGGTCATAAATCCCTCACCTGATTCATCTGCTATTTAAAGTAATTTTTGGTATAAAGAAGATGCAACTGGAGCCAAATAAGTTTAACAGTAAGATTTGGAACCGTTTTTGACCCCATGGGAATAACTTTTAGACATTTAGTAAAAAAACTATCTGGTTATGGTACATAACAAATATGAATGCCTAATAGTTTAGGAGGAGATGACTTTTGAACTTGCTGTAATAAGTGTTTTCGGAAACTTTGGACCTCTGGGGCAGGGCCATGCTTTATCCCAGGGCTATAAGTTTAGCAAACACTGTAGAGAATCATCTAGTTATGTTATATACCAAACATGAATGCCTTAGACTTTGGAAGGGGACAACTTTTGAACATGGAAATAAGGAAGTCTTTTGAAATTGCTCTAATTAAGCATTTTCCTAAACATTGATCTGCTGGGATGGGGCCATTTTTGAGCCCAGGGATACAATTTCCGCAAATTTTGTAGAGTACCATATGGTAATGCTGTATAAGAAATATGAATGCCCTTGACCTTGTAGTTTCTGAAGAAAAAAAAATAATAAAAGATTGACTAAAATGTCCAATTTTCGAATGCCATGGCAACAAGAGTTATTCATGGAATTTAATTCTTTTAACAACATTCCTGTAAAGTTTCAGCTAGATCAGCCTACTGGTTTATTTACAGAAATTGTGGACAGACAGATGAACAGTCACAGATCACAATAGCTCCCTTTGCACTTTGTACTAAGGTGAGCTAAAAGGGTATTTAATTAGAGTATGGCTATAATTGCATACACCACTACTACTATGAGAGCTAGATTCACAAACTGATGTTTTTGGCCCTGTTACAAATTTTGAATGAATTATTATCATGCATTTGTATTAGGTCTATACATTGTAAAACTCATATCAACGATTTCAAATTCTCCATGTGTTGCCACGGCAAACATAAATAATATCTATAAAAATTTGACCACTTTTAGCAAAATTTGATGTAAAATAGCTTATGAGTATATATTTCTTATTTTACTGCCATAAAACTTATTCTCCATTACAACAACATAATTTATATCTTATTAAGATACCTTGCAGATGTTGCCATGGTAACTACAGTCATTCTTATGAAATGTAATTGATTCAATTTAGTAATTTATTTGGTAAATTTACCATAAATGTATAAATCTTTATTGCCCCTTTAGACTTATAACACTTAAAATAGCTACTTGTAAATGCATGCAAGCCTCATAACCAAGTTAACTTAGTGAAATTTCATAACGTGTTTGGTTGAGTTGGTAATGAGGTTTAGGATATGCTTAAGAAATTTACACACACAGTCATATTTGAATGGTTTAGTTTCACTTTTCAACTGCAAAATTGATCTGAATACAGTCATCTTCAATACTTCTTACTCTTCTGGATTCATTAACCCTTTCCTGTTTTTTGAAATTTCATACCGGTCCAAGTTGAAAGAGGTTACCACAAGGAAAATTAGATACAATTTGAAATGAAACCATCTTATGTGGTAGAAAATATTGTGGGAAAAGGAGAAATTGCTTGTTACAAGCAATTTCTCTTTTTTCCACAATGTTTTCTCAAGTATAAAATTGCAGGGACGTAAAATCCCGGGTTGGTACAGGAAAGGGTTAAAAAGATAGCCTAGTTTTGTAGCCCATTCAATTCTATTGAAGAATATGAATGGAAAGGTCTAGATCAGTTCAGTTTTTATGTTCTCTAAACATTTTTTGTAATCACTTTGTTTTTCTATGTTTATTGTTGTTTTTCTTCTACTTCTTTGACTTTGACTTATTATGTGTGTGTGGGGGGGGGGGGGGGTCCCAGAATCTTATCTGAAGACTAATGAGCTTAAAAATGCTTCTTTAGACTTTGAACTATGTTAAACTACTTTCTATCTATATATTAGAAATTGAATTGCAATTTTCAATATGGCCACTTATTTCAAGATAGCCAACATGAAAGGAAATATTGGTCAAGCCTGGATCTAAGCCTCTATTTGACAGAATTTCTGTAAATCTGGTGGATATGTTAAGATTCAATCATAAATCAATTTCCTTCATAAAGATTTTCAAAATGACCACAAGTTTCAAAATAACTGGCAACAAAAGAAATATTGGTTGGGCTTATATCATGGACAATTCATGTCAGAATTTCATGAAATTTGTTGAGATTTTTAGTATCACTAACAAAGAAAATTTTCTAAATGGATTACAATTTAAAACGGGTCAATATTAAAGCAACATTGGTTTGGCTAAAATCTTGGACACTTAATTAATAACAAGCAATTTTCCCTTTTCCCACAAACTTTTCCAAGGTAGTATTTCTTCAGGGCATCAGAAAGTTCTATTGTGTGGTAATGGGTTAATTGTTTAAATAAATCTAAGTGTAAATATTTGTCAAACAAAAAATAAACTAGAATTAATGAAAAGTGGACTAATACCCTCCATTAGAACTTTTTCACTTGAGTAGAACAGTTGACCTTTGACCTTCATTACCCACAAACAATAGGGTATCTCCTTGAGTCATGATCAAATGACTAATGAGTAAGAGTACAGAAATTGTTTTCAATCAAAGTTCAAATGTGACTTTGACCAAATTCCTTGGTTCATTTGCAACAAATGTATCAAGTTTAACCCATTCCAACTCAAGCCCTCCTTTTTACACTCCTCAAGAAAAAAGCTTTGGAAAACATTGTGGAAAATGAAGAAATTGCTTGTATCAAGCAATTTCTTCATTATCCACTATGTTTTCTACCCCAAAATACTGGCAAATTTCAAATTCCAACAAATTTATCTGCAGCTTCTTTCAATTTGGACCAGTCTAAAATTTTCTTGTGTTGGAATGGGTTAAAGGTTGTTGGTCCTTCAGTAAAGAGTACAGAAATGAAAAAGTCTATGGACGGAAGGATTGACAAACGAACAGGCAAACAGACATTGTGAAATCAATCCCCTCTATTTTGTAGGTGGTCGGTATAATCTAGGATATCTGCCTTGATCTACAAATCTGGATACAATACAATGTATGACTCACCTCCTCCCATGAAGGATCAAAGAATCGAAATATATTATTCTTGCCGAATCTCACGGTCATTCCATGTTGAAGAAGACTTGTTTCTGACACCCTTTGATCATTAACATAGACTTCAGCATCAGGATTGGTGGGTGTCACAGTGACAATACCACTGGTATGAGCTATAACACAATGTCTGGGCTGGATGTTAGGACCTCCCAGCTGTCAACAAGATAAAAGGATATGGATTTGTTGGCATCAAAGCCTCTTAACCCTTATCATGCTTAACCCAGAATATTCCTGTTTGGGCAGGTGGTGTAGACATAGATCAGCCTGCATATATGTGCAGTCAGATATTAGTCTACCCACCTGTTTGACCCAATGAAGTATGTGTTGTTTATAACATTAATCTTCAAAAGATACACCTAAACATAAACTGGTATTTCCAGTGCATTCAGCCCTTTGATTTTAATGCATGTCCAAACAGGATTTTAATCAGCGTAAAAATGCTTTTATAACAAAATTGTGTAGCTCTTTTAAGAAATCACTATTACAATATATCTTAACCCATTCCCAAACAATCCCTTCTTTTTTAAGCCACTGGAGATAAAAAATTTTGGAAACACATTTCAGAAAATAAAGAAATTGTTACAAGCAATTTCTTCATTATCCACAGTGTTTTCTATATAAAAAAAAGTCTAAAAAAATCTAAAAATCCATCAACTTGAAATTGTTGTCTGCAGTTTCTTTCAACTTGGACCAGTCTTAAATTTGGTTGTGTGGTCTAAAATTATATATGCAATTTAGAAAAGCAACAGCTGAAGTGAACAAGGATGGGGTTGTAAAGTGATTTTACCATCATTATCTCACAATTTTATTACAACTACCTGTCACAATAGTGTGTCAAATTGATATACATATCCTCTAATTTAAACCATTACCACACAATCTTACATTTTTACATGCTGAAAATAGAGATGGAAAAAAAATATAAGAAGAGGAGAAATTGCCTGTAACGTGTAATATCATTTTTTGCTCCTCTTGTTATCCCCTCAAGATTATATTCATTTTTTTGTTTTTTCACTTTTGAGTGCTGTCTTCAACCTCTTTCAATTTTGATCAGTCAAAATTTTGTCCATGTAGTAATTGGTTAAAAAACAAACATCAATGCATATCTCTCCCAATGGGATTCAGCTTGAATTATATTAAGTCTTTATAGGTAAAAACAAAATGAACAAGATGTGTTTGTGAAACACAATGCCCCCACAACAGGACTAAACGTTTGACAATGGTATGTGACCTTGACCTCATCACATGACCTTGATCTTGACAAGAAGAGATGCGTATTGTGGAGATGTACCATCATGCCAAATATGAGTATTGTGTCTTGAACAGGCTGGTAGTAATTTGCAATGTTAAGTTTTTGGTTAAGTTTTGCAGACAGACAGAGACCGAAATACAGAAAGACTGAATGATGGACAAACAGATAACGGTCAAACAATATGCCCTCGATCTTTCAATGTGGGGGCATAGAATACTTAGGATTGTATGGGATTCCAACGAGAACCCACAAAATATGGCTTGCAAAAGAAATAACTGATTAGGACTGCCATCACTCCCCAATGTCTGGAGTTTTTGTGGACCAAACAATTCACGGTTCAATGGCCACCCACAAATCAGTTGTCTGATATATAGACCAATGATAGTTTGTGTAATTGATGGTCAGGAATATGTTGGTTAGTAGCATTAATAAGCTATTTATGCCATTTATGTCGCCAGACCAACAGAATGCCTGTTGATGGTGAGCATTCTTTTCCGGTATAAATGAACCATTCGCTTGGTTGGTTTGATTTTTTTTATTGACTGATGCAATTATTGAATACTTTTACCTGTAAATGCTGTCCACTAGTAGACATGGATTTGTCTCGCCCAACCTCTGTCACATCAAGCACCAGTCTGTGTACTTTACCCTTCAAGTTCTCCGTACCATCTGAAAATAAGTTATGACTCATCAGAGAGCTAGCACAAAAAATTGTACACATGAAATCAACAACATATAGCCTGGATAAAATCTTAAGCACTTATTCTGTAATAAGAATATGGCAAAAGTGAACTAAAATGAGTCATAGACATATATGCCTCCATTTAAGCACTTGTCACATGACTTCAAGTTGTGACGGTGAACTTTGGAGTGTTCAACAGAACTTTACACATTACACTCTAGTACTTATTAAGGGGGACAGCTGTGCCATGTTATTTTGAAATCCATCTATTAACCCTTGTCATGCTGAACCCGGGATATTTCGGTTTTGAAAGGAGGTGTAGACCAAGATCAGCCTGCACATAAGTGCAGTCTGATCTTGGTCTGCACCTCCTGCTTGTACTTTTCCTACCAGGTTTTTTTATGAAATCTGATTTCTAAAAGAAAAATTGATTTTTGAACAACAGGTTCTATCAATCCTTTCATCCCTTTGATTCTACAAAATACAAGGAGGTGATTTAGCATGACAAGGGTTAATGCAGAAGATATGCTCAAGACATGAATTTGACACTCTCACACTCCTGCATTCACTCACACAGGTACAGAGGTAACTCTATGTGCCTGTTACCATTTCAGTTTGGTTTGTTTGAATGGGGTTTTACATCGCTTTCAACAATCTTTCAGCTATATCACAGCGACTGGAGTACCTAACAATGGAATCCTGGTATTTCTCACACCAGTACTACCATTATATCTTTTCCTAGCCTCCAGCTGCTATCCCACATAGGTCTTAGATTATCGCACCATTGGTGAGAGACAAATAGTGGGAAAGGACGAGTGCCACAATTGGGGATTGAACCCTGGACCTCTAGAGTGACAGTCTGACGTGCTACCAACTACACTATGACATCTGCTCCATTTCAGCTTAGACCAGTATGAAATTTTTGTCACCTGGTATAATTTCATCTAGATTTTTTTCCTGCTAACTAAGCTTCCTACATCAGGGAGAAAATACACTTACCTATATTAAGTTCCACAAGAAAAGGTAGTTTATTAGGAGGTGTGGAGGACAAGTTAGGGTCCTTGGTTGATCTTAGGTCCTCATGGGATACAGCTCGTGGGCGTTTATTTTTTGGTTTTATCATGTCCATGTTCTTCCTCTTCAACTGAAACATCAGCATCCCTGAAACAGAAACAAGAAATGGCCCATCGTCAGATTTACAGATACACCGCTTGAGAACTAAGTTAGTACTTCTGCCATGTTACAATCATAAAGTGCATCTGCACAATACCTGTTACATCAATGAAGTGCACTTGACAGATGGTAATTTTGCTAGAGATTCTGCAAAAAAAAATCTATATAGAAGGAACTTGGGCTTCATGCAGAAACATCTTTCGTAACCTAATTCTTGGAGAGTGAGATAGAGCAGATATATAGTATCTTCAATGAGTTTTTCTTTAAGGCAAGATGGTCTTAACTGTGTCAGGAATAGAAGTAAGAAAGTAAGTAAGTAAGTCATGGTTGTGAAAGAAAGATTTTTTTTGTCCAAAATTCTACTTTTCAATGGTACAAAAGTTCTCATCAATCCTACCCATTTTACATGCACCATTAATCCATTACAAGACAACAAAATTCTACAGTGGTCCAAATTAGAAGGAATAATTTAGAGATTCTGAAATTTTAGATTTTTTCAACCTATTGGGTAGAAAACAGTGTGGGAAAAAATGCATGTTGCAAATAATTTCTTCATTTAGCTCAATATTTTCCTTTTTTCTTGAAGGGGTGTCAAATTTTAATAGCATCCTTGTGTGGGAATGGGTTATGGACAGGGTCCCTCAGCTACACATGCAGTCATCCAATAATCAAAAGTTGTTATAGAGTTTTAAAATTCTGAAATGCCACCACAACATGACATACTTTGTTATTACAACATGCACATGGTAAAGTAAATATATTTGAATTGTAACTAATGTTAAGATTTACATAACTCTCCTGATGCTTATCTAAATTTGTACCGGCTTGTTTGTAGCGTTAAATCCTGTGTGTGTTTCTGCTAAGAGAAATGACAAACCCTAAATTGCAGTGGTATCTCAGTGTAAAGTGGAGACCAAAGTATGGGAAGTGTAATTTCAAAAGAGGTAGCTTTTACAAATCCTTCGAGAAATACAAACTTTGAAGAAACATTGTGTTAAATGAACAATTTGCCAATTACAATGCTTTTTACCCTAAAAAAGATTTTTACCCTAAAAACAAAGGGTTTTTTAAATTCCTTTAGCTGAAAATTGATTCTGCAACTTCATCTATGTGGACCAGTCTTTACAAACCTATTACCAGGCGGTAAAATTTTAGATAAATCCAAATTGAAAGGAGTTGTGTATTGTAATTAAAAGGGTACTAAATTTCAAATTTCTCTACTCTCTGGGCTGAAAATATTGTGTAAAATGAAGAAAATGCTTGGTTCAAGCAATTTCTTCATTTCACATAATGCTTTCCTAATTATTTTCCTTGAGGGGTGTCAAAAAGCGTCATTATGTGGGAATGGATTAAACTTTACCACAGTTCATCATGATATGTGTTTCTCACGTCTAATGAATATTTCTTGTGTGGAAATGGCTCTTCACAAACTTCTCTCTTTTCACATTATTTTCTTTTCCTGCCGATTCTTAAATTTAGTAGTAACCAATTTTTTTCTAGTCTGGCAATGTAAACCAGTCACTTCACTTTTTTTATCATCATTACAGCTACAGAAGTGTGATAATTCATTCAGTGAGATCTTGACATTTCCAGTCTAACCAAAATGTCAAAGACTACATGCCTTGCCAAAACAATTTTGACATGTATTCAAAATGCACTGTAAATATTCTTTTAGGGATCACTACCTCAATAAATAAACACAACCCATTATCAGATGACAACATTTTGGACTGGTCTAAAGAAGTTTTTAGTCCATTTAATTATGAAAAAAATGTGGGTAAAACAAGAGGGCCAGAATGGCCCTAAAATCGCTCACCTGACTAATGTAAGATGATTCAAAATTGAAATTGGCCCAATGGTTACTGAGGAGAAGATGTTTAAAGATTTCAAAGTCAAAAACTGCCCTACCCTTCCAAGCCCTTATTTGGTCATCAATCAAAATTCAAGAACAACTTTTGAAAAGGGTCACTCAATGAACATTCATACCAAATTTGGTTGAAATTGGCCCAATAGTTACTGAGGAGACGATGTTTAAAGATTTCAAAGTTAAAAAAACTGCCACGCCCATATTTGGGCGTGAAACAAAATTCTGCCGAACAACTTTTGAAAAGGGTCACCCAAGGAACATTCATACCAAATTTGGTTGTAATTGGCCCAATAGTTACTGAGAAGAAGATGTTTAAAGATTTCAAAGTCAAAAACTGCCACGCCCATATTTGGGCGTGAAACGAAATACTGCCGAACAACTTTTGAAAAGGGTCACCCAAGGAACATTCATACCAAGTTTGGTTGAAATTGGCCCAATGGTTCCTGAGGTGTAGATGTTTAAAGATTTCAAAGTCAAAAACTGCCACGACCGGCCAGCTCATATTTGGGCATAAATCAAAATTCTGCGAACAACTTTTAAAAAGGGTCATCCAAGGAACATTCATGCCAAGTTTGGTTGAAATTGGCCCAATGGTTACTGAGGAGAAGATGTTTAAAGATTTCTAAGTCAAAAACTGCCACGCCTTGCCACGCCCATATTTGGGCATAAATCAAAATTCCACGAACAAATTTGAAAAGGGTCACCTAAGGAACATTCATACCAAATTTGGTTGAAATTGGCCCAATGGTTACTGAGGAGAAGATGTTTAAAGATTCCTAAGTCAAAAACTACCACGCCCTGCCACGCCCATATTTGGGCATAAATCAAAATTCCACGAACAACTTTTGAAAAGGGTGACCCAAGGAACATTCATACCAAATTTGGTTGAAATTTGCCCAATGGTTACTGAGGAGAAGATGTTTAAAGATTTCTAAGTTAAAAACTGCCACGCCCTGCCACGCCCATATTTGGGGGTCAATCAAAAATCCGCGAACAACTTTTGAGAAGGGTTACCCAAGGAACATTCCTACCAAGTTTGGTTGAATTCCGCCCAATGGTTACTGAGGAGAAGATGTTTAAAGAATTGTTGACGACTTCCGACGCACGACAGACAAAAGGTGATACCAAAAGCTCACCTTGAGCACGTTGTGCTCAGGTGAGCTAAAAACATGGGAAATCAAGAAAATAATTGATGAAAGCAATTTCTTCATTTTCCACCATATTTTCTTTGTTGTTTTTTTCTTGGGGGTATGTAGAAAAGAGGAATGTGTGGGAATGGGATTATATCATTACTCTCTGCAGGCTGATTCTAGAATATTAATTCAAAGGCTGCTTTGACAAGGACAAGCCAGCACAAGTATCCAGTCTAATCCTTATCTACCTTCTGCTTTTAGCATACTTATCCTTCTCCAACAGTATAAATAATGGTCATAATAATGAACTTCAATAAACAGTACAGAATCATAATCAATAAAACAGGGGTAGTAAATGGGGTCGTATTTGAGATACATACCTCTACTAGGAGGGTGCTGCATGGCAATGGCTAAAGGACACTCTTCTTCATCCATGATTCTTTCATCTCCTATGGTCCCACCATGGTACTCCCTCTCTCCAGGAGGCACCAGAACCTAACAAAGTAAACAAAATAGTTATTCAAAACATTATTCCATATACCTCTACTTGATAGACAGACACCAGTAAAACAATATGTCCCTGATCTATCTATGCAAGGGTATAACAAGAGCACTGCCTAAGGTTGCCTATACTCTGCTGTTGGGTGCTGAATAGTGGACAAAACGCATTTAAACTTATCCCTCTTAATAGTTTAGTTGCTCTTTTGATAGTGAGCAAGTGTGCTAAGTTTCAAGTGAATGCCTTTAGTAGAACCAGAGATATCACAAAATGTCAAATTTTTCGCACGATGACAATGACAACAACAACAACGGCGATGACAACACCAAGATTAAAGCAATAACTCCGGTTTTATCTAAAATCAGCCTAGCTATAATATGATGGTAAAATGTTTCAATTATCATTTTAACAGAAATGGTTTCATGATAACAAGCACTTCAAGTACAATATATATTCAGAAAGTACTTTTATAGTGATTTTTTTCCCCAACAGACCTAGATCTTTATAACCAAAATGATAACACTTAGGAATCAAGAGGACCATGATGGTCCTAAATTGCTTACCTGAATTATCTGCTAATTAAAGTACCTCTTTTTAAAAAAAAAATCAACTGGAGCTAAATAATCATAACAAGTTTCATGAAGATTGGGCCGCTAGGATATAAACAAGGAAATTGTCTCTAAGGTCCCTTTTTCCAGAACCTTCCTATTTTAGATAGGGTTAATCGTTATGACCTAACAACCATTCTGACAAAAATTTTAAAAGATTGGGCCAAAACTGTGGCTTCTACAGTGTATACAAAGAAAATGTCAATAATGCCCCTTTTCTTGTTTTCGTATAGAACCAAAATATTATCAAAAGGTTCCATCCTGATGACCTAACAATTATTCTGGTCAGGTTTTATGAAGATTGAGCCATAACAGAGGCCTCTAGAGTGTAAACAAAGCATTTGTCACTTAGGCCCCTTTTCGAGTGGTTTATCCTTATGACATATCAATCACTCTGTAAACCAAGTTTCATGAAGATTGACCAAATATTGTGGCCTCTGGAGTCTAAATAAACACCTTGTCACTAAGGCCTTTTTTTTATTTTCCAATGGAATCTTCCAATAATCATTAGGGTTTATCCTTATCACCTAACAAATATTTTAACCAAGTTTCATGTAGATTGAGGCAAAAAAGGGGCCTCTAGAGTACAAAAACTTAAATTATTGATTTTGCACAAAGCATGATGGGTGATGAACGACAGACATTGAAGAATCACAAAAGTTCACCTTGAGCACATTGCTCAGGCAAGCAAAAAAAAAGTGGGAAAAAAGAATTTTGTTATTGCAATCAGTTTCTTACTTCACAAAAATTAGGTACGGATTTTGTGATTCAACTACACTTTGATATTTCTTCTTTGAATAGGGACTAGTTGTCTAGTAATGACTTGATCACACTAATGTATGAATACACAAAGTGGTCATTAGTTTATTTGAGGTTTGAGGCTCACATCTCAATGAAAACAAAAATCATTCTCTTTGCTTCTTATGATTTAATATCATCAAGCAAAACAAAGCAAATGTTTTACTAGTTTTGAGTTGAACTTTGTGCACATGCATGCAAAATAGTTGCATGTTCAAAATTTTGTTCATGGAAGTATGAAAAGAAAATTCTAGCCAATCAAAATGTTTGAATCTTGATAAATGACAGTAAAATTAAATCCTTTTAACCCTTGTCAGGCTGAATAAAATCCGTTTTAGAATTGCACTAAAATCAAAGGACTGAAATCACTGGAAGCAATTATCACAGGTCAATATTTCATTTGAAAACTGAATTCATAAACAATTCTGGTTTGAACTGGACAGGCAGCTGGTGTAGTCTGAGATTTCAGAATGCACATATGTGCAGGCTGATTTTTGTCTATACCTCCTGCCAAAACAGGAATATTCAGAGTTCGTCATGACAAGGGTTAACACCAAATGTTTTTTGTTTCTACCTCAACAAGTACAAACTGTGTGGTATCCTCTGTATCCACCCCATATTTCTCCATGGCTTCCTTGATGACATGTTTGACCGTATCAGCAGTGGATAGGAGTAAGGTTTTATATGGAATGTCTGGTTTCAAAGTCTCACCATATATCTTCAGTGTACCTCCTGAAATTATATCAATGGTAGAGCTCTAGATAAGAAGGGGTAACAGCATCTAAAATTCTTACTTCTCAATAAAACCCTATGTTGTGGGTACTTGAATCGTCTTGATGTGCAACTTCTTTGATTTTGGACAAAAAGTGTAAAATTTTTTTCTTTGAAAATGAGTTAAGCCTTTACTCTTTTATTTCAAAATTCTTGACTTCTGAACTAAGTGTATTTCAAAAATATATCTATATGATAAAATATATTGTAAGAAAAGATAAAATTGCTTGTAACAAGTAATTTCTTCTTTTTCCACAATGTTTTCTCAAGTATAATATTACAGGGACACAAAAATCAGGAAAGGGCTAACCCTGTCTGGTAAATTCAGCAGTTTAAATTGTGGAAGTAGCAAGAATTTCATTGTCAGGTAAATGGCTATGTCCATGTTCCATTACTGGACTGTGATTGATCCTTTGAAAATGATATAGACATTTATCAAAAACTTTTCTGAGATGCTCTACAATTTGATACAATTTTGACGGGTTAATTGTTTTGTCACAATAATAACAAGGAAATGTTTAGAGAGAGTACCTCATCATTGGCTACTAAGAGCTCTGATGAATTTCTTTATAAAAGACAACAAGATCAAAATAGTTTAACCCAGGAGTTGCAGGCGACAATTTAAAGTTAATGAATTTTTAGATTTTTTCAACTTATAAAGTAGTAAACATTGTGTAAAATGAAAACATTGCTTGTTACAAGCAATTTCTTCATTTTACACAATTTTTTCTCAAATGTTTTTCTTGCGGGGCGTCCAAAAGCTTCACTGGTTGGGAATGGGTTAAGGTAATATATATTGGTATTACTTGAACAAGAGTTATGAGTGACAATACAAATCCTATTATGACCTCAACCATATTAACCCTTTACTGATTTTATTATTTTTTTTCAGACTTGTACAAATTCCAAGGGGTAGCAGACGACATTATTAGGTTTGTACAATTTAAAAGGTAGCCATTCTATATGATAGAAAATATTGTGGAAAAAGAAGAAATTGCTTGTCACAAGCGATTTATTCTTTTTCCACAATATTTTCTCAAGTATAATAAATGGGACAAAAATTAGGGATTGTACAGGAAAGGGTTAAAGGATGGGTATAACAACCCAACTATGACCAACTATGCTCCCCCTCATTCATCCCACACAGAAATCAACCAAGCTTTCAACTTTTTCAATACCCTTAAGGCTAAATAACAACAATATTGAAACAGTGAATGAGCTATTTTTTCCAAATTTGTTTCATAAATCATTACCTTTCAACAAAATTTTAGACTTGTCCAAATTCAACGTAATTAAAAAGGATTATTCTTCAATGATTAATTGAAAACCTTTTCCAATTTTTGGAGTAGAAACATTAAGGATAATAAACGAATTTGCTTATCATTGCTTGTAACAACCAATTTCTTCATTTTCTCCACAATGATTTCCCTGGATTTTTTCTTGTGGAATGTAAAAAAACAAAGAATGTGTGGGAATGGGTTAAATAAAATACAGACAAACATTGACAGTGACTAAAGTTACAAGAGCATCTCAGTTGCCATAATAGGCTGCATGAGCCATGAGTCTTTCAACAATGACAGCAAGAGTTGTGCAGATACATTGTATATATTCAGTTTATCACATGAAATACAGCCAATTAAGCTCATTCTGAAACAATCCTGCTTTTTGATGTCCCCCAGAAGAGCTGCAGAAAACATTGTCATAATGGAGAAATTGCTTTAACAAGAATTTTCTTCACTTTCCACAATATTTTCTACCCCCAAAGACAAAGATTTTTAAAATTTCACCAACTAGAAATTGTTATTTGCAAGTCCTATGAATTGGGAACAGTCTAACTTTTTGTCATCTGGTAATGGGTAATAAATGCATACAATTTGCTTAAAGTAACTTTTCTTTTGGTATTGAGTATAGAATATTGATAATTAACTAGACTAGATATCATGTAAGATAGAGTACTTAATTATCTTTGTCTCATAACTAGATGATTATCTCTTAGATATTCTATGGCTTAATTTATTGGGCTTACATCAATCTTATTTCCACATGTAGATCAAATATGACTCCACCACATTTATATGATCCCCTATGTCAAGATAAATATTAAAGAGTTGTTGTACAGGTAAATCAGTGTTTTGACAAGAGCCTAGGAATGTGTGAATTCTTGCAAATTTTTTTTCAAATGTACCTTAAAGCCTTGGCCAGTGCAGAATCTCTGGCATACTCACATCCATTGTATAGGTCAAGTCAATTTAAGCACCTCAAGAAATGAAATTTGGGCTTTTTTCCAAGATCCCCCTTATTTTCAACACTGTCATGGAATTTTTTTCTTTAAAGAGCACAAAATAACAGATTTCTCAGTTGTGCAGATTTTGCAAAGAAAACCCCAACCATTTTTGAAATCCTAGGATAAACACTGTGATGAGTACCAAATATAGCGTCCAATGGAAGGTGGTATATTCCAAGTACCTACAGTGACATACACTAAGTCTTTATCTTACTGGGGATTATGGGTCAAAGTTATAATTAACCCTTGTCATGCTGAATAAAATCTAGTTTAAAATTGCACCAAAATCAAAGGACTGAAATCAATGGAAGCAATATTTACAGGTCAATATTTCATTTGAAAACTAATTTTATGAATAATTCTGGCTTAAAAGAGAAATGCAGGTGGTGTAGACCAAGATAAGACTGCACATGTGTGCAGGCTGATCTTTGTCTATATCTCCTGCCTGGACAGGAATATTCCGGGATCAGCATGACAAGGGTTAAAAGTTAAAATTGGATTAATTTGCAATTTCTAAGCATTTCGCTTGCTGAAACAGTGCAGGAAATAGATTTGTTTGTTTGTTCGGGGTATAACACCAATTTTAACCCTTTCCTGTTTTTTGAAATTTTAGACTGGTCTAAATTGAAAGAAGTCGCAGACTACAATGAAAATTAGGTGCATTTGACATGAAACCATCCTATATGGTAGAGAATATTGTGGCAAAAAAAGAAATGCTTGTTACAAGCAATTTATTCATTTGCCACAATATTTTCTCAAACATGAGATTGCAATAACGTAAAATCCCGTGTTTAAACAGGAAAGGGTTAACAGTATTTCAGCACCTAACAATGGATTCCTGGTATATCTCACATCAGTACTACTACAAAGTTTCTGAGCCCCAAGCTGCTCATCCAACTAAACCCTTTCCTATTTTTTGAAATTTTAGACGGGTCCAAATCAAAATAGGTTACAGACAACAATGAAAGTCTGATGCAATTTGAAATGAAACTATCCTATGTCGTAGAAATTATTGAGGTAAAAGAAGAAATCGCTTGTTACAAGCAATTTTTTCTTTTTCAACAATGTTTTCTCAATTAAAGAATCACAGGGTTTGTACAGGAAGAGGTTAAGTTTATTAGTATTAACTCCTTTGTGGAAAACAAACATCAAACAAGATATTTACTGCAGCCGGGGATCAAACCCTGGACCACATGATTGACAGTCTGATGCAATACCAACTGCCCAATGGCTGGTCAAGAGATGCTTACCATTCTAGTTCATTTCTTTCTCATTACACTTAAATAATTAATTGGTAAAGGTCTTACAATTCCAAATTTAAGGTCATCTATCAAAGTAAATTATCAAGGTCATGTTTATTAACCCATAACAAGAGGACAAAATTTTAGACTGATCCAAATTGAAAGGAGTTGCAGATGACATTTCAGTTTATGAAAATCCAGATTTTTTTCTACTTTCTGATTAGAAAAAATTGTGTAAAATGAAGATTTTGTTGTTGCGAGCAATTTCTTCATTTCAAACAATGTTTCCTAATTGTTTTTCTTGAAGGGGCATAAAAAAGTGTCATTGTGTGGAAATGGGTTTATTTGCTGGAGCATTCTTGTTCAACAAATATTATTTGATTTGTAAGCAAGGCAGTATTCAGTATTTGAAGTTTGTTTTTTTAAATGTCAATGTTTGGGCGTAACTGCAAATGTATGCAATAGTGATCCATATTGAGATATTTACATACTTCTTTGTATGTTAGGCAAGTCAAATGATGAACTAGTAATGCATCTAGATCTCAAACTTGTAGTATGTCTCTGATCGAAGCCTCATTTTTTAACTTGAAACAACTTATAAGATATAAGTAATAACTAATAAAAACTCATGAAATTGAAAGTATGCACATTCCAGACATAAGTAGTCATAATTCATAACCCAATATCAGACAGAAAAATTCTAGACTGGTCAAAACTTAAAAGAGTTGTAAATATCACTTTAATGTTTATCAAATTTCAGTTTTTTGTAATTTTCAGGGTAAAAAACATGGTGGAAATGAAGAAATTTCTTGTTTCAAGCAATTTCTTCATTTTCCACAACATTTTCTGAATAGTTTTCGTTGAGGGACGTCCAATAGACTCATTGGGTTAACAATTCCCAAGTTATTCTGCTTTATTATGGTTTAAAGACTTTATGTAAATCATCGTAGAGTTATTCCTTCATTACAACTCAAAAGACAAAGAAAGTTAAAATTTCATCAACTAGAATTGTTGTTCAAAGCTCCTTCTAACTAGTCTAAAATTTTGTCATCTTGGAATGGGTTAAAAAGTTCAGGATCTCTGTGTCATAGTTATTCCCTATATGGAAAGGTTTAATTAAAGGGTCATTCACATCTTGGGTCTGTCATTAGTTATATGGAAGACAGATTCATGACTGATGTAACAAGATGGCAGTAATAAACACAACATTAATGCACTACATAGACACTTTTTATTTCATTGCATGTTCCATATGTAAGAGAATTTGTGCAAAGTACAATTCAGATCACTTTTCAATATGGTATTGGCTAGAGAAAGTCAGTCAAATGTTCAGCTGTCCCTAGCTCCCTATATTAACCTTCCCTGTATCATCCAATTTCCAGAAAATGTTAAAAGTCTGGGTCAAAATTGAAAGATGTAGCACATCACTTTTCATAGAGACTTAAAACTGGAAAACAAACAATTTCTCATTTCCCACAACTTTTTCCTCAAATCTTATTCTTTGGGGATATAAAATTGGTGGATTTTGGGGCCATTGGTTAAGCATCACTGCTACTCAAGAAAACTAACCTGTTCATGTCATAGAAGGATTGTGATTGTCAATCAAACATTCTTAAGACCAATCAAATCATATGTTAAGACCAGAAGTGAAGTCTAGCTTCCTGTGGGAGTTAGTAAGCCGGGTAAGCAATCTGCCATCTCTAGATAAACTGAAGTTTTTTTGGGTACGTGGTTAAAGGGTTTACCATATTTTTCCTTAATGTCCAGACAGAAAAAAAAAAAATATATATATATATATTTATTGTGCGTCCAAAAATTTACAAAATCAGTGTCCAAAATTTTAGGGTTACAACTGTTTCTTGGTATGTTGTGTGACAGGGTTAAGAGTTAAATATTGACCAGAGAAAGTGTACTGGTGTGAAATTGTCAAAATTACCACGTCTTGACCAGTCCTTTAGACACTGCATTCAATTAATTGAGCTGAAATTTATGATTGCCCCAGGGCAAGTGGCAAAATAAATCACTAAAGTTGATCTGTCTCATAGTATATTACTGCCTAGGATCTCTCTTAACCCATTCCCACACAATCCCTCCTTTTTACGCCCCTCAAGAAAAAAGCTTTGAAAAACATGTGAAAATGAAGAAATTGCTTGAATTATCCCCAATGTTTTCTTTCATAAAAGAATTTAAAATTCCATCATCTTGAAATTGTCGTCTGCAACTTCTTTCAAATTGGACAGGTCTAAAATTACACTATGTTGGAATTGGTTAATCTCCCCAATTGAGAAGAATGACAAGATTGGTATGTCTGTCAATGTCTGTCTATCATTCTGTCTGTCATACCTTGAAGCCTGTGTATTTTATAATTGTGGAAAAAATGTGGAAAAAGAAGAAATTGCTTGTAACAAGCAATAGTTTCTTTTTCCACAATGTCTTCTGCACTACTGAATGGTTATTTTAAAAAAAAAAAAATTTAAATTTTGGTCTGCAAAACCTTTAAATTTGGACAGGTCTAAAGTCTTGCTAAATAGGAAAGGGTTAAGCAAAGCTTAAGAGACGGAATATGTAACTCTAGAACTAGAACTTGTCACAGGAGGTGACTAAATACCCTGCCAGAGCCTTGTTTATGAAAAAGTGTCTTATTTCAAGGGGAAATAATTCTTGAACCAGGGTGAATTAAGACTTCAAAATTGCGTCTTGCAAAACTTCAACATGTGGTTAATCTTTGTATAAAGTTTCAATGGTATTAAAGCAGAACTAAAGGAGGAGTTTGCAACACAAAATTGGTATTACCGGTAATTTGTACACAGACGGACACACGGACAGATGGACAGACAGGCTAATTCTAGTATACCCTCCCCAAAACATTCGTCTTGCGGGGGTATAACAAAACATAACTTGACTGATTGCAATTAGGTACATTGTATGATTATAAAATTAGAATAACATTTGCCTTAGAAGAATAGATAAAAATCTTTTATTTTATAGACAACTATATTAAAACATTTAAGCCGGGACATATTATACAGATACATTGTTTTCATATTCATTTTCAGTTGAATAAGAAATAACATGTACATGACTTATGGTTCAGTTAGAAATAATTTCAACAATCATGTTTTTTGGTGTCCCTCAAAAAAATCTTTGGGAAACATTGTGGGCAATAAAGAAATTGCTTGTTTTTTCCCCTAAAAGGCTAAGGATTTTCTAATTCCAACAACTTGAAACTGTTATCTGCAATTTCTTCCAATTTGGAAATTGTGATGTTTGATAATTGGTTAATTCTTTTCAAACTGAATCAAATTGAAAGTCGTTTCTTTCATTGGTAGATTAAACTAGGGTGAAGAACATTCAGGAATTCAGAGACTCATAATGTGCATAAATCAGTTTCCTCATGTCTGAAAAATGTTAGGATTATCAGACAAAACAAACAATGCTTTGATTTTCCCTATCTATTTGGCCGATTATAGAAGAACAACAAGGTCTGGGT
Source organism: Fragum fragum (assembly GCA_946902895.1). Classification (NCBI taxonomy): domain Eukaryota; kingdom Metazoa; phylum Mollusca; class Bivalvia; order Cardiida; family Cardiidae; genus Fragum; species Fragum fragum. Next base: position 27,891,868 of record OX336368.1, read on the forward strand.
CATCTCAAGATGAAATAATCACTGAATGCCTTCAATCAACTTTGTCTTACTTATACACATCCTCCAACATCAAATGGGGACATGGTTTTAGTTTTTTGGTGGGCTCTGTAGGTGTCCATCAGTGTTACCCCGTTTGGGAAATATAGTAGGATGTTACTAAGTTAGATGAGAAGTAGTGCCCAATTAGGTTCGACTTATTTTTCACAACATGTCTCCCCCTAACAACTGTACAGTTTGAAACAAGAGGACCATGATGGTCCTAAATCGCTCACCTGAGGCATCTGCAAATTACAGTACTTTTTTGTATAAAAAAGACACAACTTGAGCAAAATAAATAAAACAAGTATAAGATTTTGGGCTTTGTACAAAACAATCCAGTAATGCTTTAAAATGAAATGAATGCCTTTGGCTTCATAGTTTAATCGATTACCAAACTATCCCAGAATTTGTCACCCTCAGGGAAAAAGGTTTAAAAAAGCATTGTGAGAAAGCAGGCAATTTCTCCATTTCTATTTAAGAAGAATCCTTTCAATGCGATTAATGCAATTTTCAAACCCAGGAGCAGAGACATTTTTTATCCTAAGAGCAAATTTTCCTGTAACATAGTACAAAATTATATAGTCATATTACATACCAAATATGAATGCCCTTCATCTTATATTTCAGAAGGAGAAGACTTTTGCTCTAATTGGGTGTTTTCCAAAATTTTTGACCTCTGGGGCAGTGCTATTTTTTATCCCAGGGCTAAGATTTTAGCTAACATAGTAGAGAACCATCTGGTTATGTTATAAATCAAATATGAATACCTTAGACTTTGTAGATTGGGAGGAGAAGACTGTTGAACATGGTCTAATTGAGCACTTTTACGAACTTTGGACGCCAAGGGAAGGGGTGTTTTTTAACCTACAGGCATAATTTAATCAAAATTGATAGATAACAGCCAGGCTATGCTACACTCAAAATATAAATGCCCTCTGCCTTAAAATGAAGAATTTTTTCAACATACTCAAATTTTGCATTTTTCCAAATTTTTGGACCCCTAGTCGGGGCCGTTTTTGACCCTTGGATGAAAACATTTTTGTGATATAGTACAAAACCATCTAGTTATGCTACATACCAAATATGAATATCCTAGACCTAATATTTTAAGAGGAGAAGCCTTTTGAAATTGCTCTTATTAAGAATTTTTCCAAATTTCGGACCTCAGGGGCGGGGCCATTTTTGACCCCAGAGATTAAATATTTAAAAACTTGGTAGAGAACGATACGATTAAAGCGGCTCTTGCACAGATTTTTGAATTGCGAAAATTAAAAAAAATTCTCGAAAATTCGGAAATCGATGTGTTTACTGCTTAGATTGGATTGATAAAAGACGTTTCACCAGGGGAATATCGTAAAAAATATAAGTAAAATCTTGATTTTTGTGTAATTCCCTTCCCAAAAAATTACGCGTAGCGAGACGCCTAAAATCTATTTTAAAATTCGAGCCTAAGACTAGCGCATGCGCAGCATACGTACATAGAGGTCATGGTCAAGGAAAATCACGCGTCACTCTTTTCAAAATGGGAAGACATAAACATAAAAGCGACAGCTCGGAAAAAGGGCTCGGGCTCTTCGACAACATAAATATAGATCTAGACAGATAAATACCGGCGACCAGATAGATCGATGGAAGGAGCTGAAAGAGATAATAGGAGCTACCAACGACAGCGCGGTCGCGGAAATTTTGATCGACAAGTAAGTTTTGCATCACCCCACTGCCATTTATTTGAGCTAACTTCGGTTTATTTTCACATTAATTCATACAGAAGTAAAATCATAAACATTTATTGATTCGTTTGTCTCGAATTTTCCGATCTGTTTTATCGTACCATTGATTCTTCGAACTTCACATGCCCTCACGAGAACGCAAGAAATTTTGAGCAAATACATATGTTGCGGAATATGTTTTCGTCCGTCATATGTTTTCACACCAATTCATGTTTTACTTATTTTGTCAGGAAAGGTTGTTGCACAATAGATTTTTTCGTTGTCTAAAATTACTTTAGAAACATTTCTAGCACAATAAGTCTTTCAAACATGTTCCAGGTCAATTTAATCGGCAGAAGAATTATTTGAGTGAGAGCTGCTTCTTTTTCATGTGTTTTTCTAAGTCTATTTTTCGACCTTTCTATATCTCCAATTAAAATAAATCTAAAGGAATCTTATAAAATCTAGCTATGTTGATTGCTGATTTGACATCAAATTTTGATGTCACTTGACTGTCAAGTGGTTTTGTCTAGTATAAATAGCTTCTTTCTCCGAATGATGATTAGATGTTTCTTATATTTTACCAGTCCTTACAGTATTTATAATATATAAATACAGCAAATATTCTTCAAAATATTTCTCTTTTAAGTCTAAAAATTCTTTGCAGGCTATATAAAATGAATAAGTACATTCTCAACAAACCTTGTGTAAAACATTGGGGATGTGTATTAATTTTTTTTCAAAATTAAGTGCCTTTTTGTTAATGTAGGTTAGGATTAGCACGGAATTACAGATTCAGCACTGAATATTGTTTAGCCATTTGCAACGTGGTTATTATATAATTATTTTGTAACAGTTACTTAAGAAATATACATATGAAGTAAGGTAAATCATTGTATTTTGAAAATCACTGGTTTTTATATTCAAATCTTGTTTCCACATCCGTAAATGGCCCATTTATAAAATAGGACGAAAACATATGACGGTGTTTTACTGACCCCAAAATTCTTGACCAGAATCGTAAACAGGAAAAAAATATTCATACCAATGCATTAAAGCTTAGAAGGAAGAAAAAAACTAAAGAGAATATTCTTTGATATTATAGGCAGGAATTCTTTAATACAATAGATTTTAGTAACCGCAAAACTGAAAACTCGTTATTAGGATGAAAACCCATACCGCGAGGATAGAATTACAGCTCCGTCTGAAATACTACATCACAATACGGATACGAAGAAAGCATGATTTATGGAAGAGTAGGCCCAATGAACACATGATGCTTCACAAAAAATGTGTAGATATGACATTATATACAAATGATAGAGCATATTATTTTTCATCACACATAAGAGACCAATAAAGGTCATGTCTGTAAAATGTGGTGCCAGAGCAACAATTTGAACTCAGGCAGTGCCCATATTGCAAAAATGCAATACTTAACATTATAGGTATGGGCATATGCAGTGAAAATTGTGGGACCCAGTCTAAAATTTAGGGGCGATGGTCAACTTGGCTCCTGTTGATCTTTTTTCCTGCATGAAATTCTTTCAGTTAATCCATTCCCAGACAGTGACGCTTTTGGGCGCCCCTTAAGAAAAGCCATTGGGAAAACAAGTGTAGACTGAAGAAATTGTGACAAGCAATTTCTTCAGTTTATCCACTGTTTTCTACCCATTTAGTTGAAAAAAATTTAAAAAATCCATAAACTTTAAATTGTCGTATGCAACTCTTTTCAGATTGGACCAGTCTTAAATGCTGTTTTGTGGGAATGAGTTAAATAGTTTGACAAGTTATCCTTTTTTTTTACTTATTTATTAATACTTTATTGTTAGTGACCATTAGAATTACTTTTGTTGATTAACTGATGTTGCGTGATATTTGAAAATTCTTGAATTTGATGCTGCTTTAGCAATATTTCACAGTAACGTTCTTACTGTTGTGCTTCTTTAGTATCACCAATACCAGTTTAGGACTTTGAAATTTAACCCCAAGGAAATGATATAACTATATGTATGTGACAGGAATAGAACCATTAAACATAGTCTTCACTCGGATTATGAGTCTGCAGCCCTACCAACTGAGCCCTGCAGGAACCCAAGAAGTGAGGACCATGCATAATGCTGAAATACAATTGTAGAATATTTATTCCATTAATGTGAAAGTGCTATTTATCTTTCCTTCTATTTCAATTAAAAAAATGTAGATATAGATTACAGTTTTCTGCAACTGCATACTGATGTACAAAGTCATGAAGTCCTAGCTAGTATACACTTATAACTGATAATTATAAATCTGTTCTCATAACATTTAGCCCATCCCCACACAATCCAGTCAATAAAAGATGCCTAAGAAAACCTGTGTTAATTCTAGGCAGGGGGATTGGGTGATCCCCAAATTTTTCAAATATCCCCCATATTTAGTTGGGTTTTTTTTCTATAAACAACAGGCATGAAATACCAAACATGTCTCAATTGTGTGCACTGAAATCCCCAACAACTTTTTCAAAATCCTAAAATGAACACTGGAAAATATTTTGGAAAAGGAAGAAATAGGTTGATACAAGGTATTTCTTCATTATTCAAAATATTTCAACCCTAGTAGCCAAAACTTTCAATTTTTTTGAACTTCAAATTGTCAACTTCAACTTATTTTAATTTGTTTTAGTCTAAAATTTTGCTTTCCAGTAACATTGGCAACGGAGAATCGATGTAACTGTTCTTAACACAATACTAGTAACATCATTTATTGTTTTGAAATCCTAATAGTAATTTCTCCTTCTGAGAATGTGTATAATTCATTATTGCAAAGGTATATGGAAAAGCCGTTCTGGGCATGCAGTTGCTTCTCTAACCCTCCAAACACCAAACGTGAAACAGATATTCAAAATGTTGACACCAGCACAACAAACAGCCACTTTGAAGGAACCTGATTAGTCATCTGTGACTGAGGACAGTGATGGATCAGCAGTCCAGATGGTTATAGAGTATTTGTCTTCCATTTTTTAGCTCAGCTGGGTGTAAAGCACTTAGGTTGAGCTATTGTGATTGACTAATGTCTGTCATCTGTTTGTCTACAATCCTAAAATATTCTCCTTATCTAAAGACCTAAAAAAATCAAACCCAACATATAACCCTCTAAGAGGTATCTATCCATTTTTTATGGCACACATTATTTTTTACCCAATTCTGTCTCAATTGTTGTTTGAATGCAATATTCTGTCAAGTATTTTTGAAATCAAAGAACTGAAAGCTTTGTAAGCTAGCAAAGCATTGTTTTGTTCAGAAATCTTCTTTGTCAAACGATATGATAAAGAATAGTTGTGGAAAACAATGTGGATAATGAAGAAATTGCTTGTTACAAGCAATTTCTGCATTTTACACATTGTTTTCAACCTAGAGAGATAAATATTTCAGAATTTACAACAATTTGAAATTGTCATTTGCAATTTTTTGAATTCACTTACAGGCAGAGATTAAAATACATAAGAACTACTTTTTATTCATTGATTGATTGAATGGGATTTAACGCCGCTTTTGACAGTATTCGAGTCATATTGCGGCGGCTGGAGCACCTAACAATGGATTCCTGGTATTTTTCACACCAGTACTACCACTACATCCTTTCCTAGCCTCCAGCTGCTATCCCACTTAGGTATACGATTATCCACCCATTGGTCAGAGACAAATGTCGAAAAGGATATGTGCTGCCAACGTGGATCAAACCCATGACTCTCATGATTGAAGATTAGGAGTCTGACAAGCTACCGACTGCGCTATTTTGGATAAGCCTCCCGTGGAAGTTTGCACTCGTTGAACTTTGAGATGACCTCAAAATTTTGTCTGTTAACTTAACCTATCAAAGCTGCTTCTTTGCTTGCTAAAACGAAGATCGTATATTAGAATGAAATGTCTTTGTCAAGACATCTATGTCTAATTTATTTTCGGTGTTAGTACATGCATTAGTCTGTGAGTTAGTGCATGCTTCTGTCCATTCAGATTTTTGTCCGGTGCATAGCTTCTACATTTATTGATGGATTTGAAATTTTTTTTGCACAGTCGTTCTCCTTGATGATTGCGAGTGTCATGCGAAGTAATTGTTGTGATGCCTCAGTGGTCAAGTTCACGGTTGAATGGCAAACAAGAAAATTGACCTTCTCTGCAGCCTAACTTCTACATTTAGGATGGAATCGAAAATAACTTGGCACATTTGTTCTATGATGAGTGTGAGAGTCATGCGAAATGGTTATTGTGAAAAAACCAAGTTCACAGCCCAAGGCGAAACAACAGTTTGATCTTGTCCACAGCATAATTGGTACATTTATAGATGGATTTGAAAATGATGTGGCACAGTTGTTCTTCTTGATGAATGCTAATGTAATATGATACATGCAAGGTCAAGGTCACTGTTGAAGGTGAAACGACCTTGTCCAGAGCATAACAACAACATTTATTGATGGATTTGAAAATAATAGTTGTTCTACTTGGTAATTGCTAGTGTCATGCTAAAAGATTCAAACGATTCTTATGATACGTCCAAGGTCAAGATTTCAGTTAAAAAAAATTATGTGCACATCATTGTCTGTACAAATTAGTGGGCATAATAGCTAAAAGCTAAAAGTATAATAGCTAGAATCATGAAATTTCATGGGTGTATAGATCTCATCAAGGGGGAGTGCAGTGTACAAGAACCATAACTCTACCTAGCCTCTTTTTTGAGTTATTGCCCTTTGTTGTTTTTCATACTTGAATCTTGTCCGGAGTATATCTCTAAAAGTATAATAGCTAGAATCATGAAATTTCATGGATGTATAGAGCTCACCAAGTGGGAGTGTAGTGTACAAGAACCATAATTCTACCTAGCCTATTTTTTGAGTTATTGCCCTTTGTTGTTTTTCATACTTGAATCTTGTCCGGAGTATATCTCCAAAATTATAAAAGCTAGAATCATCAAACTTAATGGATGTATAGAGCTCACCAATCGGGAGTGCAGTGTACAAGAACCATAACTTTACCTAGTGTATATTTTGAGTTATTGCCCTTTGTTGTTTTTCATACTTTGTTTGACGAAAAATATTAATTCAAAATAACCTCAGTTCTATTCAAACCCCCAGTTAATATGAAGCAGTGTGACGGGCGTATCTTGTGACAATTTGGCACCTTGTTTAAGTTGTTTTTTTGTTGTATTTTTTCTTTGCAATATAAAACCTGAATCCTGTTATTTCATTTCAATTCTTACAATATTACCCATTTTAGCACATCATGACAAGAGCAAGTGTACAGCTCCCAATTGAGGCTCATACTCTAGAGTTAAAATATCTCAGAAGTTCATATTTTGACCTTGAATAATATTTATCCCGTGGTCTGTTTATTTACATATGTTATTCGATTATGTATCTTTTCCAGTCAACTTTGATTGTTCTTTGACAAAGGTTACATCAAAGTTATGGAAAGGGCAAACAATGTTAACCCATTCCAAGACGGAAAATTTTTAGACTGGTCTAAATTTAAAGGAGTTGCAGACGACAATTTAAAGTGTATGCAATTTCAGATATTTTACACTTACTTAGTAGAAAACATTGTGGAAATTGAAGAAATAGCTTGTAACAAGCAAGTTATTCATTTTACACAATGTTTTCCCAAATGTTTTTCTTTAGGGTGTCCAAAACAGTCACTGTGTGGAAATGGGTTCAGTCAAAATTGTCTCTTACCAAATTTAGGGTGGAAATTGACAGACCTAGAAGATTTCTATGATCCAGACTATGATCCTAATGATCCAATGTACCAACCAGCGGATTTTAACATTTCCATTGTGTCAGTTTTGACCAGTAGCTTTTGATTAGAACTAGCAAATTAATTTCAATTCACCGTTACTCGCTCGTTACTAAAATATAGATTTCAAATGCATCTATGATTACATATTTGACTTATTCTTAATCTTGTATTTACTCACTGGGCATGGATCTAACCAATTCAATACCTGTAATCTGCTGAGGTTTTAGAAGCATGGGGAAAAGTCTCAATGGTATAAAAGAAAGTGGGGACGTTTTACAAAATCTATTTATCACATAACAATCCCGCTTATAGTGCTTTACAACCAGGAGGACATTGTCCCCATGGCCCAAAAAAAATTTGGAAATTGATGATTATATTTGGGGCAATGGTGCAAAAGGCAGCCTTGGCAGATCACTGCCATACTTTACATATTGTCTCTTTTTTGCATTATTGGCCAAAAACAAAGTGTTCTTAAAATATAATTTAGTATCAGCAAGGATTTTTTTTCAATAAATATTAATATTATTTACTTTAATAATTATTATGCCCACCTTGGAAGAAGAGGGGTATATTGCTTTGCACTTGTTGGTTGATCAAAGGGCCTGTCTGTGTCTGGAGCAAAACTCATAAAGTATTGAAGCTAGAATCGTGAAACTTCAGGGATAGATAGATCAAATCACAGAGAAGCTCGGTATTTTAGAAAGATAACTCTGCACTTCATATTTTTGTATAATGTATTTAATGGCCTATGCTAGTTTTTAAACTTTATTTCTGTCCAGAGCATTACTCATTAAGTATACAAGCCAGAATCATGAAACTTGACAGCTGGATAGATATCATGTTGGAGATATTATCTGAATAAGAACCATAACCGTAAGGGCTTATTTTCAGAATACGGCAATTCTTTGAAGTCTTTTGGTAGAAAGTCAGTAGATGATGATACAGTCCAAATCTCACAGCTCTAGGCTGAATGATATGGGAGAAGATTTCAAAGATTTCCGTAGTAAAATCAGGGATTGCACAGAAAAGGGCTAATTTTCAGAATATCAAAGCTCTATGCGTAATGGTTTAGGATATTTCAATATTTTTTTACGGACGGACAGGTGGATTGGCTGACACCAGACATTTGTGGATCCCAATAGCTCACCTTCAGCATGTTATGCTCAGGTGAACTAAAAACCTTGTATGCACTGTAGAGGTCAAATTTTTTGCATCAAATGTCATGATTTTTTGCCAGAATGTCTGTCTGAATAATATTTTGGTCAAGATCTGTGTTAGGTCACTTGGATTCAAAAACTATGTCTCTTGGCAATATAATGTTTTACAAATATTTCTTTTCATTGCAGGTATAAACATGTTTACTCAAAAGCTGCAAAAAACTGGTCAGTTATACCTGTTAGGGAGTAAAAAGCTACTTCTACATTTCTGATTTGTTACTACAAATTGGAAACAACTACACCTAGAAGGAAACACCATTAAGAGCTAAAACACCTATGCAAATTGATGACCCTAAAAGAATAGCAAAGACAATATACCAAATATCCCCACGGAAAACAGCAGAACTGAAGGCAAAACAAGTGTCGAGAATAAAAGGAGAAAAAAGGTTAAACCAAAGTGAAATGCACTCCGTTTGTTGGGATTTGAACATATGACTGCTAGATTGACAACAGGGCTACAAAATATTCAAATCAACTCAAATCAAATGGATCATATGAATCTGAAAGGATTGGGGTCATCGAGGGATGAACAACATTCAATATCTAGATCCTCATGGTTTGCTAAAAAAAAAAGAGCGATGGCACAGTCCATTTGGGACCCAAAGGACATTATTCCAGCATTTTTAATAAAAGGTCACCAGGCAATGTAACGGCAAAATATAAAGCCATTCAATCTCATGGTTTCTCATAATAGGTTATAAAAGTTATCCTTCCTTGTTAAGTTATCCTTCCTTGTTAGCTCGGCTGTTTTCGAAGAAAACCAGAGATATTGTTATCACCTTGGTGTCGTTCAGGTCGGCATTGGCGAGACAAACTTAACCTTGGTAATATCTCTATTGTTATTAAAGATATCCTCATGAAACTTGGCATGTGTATTGACCATCTAAGAGCTATCTAGACTATCAACGGGGATAATTCTAAAAGTGTTTTTGGAAGAGTTTTGCCCCTATTTCTAATTCGAATTTTTGCATATTCCAGCACCTGAAGCCGAGCGTTGGCACCTGTGGGCGGTGCTCTTGTTTTAGTTTTCAGCTTACCTGAGCACAACATGCTCATGTTGAGCTTTTGTGATAGTTTATTGTCTGCTCTACAGTGTGTATTCTGTTTTCAACAATTTCTACAAGTCAAAAATTTCAAGAAATCTTTCTCAAATTTGCTGTAAATGCTTTGGTCATCATAAGGAATATTCCATCTGAATAAAGTGACTGTGACTAATATATAGAGAAAAAGTGGCCTCATTGAGAATTTTCTTGCTCTTCAGATCATAATTTCTGTTCTACCATTCCCAAACTTGCTGAAATAGATACTCTTGTATTTTCTGTGTTGCAGCTTATGTGATCAAATTGTTGGTCTTTTTATTAGCTCAACTGAGCACGTAGTGCTCAACTGAGCTATTGTGATACCCTTTTGTCCGGCGTCCGTCCGGCGTCCGTCAACAATTTCTTTAAACAACATCTCCTCCTAAACCACTGGGCCAATTTGAACCAAATTTGGCAGAAATGTTCCTTAGGTGGTCCCCTTCAAAAAAAGCTAAAAGAATTGAAATCTGTTAAAAACTCTGGTTGCCATGGCAACAAAAGTGAAATTTTAAAATAATCTTTAAAAATCTTCTCCTCCTGACCCAGAAGGCGTAGAGCCTTGATATTTTGCATGAAGCATCAGTATATTGATCTATTACAAAATAGCTAAAATCATGATCCTCGGGACCCGAGAGGCCGAGCCCCAGGGGGAGGGGTTTATATAGAAATAAAGAAGGATTTTTTAAATGACATCTCCTCTCAAACCACTTGGCCGATTTGAACCAAATTTGGCAGAAATGTTCCTTAGGTGGTCCCCTTCAAAAATAGCTAAAAGAATTGAAATCTGTTAGAAACTCTGGTTGCCATGGCAACAAAAGTGAAATTTCAAAATAATCTTCTCCTGACCCAGAAGGCATAGAACCTTGATATTTTGCATGAAGCATCAGTATATCGACCTCTTTTAAAATAGCTAAAATCATGATCCTGGGGTGGGGGGTGGGGGGTTATATAGAAATAAAGAAGGATTTTTTAAATGACATCTCCTCTCAAACCACTGAGCCGATTTGTACCAAATTTGGCAGAAATGTTGCTAAGATGGTCCCCTTCAAAAATAGCTAAAAGAATTGAAATCTGTTAAAAACTCTGGTTGCCATGGCAACAAAAGTGAAATTTCAAAATAATCTTTAAAAATCTTCTCCTCCTGACCCAGAAAGCGTAGAGCCTTGATATTTTGCATGAAGTTTCAGTATATTGACCTGTTTCAAAGTAACTAAAATCATGATCCTCGGGACCCGAGGGGCGGAGCCCCTGGGGGGGGGTATAGAAATAAAGAACGATTTTTAAATGACATCTCTCTCCCAATTCACAGGGCCGATTTGAACCAAATTTTACAGAAATGTTCCTTAGGTGGTCCCCGTTAAGATTAGCTAAAAGAATTGAAATCCGTTAAAAACTCTGGTTGTCATGGCAACAAAAGTGAAATTTCAAAATAATCTTTAAGAATCTTCTCCTCCTGACCCAGAAGGCGTAGAGCCTTGATATTATGCATGAAGCATCAGTATATTGATCTCGTACAAAATAGCTAAAATCATGATCTTGGGTTTCCAGGGGCAGACCCGGGGGGGGGGGATAAGGCATGAAGCATCAGTTCAGACTTCTTTTTTATTTCTGAAATTATAACCCATGGAAAAAGTTTTTTCCTTCTTTCAAATCAGCACTTAAGCCATGGAATTTGTTATTTAGACTTTTGGATCCCCAAGTTCATAGTCTTTATATGTAATTGTGGCCCACTTGTTTCATAATCCTAACCTTAACATGAAGTTAGACTGTTGAAAGAAAAAGAGCCTTTATCTCAGGTGAGCGCCCCAGGGCCAACGACCCTCTTGTCTATTAACTTGTTAAAAATATTTGTTTGGTCATCAGAATGACCAATTATGTTTATACATTGATAAGGGCTGATGAATAGGCACAAAAATAAAGTTAGTCAAGCAATTTAGGGTCATCTTGCTAAAATTTGGTGCTCCTGGGCATAGCAAAATTTAGGCCTCAGATTCACAATTTGTGTAGAGGTCTTCAAAGCAACATCATTTTAAATAGATGTCCATACGAATGATTGGGTTGAATGCCACTTTTAACATTAGTTCAGTCACAAAGGCTAGAGCATTTAATCATGGATATCTGGTATTTCTCACCAGTGCTACCACTACATTCTTTCAAAGCCTCCAATAACTCATCCCACATAAGTTTAAATTTATCCATCCTTTGGTGGGAGTCGAATTTCCAAAAGGATATTTGCGGCCGCCTTGGATAGAACCTGGGGCCCTAGTCCAAATAGTGCGTCCATAAAAACCAAATGGCAAACTTTTAGACTGGTCTGATTGGAAAGAAATAACAGATGACATTTCAAATTGTTCTTAAATTAAAAACTAGAGGCCCATAGGGCCTTATTGATCACCCGAGTCCAAAGAGAACAAAAACAAATAAAAGTCCACCAGATTATGCTACATAATAAATATCAAAGCTCTAAGCCTTTTAGTTTGGGAGAAGCAGATTTTTAAGTTTTCACTAAACAAGCCTATGTAAACTTGGGACATCTTGGAACAGGCAAATTCTAACCCTAGGGCCATAATTTATACAATCTTGATGGATATCCACCAGGTGATGCTACAAGCAAAATATTAAAGCTCTAAGACCTCCTGTTTGGGAGAAAAAGAGTTTTAAATTTTCACTATATAAGCCATATGTGAAATTTGTGATGTTGGAGAGTGGGCTAATTATGACCCTAGGGCCATAATTCATACAATATTGATAGAGATCCATAAGATGATGCTACATACCAAATATCAAAGCTCTAGGCCATTCTGTTTGAGAGAAGAAAATTTTTAAGGTTTTCACTATATAGCATATGTTAAATTTGTGACATCCGGGAATTGGCTTATTTTAACCCTGAGGCAATAATTTGTAATATCTTGATAGAGGTCCACCAGATGATGCTGTATACCAAATATCAAAGTTCTAGGCCATTCTGTTTGAGAGAAGAAATTTTTTTAAAAATTTCATTATATAAGCCTATGTTAAATTTGAGACATCTGGGAATTGGCTAATTTAATCCTGAGCCAATAATTGGTTCAATCTTGACAGAGGTCCACCAGATGATGCTGTATACCAAATATCAAAGTTCTAGGTCGTCCTGGTTGGGAGAAGAAGACACTATATAAGCCTTTTGTAAAACTAGTGATGTCCGGGAATGTGCTAATTCTGTCTCTGGGGCCATGATTTATACAATCTTAATAGAAATTCACAAGATGATGCTTAGTACCAAATATAAAAGCCCTAGGCCCTCGAGTTTGGGAGAACAAGATTCCTGAAATTTTCACTATATAAGCCTATGCTAAACTTGTGACGCCCAGGAAACGGGCTAATTTTGACCCTAGGGTTATAATTCATACAATATCGATAGAAGTCCACTAGATGATGCCACATACCAAATATCAGAGCTGTAGGTCTTTCGGTTTGGTAGGAAAAGATTTTGAAAGTCTTCACTATGTAAGCTTATGTACACCCCCCAGCATAGCCATTTCTGGGCAGATTATTTTTTCTTTTACAAACTTGATAGTCCTTGCCCTAAAGACTCTAAATACCTTATAAGAATCTAATCTGACAACCGCTTCATGGCACAAAGATTTTTAAAGATGTACCCTTTTTTGCCCCTTGTGGTGCCCCAATGGGAGATAACTCTATGATGTGTACAAATCTGAAACGCCTTCCCATAAGGATGCCTTCTGCCAAGTTTGGTTGAAATCCGTCCAAGGGTTTGTCAGAAGAAGTCGAAAATGTAAAAAGTGAACGCACGGCGGCAGACAAAACACGATCACAATAGGTCACCATGACCTTTGGTCTGGTGACCTAACAAGTAACAATGCAGGTAACACTGTGTGAAAAGGAGAATATGCATTTTACAAGATATATGCGTTTGTACTTTTCCGCAAAGTTTTCCATGATAATATTTTGCAGGGCCTAAAACTGCTCTAATGTGTGGTATTAGTTCATCAACTTTACTAGAGTAAACAAACATTGTTACATTAAAAAGGTTGAACATACAGGTCTCATGGTCTTTAACAAGAAGAATTTTTAGATGTTCTTTGTTTTGGCCTTTCTCTGGTTCACCTCTATTGTTCATTCTTCTACTTTTATTTTGCAACAATCAAATTATTGTTTTTACCAGTGCATACAAGAACTCATTTTCAAATATTTGTTTAATGGAATTCCTGTGAGGACCTATTTGCACAACTGGTCATATAAATGAATATCCTTTTGATGTCATTCACAAATAACTAGTGCTATTATCTATCTGTTATATTGATTATTATCATTGTCAGGTACATGTATATGAAATATAAAATTGTACACCAAAATATTACTTTGATAACTTTTTAATTCGCTACATATAATTGATACAATGGTGACTCAGGACTATTTAAATTGCACAGGGAATGGGCTAATTCTGTTTCTGGGACCATGATTATACAATCTTGATATAAATCCACCAAAAACCCAGGCCCTCTTGTATGGGAAAAGACAATTTTTGAAATTTTCACTATATAAGCCTATGATGAACTTGTGACATCTGGGAATGGGCTAATTATGACACTGGGGTTATGATTTATCCACATACCAAAAATCAGAACTTTAGGACTTCTGGTTTGGTAGAAAAAGATTTTTAAAGTTGTCACTACATAAGGCTTTGCACCCCCATCCAAGCACAGGAATTTCTAGACAGATTATTTTTTCTTGTACAAACTTGATAGTCCTTGCCCTGAAGACTTTCAATAACAAATGTTGCCATGAACCTAACTCATATTTATAGTTAAACCTTTCCTGTTCATTTCCTGTTTTTTTCGTCCTTGCGATTTTATAATTGAGAAACTATTGTAGAAAAAGAAGAACTTGCTTTTGACAAGCAATTTCTTCCTTTTCAACAATATTTTCTACTCTACTGAATGGTTACTTTTTTTTAAATCCACTTTGAACTTTCATCTGCAAATCCTTTGAATTTGGAAATATCTAAAATATTGCTATACACGAAAGGGTTAAATGGCACATAAGTTCTGATCAACTATGAACAATTTTACATGCAATCATAAATGTTAGGATAATTGGCAAAAGGCTGACCCTGCCCATTGACTCCGGCAGGAAGTCCATTTATAAAAGAAGTTATTTTGAAACATTTATGGCCAGTACTATGTAAAACAAGAGGACCATGATGATCCTAAATTGCTCATCTGGATCATCCTCCATTCTCCTGTTTGAAAACTGTAACCAGTTTCATGAACATTAAGCCAAATGTGTGGCCTCTCATGTAAAACAAGAATTTGTCATTTAGGCCCCCTTTTCCCGGTTTTTTCGTTTTTTTTTTTTCAAATAGAAACTTTACATAGTCAATAGGGTTCATCCCAATGACCTAACAATAATTCTGGCTACGTTTCATGAAGACTGGGGAAAAATTGTGGCCTCTAGAGTCTAAACAAAGTCTTTGTAAGGTCCCTTTTCCATGTTTTCCAATAGAACCCTCCCATAATCAATAGGGTTCATTCTTATGACATAGAAATTGTTTTGGCCACTTTCCTTGAAGACAGCCAAAATTGTGGCCTCTAGAGTTTTAACAAAGGAATTATCATTTAGGCCCATTTTTCAGTGTTTTCCAATAGAACCTTCCCATAATCAATAGGGTTTATCCTAATGACCCAACGACAATTTTGGCTAAATTTCATGAAGACTGAGCCAAAATTGTGGCCTCTAGAGAGTAAACAAAGAAATTGTAAGGTTTTTCCAATAGAACCTTCCCATAATCAATAGGGTTCATCCTTGTGACCTAATAATTATTCTGGCAAAGTTTGATACAGAATTAGCCCAATTTGAGGCCTTTAACCAATTCCCACACAATGACGCTTTTAAACGCCCCTCAATATAAAAGCTTTGGAAAACATTGTGGAAAATGAAGAAATTGCTTGTGACAAGCAATTTCTTCATTATCTACAATGTTTTCTATCCAGAAAGACGAAGAAATTTAAAATTCCATCAACTTGAAATTGTCGTCTGCAGCTTCTTTCAATTTGGACCAGTCTAAAATTTCACTGTGTGGGAATGGGTTAAGGTGAAAACAAAGAAATTGTCATAAGTCACTTTTCCTGTGTTTTCAAATAGAACCTTCCCATAATCAATAGGGTTCATCCTTTGGGCCTTACAATAATTCTGAACAAGCTTCATGGAGATTTAGAAAATTCTGTGGTGTCACTTAATTAATGACGAAGGATGACAAACATTTAAATGATAACAAAAGCTCAACATGGGCACTTTGGACTCTTCGATGGATAGACAGAAAAACAAAAAGCCATGGCAACATCCCTCTGCCTATCAGGCAAGGGTATGAGTGCTACTTGGGATTGAAATTATAGAAAACTAAGCTTTTTTTTTTTTTTTGTTTCAAACAATTTCATCTTTTCTAAGTGTTTTCTAAAGGTAGTTTTCATATAGGTCAGAGAAAGATTAAGTACACTGAAACATCCCATCTCTGCAAGAAATATGCTGAATTCTGCCAACCTACATCCTGTCGGGATGGGATGAATCCTGTGTATCGACCAGATAGACTAGGAAATTTATTTCTCATAACTTGGACACAACAAGCAGGAACAGTGCGCCTGTCGTCTTTCTGTAGCCTTCCGTACAGCCACAAGATGTACTGCCTATATGAAGCATGTCTGAAGGCCCTGTTAGTGTCTTCCACTGTTTCTGCATGTTGAGCAAAGACGTCATTCCTAAATGTCTGCTGTATATAGAGAGTCAGCTCATCTGTAACGACCAATCCCATTTCCTGAAATGATACATAGAGTGATTTTACATTAAAATTGATGGAATGTTGTCACATTAAGTCAACAGTGATATAAAATCATTGAATAAGACTGAAAGTGATTGTTAACCTCCCATATTTATTACAAGCTTTTTGGTTATTTTAGCGACTTAGGCAGCTCTTGCACGGAGCACAACAGAATTTGTTGTTTTTCAAATTTCTAAATGTAATGCTATTGTTTTTTTGAATATCTGATTGGTCCTTTTTGATGGATAGATCATATGTATTTTTATATTGACAAAAAAGCCCTTATCTGTCAAGATTTTTTTCAAGTATTTTCTCTAAATGGTACGGTATTCTGTAGACTTTTTTTTCTAACATATTAGAAAGATGATACTGTGTATAAATGTACATGTTTGTCAATTTGTTGAATAAATCTTGAGAACAAAAATTCTTATATTGTTTTAACTGACATCAAGTTTATTCCATTTCATTTGTGGTCAATTTTTGCTAGCACAATTTTCTAGTTTATTTTTTCTAAAAGTAAAGCTTCCACTGTTGACCTGTATTGTCACTGTTATTAACCTTTGTCATGCTGAATAACATCCTCTGCAGAGTTCAATTAAAATCAAAAGGCTGAAAGCGCCGGAAGCACTACTTGTGGATTACTTTCTATTTTGAAAATTCATACAATAATCATTATGGTTTAATAGGGAAAGGCAATTGGTGTCTACTAAGATCAGACTGCACACATGTGCAGGCAGATGTTTGTCTATGCCCCCTGTCTAAACAGGAACATTTGGATTCAGCATGACAAGGGTTAATTATCTATCACTGGTCTATTCAGTCTTGTAGGAAATTTCATTAGCTTAGCTTAGTTTATTCGGTCTGTAGTACGCTGTACTTTCAATCCTTGGTTAGAACACCCTCTCGACCAACATTCTTCTGGACAATTGATTAACATATTCAGAACATACATCATTTGTCTTTCAAAAACTAAATAATGATAATTAGTACACCTGAATGACATTAGTAGCTAGTTGCTGGATAAATGGTGTGGATACTGATGTTAGAAATGACAGAAAGCCATAGATAAGTATGCAATCTTCCTCAAAAACATGTTGAAAGCATGAAATCCATGCATTCCGTCTTGCAACAATTCAATAGAGAATAATTTATCAATTTCATTTTCAAAAAATGGCCTCAACAAAGTAAAATGCAATTTGAAGTAAAATTACCGGTCTGATACTATTACAGTACTGTGGAGCCATACCACAGCACAGTTTGTCCTTGTCTCTAGTCATGTGTGGGCATCTTCTGCACACACACCATGCAGGTGGTCCGTTATCATCAGGTTGCATTGGTGGCTCTGCCTCCTCTCTCTGCTTGAGTATTGCTGCAACATCAATAATAATGGCTGGTTGGCCCACCGCAACCTCTTTCAATATTCTTTTTCTTTCTTCATCTGTCATTCTTTCAATCATATCCTGAAAAAACAAGAAATCTGTGAGTCAAAACGCACTGATTATACACCCACTTGCAGCATCAAGTTAACCACAGTGAAAATGAAAATCTCCCTCAATGAAACATATTCCATAAGCACCATGTAGAACAACTAGTTGAACCAAATACCCATTTTCAAACGCATACTATTATACCCAGCATGTCCTAAAATGAAAGACGTAAAACAGTCTAAATTACAAATTCCAAGGCTTTAGGGCAAGTTGATAGAAGGAAAAAACTTTTTCCTCCCTCTGGATCCATGGGTTATAATTTCAGAAATAAGCAAGAAGTCTGTGAATTGACACTTTATGTCCATAACCCCCCCTCCTAGGGCTCGGTCCCTGGGGACCAGAGGATCATGATTTTAGCTATTTTGAAAGAAGTCAATGTACTGATGCTTCATTTGTTGCGCTTGGTTCAGGGACCTTTGTAAGAAACTATACAACCCAGTGCATAACCACCTAAACTAGGCAGGATTGAGTCAAAGAAATGGTATGGCCATTATTGACAGTGATATGTTTCAACTTATTCTATAAATTTGTTATAAAATAGTTGTTGAAATTTTTCCATGTAAAATAATACATAACATTAACAAACGTCTTGGCATTACTCTTGATAAAAAATCATCGTTTTAGACAATGCATTTTTTTCTTAGTGCACCTAAAATAAGAGGACCATGATGGTTCTAGATCGCTCACCTGAACTGTCTGCTGTTAAAGAATGCAACTAGAGACAAATAACTATAATCAGTTTCATGAAGATTGAGGCAAAACTGTGACTTCTATATTGTAAACAAAGAAATTGTCATTATAACCCCTTTTCCTGTGTTATCCTATAAAACCTTCCCATAATCTATAAGGTTCATCTTTATGCCCCAACAAGTATCCTCACCAAGTTACATGATGATTAAGCAAAAATGATGACCTCTATACTGTAAACAAAGAAATTGTCATTAAGGACCCTTTTCCTGTGTCTTCCAATAGAACCTTTCCATAATCAATAAGGTTCATCTGTATGACTACTTATTATTCTGGCCAAGTTTCATGAAGATAGAGCCATATTTGTGGCCTCTAGAGTGTAAACAAAGAAATGTCATTAAGGCCCTTTTTCCTGTGTTTCAAAAAGAATGCTACCATAATCAATAGGGTTCATCATCATGACCTAACAATTATTCTGACCAAGTTTCATGAAGATTGGGTAAAAACTGTGGCCTCTAGAGTGTAAACACTTCAATTGTTGACGCCACACCATGCACGACGGGCAACAGACATTCAATGATCACAAAAGCTCACCATGAGCACTTTGTGCTCAGGTGAGCTAAAAACATAAATTTGACCAGTTTTTACTAGTATAAATTCTTGTAAATATGAAATAGATACATGTCCATTCATTCTACTTACATCTGCTCTCTCTTTCCTTTCTTCACAAGCCTGTCCTCTTCTCCCTCCTCAAACTGCCTTGCCGTAAAGACACGCTTCCCTTTTTTACTTCCTTTTCCTTTCCCTCATCCTGTCCCTCCAGTACTCTCTTCTTCACTCAAAGATGGATGTGTCTGAAGGAAATAGGCAAGAGCTGTCATTGGATAACAACACCAAATGAAAATAGCAACAGCTGTCATTTGTCAACAACACTTGAAGCTTTACCTTGTACAGTAACATAGATGTAGCATGTTGTATGTAAAACTTTCAATAAAAATTACTACAAGTTCAATTCCGCTAATAAAAATGAAAGGGTAGTGAACCATTGTCTGTTACATGCAAAAAGCTAAAAACAAGAGGACTATGATGGTCCTATATCACTTCCCAGAGTATCATGGCTCATCAGGGATCGTACAGAAATGGTCTAATTTTCAGAGTACTTTAGTTCTTTGAAGTATATTGGAAAAGGGTCAATAGACATTGATACATACAAAATATAAAAGCTCTAGGACTTGTGGTTTGTTAGAAGATTATCAAATATTTCCTTCTTTAAATTCATATTTATAAATGCAGGGATCACACAGAAACAGACTAATTTTTAGAGTACAGTAATTCCTTATTATATTTTGATAAAGGGTCAATAGACATTGAACCATACAAAATGTTCATGCTCTATGCCTTATGGCTTGGGAGAAGAAGTTTCCTTCTTTATTTATATGGAAAATCAGCAATCACAATAGTCATAGAAAAGGTCTAGTTATTAGAATAAAGTAACTCTTTTACATATTTTGGTAGAGTGTCTATAGATACTGATTTACACAAAATATCAAAGTCTAGGCCTTATTGTTTGAAAGAATCAGATTTTCAAAGATTTCCTTTTTTATTACTATGTAAAATCAGAGATAGCACAGAAAAGGTCGTATTTTCAAGATACGGTAATTCTTTGAAGTACTTTGGTAATGGGTCAATAAATGTTGTGTTACACCAAATATCAAAAACCTAGGCCTGGGTCTTATGGTTTGGGAAGAGAAGATTTTTAAAGTTTTTCACTCTGTTGCCACAGCAACCAAAGTTCTTGGATTTCATGGATTTCAATTCTTTAAAGTACTGGTATTTTGAAAGAGCATCACCTAGGGATTATTTGAAGTTTTTTTCAAATTCCATGGTTAGTTTAGGAGGATAATATTATTTTGTAATTGTGAACGGACTAACAGATTGACAGATGGATGATGACCAGTCACAATAGCTCACCCAGTGCACTTTGTGCTCAGGTGAGCTAAAAACAGTAAAAAGGAATACAAAAAAGCTAAAAACAGAAAAAAGGAATCCAAAAACTGATATGCATGTATAAAATGATGTGGGGTGGAACAGACAAACTGAGTTCACAACAAAACTAAATTTGCCTCCAGGATAATCTATTATTTCTGATAGAAAAGATTCCGGTATATGAATTCAGACTACAAAATTAATGCAAATTCTTCTTGAACTATAATTTCTATTTCTTACCATATCTATATCTTCAAACAGACGGGACAATCTTTGTCTTTTTGAACGTCTAAGCTCTGGCATTTCACTTGGTTTAGCCTCCTGTAAGCCACAGAATCCATAATTTCAACAAATCATAATATTTGCGAACAACGTAGCTAATAGGGACTTGTCACACTTGGATGTTTCTACTTTATACCATCAATGGGCTATAATTGGTATCTAGTATAAAGGAATTCAAATGCAACATGTCCCTGTGATGCTGCCCCCCCCCCCCCCCTAAATGAAAAATATAAATAATCAGACACATGCAGATGTGAATGTCCAGAAATAAAAATCTTTACATGTGCATTCTTCAATACTGTATATCATTTGCCAAAACTTGGTAACTACAGATTGAATACCACCATAGTACTATAACACAGCACTCTGTGATATGTCTCACATAAATCGGAGGATATCACAATTAAAATCGCAGATATGTGATTGATTGAATTATGTTTGTTTGTTTGAATGGGGTTTTATGCCGCTTTCACCAATCTTTCAGTTAAATTGCAGCAGCTGGAGCACCTAACAATGGAATCTTAGTATTTCTCACACCAGTACTCCCATTACATCCTTTCCTACCCTCCACCTGCTATCTCACATAGGTCTACGATTATCAACCCATTGGTGAGAGACAAATAGTCGGAAAGGATGAGTGCCGCCGTCGGGGATCGAACCCGGGACCTCTAGATTGACATTCCAACGCTTGATTGAATTTAACACCACTTTTAACAGTATTTCAGTTATATCGCGGTGGCTGGAGCACCTAACAATGGATTCCTGGTATTTTTCACACCAGTAATACCACTACATCCTTTCCTAGCCTCGAGCTGCTATCCCACTTAGCATTACGATTATCCACCTAATGGTGAGAGACAAGCATATATGTGAAAATCAAGTTTAACGTACAGACTCTGACAAAATAAAAAAAATCAACAACACTCCATGATATAAAGATCGTCGATGGGTTCCCGTATTTGATTTTGTTAGAAAACGAAGCTAGGAAAAGGAATTTTTGTTTTCCTTTATCGCAAATGCATTATTCCAGATCAAGTTTTTACTAAAGGTACCAGTGAGTTAAAAAGTTATTATATTATTACACAAACAATAGAGGCCGCCGTCGACAAATACTAACAAACAACCAAATATTATGAGTAAAACTGACCTCTCCATTGCTCGATGATGTTGATTCAGCCATGTTTGTTTTGAATTTTCTGCACAAGTCACGTGGTTGTGGTCACGCTGAAGTGCGTCCCTTATCAAGTTTCGCTAAAGTGCCCAGATTCCCGCGCGAAAATATCGGGTCTAAAAATAGACGGGAATAACCCCCTTGTCTTGTTCGCCTCAAGACAAAAGCGACTAAAATAACCGGGATTATGGTACGTTTCAGCAAAATTTCATAGCCAGTCTTTGTTTGTATTGCAATCCGAAGGTAATTGCATTAAATGAACTTATTTAGAAAAATTGCAACATATCTATGCAAGAGCCGCTTTAAGCTCTTTACAAAATATAAAGGCCTTTGGCCTTGTAGTCTATGAAAAAAACAACATCAAAGATTTACTAAAATTTCCCATTTTCATATGCCGCGGTTACAAGAGTTTTTGACAGAATTAAATTCTTTTAACAACTTTTGAAGAGCTTCAACCAATGAACATCCCGGCAAAGTTTCAGCTTGATTGGCCAACTGGTTTAGGAGGAGAAGATTTTCAAAGATATTTAAAGAACTACTTAAGATTCCCATTTTCATATGCCGCGGTTACAAGAGTTTTTGACGGAATTAAATTCTTTTAACAACTTTTGAAAAGCTTCACCTAATAAACATTCCTGCAAAGTTACAGCTTGATTGGCCTACTGGTTTAGGAGAAGAAGATTTTCAAAGATATTTAAAGAATTACTAAAGATTCCCATTTTCATATGCCGCGGTTACAAGAGTTTTTGACGGAATTAAATTCTTTTAACAACTTTCAAAAAGCTTCAACCAATGAACATCCCTGCAAAGTTTCAGCTTGATTGGCCTACTGGTTCAGGAGGAGAAGATTTTTAAAGATATTTAAAGAATTACCATAATTACCCATTTTCAAATGCCGCGGCAACCAGAGTTTTTGACGGAATTAAATTCTTTTAACAACTTTTGAAGAACTTCACCAAAGGAACATCCCTGCAAAGTTTCAGCTTGATTGGCCCACTGGTTTAGGAGGAGAAGATTTTTAAAGATTTTTAAAGAATTACTAAAGATTCCCATTATAAAATGCCGCGGCAACCAGAGTTTTTGACGGAATTAAATTCTTTTAACAACTTTTGAAGAACTCCACCCAAGGAACATCCCTGCAAAGTTTCAGCTTGATTGGCCTACTGGTTTAGGAGGAGAAGATTTTTAAAGAAATTGTGGACGGACGGACAGACGGACAGACGGACAGACGGACAGACGGACAGACGGACGGACGGACGACGGACAGCGACCGATCACAATAGCTCACCTCGCACTTTGTGCTCAGGTGAGCTAAAAAGCATAATACAAGGATTCTACATAATGCGTAGAACGTGTAATGAGTCCTCTTAAATACGAAAACACCGACCAATAACCCTCTTCGCGTAGATGCGGTCATGGTCAAACAGCACAGTCTTTCAATAATGCAGTGAGTAATGTACCTAACTCAGCATCCCAGGAGTGATAATCTATACAATTACATATATTTAAAAATGTTTCTTACCATTTTGAATTTGCCTTTTCAAACCATTACTAAGCAACAAAATTTTGGACTAGTTACATACAATAATTCAAATCGCTTTGAAATTGAAATCTAAGGCCAAGATAGAGTAGAAAACATTGTGAAACAATTTCTCCTTTTCTCACAATATTTTCTTTAATGAAATTCTCCAGGGGGGTAAAAAAGCGTGATTGGGTTGGAATTGGTTAAGCTGCTACTGGATCATGGATAATTAAATTTTGTTTCTTACAGAAAACAATTCTCAATGAATATTGCTAATCTAATATTGTCCAAGTTTCTTAAATGATATCTTAATTATTGGTTAAATGTCTTTGGAAAAGGATAACATCGGAAAAGTATAAAAAGTATTTGTATTGAAAGCTAGTTAGTCTGTGATAAAGTGAAATTGGTTTAACGTGACTATCAGTTGTACATGTATTTCAGTAGAGCCGTGGTCGGTAGGTGCACCAAACCATGGCTTTCCGTCATTTTTCACACTAGTACCATGTACAACTGCCATAACAAATATGTGTCATTACATGTGTAGCTGCTCAGCCAACTTAACAGGAAAATGATGTGTGAGACAATGGTATTTTTTCCCAAAATTGTGATTGTGCTCAGGACTCTAGAATAGAGACATCCTGTATTACATGTACCTTTTGAATGGACCAGGCTAGGCAAGAGATTATGCTTAGAGAAGATGAAAATTGCCATTTTTTACACCAAAACAGGCATATCACTCTACTATGCCAACACGGCATCCATCATCAGGACTTTCAGTGCTTTGATCTATTCTCTTCTTCTCACAATGTTTTCTGTGTCGTAATGTTTTAAATGCCTGTGAATCTGATAGATCAATTTATTGTTCTCTATTTCTGAAAGTATTTACCACTTGATGTTATTAATAAAGAGCTTTGCTCTTGATGTTATTAATAAAGAGCTTTGCTCTTGATGTTATTAATAAAGAGCTTTGCTCTAATCATCATTGATCTATGACACTCCCAGGACAAGTAAGACATTTCAAGAATTAAAACTAACTTGTCCACAAAAATGTGAAGAGATAATATTGAGAAAATACTGATGTTAATAAAGAAAATGCTTGAACCCAGCATTTCCTTCATTTACTACAATATTTTCTACCCTCCAATATAAACATTATGATTCCTTTTTCCAATATATCATGGGTTATCTTTGAGATCTATTTTGTACCATACCATGATTTGCCCTGGTATGGTAAATTTTGAATTAAATAACCAGTCATTGGACAACAAAAGTGTTCGCTCAAGAGAATGGTCCTCCAAATAACATTTTTATGAAATATATGAAGGATCCATTTGATTGTTGTTGGGACTCATTAGAATCATCTCGCTGAGTTCCAATGACATTGGAATTTGGTATGACATATAAATAGCAAAAATTACCACTTCTTTATAAGCGTTTGATATTGAAAAGGGGATGTCGATTGTGGTCGTTTGATGCAAGTGATTACCTAATAAAGGTGGTAGTTCAAGCAAGATCGACTGTATTTACTTGTCCCTTGACACTTGGCCTTGAAAAATGCATTTGTCCGCAGCTAGAAATGCCCATGTTTGACAAGTTAGGCATAGGAATTCCACATCCCTTCTGCCAGAGAAATAAGTTGCCTTTGCCACAGTTAGTAAACTGCTATTACAGAGATATATTGCCAATCTGGTCACAGTTTAGAGGGAGTTTGTTATCATTCTACAAGCCAATTGGCTGAAATATCTGTTTGAAACAAGATACTAACCTATTTTCAGGAAATTATACAGGAGAACTGACTTAAACATTTCCATACAAGTTTGGCCTTGCTTTCAGCAGAAGTGTATCAATGAAAGGGATCCACATACCAAATATGGTATTATCACTATTTCTAATATATTTCTAATTTCAGTGTCATTCATGGGCAATCATAATTACTTTAGTCCCTTGCAATTGTTCTGTTATTTTTCTCAAGATAATACATTCTTTGACATATGATTTTCACTCTTAACCCATTAGGAGTTTTTTTGTGACCCCATGAAAAATGAAAAAGACAAAGATTTCAACAAAATTTCACTATCCCGGATTGCCCTCTGTGAGACCTACTCAATATTCGTCTTCCTATTATAATTGGTCCAGTGCCTTCAAATTAATCATTTCAAAACATTTATTAATGAGAAGGGAAAGGTTTAAACCCAATCATCAACTTGTCACGTACAATTTGTCTCACGCCATAAAATAATAAACCTTAGTTAATTGGCCTCTTCTACCTTGTTTCATGGGGCTCTCATAACAAACAGACAAAAATCAATCAACTCGTTCCCACAAAATACCACTTTTTGACTCCCCTTTACAAAAAAGCTTAAAAAAAAATTGTGCAAAAAGATAATTGCCTTTTACAAGCAGTTTCTTCACTATCCACATATTTTCTATCCAAATAGACAAATAACATTTTGAAGTCATCAACTAAAAATTGACGTCTGCAACTTCTTTCAATTTGGACCTGTCCAATATATTGTGAATTGGTAATTGGTTAAGTCTTGTCATGCTGAGCCAGGAATATTCCTTCTTTGGCAGGAGGCCTATAGGCAAGGATCAGCCTGCATATATGAGGAGTCTGAGATTAGTCTAGGCCACCTTGTACCTTTTAAGCAAGAATTGTTTATAGGATAGTTTTTCAAAATGAATGTTAACCTGAAATTGTTTTTTTCTAGTACTTTTAGCCCTTTGATTTTAATGCGATTCTGTAGAGGACAATTTAGCATGACAAGGGTTAAGATGGACAGACAGATTTACATAAATCATAAGCAACACTTGAATATTTTGATATAACCATCACTTCCTCTGATGGTAAAAAAGTAGGCTTCGTAACATTTTGCTTTAATCCATTCCAAAACTATAGAACCCAGTATTATTTACAGGGGCATCAAAAGGTGCTATCAAGTGGCAATGGGTTAAGAAAAGGTAACAAAATCTAAGCATACCTCCAAGTAATATTGTTATCACACGAGACAGACCCTTTAAAAGAAATAGTGGCTAATTGGATTAATAATGAGGTATTGTTTTATACTTGGTTGTGGTCAGATAACACTGACAATAAATAAGATAGGCAAGGGTCATGTTACTAGGGCTTTATACCTGACCCTGTCAGTCTTATCTAGCCATCCTATCTCACTTGTTCTTAATTGGTTCTTTATAACAGGTACTGTATCCTAACAAGAATTTACCCATTCCCACACAACAAAATTTTAGACTGGTCCAAATTGAAAGAAGTTACAGATGACAGTATAAAGTTAATGGAATTTTAAGTTGTTTCCTCTTTTTATGCCCCCAAAGAGAAGCATATAGTAATCGAGCTGTCCATCTGTCCCACTTTCGTGTCCGCTATGTAACTTCCACATGCAATAGTGGAGTTCAATATAACTTTGCACAAATGTTCACTGCTGTAAGATGACGCGTCGCGAAAAAGATCCAGGTTCCTATCTCAAAGGTCAAGGTCACAATCAGGGGTTAAAGGTAAAAAATTAGCACTTTTTGCTGTGTCTGCTCTGTAACTTCTATAATCATGCAAGCAGGTACAAATTTCTTTCATACAAATGTTCACCGCCTTCAGACAACGTGTCACAAGACCCAGGTTTCTATCTCAAAGGTCAAGGTCAAAATCTGGGGTCAAAAGTAAAAAATCGGCACTTTTTGCCGTGTCTGCTTTGTAACTTCTATAATCATGCATGAAGGTACAAATTTCTTTCATAAAAATGTTCACCCACTTCAGACAACTTGCCACAAAAAAGACCCAGGTTCCTATCTCAAAAGTCAAGGTCACAATCAGGGGTCAAAGGTAAAAAATTGGCACTTTTTGCCGTGTCTGCTCTGTAACTTCTATAATCATGCAAGCAGGTACAAATTTCTTTCGTACATATGTTCACCACCTTCAGACGAGGTGTCACAAGACCCAGGTTTCTATCTCAAAGGTCAAGGTCACAATCTGGGGTCAAAGGTAAAAAATCGGCACTTTTTGCTGTGTCTGCTCTTTAACTTCTATAATCATGCATGCAGGTAAAAATTTCTTTCATACAAATGTTAACCACCTTCAGACGATGTGTCGCAAAAAAGACCCAGGTTCCTTTCTCAAAGGTCAAGGTCACAATCTCGGGTCAAAGGGGCGTCCAGAATGGTTAAATTGCCTCTGGAATGGTTAAATTGTATTTACTCTCTTATTCTTCAATGGATTGCTTCCATATTTGGACAGATGCTTAATTGGGTGGACCACTTTACATGACCTTGACCATGACCCAATGACCTTGACCTTTGACCTACTTTTGACCTAAGAAAAATCCGTCCATAATGCATTTCTCGATTTCATTCTGTATTTATAGAAATTATTAAATGTATTAAAATTTCATTTATTAACAAGGTGCCAAATTGTCACAAGATACGCCCGTCACACTGCTTAATATTAACTGGAGGTTTGAATAGAACTGAGGTTATTTTGAATGAATATTTTTTCTCAAACAAAGTATGGAAAACAACAAAGAACAAAAACTCAAATTATACGCTAGGTTGAGTTATGGTTCTTGTACACTGCACCCCCCCCCCCGGTGAGATCTATCCATCCATGAAGTTTCATGTTTCTAGCTATTTTACTTTTAGAGATATACTCCAGACAAGATTCAAGTATGAAAAACAACAAAGGGCAATAACTCAAATAATAGGCTTGGTAGAGTTATGGTTCTTGTACACTGCACTCCCACTTGGTGAGCTCTATCCATCCATGAAATTTCATTATTCTAGCTATTATACTTTTAGAGATATACGCCGGACAAGATTTAAGTATGAAAAAACAACAAAGGGCAATAACTAAAAAAAATAGGCCAGGTAGAGTTATGGTTTTTGTGCACTGCACTCCCCCTTGGTGAGATCTATACACCCATAAAGTTTCATGATCCTTGCTATAATACTTTTAGAGATATACTTCGGACAAGATTCAAGTATGAAAAACAACAAAGGGCAATAACTCAAAAAATTGGCTAGGTAGAGTTATGGTTCTTGTACACTGCACTCCCCCTTGGTAAGCTCTATCCATCCATGTAA
Source organism: Fragum fragum (assembly GCA_946902895.1). Classification (NCBI taxonomy): domain Eukaryota; kingdom Metazoa; phylum Mollusca; class Bivalvia; order Cardiida; family Cardiidae; genus Fragum; species Fragum fragum. The sequence goes on from OX336368.1 coordinate 27,920,720, forward strand.
TTTCATGATTCTAGCTATTATACTTTTAGAGATATACTCCGGACAAGATTCAAGTATAAAAAACAACAAAGGGCAATAACTCAAACAATTGGCTAGGTAGAGTTATGGTTCTTGTACACTGCACTCCCACTTGGTGAGCTCTATCAATCCATGTAATTTCATGATTCTAGCTATTGTACTTTGAGAGATATACTTCGGACAAGATTCAAGTATAAAAAAAAACAAAGGGCAATAACTCAAAAAATAGGCCAGGTTGAGTTATGGTTCTTGTACACTGCACTCCCCCCCCCCTGGTGAGATCTATCCATCCATGAAATTTCATGATTCTAGCTATTATACTTTTAAGAGATATACTCCGGACAAGATTCAAGTATGAAAAACAACAAAGGGCAATAACTCAAAAAATTTGCTAGGTAGAGTTATGGTTCTTGTACACTGCACTCCCCCTTGGTAAGCTCTATCCATCCATGTAATTTCATGATTCTAGCTATCATACTTTTAGAGATATACTCCGGACAAGATTCAAGTATGAAAAACAACAAAGGGCAATAACTCAAAAAATAGGCCAGGTAGAGTTATGGTTCTTGTGCACTGCACTCCCCCTTGGTGAGATCTATACACCCATGAAGTATCATGATCCTAGCTATAATACTTTTAGAGATATACTCCGGACAAGATTCAAGTATGAAAAACAACAAAGGGCAATAACTCAAAAAATAGGCCAGGTAGAGTTATGGTTATTGAGCACTGCACTCCGTATTGATGAGAAGAATATAACTGCCAAGTTTAAAGTCAATCGGACTTACGGTGACAGAGTTATGCTCCGGACAAAGAAGTGGACACCGCCCGGACAACCGGACGCCCGGACGTCACGGGTGATCCCATAATACGTCCCGTCTTCGACGGGCGTATAAAAACCCAGACGTATAGATCACAAATGCATGTGGTTGTTTTTACAAAACAAATCAAAGTGCCACATGCTTGACCCTGTCCTTTTGGGGCATTTGTCACATGACTGTGAACAGCTCTTGTTGGATAGAAAACAATGAGGATTGTGAAGAAATTGCTAGATTCAAATTCTTTTCTTGAGGGGCATAAAAAGGCCAACCATACCCTTTTATGCCTCGAGCTTCCAAGATAAATGCTTTGTGAAAATGTGAAAAAAACAAAGAAAGTGTTCATTATCCACATTGATTTCTACCTCATGAGACTGTGATTTTTAAAATTTCATCAAACCTAAATTGTCATCTGCAACTTATTTGAATTTGGACCAGTCTAAAAAAATTTTGTTTGCTAATAAGTGGCCAAATTTTGGACAATGATTCGACATATCACGAATTCAGGAATTTTTTATACAAGGGCTGGCAGCTTTTAAACGATTCCCAACAACAACTTTTTTGACTGGTCCAAATTGACAGAAGTTGCATATCTAACCCATTACCAGACAGCAAAATTTTTGACTGGTTCAAATTGAAAGGAGTTGCAGACAACTATTTAAAGTTTTGCCAATTTTAGTTTTTTTCAATTTTTCTAGTTAGAAAACAAGCAATTTCTTCATTTTTACACAATGTTTTCCCAATTGATTTTCTTGAATGGAGTCCAAAGGCATCACTGTGTGGGAATGGGTTAAGAAATTATAAAATCATTTGTCTTTAGGAGAAGAAAACACTGTAGATAATGAGGAAATTGCCTGAAACAAGCACTTTCTTCATTATCCACAATGTTTTTTCAAAGGCTTTTTTCTTGAGGGATGTAAAAAGGGGATTGTGTGGGAATGGGTTGCAGCCATCACACTAATTCTAATGATAGAACCTGATTTCACCCCAGGGTCATACTTCACAAGATCATTAAACCTGACATTCATTACTTCCTAAATTGTTACTTATAAATGACTTAGATGAAAGAAAACTCGTTCTTTGACATTTGATATCATCCCATGATCTATTCAACATGGTTCTAGCTATCTGAATTCCATATGCAGTTTCTTCAAGAGCCTTCTCTCTTTCAACTTGTAGCCTAGAACTTTTGAACTTGAACTCTATCCTGTTTTGCAATTTATAGGCCTGTCCAAATTCAAAGGTTTTGCAGATGGTAATTCTATCAGGACATAATTTGAAAAACAATCATGAAAATGTTGTGGAAGAAGAGGAAATGGCTTGTAAAATGCAGATTCTTCTTTTTCAACAAAATTTTCTCAACTACAAATTCACAGGGATGTTAAAACTAGGGGTTGGCCAGAAAAGGGATGACTGCCTTTGAAATAACAAGAAAAAGGAAAATAATACAGTAGAACCTCGTTAATTCGAACGTCACTGGTTCGTAGGTGTGTGTTAATTCGTATACTTTACGCGGTCCCGATCTTTTTCCTTCTTTATCTTTGTTAGACAACTCTGCCTAATTCGAACGTCAGTGGTTCGTAGTTCGTAGGCCATTTCAAGTCCCGAGAGTATGATTATAGCACAAACTCCTATGTTTAATTCGAAGGTGTGATAAATTAACTGTCTCCAATCACCACCTACTTTGACTTTCACACCTGCTGATCTATATGACAATTATGTGTTATCATGTACCTTCGATTAAAAGGGGTTGTTTGGTTTGTAAGGTGGGTAATTAATCGAATAAAGATTCCCGTAATTATCGCCGAAAATTTACTTTTAATTGATGCAACCCCATTAGTATCAGTGTTATTAGTCACTTAGAAATTCTAGCCATTTTTTTCTGCGGTTGCTTTCTTCACAATCGTCGGTCCTTCTTTTTATGATTTAATGATAGAAAACTTTGCGCGATTTGATCCAATGTATTGTTAAGTGAAATCACCAAGACCATTTGATACAAACACTGTGTTTAAACAAGAGGACCATGATGGTCCTAAATCGCTCACCTGAGGCATCTGCAAATTACAGTACTTTTTAGTATAAAAAAAACACAAGTTGAGCAAAATAAATAAAACAAATATAAGATTTTGGGCTTTGTACAAAACAATCCAGTAATGCTTTTACAATAAAAATGAATTCCTTTGGCTTTATAGTTTAATCCATTACCAAACTATCCAAGAATTTGTCATCCTGAGGGAAAATAGGTTTGAAAAAACATAGTGCTTTCTACCTGAAATTCTTTGTATTTAGATTTCAATCAAACTCTAATTACTGTCTGATACTTCAATGGGTGTCATTTTAGCAACCTTGGTAGAGAACAATGTGAATGTACTATAAATCAAAATATGAATGCATTACAACTTATACATGAGGAGAGGAAGATATTTGAACATGCTCTTATTGAGCGTTTTACATATCTTTGGATGCCTTGGGAAAGGTCATGTTTGTCCAAAGGATATAAACATGGTAGATAACAATAATGTTATCCTTTGTTTTTAATGTAAATGCTCTGGAACCTATATCTAAGAAGAAGAATTCTTTCAATGCAATTTACTTTTCAATGCGATTTACACAATTTTTGACCCCAGGAGCAGAGACATTTTTTATCCTAAGAGCATATTTTGCTGTTACATAGTACAAAATTATTTACTCATGCTACATACCAGTTATGTATGCCCATCACCTTATATTTCAGAAGGAGAAGAGTTTGATGTTGCTCTAATTGGGCGTTTCCATAATTTTTGACCTCTGGAGCAGTGCCATGTCTTATCCAAGGGTTAAGATTTTAGCTAACATGGTAGAGAATCATCTGGATATGCTATATACAAAATATGAGTGCCTTAGACTTTGTAGATTAGGAGGAAAAGACTATTGAACATGGTCTAATTGAGCATTTTTACAAACTTTGGACACCCAGGGAAGGGGTGTTTATTAACCTACAGGCATAATTTAATCAAAACTAATAGATAACAGCCAGGCTATGCTACACTCAAAATATAAATGCCCTCCTCCTTAAAATGAAGAATTTTTTTTTTTTAGCATACTCAAATTTTGCGTTTTTAACCAATTTTGGACCCCTAGTGCAGGGCACTTTTTGACCCTAGGAAGACAACTTTTAGTGATATAGTACAAAACCATCTAGTTATGCTACATACCAAATATGAATATCCTAGACCTTATAGTTTGAGAGAAGCAGTCTTTTGAAATTGCTCTAATTAAGCATTTTTCAAAACTTCGGACCTCAGGGGTGGGGCCATTTTTGACCCCAGAGATTAAATATTTAAAAACTTGGTAGAGAACCATATGATAAAGCTCTATATAGAAAATAAATGCCTTTGGCCTTGTAGTCTGTGAAAAAAAGACAACAAAGATTTTCTAAGATTTCCCATTTTCATATGCCGCGGTTACAAGAGTTTTTCACGGAATGAAATTCTTTTAACAACTTTAAAAGAACTTCACCCAATGAACATCCCTGCAAAGTTTCAGCTTGATTGGCCTACTGGTTTAAGAGGAGAAGATTTTTAAAGATTTTTAAAGATTTACTCAAGATTCCCATTTTCACATGCCGCGGCAACCAGAGTTTTTGACGGAATTAAATTCTTTTAACAACTTTTGTAGAACTTCACCCAAGGAACATCCCTGCTAAGTTTCAGCTTGATTGGCCTACTGGTTTAGGAGGAGAAGATTTTTAAAGATTTTTACAGATTTATTTTAGTTTCCCATTTTCACATGCCGCGGCAACCAAAGTTTTTGACGGAATTTAATTCTTTTAACAACTTTTGAAAAACTTCACCCAAGGAACATCTCTGCAAAGTTTCAGCTTGATTGGCCTACTGGTTTAGGAGGAGAAGATTTTTAAAGATTTTTACAGATTTACTCAAGATTCCCATTTTCACATGCCGCCGCAACCAGAGTTTTTGACGGAATTAAATTCTTTAAACAACTTTTGTAGAACTTCACCCAAGGAACATCCCTGCAAAGTTTCAGCTTGATTGGCCTACTGGTTTAGGAGGAGAAGATTTTTAAAGAAATTGTGGACGGACGGACAGACGGACAGACGGACAGACGGACGGACGGACAGACGGACAGACGGACGGACGGACGACGGACAACGACCGATCACAATAGCTCACCTCGCACTTTGTGCTCAGGTGAGCTAAAAATGCCAAAAAATTAACAGGGATAAAAGCATAAAAATACAAGACGAGTAATTTTAATTTTCCTCAATTAATATCTGCAGGTCTTGTTAAGAAAAAATAGCAAATTTAGAATCAATTCCTAAATGGAGGACAGAACAGATTCCGTGTATCTCAAACAGCCGACCTCTTGCCCTCCGTTTTGTTCGTAATACGCTTAATTCGTATAAATTTCCCCGGTCCCTTGCGCTACGAACTACCGAGGTTTTACTGTACATGTAGAACAAAAGCTGGTTATCTTATAATTAATACATATGTATCAATCAAAATGAGAATGGATGATTATTTTTTCTGTCAAAAAAAAATTCCAACCTCACATGAGGGACGCCCCAAGAAGACAATTAAGTTGCATAAATACAAGATTGAAATTGCTGGGGAACCACCTGATTCTTTAATCTGCTTGGTGTAAAAGATATTACATACAATCTCAGTTTAAAAGTTTCATCTGACAGACGGTCAGCCCAGATCAAAACTGGTGATCTAGAGGTTAGAAGTTGAGTGTTCTACCAACTGACTTATGGGGGCTGACAAATTTTCAGCAGGAGAACCTCTAAGTGTAGAATCATATTGATTTCAAATTGCTATCTCTGATTGACCTGTACTACATCTGTTCCTTTCTCCAAATTTTTCGTTCACGAAGTTCTATCTTGAGACAGATAATTTATCTGAATTTTTTTGTCTTTTTGAGTCAAGTAGCATGAGCACTTCATCTTGTTGCCATGCTCAGCTGCAGGTACTGGATAGTGAGAAAAGTCCAAATCTAACAAGGGTAAAATTCTTACAAAAATACATCTGGAGTTATCTCCCTTGATAGTGGGCACTGATCTTGTCATAGTGAACGCACAATGTAAATATTAACGTAATAACTTAGAAATGAGAAAGGTTAACCCATTACTAGATGACAAAATTTTAGATTGTACCATACTGAAAGAAGTTGCAGAAGATAATATCTAGTATCTGAAATTTCAATATAACTTTATCTTTTGGAAAACATTGTGGATCATGAAGACTATTTTTGTATCAAGCTATTACTTCATTTATCACTTTGTTTCCAATGCTTTTTTAATCTCAAGGAGCCTAAAAAAAGAGGGATTTTTGTTGGAATGAGTTAAAGTTTATCATGTCAATTCCTACAACACCAATGACTACAACATCGATGTGCATGAAGGTTACTTTTTGTTAAAAAAAAGCCAATCTTAGATTTTAGATTTCACAATTCAGAATTTATTATAATGATGGGCGTACATGGCAACTTATTTTTCTCCATGATACCTTGTCCTGGTTTAATTTGAAGAACACATAAGGATTACACATTCAGACATATTGAATTCAAATGTGTGATACATATGTATAATTTGTTGTACAGATACAATAAATACACATCAGTTTTATTCAATAATTGCCTATGAATTATTGAAATCAATCTATTTTCATAGCTTTGATGTAATGCAATATTTTAGGCATAATTTTTTCATCTCCAGTAGATTAGACCTTATAACTGGATTATGAACTCAAATGCAAGGAAATCCTGCATTTTGATGAGTAGGAAATAGGTAAGGAAAACATAAGAAAAAATAATTCACTTAATGCAAAAAATTTTGCCCTTTCTGACAATATTTTCTACCCTACTTTGAACTTGTTCTTCAATTTTAATACATTTTGAATTAACGTCTGCAATTCCTGTCAGTTTTGACCAGTCTAATATTCTGTAGTTTGATAATGCCAACCTGCCTATAACCAACTCCGCAATTGGAAACCATTTTATTAACCCTTTCCTGTTCAACCCCCTATTTTTACGTCTCTGATTATATAATTGAGAAAATATTGTAGAAAAAGAAGAAATTGCTTGTAACCAAAGTAATTTCAGCAATTTCTTCTTTTTCCACAATATTTTCTACCCTACAGAATGAAAAAATTTCAAATAAATTCCACTTCAAATTTCCGTCTACAAATTGATTGAATTTGGACAGGTTTAAAATTTCATGGCTGTTGACATCTGTTTATGACAGATTTTGGCCATCAATTAAAACATAGATTGATCCAAAAAATTGCTCATTCATACTTAAGTTCCATTTGAACTCCCACATTTATATTAACCCATTATCAGACAACAAAGTTTAGACTGGTCCAAATTGAAAGCAGCTGCCAATGACAACTCAAAGTTTATGAAATTTTAGATTTTTTAATACCTGGGTAGAAAACATTCTGTAAAATGAAAAATTTACTTGTAACAAGCAATTCCTTCATTTTCCATAATGTTTTCCAAAGTCTTTTGCTTGAGAGGCATCAAAAAGTGTCATGGTGTGGGAATGGGTTAAGCATTTTTGTTAAGTTGGTGACTTAAATATAGTGTCTACTTTTATTGTCTGTGATACATGACCACAATTCTTTTGTTCTTCATTAATCCAAGGCATACAAAAATCTAAACTGCAGCTCAAACAATGCTTTCACTGATAATACTTTATCAGCATGATTCAAGAGAAATAGTTTAGAATACAGCTACTCACAACCAAAGGTCAAATGAGGAGGTCAAAGCCAAGGAAATAAACCTTCTATGTACAGGACAAAAGAAAATATATTTGTTAACCCATTACCAGATAGCAAAATTTTAGACTGGTCCAAAATAGAATGAGTTACAGACAACAATAATTCAAAGTTTAAATTTGAGATTTTTTTGCTTTTCTGGATGTAGAAAACATCTTGGAAAATGAAGAATTTGCTCGTTGCAAGCAATTTTTCATTATACACAATGTTTTCCAAAGTTTTTTTGTTTCTTGATGGGCGTCAAAGTGTCATTGTGTGGGAATGTGTAAATGCAGCACCAAATGGAAACAATTTAGGTTAAAGTCTCCCTGGATCAAGTCATTTAGATGTGATGTTTATGATACAAAGGCCTACAATTGTGGAATGTTTGAGAAAACTAACCATTATAATCTATTTAACTCAATCTTATTATGGAGAGGATTATGAAATTAAATAAACTTCTTTGACCTTTAGCTGTGGTCTATTCATGGTCAGCCAGAGTTTTTTCCTCCCTATCTGAATTTTTCATTATTGAAACCCTTTTCTCTTTATCCAATAATTTAATTGTTAGTTTCGTCTATCAAAAACGAGCGTTCTGATTGGTCGAAAAATTGAATTCATACCTCCATGAACAAAATTTTGAGTACGCAGCCATTTTGAATGCTTCCGCACAAAATAGTTCACTACAAAAAAGTATCAAAATTTGTTAAGTTGTTGCATTTTTCGGTCGATGCTATTAAATTATAAGAAATGAAGAGAATATTTTTTGTTTTCATGGAGGTATGAACCGAAAAACCTAATCACACAATGTATGAATCCGCTTCGCGTATTCATACAGTGTGATTAGGTTTTTCGGTTCATACCTCCATGAAAACAAAAAATATTCTCTTCATCTCTTAAATAAATTGTATCCACCTCAAGTTGGACCAATAGTTAACAATCACACAGGCCAAATAACAGCCTGGTTTAGCCCGTATATCAACTTTACAATTAGTCTTTTTTTACATTATGGTTATAGTGTAAGAGTCTTCAGCAGAGTCTGAGTTCTACTGCCAGGGAGAGGGTTAAATTCATAGCTTAGAGCCAAACAACTGAAAGTGTGTTCACAGAGCATATGAAATTAAATAGCATTGCCCTAACCAATCAAAGTGACCTCCTAAGGATGCAGGCTGTGGATATCAAATTGTTTGATCTCTGTGCAAACATGGATGTTTGTATGTTTACTTAAGGACTTGCTTGTTAATAATCTAATCTATGTCAGCCCTTTCTTTACTAACAGGTAAGAACTGTGAGCTGGGACACTATTGTAATAATGTCCTTTAACCCTTTCCTGTTTTGCAAAATTTTAGACTAGTCCACATTCAAAGGATTTGCTGAAGAAAATTAAGAGTGGAATTAATTTGAAAAATAACCATTAAGTATGGTAGAAAACATTGTGGAAAGAGAAGAAGTTGCTTGTTTCAAGCAATTGCTTCCCTTTTTTACAATGTTGTCTCAATTATGAAATAACAGATACATAAAAACCAGGGATTGAACAGGAAAGGGTTACTAATTCTACAAACAGCATTTTTCATGGTCTAGCCAGTATCTTATTCTCAAAGCTGTTTTTCAGAACAATTATTTGAATCAAATTGCTTTGTTACCAGTGTCTGTATTAATTCTAGGCAGGGGGATTTGGGGATTCCCCCACTTTTTTCAAAAATACCCCCGCCCCATTTTCAACTTTGGTTGGGGATTTTTTTTTTATAAACAAAGAGCATGAAATACCAAAAATATCTAAATTGTGTAGATTCTGTGCTGAAATCCCTCGAATTTTTGAAATCCTAGATTAAACACTGCAGCATTCTAGTCGATCTTACCTTCTGCGTGCGTAGAATTTTATCATTTTTTGTAGAATTTGTTGCTTAAAACTTAAAACCAGGAAATTATAATCACCATCAAATTAGCAACCTTAACTACAAAGGAGAAATTAAAGCTACTGCATTTTGTTAGAACTTTCTTTTATTTTTGACTTGCATTTTGAGACAGCAAAATTTTAGACTGGTTCAAATCAAAATAAGTTGCAGACGACAATTTAAAGTTTATAAAAAAGTTCAAATTCTGGATAGAAAACATTGCTTCTAACAAGCAATTTATTCATTTAACACAGTATTTTCCCAAACAATTTTTCTTGAGCGTTATAAAAAAGTGTTATTGCCTCGTAATGGATTAATTTTACACACCCAAAGCTGCATACAGTACAATTTATATTCAAATAATCTACACCCAGAAGACAAAATTTTAGATGAGTAAAAGATGAAAGAAATTGAAGACAACAATTTCAAGTGCATAGAATTTGAAATATCTGTCATTCTGGGTTTAAAACAGTGCTGAACATGAAGAATTATGAAGCCATGGTGTTGAGGGTGATGCTCAGTTGCAAACAAGAATGTCTGATTGATAAAGATTGAACTATATACTATTTTATTGGCTACTTGAACATAGGCAAACACACATAATTCAGATGATCAAAGGGTATAAAATGATTGAAACAATTCATATCAAATACAAACACAATTCACTTCTTCTTCAAGCACAAAAAAGCCTTTCTATAAGCATGGGGAAAAATTGAAAACCTAGTTGCAATCTTCATTTTATACAGTTTTAAACAATCCTAAATTGTCAAACTAATCAAATGCTATCATTTTGGAAGCAAACACTGGGAGAACATATTACAGGAATAAGCTCCAGTTAAAAGGGAAAGACAGAGAAGAGACAAATAATGACAATAAAAGAGGTGTCGAAATACAGATTTTCTTACCTTGACCATTTTGTCCATGAAATTGTTGCAATTTCTTCTCTAATTTCTGCTGTCTCCTTCGTCTCATAACAGCCTCAGGGTTTGATATACTTCTAGTAAAGCTGGTCTCAGGAGCATCTGTGTACAGTTGCTCAGCAACTCCTGAGTTCTTTTCATTTTCTTTATTCATCTTCCTTTCTTTGTCAGCCTTTTTCTTTTCCTTTTTCTCCCGTTTTGATAGCTTTCGCTTAAAATTTGTATTTTCCTTTTCATTAGTTGAAGGAGCACCCTAAAATAAATGAAATTAATTGAATTCATGTAGCAGTAATTTAAACAGCTGGAGTTAAAAAACCTTAATTTACCCATTATCTAGACTGGTCAAAAAGGAAGACAGAAGTTGGAGATGACAGTCAATTCAAAATTGGTTCAAGTGCATAAGAGCCAAGAAGTATTTAAATTTTATTATTAGAAAGGAAGAAATGAAACGTCACAAGCAATTTCTATTCATTTAACAATATCCATAGCTTATTTTCTTCAGGGCATCAAAATGTTGGATTATGTGGTAATGGGTTAACAACTTGTATTCATTGACCAGTTGTAAACCCATTCCCACTCAAGCCCTCCTTTTACGCCCCTCAAGAAAGAAGTATCTGAAAACATTGTGGAAAATGAAGAAATTGCTTGTATCAAGCAATTTCTTCATTATCCACAATGTTTTCTATCCAATCAGATGAAACATTTTAAAATTCCATCAACTCAAAATTTTCCTTTTCAGTTTCTATCAATTCGGACCAGTCTAAAATTTAATTGTGTGGGAATGGGTTAAATCATTGACATACCAGTTATTCCTTAAAACCTGGTTTTTAATACCTCAGTGAGATTTTTTATACTAAATATAGAACTATTTGCTACAATATAGCTCACCTCGCGACGTAACAGGAACCGTCCCTCTCTAACATCTTTGCCCCAGTTCAACTGTACATATAGCACTCTTTCCTCGTCCAAAAGCCTTCTCTCCTCTGAAAAGTTAAAAAACATAAAAATCCTCAAACAAGTTACAATACAAAGCTTATCCCTGCAGACAGAGTAACAACAGATAAGATGAAACCAAGTGATTTGATTGCTATCTTATACAAATTCAAGGAAAGGATTTGTTTGTTTGTTTGAATGGGGTTTTGGGCCGCTTTCAAAATCCTTCACTTATATCGCGGCGGCTGGAGCACCTAACAATGGAATCCTGGTATTTCTAACTCCAGTACTACCATTACATCCTTTCCTAGCCTCCAGCTGCCATCCTTCATAGGTCTACGATTATCAACCCATTGGTGAGAGACAAATAGTCGGAAAGGATGAGTGCCGCCGTTGGGATCGAGGAAAGGAAGCTGCTGTCATGCATTCTTCAGACTGATTAACCCATTACCAGACATCAGCATTTTACACTGGTACAAATGGAAAGGAGCTGCAGACCACAATTTCAAGTTGATGAAATTTGTAAAATTTGCCTTTGTTGGTAAAAATGACAGAGAAACATGTAATCCTATCAACTTGAAATTTCTGTCTGCAACTTCTTTGATTGGGTCAGGCCTAAAATTCAGTTTTTTGGTTATTGCTTAACCCATTCTCACAGTGACGCTTTTTGACGCCCCTTAAGAAAAACAATTGGGAAAACATTGTGCAAAATGAAGAAATTGCTTGTGACAAGCAATTTCTTCATTTTACACGTTTTCTACCCAAAAAGTTGAAAAATCTAAACTTTCATCAACTTGTTATTGTTGTCTGTAATTCCTTTCAATTAAGACCAGTCTTAAATTTTGCCATCTTGTAATAGGTTAAATACACTTTTTTGAGACAGAGAACTGACTGAAAAGTCTGCAAATATACACACTATAGGTATGACAAATATGTGACATATTTATGGATGGCCACAACTCCCTCAGGTAATCTCACCCATAATGAAGTTGTAATTGGTAAATAAGTGTACCAGGATTACCACTCCAATGATAAAATAGGATTAGCGTAAATTTTGAACTGCGTTTTTTGTCTTGTTGACGATAGCTTGGCTCAACCTTTGAAATTGAATCATTTGAAAATGAAGGAGAAAGATGGCTTAGTGCATAATTCTCTTTTGATTTCATGTGTAATCAATTCCGTTTCAGGTTTTATTAAAACTAGTGCTTGTATCAATACAAGAACTAATCCTAAACTGTCAACCCATTACGAGACAACAAAATTTAGACTGTTGTAATTCATGAAGTTGCAATGATATTCTAAATGAGGCAAAATCTTGATAGTCTATCAGGTAGGGTAGAAAATAATGCAGGAAAAGTAAAAATTTTTCTTATCAGCATTTTCTTCTTTTTCAACAATGTTTTCCATACTGTTCTTTTTTCTTCAACAAATCATCCCAGTATTGAGTGGTAATGGGTCAATCCATATAATCCCACTTTTTTAGGCTATTAAAGAAAATGTTTTGGAAAACACTCCAGACAATGCAAAAATAGCTTGTAACATCTCATTTTTAAAGTACATTTACAAATGACACTGACATCTGCAGTATATCCATACTCAACAGAACTGGTATTCTAACCAACACCCTGACAAAGGTAGTTATTTACACCTGTCATTATTGTGGACAGTAGAGTAACTTCACACAATACAAAAATAATTTGTACAATTTGAAACTTGAGTAACCCTCAGATATTTTATCTTTCTGTAACTTTGAAACATATTGTATACATGAGACTGTGCATGACAATTCCAACCATTTCACACAACCCCGAAATAAAGATTTAAATCAGCCTGTGCATCCGCAGTCTGATCAGAGCCTTCACTGTGCACTCTGAAAACAGGTACTGACTCAATGTTTCTTTAAACCATTCCAACACGTCTTTTTTTAAGCCCCTCAAGAAAGATACTTTCAAAAACATCGTGGAAAATGATGAAATGGCTTGTAACAAGCAATTTCATCATTATCCAAAATGTTTTCTACCCAAAGAGACAAAGAATTTCAAATTTCATCAACTAAAAGTTGTCGTCTTCAACTTCTTTCCATTAAGTTTTATTCTCTATGAAACCTTTGTTCAGCAATTCTAAATCCTTTCATACCATGTGTGTAGAGCTTTTGATTATATTTCCAAATCCTTCATTCTCTGCAAAAGATTTGGGAGAAAGTATTTCCCAAGCAAGCCTGTCATTCTTTGCAAAAGCTTTAGTATGACATTCTCATTGAATTGATTCTCATCAATTTTCAAAAGTTCTTTTCAAAATAATGTGTCTGTTTGGAAAGGGCCAAGTTTTATCAGGTACAATAGGCTACCAGTTACACAGAAAAGAAAGAACAAATATTCACCGCGAAAGAATAGCTTTGCTCCATCACCATGGTAAGACTCCTGTAAAAGGGTTTCAACACATTCCACACATTCATATAGGGTGACCCGACTTCAATAATTATGTAGCTGGACTATTCTGTTTAAAGTAATTAGTATTACAAGTCAATAGCTGAACTAATTCTAATCCCCTCCACCTCTCCCAAGAGACATGACCCTCAAAAGGTTTTCATTTCTAATATCATATCATGGTTTTTCTCTTGATCTTTTCTTAGTTTCAACACAATCCTGCTTCTTTTTATGCCCATCAAGAATAAAAACTTAGGAAAACATTAGGGTGAATAAATTGCTTGTAACATTGTGATATGCCTTGCTGTAAGAGCAAAATTACTAGTAAAAAGCAATTTATCCTTTTCTCAAAAGGTTTTCTATTCTCAGTGGTACTAATTCTTTTTTCTTTTTTTTTAACCTACCTCCATTTATATGCACCTCAAACAAATTATATTTGTTGGGTGACAACATTCGCATGTCTGGACGGAATTTTTCCACCAGAACATCCACCACTTCTTTCGTTGTTGCAGAACTTGCCACACGAATACACTTCGTGACCACATTATGGTCTTCATCTTGGAAGTAAAACCTCACAACACCATGGAATTCAAGGTTCTGAAAAAATATTGATTTCATTAGCAAATACTATCATATTAACCAATTACCACACACTGGCCCTTTGTGATGCTCTGAAGAAATATGATCAAGAAAAACTTTGTGGGAAAAGGAGAACGTAATGGTAAGAAGCAATTTCTCTTTTTCTCACATTGTTTTATATCCTATTTGGCACTTTTTTCCAATTGAGCTCAGTTTGAAATGTTGTCTTTACTTCTTTCAATCAATTTCTGAGCAATTATCAGACAGAACAAAGATCCTTCTATTTAGCTATAAAACAAGTTCATTTTCATTAAATTTTTCATCAATTCATATTCTTCAGGACCAATGATTATAAAGCATTTTTCATCTTCAATGAAGAATTTACCCATACTTCAAAGTAAGCTCAAAATGTATTCTTCTGGTTAGCTCAGTCAGAAGCATACAGTGGTCTCAATTCCGAGGTAATTGACCGATTACTAGACGGTAAAATTTTAGATTGGTCTAATTTGAAAGGAGTTGCAGACAACAATTTATTTTAAAGTTTATGAAATTTTAGATATTTTCAACTTTTGGGTAGAAACATTGTGGAAAATGAAGAAATTGCTTCCACAATGTTTTACCTGATTATTTTTCTTTGGGTGGCCTCTGTTCCAACTAATTTTTCTTTTTCCACAATGTTTTCTCAAACATAAAAACACAGGAACATAAAAAGCAGGGATTAAACAGGAAAGGGTTAATATAGGAGTTGTACTTTTGTGAGAAATGACAGGAAGCACAATCTGCACAATGTAACTAAAATAACAATCGGCAATGACTCCAAAATTATGCAAGCAAGAGTTGGGGCTTTTTGTGCACTGCATTTCTCCTCAATGAGGTATCCACCTGTGAATTTTCAAGTTGATAGCTATTATACTTTCAGAGATACGCTCCGGACAAAATGTAAGTCTTTAAAATAACAAAGGGCAACAACTCCAAAATTATGCAAGCAAGAGTTGTGGTTCTTGTGCACTGCACTTCTCCTCAATGAGGTCTATCCACCTGTAAAGTTTCAAGTTGATAGCTATTATACTTTCAGAGATATGCCCAGGGCTCTGCAGACTCCCAGAATTTGGGGAGAAGTCACTTCTCACTAGTCTGAGAATTGGGAGAAGTTTTTCAAAATGGGGAGAAGTGGTGAGACTTTCAG
This sequence comes from Fragum fragum, assembly GCA_946902895.1. Taxonomy (NCBI): domain Eukaryota; kingdom Metazoa; phylum Mollusca; class Bivalvia; order Cardiida; family Cardiidae; genus Fragum; species Fragum fragum. Next base: position 27,936,253 of record OX336368.1, read on the forward strand.
GAGAAGTGGATCGCATTAAAATTAAGTGTTTGCGCGTATTCCTCATTTCTATCAGAAAATGAAATGGCTTTACAACCAAGAAGTCGCATTTTATATTATGTATTATGCAATAAACATAGAAAATACTGCTTATCCTTTCAGTCCTCAATAAAGATCTTATTCCTGTGAACAAATACTTTTGTATTTTTCTTTTTTTAGGTTTGAGAATTCAAGAGTTTGATTCTGAATTCATTTTTTTTTTCAATATTTCATAATAGATTCATATATGTTAAAAAAAAAAGTCAACTAATAGAAAAATGGATAGGCAGACTGATTGAAATGAGTAGTGTTCCTTTTTGAAGCAGAAAATGAGAAAAGATTGTATTGTAACAACATGTATTTAATCAAACCATTTACCAAAAGAAAAAATTCAGACTGGTACAAATTGAAAGAAGCTAAATAAGACATTTCACAGTGAGCTTAAATAAGAAAGAAGGTGCCAAAGAGGGTAGAAACATGTGGGGAAAGGATAAATTGCTTGCTGCAATCATTTCCTCCTTTTTCCACAGTTTCCCATAAAAACATTTCAAGGTGTCAAAATGGGGAATTGTGTGGTAATGAGTTACAGTATGTGCACTTTACCTGATAACATATAAATGGATAAAAATTGTCATTAATTTGTCAAAAAGGTCCTCTGTGATTAAGTCAGTTATAGTGTGTAAAGGGTAAGGGTTACTGCTCAGTACACAAAACCAGACTCTGTACATGCAGAGGTTTAAAGTTAACACAGGATAATTTGTTCCATTTTATAGGATTACATGTTATTTAAATGAATTATTACCAACACAAGTAAGTGAATTCAGTTTTTGGATAGAATGTATCATAACAAGAATCGCAGGAAAAGATCGTAGCAGCCTTTAAATTGTTTGCCATAATTTTCTTCACTTGTTACAATTAAAGCAGGTAACTCAAATTGAAGGATTCTAATGAAAAATGAATTTCCTCTACGTGGGTTTTCGGCAGAATAATTTTTCATCAAGATTTCAAATTTTTAACAAAATTTTGACTTCTGGTAAATGACACGGTGTCGTAAATGTCGGCCATTAATCTCATTATTTGAAAGTAAGCAACAAATCTCGTAGACCGGTGATAACTTAATTTACAGAAATAATTAAAACTTAAGAAGGGAAAGGATTTTAAATTAAGATTTCTGGTGCCGATAGTATACAAAGCATTGCCGAAACCAATCAGCGTAGGTGTGAATGAAGCAAGCATGTTTGACTATTAGCTGCCAGAGCATACCCCTCTTTCTGATAATCTGCTGGCCTCCGACTATTGATACACGCTTGAATTACAATCAAAGGGCTTCCGACCGAAAGTTGTGTAATGTAACACTGTCTCCTACTTTTATAGCCACTAGGCGAGATAAGGTTATCACCTATAGTATCCAGGCGACTTCCCGAAAATTCCAGGCGACTTTGACTTAGCTTTGATCAGCAAATCAGGCGAAGTTTTATGAAACCAGGCGACTTTTTCACCTGAGTCGCCCACTCTGCAGAGCCCTGTATGCCCGGACAACATGTAAGTCTTTTAAATAACAAAGGGCAACAACTCCAAAATTATTCAAGCAAGAGTTGTGGTTCTTGTGCACTGCACTTCTCCTCAATGAGGTCTATTCACCTGTGAAGTTTCAAGTTGGTAGCCATTATACTTTCCCGGAAAATTTCGGGACAGACGGAAGTATGGAAGTACGGAAGTACAGATCATGGACGGACAAATGCAAATCTATATGTCCCCCCACACATTAAGTGGTGGGGGCATAAAAAGGCAATGAAAGCTGTATAGTACATGAAATACATTAATTTATTCAAATTTGTATTTTGAGCTAGAATGATGCATATATCTAAATTTTGATTTTGAGCTTTTCCATAAAGGTCATGAAAAAGAGGTATCATGTTGGAATGGGTTAAGACTCACCTGAACTGTACCTCTGCTATATGACCATTCATCATTTAAAGCAGGGTTGCTACCTCCTCTGCCAAACAATCTTAGAAATCCAAAACAACCAACAAAACTCATGTCACATCAAGAAAGTGAAATTTCCATTAATATATCCAGAACATTATTATATGTTTAATTCATTATTATTTTGAAATTACATGCATCATAATCAGTTTTTGTTCATGAGACCCCTTCTTGAGAAACAATAGTATGAGGTTTAAACTTCAACCAAATAACAGACAGCAAAATTTCAGACTGGTCCTAATTATAAGTAATTGCAGACAACAATTTAAAGTTAATTGAATTCTAGATTTTTTCAAATTTCTCTGTAGTAAACATTGTGTAAAATGAAGAAATTGCTAGTTTCACGCAATTTCTTCATTTTCCACTATGTTTTCCAACACTTTTTATTCAAGGGCGTCAAAAGACGTTACTGTGTGGGAATGGGTTTACCTATTTCCACATGATCCTTCATTTTGAAGCTGAGAAAATTAGAAATTGCTTGCATTTGGCAATTTCTCTTCTACTCACATCGGAATACTGGTGTCACTTCTTTATCCCATTACCAGAGGACAAAATTTTGGACTGGTCATTATGAAAAGAGATGCAGACATCTTTTCAAAGCCTGCTAAAATTAGAAACTAAGAGCTAAATAAGGCAGAAAACTTTTTCAGGGGAGGAAAGGAGAAATTGCTTTTAACAAGCAATTTCCCTTTTCCCAAAAAGTTTTCCAACGGTCATATTTCTTCAATGGATGAAAAAGCAGGGTTGTCTGGTAATGGTTTAACCAGTGCAGCTACAAAATCTAACCTTTAACCCCTTCCCACAAAGTGAGGCTTTTTGACACCCCTCAAGAAAATTGTCGTCTGACACTCATTTTGATTAGAACCGGTCTAAGATTTTGCCATCTTGTAATGCTAGTAACACCGTCTCAATCAAAGTGGTTCATTAAATATCAATCTTAAAACAATATATATATATATATATATATATATATATATATATATATATATATATATATATATATATATATATATTTAATTTTTTATTAACATCATTTAATCAACATTAATTTTATTTTTTTAGTTAAAAAAAAAGTGACATGAAAATACCACATGATCTATGTCCAAATAGACAAACAGACATGTATTGGAACCCAACTATTATTCATAATGGTTGCCAATACTGAATCTGCACTCTTGTCATGCTGAATTTAATCCTGTTTAGAATTGCACTAAAATCAAAGCAACAAAATTTCGGGAGGTACTAGTTGAAGGTCAAATTTTCTTTTGAAAATTGATTCTATAAACAATTCTGGCTTGAAAGCAGCAAGCAGATGGTATAGACTAAGATCAGTCTGTACTTATGTGCAGGTTGATCTTTGTCGGTATTTTCTGCCCAAACAGGAATATTCTGGGTTCAGCATGACAAGGGTTAAGTTGAAAGACACATGCCACTAAATGCCTTACCAGACAGAAAAATTTCAGACTTCTCTAAATTCAAATAGAATGCAAACGAAAATTCCTAGTTGGTGAATTTTTTAAATCTTTGGCTTTTCAGATAGAAAACATTGTGGTATTGAAGAAATCGCTTGTGACAAACAATTTCTTCTTCATACTCTGCAATGTTTTCAAAACCTTTTTTCTTGGTGTGCATAAAAAAGTGTGATTGTGTGGGAATGGGTTTACCCTTCAACCAGTATTTTGAATACCAGCAAAATGTTAAATTTTTGCATTAAGTTTACAACTAATGACCTTGATAGGTAAACTTGACCCTGATCTTATGCCTATCAATACAAGAAATCTGTATCCCAAATTGAGTTAACAAATAGCAGACAGACAGACTGACATTCATAGAGCAATATGCCCTTGATCTTATAGATGCAGAGGCATAAAAATTTTAGACTGGTCCAAATCAAAAGAAGCCGTAGACAGAAGATTCCACTTGATGAAATATCTAAAATCTGTCTTTTGGGGTAAAAAACTTGGTAGGGGGTACAGATAAAGTTCAACCTGCACATTATGTGAAGTCTAATTATTAATCTTAGTCTACACTGCCTGGTTGTCACTTCACAGCCATGATATATAATCAAAATGAATAGTATTTTAAGCCCTTTGATTTTAATACATGAACTAACCAATGCAACATTTAAACTAAAGCATGACAAAATAATAAACAAGAAACAAATCCCTGACACATCTTTTTCCTACATAACACTGATGGAATGATTATAAAATACCAGTTCACACACAGAAAAAAACATTGAAAACAGTTTCTACACAACCTGGATAACAGGTAATCTGCTCTACACACAGCTCAGGAAATTGTTAACAGTCAACAAAATTATTAACCAGACTCAAATGAAAGATGCAGCAATGTTGAGTTGCTTTTTTTTTTTTTTTTAATTTAAGGTAAGTAATACTAGAGGACCATGATGGTCTGAAATTGCTCAACTGAAAAGCAATCACAAACAAGAGGCCCATGAGGGACTGAGATGCTCTTCTGACAATCAAGTTTTGCCTCAAAGTAATCTAATATTTAAAAAAGTTCAAAGAATAATGCATATAAAATTAAAATAACAAATCAGACTTTATACTCTAAATCATTTTGAGTAAAGAGAATCAGGTAATAATCATGGAGTTTATTGCTTGACCCTTTCCTGTCCAATACATGTTTTTACATCCCAGTGAATTTATAATTGAGAAAACATTGTAGATAAAAGAAATTGCTTGAATCAAGCAATTTCTTCTTTTTCCACAATATTTTCTACCCTACTGATAGATCATTATAATTCAACCAATAGAGCTTAAAAAAGGGACCATTTTGGTCTCATATCTCTCGCCTGAGTATAATGGCTCAAGGCTGTATGATACATACAAAATATCAAAGCTCTAGCAGGGCTCTTCAGACTCTCAGAATTTGGTGAGAAGTGACTTCTCCCTAGTCTGAGAATTGGGAGTTTTTCAAAATAGGGAGAAGTGGTGAGACTTTCAGGAGAAGTGGATCACATTAAAAAGTTATTTTTTGCCTGTATTCCTTATTTCTACAGGAAAATAAAAAAAAAGCTTTACAAGTAGCTGCATATTTTGTTTTATATAGTATGCAGTTAATACTAAAATATTTCTCATCCTTTCTTTCAGTCCTTACTACAGAGATCTTATTCCTGTGAACAAATTTTTTTGTCTGTTTTCTTCGGTTCGAGAATATAGGAATCTGATTCTGAAATTATTTTCTTGAATATCTTATATATAGATGGTATTATAATCTCAATTATCAAATTTTATAATAATCAATAATTTGAAAAGATAATATATGTGGTCTGAACTTACTAAAATGATCAGAGTTTAATTTGACGCAGAAAATAGGAAAACATTACTATTTCATTTAACTCATTACTAGAAAACAAACTTTCCAGACTGGTCCAAATTGAAAAAAAGTTGCATACCACATTTCAAATCAGAATATGCTCAAAACAGAAAATAAGTACAGTCAAAACTGTGTTAGCGGTCACCTGAGAATAGCGGCCAATCTGCGTATAACGGCCATCCAAGGTCCGCCCGTGCAATTTGCTCTTTAAAATTACCGTGAATAGCGGTAATCTGTCATATGTGGCCAGCGGTCACCTTTAATTGTCCAATTTGCACTTTATGTATATCCCTTTAAACGGTCACGCGACCCGACTAACTGCTGCCAGGTGTCGTGTAAAAAATCGATAACGCGTCTGGCTAATCTTGTGCATAAACTTTTCAACACGTGAGATAAACATGACCAAGCCACTTAAATGTGTACTCTTTGAACGTGTTTGATTGAATGTAGTTACATAACAAGTGCCGAGTTATGGTATAATTAATCAAATTTGATGGATTTACTATAAAGTCTTATTACGTATCCAGTTTGTAAGTTGCGCAGATGAGTAGTTTTACATTACGAAAAATTTTGGACTAGTCCAAACTCAAAGAAGTTGCTTACGGGAATGTATTTGATAAAAACTTATAATCTTTGTCATTTGGGGTAGAAATATTATGGATGGTGAAGAAATTGCTATGTCTTCATTTTCCACAATGTTTTCCAAAGTTTTCTTGAAGGGTGTAAATAGCGGGCTTGTGTACGAATGGGTGCGGGGCTGGATCCGTGTATTCTTTCTACTCTGCGTTCTTAAAGCAGCTCATAGACATTACATACCGGTATTTAGGAAACATACGGTCTTAATAGACTATCTAAAATATATTTTCGGCAAATTTCCGAGGAAAATAAACTAAACGTAACGCCGGTCTCGATCATAAGTCATTCGACATTTTATCTCGCAATGAATTATTGTACACTGACCATAATGTCCCGTAAGTGTTTAACTCTAGACGAACACGTCAATGTTCTTCAGTTTCTCGATCCCGGTCGGTGTTTGGGCAATTTAAAAATGAAATGGAAAATAATTCGTCAGAATTCATAAATATTGGTGTATTTTCTATTTTTTGTTAATCAAATCACTTGTCTTTCTACATTTATGTGGCCATACTAATATGAAGATATGTCCTTGTATCATGACTACGACTCTATGCCGACGGGGTTGTAGAAAAACAACAACAATAATAATCTGTGTTAAGCAGCCAACTGTCGTATGTGGCCAATTTTGATCTGTCCCTTGGCTGGCTGCATACGACAGGTTCGACTGTACCAGATAAGGTAAAAAATACTGTGGGAAAAGGAGAAATTGCTTGCTACAAACACTTCCTCTTTTTCTCACAAATTTTCCATTTAAATTCTTCAAAAATCAAAAAAGCGGGATGCTGTGGTAATGGGTTAAAGTCTGACAGCTTCACCTGTATGTGACAATAAATTAATAAAAAGCTTTTAAATAATAGATTTAAAAAGAATTCATTTTGACTGAGTTGCAGTTATTGTAAGTAAAGGGTATTAAAGATTACAGCTGAGTAATTTTACATAAATCACAGACTGTGTAGAAGGTTTAAATTTGAAACTATGTCAACACGGAACCATTTGTTCTAGTGTGTTAGATTATATGTCATTGAATGGATTAATTACCAAAAAAAGATAAGTGAAGTTTAATTTCTGGATAAAATCCTAACAATGCTACTTATGAAAAGATCGTAGAAGCCGTAGATTGTTTGTCTTAGTTTTTCTATATTTGTTAAATCAAAGCAGATAATTAGAGTACAAGGATTTCATTGAATATTTTTTTTCTATTTAGTCTTACGAACAAATCAGCTTTCATCACGAAGATTTTATTCATTCATCAATGAATTTTAAAATACGGCAAATGACATGAGGTTCGTAATAAAATCCGCCATTATTCTCGCTGCTTGAAAGTATGAAACAAATCTCGTATATGGGTAGGATAAACATAATGTGCCACTAAAATAATTGAATCTTCAATAGGGAAGGGTTTGATATCAAAAAGTTACTAATTTCCGGCAGTTCATAAGGGCTTGCAACCATGGAATCAGCCGAGGTGCAAATAAAACGAGCATGTCGTCTATCGATACACACTTGATTTACGATCAAAGGGCTTCCAATCAGCAGTTGTATAATTGATTTACCTACCCTGATTTGATAGCCTCTAGGCAAAATGCGATGATCCCCTTTTTAACGAGGCGACTTCCCGTATTTTCCAGGCAACCTCGATTTCGCTTTGATAAGCAACTTGGGCGAAGTTTTATGGAACCAGGCGACTTCTTTGCCTGAGTCGCCCACTTTGCAGAGCCCTGCTCTACACTAATTCACTCGGAGACAGGGCTCCCGCTGCCAATCACCAATGGAGCCAAATGAGCCAAAATAAAATGTCTGGCTCCAAAATCGACAAAGGGGCAGTTTTACTAGAGACAACTTTCAAAATAAGGAAAAGCTTTATGGGATGTTGAGTCAATTGAAACGATTACTGATTACCATCAATATCCATTGCATATCCATGTTAATCAAGACAGATTAGTTACGCATAGCTGACCTTATTGATTCTAACGTCACTCGAGTAAATGGTCGCCACACATCATGTGCAAGTTTCAGATAAATTTAGAGCAAAGGATATCAAACTTTTTATACCCCCAAAAACTATGTTTGGGGGTGCATAGGAGTCTGCTTGGTTGGTCCGTTTGTCGACCTAAAGCCTTTTCTTGAATGTTCAATTACTCTGCAACCATTGGACAGATTTGAGTCAGACATGTGAATATCCTAATGATGACTGTTGACTCATGACTGAAAATTTTCAAAAGTCAATTTAATGCACAATAAAAATTTTTCAAGCGTCAAAATTCACCCTTTTTTGAATTTCTGTGCGTCAAAACCCAAGATCCAGGGTTCTCCCCAGAAATTTTTGAAGGCGTAGTGGCAAATGCGCGGCTATTGTCTGTTAACATCTTGGTATGACTATACATAATAAAGGTCATTAAAAGTGCTTTTTAGCTTGATTATTGACATCTTCTTGTTTTATTGAGAGTTATTCTTGAATTATATTCTTCAACTTTTTAATTATTATAAGTTGATTTATCTATTCTGAGGCTTATTTCGATACCAACCAATTGTATTATTACTCAGCTTACTTCAACTCTCTATCCTATTTGTTGGAAAGGGCACTAAATTGTCTCATAAAAAGGATGTGAAAAGGAAAGATAATGAAAGAATATACCCAAAAGTCTCATGAGTAAAAAAAAGTGTCAACTGCTTGTCTATTAGATAGGATTAGCTTTTCATGCTTGGCAATTTTATCAAGTCTGTCCAAAAATCATATCCTTGAGGACTCTTTAAAAAAGCATGGAGTGCCCTTCATCAGAAAAAAAAAATAGAAATTATTATCAGTAATTTCAAAAATGTATTTATAAGGTTCTGTGTGAAATACCTGGTTTCATTTTCAAATTTTGCATCTTAAAGAGCTCCATTAGATTCTCTGTTTAAAATTTGAAATGCTAATTATTAGCCCATTCAGAAGCCTTCGACTTTCTGACACTATAACTATTCTTCTAACAGTACTTTCAGCTATTTGATTTCAATAAGTTAATAAAAAATGTATAATATATCAGCAGTGTCAAACCTCATTTCTCAGATTATAACACGAAACTTGATCAAATTTATAAAACAAGTGTCTTTACTCTTCTCTTCTTTAAGTGATTTCAGCACTTTGATTTTCAAAAGAGGATTTTGTTTTCCAAGTACTATAACGTGAATGATCTTTTCCTGATTCTAAATAATTATTAAACCATTTCTTTTTATAAAAAGAAATCCCTAATTGGTCTAAGGCATTCTTTTCTTGAAGTGCTTTCAGCACTTTGATTTTTATGGGGGTATTATTTCTTTTTGGGTAAAAAACATGAGAGGATGAGATATTATTAGATGATTACTAAAAGCATAATAACTTTTTTTCATCAAACTTTTAAAACAAATTTATTGAGAAAATGGGTTGAACAAACCAGGGTACGAATGTTTGAGATAATGCCCTCCATGTTGGATAAAAAATAAATGGACTTATTCCAGAAGATACATGTGTGTAATTATTAAACTGAGTTGAAAACAAGAGCTTAGTATAACTAGGATGGCTTCTATACAAATCTGTCTTTATTATTTTGGCAAATTCTCGTAAGGAAAAAAGATCGCGAAAAGGATATGTTTTCAGCAATCAATGTATGAAATAAACAGACCAAATAAATCTTTCCTTCAAAAAAATAAATTTTAAACCACTGTGGCATTGGTTTGATAGTTGTCACATCAAATAACCACATCTTTTACTTTTAACTAGACCAATCTCAGCCGAAGTGACAATTTTCCGGAACCGGGTCGCCATTTTGAATTCATTGTTTACATATTGGTACCTATCATGCTTGGTGACTGATAACGAGGTACCAGTGGGAAACGCGAGAAAAAATCGATAAACACCAATTAGTAAGAGTGTAAGGGTCTTATCATTAAAGATGTTATGTAATACAACACTATATAGATAAAGAGCCTGTCGTGTCCGCGCTTCTGCAGCCAAATTTAATGGTTTGCTTTACCCTTTCTTCTGCTGGAAATTAAGCCGTATCGGTGACCAAATTTAAGCGTATCGGCGATCTGAAGGCGTTTCGGCAAACTCTCTTAATTAATGAAGGCGTATCGGGGCCGATACGCCATAATGGCCTGGGGAGAACCCTGAGATCTCAGGTCAAAATCTACCAAAATTGTGGCTAGCTAGACAGATGGACAGACATACAGACTCACACTGGTGCCAAATAATTAGAGCTACTAAGGTGACAGCCACCACATACCTGTTGAATGGCCCTTATTTCGGCAGATCGACCCTCCTGTTCTCATACTCTGTGCCCCTTCCTAACCAGAATTCAGAATTCTCAGGGTTTTCATTTGTACCTAAAAGTCAAGAGTCATTGACCCTTGAGGCAAAATTTTCAAGAGTCAAAATTGATCTCCCAAGAGTCAAAATGCAATATGCCTCCCCCCACCCACCTCCCAGTAGTAATACAAGATAAAAAAAATTAAATTGAATTAAAATGTTAATTTTTGTTAGCAGTGGTGCCTCAAAATAAACCATGTCTCAGATTGGAACATTTCCCCAATCTGACAGTATTCTATTTTGGATAAATTTTAGGTATAGTTTAGAATTCATGCATATATTTTTTAATCTTGAATCAGTTTTAGAAAATCTCAAGAGTACTAAGAGGATGAAAGTATTCTTATTTTTCATAAAAAGAAGTGCCGATTTTATCCACGAAAACAGGGTTTCCATTAGTTCCCAAAAGCCAAGAGTCATTGACCCTTGGGCCAAAATTTCCAAGAGTCAAAATTGAAATCCCAAGAGTCAAAATGCAATATGTCCCCCCCCCCGGAGCAATTTAGAAAAAAAGCAATGGTGCATTAAAAATATTGGGGGGGGGGGGGGCAGGGGGGGCCAAGGTGCCTTAGAATAAACTCTGATTGAAACATTTCTCCAATCTGACAGTATTCTATTTTCAATATAAGATAAATTTTTGGAAAAGTTTAGTATTCATACATATATTATTAGTTTGAATCAGTTTTAGAAAATCTCAAGAGTACTAAGAGGATCAAATTGTTAATATTTTTCATAAAAAGAAGTGCCGATTTTATGCACGAAAACTGATGACATTTCTTGGGCAACATTTTCTTTGGTTTCATTTTACTTCTTGCGCCAATAGATAATGATTACGAGAGTTCCTAAGCAACAATATTTGACAATTTTTCAACCTTTAATAACGAGCATGGCCTATAACATAAAAGGCGGAATCAGAACGAAGGGAAATAACTTTTCCCGACCACAACTCAAGTATATTATGCAGTAAATACTGGCGTGACCTCTTTTTCCTTTTTTTGTAAAAGACTTTAAATGAAAGGCTTCTGAAAACATAATGAAGCACAGTACATTAACAAGACAACATAATAGACAATATAATAGACTGTCTGCATATTAGACAGTGTGTGTATATCTACACCCTGCACAATATCATATGTTTAGGTTGTTGATATTGACTAGAACTATTTGGTCATTCAATAAATAAGTCTTTGGTTGAAATATAAAGAAGCACATATGTCCATTTGCTTCACTTAACAATCTTAATTCAATCATTTGAAAACATAAGTGCCTTTAAGGAGAGAGTAGATATGAATTAATGATTTTCTGATCTAGAAATTAACTAACTGATTGAAACCAAGTATTGATTAAATCTAGAAGTTAGTGACATAGTCTTTAAGGTAGTCTGGAGCTTTTCGGCTTCGTCTTGGTCTACTAGGTGCAGACTGTTCATCTGATGGTGGTGAGAAGGTACCGATACCCTCAGTTAACGTGGGCACCAGAAGTGATTCTGGTTCAGAACTCGGATGGTGTACCTGACCATTTTCTTCATGTAGTGTAGGAGGATTTGTTAGTAACTCAGGGATGTCCACCGGTACAGGGGGTAACACAGGCTTGTCATTAAGGGTTATATCATCGCCTTCATCAAAGGAATCATTTTGTCCCACATCAGGTGCCGTCATCTTGTATGGTACGCCGTAACATTCACTTAGCTTCACCTTGTATGAGCATGACCGTAATTGTGATCCACTAAACCGCTAAACGCGACACCATTCCCCATCAACAGACACAACCAGATAGCGATTTCGGCCTTTTGTCTTGTCTTTATCACCGTATAGGTATACGATGTCTCCAACGTCAACACAACGCATTTGCTGAGAAATTAATTTGTTTGGAGTCTTGCTTTTTTCACTGAACTTGTGGTTTTGCTCGCGGTTGTCATGCTGTTTCAATATCACCTCCCGATCCTGTATAGGAACCTGTCCATGTGTGTACTGGTTTCGTTGAGTCCATAGTTCACGAGCAGAGAGTCCAGTATGACGAATCCTAGCATTGAGTCTAGCGACAGATATAGCGAGAGTCAAGTCTGATACGGGGCCGCCCCCTGGTTCTTGTCGCAGTATCTCGTCTTCCAACTCTGCAATTGCTTTTTCAGCCACTGGGTTTTTATTGACATTTTTGACTCGTCCGATTTCAAGGCAAACACGATACTGATTTAGCAGTTGGTCATCCTTCAATGATATAAATCCTGGAGCTGGGTCAACGCGCACAACAGCTGGTGGTCCATCGATTGGGTGTAGTTCCATTATGAGCCGCAGTAAGGCATCACGTAGTGTTGCACGTTTCTCATCAATTATTGTACAACATGCTGTAAACGAAGTGGTTGTTTCTCGTAATACCAAAACTAACTGGCGACAACGTTTCAATACATCTGCCGCAAATGAGATTCCAGGAACACTTGGGGGTTCCTCAGATGATTGTGATAGGAGGGAGCCTGGTAGCTTCTTTAATGATGCGCAGAGGTGGCACGCGTCACTAATGTTATCAATGGTTGCGTTGATATCAAGGGCGTAGAAGTTTCGTTTCATGACCTGCTGAAGCTGATGTTTTGTGGGATGATCAAGCTTGATGTGAAGTGCGGTCACTAAGCCATCTAACACTTGTCTTGGTACCACTATCAACTCGGAAGAGGGAATGAGGGGATCATTACGTTTCACTACGAGTAGCCCGTCATTGGCAATTGTTACACATTGTAAGTAACGTTTGACATCCTTGATGTTGGTGAGTTTCTTTGAAGGTCTGGTACCCTGACTTAGATGGGCATGTGTTCTGCGTAGATCGGGGCACTCACTTTGGATTCCCTTCCATGTAGATCGCGTAGCAAATGGTAACTTGCTCATGTTTGCCAAAATGTCATGAATGTTTACGTTTCGCACGACGGAATCTTCCAGCTGTATGATGAAGGAGCAGATCTGGCATTGGGGATTCATACACTCGCTGGCATTGCGACTGGCAAAGTCGGATGGCACATTGGAGGCACCGGCAAGGTGTCTGACGCTGACGCGATACCTGCTAGCTATGGACAGAAATGATGTGACACGGGGACTGGAAGAGAATTCACCTCGGCAAAGTTTGTCGATAGCTTGAACACAAGGCTTACTGTCAGTAAGTACACATGTCTGGTGAAGGGACTGGATTATGTAAGGGCTGAAATGTTTAATTGCTGAGGCAATAGATAAAGCTTCGATTTCACAGGGTAACCACGTGATTTGGTGTTTCCTAAGTTTGGCACTGAAAAATCCAGCTAGTCTAATTTTGCTAGCACGGCTAATGTAAAGTGTGGCACCAATGCCACGCTTTGATACAGAACCATCAGTTACAATCCATAGTGTATCAGATGGCCTAGGTAATAGGATGGACTTGCAGTTTGTAAGTGAGTTTTGGGCCAATGTAAAATGTTCACAGAGACTGTCTGTCCAAACAACTTTGTCACTGGATATTTTTCTAAAGGGGCAATAAAGTGTGAAGAACCCTGAAGTACGCGACCAAGGATTTTGTACGCTCCAACAAATGACCGTAACTCTTTAACTGTGTTGGGGCGTCGACATGAGGATAGGGTAGCTATTTTATGTGGGCTGGCTGATAATGACCCTTCTGACCAAATCCAGCCTAAAATAGTAGTTGACCTAGGACAGATCACCGTTTTTGAGGGTGAGAGAGTTAACCCATTCAATTGTAACGCCAGCAGTACTCGTTTTAAATTTAGTAATAGCTGCTGTGGGGTGTCTGCCCCGCAGTAAAGGTCATCTGCAAGTTTGGCAACAATGCCATCTTGAAGGCAGTCACCAAGTACTCGACACATTAATTCCTCTAAGGCGGTTTCTGAACCCGGCATTCCCATAGCGCAACGAGTGTAAACGCGAACACCTTTGAATGGTGTTGCGACACCACAATATTTCATAGATGCCTTATGTAAGTGAATTTGATAAAAGGCCTTGGTTAAATCAGTTTTGATGATATACTTCCAAGGAGCTATTGTTCGGAGAACAGAATCTACATCGGGCATTAGGGAAGGTTGGGGCTTACTGTATCTGCCTACATCGGCGAAGGCGGTAACTAATCGATAGCCTCCGGATGGCTTATTAACCAAAAAGGAAGGATTCAGATACTCAACAGTTATACCAATATCTTCGGGTTTGCAAAAGACCCCATTTTGTTCAAGTTCGTCAAACTTTTGTTGAAGCTGAACTAATTTATCCCGCGAGTACTGGGGGACTCTACCCTTGCGCTGTGGGGGTAGTGTAGGCCCCATATTAATATTAGCCTCAAACCTACCAGAGTGGCCATTATAGCCTATTAAGCTGGGACTAAATACTTTAGAATGTTCACTGACAACTTGATGGAACTGGTCTCGGACATTGTCCGACAGAACTTTGTCTGGATCAATCAAGACAGACTGGCATTGTGTTTCATTGTGAGTATGTACATGATTTTCCACTAAGTTGGTATCTTGAGGATAAGCAACTACGTTCGGAGCAGAAACTGGTTCAGTATGATATACCTGAGAAAAATGTTCATTTTTCTTTAGCACCTGAGGTTCTTTTGTATTGTTTGTTATTCGTACTTTGCGGCCGACTGCTTCAATAATATCAGGACATGGCCAATTTCGACTATGTTTGGGGTTGTCATTACGTGGTTCAATAGCAAGGTAGCTATCAGTTTCTACCTCCTCTGGTATGTCTATTTCTATGTAATTACCAGGCCAGATTGTTGTGTGTGTGTGTTGCGCGCGGAGTAGAGATGCTTTTGCTCTGCGAACTTTGTTATTGCTAGAGGAGTCAGTCATGGGACCATACAGGATTGTATCAGAGTCATTGATCATGATCATGTGCTTAGCAGGGCGGAGGGAGATGTCATTTGTTGCCAAGAATGGGATTCCTGCAAGGATGTCGACATCAAGATCATTAACCACTAAAGCCTCTAAGTGGAGGTTATTGTTGTTACGGGCAAGAGTAATGTGAGTTTCCCCAACAATTTGTAATGGGGTAACCCCATCTGCTTGGAGGGCCCCTTGTTTGCTCTTATGAATAGGTGCACCTATGTACCTAGCAACTGAAGCCTTGACCATATTCACTTCTGCTCCACTGTCAAGGGTCAACTTAACAGGAAAAGCATTATAGAAAGCTTTCATGGACGGTGATTGTTTAGTGTTCACATAACGAGCGGATGGAATGTCTATAGTACTATCTACCGGTACCGACTCTGAAAGGTCAATGTCCTCGCAGTCCGGTAATTCACAGTCATCAAAGTTGTTTGTTATTTGTCGGGCTCTAGTCATGAACTGTCTATCTTCAGGGGGTAAATGCCTACAAGTACTTAGAAAATGGTCATGAGATCTACCGGCCTGTTTACAGAGGGGGCATGACTTTGAGGTTCTGGGTTTCTGTTTGAATGACCGACTGCCTGATCTTGAATCCTTAGACTGGAATGCAGCTCGTAGAATCTTTGACTCGGAAGCTGACTGAATTTCCTCAAGTAGGGAGTCTAATGTTTGGGAAATTTCGGGCTTAAGGGAACTAAGTGTTTGTTTTCGGAGCTCCGTCCCATACCTCTGCTTGACTAGTGAGGGCAAGTCTCCATTTATTAGACGTAGCCAGGTTAAAACAATGAAATTTTCTAGGGAGGGGGACAACTCTTCATCAGCATCAGGTAATTCGCCATTGTGCCTTATGTTACCATCGGACTTCAGCAGGTTGTCCTCGACGAAGCTTGTTAATCTCTGGAATAGATCCTCTGGTCGCTCCTCAGGCTCAAGTTTTATTTTGTCAAAGTCAATGAAATGGGCTCCTGTAGACTGGAACCCAAAATGGAGACGAATGGATTGCCAAATCGACGGAAGTGATGTTGAATTTTTCACTATAGTATTTCTTGATATTATAGGGCAATAATTGGCAATTTGACCAAGCATGAGTTCCAGGTGTGTGGCCTTTTGTGGTGCTGTACGCCTACGAGCTTCTGGTACTGGTTCCCCGTCATCGACAAAGCCACGTAATGGAGTTGTGGGAGATTTTCTCAGCCATGTCAAGCCATCTACCATGAATGGTGCAAAAGTAGGGTCCAGGGCCAGGACGTACATGAGATTCTGTCTCCAAGATTCGTATGTGGTTATAGTTTCCCTTTTACTAAGGCACCACTGTTTCGGTGCTCGGGTCGCCATCTCGTTCTGCAGCTGATTTTATTGTCTATAGTGCCGGAAAACGCCGTGAATTTACTCTGTTCGTCGAGTAGGGGACGTAGGTTTTATCTTCGCTGCCACCACGCCAATAGATAATGATTACGAGAGTTCCTAAGCAACAATATTTGACAATTTTTCAACCTTTAATAACGAGCATGGCCTATAACATAAAAGGCGGAATCAGAACGAAGGGAAATAACTTTTCCCGACCACAACTCAAGTATATTATGCAGTAAATACTGGCGTTGGTTATATTTTGTGAGCTTTTTATTAAAGAAATAGCAAATAAGTAACTTTCAGTAGGATTAGAACTCTGAAAATGGGTTTCATCATTAATTTCGCAGGTGTCAAGTACCTGTCAATTACGATCGCCGATGCATGTCCATCCAGTGTTAATTACCAATCAAGCTTTGTGTTATCCTTGATAGGGGTGTATAAATTCATAATCAATCAACCATTTTCCAATAATTTTGGCACACTTATGATGACCCTTGACGCTTGGCTGCTAATTTTCGAGAGTCAAAATGACGCACAGTGACAAATTTTCGAGCGTCAAAATGGCATTTTTATGAATTTCTGTGCGTCAAAACCCGAGGTCTAGGGTCAAACAAAAACCCTGAAACTATTGTGTAGATTGAACAAATTGCTTGTTGCAAGCAATTGCTTTAGATTCGTCAATTGTTTCCTGAAAGTCTCAAGCTATATTGAAAACAGAAAAATCAAATATTTCAAATTTTTTCCCACCAAGGACTTTGGAGGAAATACAATGGCAGGAAATGAAGCGGGAAAAGAAGAACAGATCAAGTTTTATACACATCCTCAAAATCAATTTGCCATGGCTATAGAGCATTTGGTAGCGTGTTAGACTCCTAAACATGGGGTTCCGGATTCTGGTCTTGGCAAATATCCTTTCCGACATTTTGTCTCCCACAAATAGGTGAATAATTGTAAACCCTATCGGGATGGGCAGCTAGAGGCTCGGAAAGGATGTAGTGGTAGCACTGGTGTGAAAAATACCATGAATCCATGGTAAGGTGCTCTAGCCACTGTGACATAACTAAAATACTGTTGAAAGTGCTGTTAATACCCATTCAAACAAACAAATCAAAAACAATTTCTTTGAATTTGTACCAGTTTTTTAACCACTGTTGTTGTATAAATATAGGTAAATCCACACCTTAAAATTCATTTTTTACGCCCTGCTGTGACAGGGTATTTTAGGAAAACATTGTGATAAAAGAGAAAATGTTTTAAGAAATTTCTCTTTCTCTGCCAATGTTATATACCCTATATAACCATAATTTCTAAATCTAATTGCTCTTTTACATTTAATCTCCAGCTTTCCTTCTATTTGGACCATTAACCCATTACCAATTGGCAAAAACTTCTTCCATTTTACACAATATATCTCCAATTATTTTTCTTGAGGGGGGTAAATCACTGAGTCGGAATGGGTTAAAAAGCTTGTTTGTTGACGTTTGTTGGCAACTTAAAAAAAGAAGTGAACATGTTATGTCTCAGGTCTAATGGAAAAAAAGTATCATTTCTTAAGTCAAAGTTATATTTTGACCTTAAAAATAAGAAAAGTGAATCCTATTAATTTTTATTTATTTTATTTCATTAGTTTGCTGTGTGCAATATCAGGAATTTATATGACCAACTTTAGTATAAACTGTCACTTTATTTAAGCATATATACACCCTTTAGGCAACATATGTTTTGACAGATAGTTATGATACATATAAAAATAGCCCCTAAGGTTCAGATAACACCGTAACTGTATATAACTTTCATTTACCCTTTCCTCGATAAGCAAGCTTTATTACTTCAATAATCCTGTTCTACTAATTCGAATAATTGGTTAGCCTGGCCATGAATCCGAAGATCATCAAGGACAGTCTGTTCAGTATTTCTTCTCTATTAATTTGGATCAGACACAACTTGGGGTATGGTTAATAAGGGGGTCAGTGCTCAAATTATTAAAAGTATTCGATAATTTACCTTTAAAACTGCAGGAAATAAAGTATTACAAAGGGAAATAATCATGTCAACAGGTAAACAAAACCTGTTGCAGGATAATCAAAGGTAGAAAGAAATACATGAAAAGTAACCCTATCATTTCACCGTATTTCAAATAGCAAACTGTCTTTTCAATTACATCTGAAACCGTTTGCTCTTTTAAAACGTCCGCTTTAAAAGAAACTTACCTGACCTTAATTTGAAGTCGGCCATTTTGGAAATTTGTTGACGATTTGTCACCTGAACTTACCTGTATGGCGACAACCACTTGCGATGACTAATCATGCAATTATTAAACAGAAATCATATCAAAGAAATGGAAGAACCGGCTTTTTAAAGCTAGAATCTGATATTACCTCATTCGGGGCGCTCAGTTCAAATAAATCGTAATGATCCTGATTCCACTGTGTGATCAAGTTTGCCAGCTTTTGGCGATCATTCACTTTACTAGTGTTTGTCATTGCGTCTCAATCTAATCCAACCGTTGAAAATGTTTTATATTTAGTTCACATTAATTCCAAAATCTTTTTTAAATATCACTTATTCCAAATTATCCTCACGAAGTCATTGTAACCCACTTTAGAAACCGAGCGTTTCCGTAATCAACGGCCTCCCATTTTAGGAATGTACTGCGCATGCGCATTGCACTATTGATATGCAAATTAACCTAGGTATCACTGCATCATTAAAGGTACATTCTCACCATAACCCACTACCAAACTACAAATTTTTAGACTGGTCCAACTTCAAAACAGTTGATGAACACGATTGATGAAATTTAAAAATCTTGTTCTAACTAGGTAGAATTACAGAGTTGGAAATGAAGAATTTGCATGTTTCCATGTTTTCCCAAAACTTTTTCTTGACTAGGTATAAAATTCAGGAATGTGTGGAAATGGGTTAACAGCGTAAAGATTAAAGCTAAAAGGAAATAATAGCTCATATTACCGCATATTTTCAAAAGTAGCTTTCTTTTTATTGTATGATTACAATACAATTTGATATTTAGGCTTGTAATATCTGCAGGAAAGAATTCCCAAAAAGTAGTTTAATGCACAGCACACAACCAAAATCAGAGGGAAGAAAACAGTGTGAGAAAAAGCAGTTAAGTGTAAGTGTTTATTTCTCCTTTTCCAATCAAAGCTTTAAACTAGTTCCAAAAGCTTTTTAAGCTAAAATAGTGTGAAAAAGCAAATTGATATATTTATTCAAAGTACACAGTGCTTACTTTAACCCTTTCCTGTTTTTGGAAATTTTAGACTAGTCCAAATTGAAAGAGGTTGCAGACTACAATGAAAACTGGATGCCATTTGAAATGAAACCATCCTATATGGTAGAAAATATTGTGGAAAAAGGAGAAATTGCTTGTTACAAGCAATTTCTTCTTTTTCCACAATGTTTTCCCAAGTATAAAATCACAGCAACGTAAAATCCTGTTTTTGTACAGTGTTCTGCACTTTGTTGGTTAACCCATTACCAGACAACACAATTTAAGACTGGTCCAAATTGATAGAAGTTGTAGTCAATAATTCTAAGTTGATAGCATTTTAAAAATATGTTGTCTCTTAGGGTAGAAAACATTGTGGATAATGAAGAAGTTGTTTTTTTGACAAACAATTTCCTCATTTTTCACAATGTTTTCCGAGATGTAGTCACAGTATGAAATTCATGACTTTTCACACAAGACTGGACATTTACAGATTTTCCTTTTTTCCCAAGGACCGTCATCACTTGGAATTCACTGCCGGAATCCTGCATCACTTCTGGGACCCTGGATGCCTTCAAGTCATCAATCCAGCTAGTTCCAACCATCCCCCCCCCCCCCTGTATGTAAATGGATACCATCATGTACAGTGTATATACATGTTAGTCATTAGACTTTTTTAATCACTGGAGTGAAGAATCAGTGCAAATAATTTTCTTTGTGGAAACTTTAGTGTCAATAGTTTTAGACTTGTCGGAACACTCCACTCCACACTGCTGTACATATCTCCACCCTCAATGTAAATGTCTACATGCTGGATTTTGTCCAGTATCACCATTTGAGTTGAAGTTGAAGCTTTTTTCTTGAGGAGCCTATAAAAGTGGGTCTGTCCCCCCATTTGTGCAGGAACAGATAAAATGATTTGGCTTTTGTTGCTATGAAAAAAGATAACTGAAAACAACAAGGAAAAATATTCAAAAGGACTGTGAGGGCATGAGATGTTCTACTGATGACTATTTAGTTTTCCCTTAATCCATTCCAACATAACTTTCGACTGGTCCAAATTGAAAGAAGCTGCAGATGACAATTTCAAGCTGATAGAATTTAAAAAGTTTTGTCATTTTTGGATAGAAAACATTGTGGATGATGAAGAAATTGCTTGAAACTTTTTTCAAGAGCGTAAAGAGGAGGCATTGTGTAGGAATTGGTTATATTTTTTTTTCTTGGGGGCGTAAAAAGGTTGGACAGTGTGAGATAAAGAGAATCCAATAAAGTTTGTGGATTTAAAAGTATTTACAATAATTTTGTTATTTGATCATCAATCATACGGCTCCTTTTAACATGTCATTCAACTTACCTAAACCGATTCTGCTAAATTGGGACTAATTTGAATAAAAATCCATAAGGTCCCTTTTATTGTGACTTATGACAGATCCATTCTTTTTTGAGAGAAACTGAAATTTGCAGGAGAATCTGAAAATAATTGTGGACATTATTGCGTAAACAAGAATTTTTTTAGTGAAAATCCCAAAGGCCCCTTTTCCTGTGTTTTCCTACCAATCTGTTCCATTCCTCATTTTGCAAAATATTTTCCAAAGCTTTTTGCTTGAGGGTATGAAAAGGCAGAATAGTGTGGGAATGGGTTAAAGAGAATCCTAAAAAAATCTGTGGACTTCATAGTATTTAAAGGGATTTTGTAATTGAATAATCATAAGGCTCCTTTTCCTGCGTTACTCAATGGACCTAAACCAATTCTGAAAGTAAATTTTGATGATCCTTATGATGCCACAATTATGTCATGCATCTTTGGAGAGAATCTGATAACTAGAGGGGCTTGAGCGCCTGTATGGCAAATGGCTATGTTTCCAACCAAACAAAAAATCATTTGAATGAATCTGAAAAAGAGTCACCTGAGGATCATGCCAATAAATTTGGTTGAAATCCATCTACTGATTTCTGAGAAAAAGATTTTCAAAGCTTTCCCCATATATGAAATTTAGCCCTGCCCATTTCAGCCATGTTTTTCATCCAATCAAAATTCTTTGAAAGAATCTGATGATGGGCAACCCAAGGATCATTTCTGTGAAATTAGCATGAATTCAACCCAGTGGTTTCTGAGAAGAAGATTTTTAAAGGTTTCACCATATATGGAAATAAGCCCCGCCCATTGAAGCCATATTTATCATACGATCAAAATTCATGGAAAGGATCTGAAAAAGGGTCACCCAAGGAACATTCCTGTAAAATTTAGTTGAAATCCATCAACTATTTCTGAGAAGAAGATTTTTAAAGCTTTACCATACATGCATATGGAAATTAGCCATGCCCATTGAAGACATATTCATCATCTGATCAAAATTATTTGAAGAAATCTGATAAAGGGTCACCCAAGGATCATTTCTGTGAAATATGGTTGAATTCTGTGCAGTACTTTCTGAGGAGATTTTTAAAGTACAAATGTATAGGTTTATTGACGGAGATATGCATGCACAGATGGACACACACAATGCCATGACAATAGCCGTTGGAGCTAAAAACTGTTGACTTTATTATGTTAACAAGATATTTCAATAAAGTTCTCATTCGGCCTCTTTTCCTGTGATATTTGATGGACCTTACTTATTTTCAAAAGAATCTACACTAAGGATTATCCAATCATTCTGTGAAAGGTTGAAAAGAATCCAATGAAAATGGTGCACTCTAGAGTGTTATTTATAAAAAGTTAATGGACAGACAGACAGACTCATGGATGTCAATGGAAAACATGCCATCGCTATAGCTTGTCTGGCCTGCCATAGAGCTAAAAATTTCTGATACCAAACATTTTCTTCTTTTTTTCTCACTATGTTTCCTCCCCTGTTTGACACTTTCTTTTTAGAGGGCCACAAGTTAACACTATGCATTATAGTTTGTAAGGAGAAGATTTTTAGGGATTCCCTTCTTCATTGCTTTCTAATAAGGTCAGCCCTGCCACATCCATATTTTTCAGGCCTCATATTTTTCTAAAAGTTTTTGAAAAGGGTCACCTATGGATCATTCCTGACAAGTTTGGTCCAAATTGGTCCAGTAGTTTAGGAGAACAAGATTTTGTAAGAATTATTCCATAATTTCTCTAAGTCCAATAAGCCCTGCCACTCCCCAGTTATTACACAAGTTAGAATTTTACGAACAAATTTTGAAAAGGGTCACCTATGGAACATTCTTGCTATGTTTGGTCCAAATTGACAAAGTAGTTTATGAGAAGATTTCAATAGAATTAACCAATGATTTCTGTAAGTTTGATATGCCCGCTCCTGCCACACCCAATTTTTTTGGGTAATTCAAAATTTAAAAAACAAATTTTGAAAAGGATCACCAAAGGAACATTCCTACAAAGTCTTGTCTAAATTGACCCAGCAGTTTAGGAGGATAAGAATTTTAAAGAATTATTTCATGATTTAGCCAAGTCCGAAAAGCCCGGCCCTGCTACGCCCATAATTTTTCAAAATCAAAATTCCACAAACATGACATTGTTTTGAAAGGGTCACAAAAGGAACATTCATGCCAAGTTTGATCCAAATTGGCCTTGTGGTTTGGGAAGGGAAGATTTTTAAAGAATCATTCAATGATATCTCTTAGTCTGATAAGCCTAACCCTACCACACTCACATTATATTGCAAATTAAATTTTCACAAACAAGTTTCAAAAAAGTTAACCCAAGGAACATTCCTGCCAAGTATAGTCCAAATTGCCCCCGTAGTTTAGGAGGAGATGTTTGAAGAAAAGATTTATTTGACAACACACACTATGAACAACGGACATTGAGCGATCATAAAATCTCCGTTAGCACGTTGTGCTCTGGAACGTGCTCAGGTGAGGTAAAAAAATATCCCTCTTTGTCTCTATATAAAAAGTGTCAACCTTTCTGTCATCACGGCAACAACATTTTTGATACATATTTATCAAAGGAACATGCCTGCAGATTTAGTTTGATCAGCTTACTAGTTTCAGAGAAGATTTTAAAAAAAATATGTAGACAGATAGATGGACAGACAGGACAATAGACAGAAGGAAAATAGACAATGACTGATCACAAAAGCTCATCCACAGAAATTTGTGATATGGTAAGGTAATCATCAAGAATGTTTCAGAGAAGGGAGATAATTCTAATACTGCTAAAGCACAATTACTTGAGTTGTTACCTACCTTAGATAGCAGGCACAAACTTTCACACCCTCTTTTTTCTGCATTCTATCTATATTCAAATATTCACAATATTATTAAACTTAAAATGGAAATATTTTTTTTTTTAAATCTGATAAAGGACCACCTAAGGATCATTTCTATGAAAACTGGTTGAATTCCAGCCAAAATTTTCTATGGTTACACCACCAAGTTAGCCACCCCAATAATGATATGCTTCATATGGGCCTAGAAGAAATCTACAAATATAGGCAAGGATAAATATTTTAAAAGTAGGTCAGTCACATGAGCATGGCACCAAATAATAAGTACATGTAAAAGTTTTTCTCCGGAATCAGTCCATACATGCAAATTGAAGGTCATAGGCAAAAGGATACTGAAAATAACTGGAAAGTTAAAATTTTGAAAGGTAGGACAAAGGTAAAGGTCACTAGGTCAAGGTACCAGTACTTGAAATGAAGTGAAAGGATATCACCTAATGAGCGCTGGTAATTAAATATAAAGTATGGTTGTCCAGAGGAGCTAAATAATATTGTGTGCACTGTACAGACTACATATTTTGCTCAGTTGTCTTGAAACTGGGTCACTTTAGGTCAAAAACATGTTCTTTAGCGCATTATATTATCCTACTCTTGGAACTATTAGTCATTTGTTTCCTGTTTAACCCATTACCAAACAATGACACTTTCTGATAACCATAGAAATATAATCATCGAAAACTTATGGGAAAAGGAGAAATTGCTTGTAAAAATCAGTTTCTCCTTTACTCTCAACATTTTCTACCCTATTGGGTAGAACAAACTCAGTTATGTCTGAAATGTCAAAGAAACACTAGAGAAATGTCTTCATAAGCCATTAACATACAATACCCCTTTTTCATCCCCTTAAGAAATGACTTCAGGAAAACAAGGTTGAAAATGAAGAAATTGCTTGTTACAAGCAATTTCTTCATCATCAACTTTGTTTTCTACCCATAGTGAAAAGATATTCAAAATTATCTCAACTTGAAATTGTCATCTGTAGCTTCTTTTAATTTTGGCCAACCAATAATTTTGCAATGAGGTATTTTCATAAAAGGATATTAAGATCTTAATGGTTCTTAAAAAGAAGTAATGTTGTATATGCTGCAGATAGGCAGCAGAGCAAGACAAGCATAGATGCTGGAAATAGGCATTAGAGCAAGACAAACATAGATGCAGCAGAAAGAGGCAATAGAGCTAGACAAGCATAGATGCAGCAGAAAGGCAATAGAGCAAGACAAGCATCGATACTGCAGATAGGCAATAGCGCAAGACAAGCGTAGATGCTGCAGAAAGGCCATAGAGCAAGACAAGCATCGATACTGCAGATAGGCAATAGAGCAAGACAAGCATAGATGCTGCAGATAGGCAATAGAGCAAGACAAGCATAGATGCTGCAGAAAGGCAAAAGAGCAAGACAAGTATAGATACTGCAGATAGGCAATAGAGCAAGACAAGCATAGATGCTGCAGAAAGGCAATAGAGTAAGACCAGCATAGATGCTGCAGATAGGCAATAGTTTGCTTAAACCATTACCAAACAAGAGCCGCCAGAGATGGATTATGCTCCCCAAATATAGCCCTGTTAAAAAAGTATAAAATAAACAGGAAAAAGGTTGGAACAGATTGACAGAGGCAGATGGAGGTATATTATGCTTGCTGTATGCCAGACATTCAAAATTTTAATGTACATCTTTGAGCTGTGACCTTGATCTTGGAGCTATCGAAAAATTTGTTTCAAAATGCACATCTACTAAAAATAGAGAACAAAGTTATTTCAAAATCAATCAACAGCTTTAGGAGCCTAGCTCCAGACATGCTTAATTTTAATGTTTGACCTTAAGCTATGACCTCCGATTTTTTTTTTTCCAAATTGCACATCTACTTATGAGTAAGAACAACTGTGACAAGTTATATTTAAATCCATCTATAATTGATGGAGCTATGCTCTTGACATACTTGATTTTATTGTTCCACCTTGAGCTATGACCTGTACCTTGGAACCATATGAATAAATTTTCAAATGGCACATCTACTCATGACAGACAACAATTGTATTAAGTTAATCGAAATCCATCCATAATTGAAGGATCTATGCTCTTACATTCAACCTTGAGCTGTGCCCTTGACCATAAAGTTATCTGAAGATTTGTTTCAAACTTCAAACCTACTGATGATAGAAAACAATTGTTTAAAGTGATTTTGAATTCAATCCATAATTTGAGAACCTATGCACCAGACATAGCTGTTTTCAACATTTGACCTTGACCTGTGACCTCTGATTTTCTTTTTTCAAATGGTACATCTACTCATGACTGAGAATAATTGTGCCGATTGAAATCCTTCTATAATTGAAGAAACTATGCTCTAGACATGCTTAATTAAACTTTCAACCTTGGGATGTGACCTTGAAGCTATCTGAAGATTTGTTTTAAATGGTATATCTCATGCTAGAGAATAGTAGTGTAAAGTTATTTAGAAATCTATCATTAAATGAGCTATACTGTGAATATGGTTAATTTTGATCTTTGACCTTGACCTTGAACTGTGACCTTGACCTTGGGGCTATCTGAATTTTTCAAACGGTACATCTATTCATGATAGAGAACAATTGTGCCAATTTGAAGTCCATCCATATTTGAAGGAGCTATGCTTTGAACAAGGACAATTATGACTTTGAAATGTGACCTTGAAGCTTTCCAAAAACCGGAAAAATTACCTCGGCACAATATCATAAGGAATTCACATGTGAAGTTTCATCCAATTGGCAACAGGTTTGTGGAGATATTGGACAGATGGACAGAAAACGGAAGGACAGACGGATGGACAGATGAAGCGGCAACTTTATGCCCTCCTTTTGGGGAGCATAAAAATCACATATTTTGATGCATTGAAGAAAATACCAATGGAAAAAATTGCTTGGTGGAATCAATTTCTCCTTTTCTCAAAATTGATTGCACTGTTTATGGCTCTAATTATTCAATTTAAACATATTATGAAATGCTTTCTCTGCAATCTATTCCAAATTGGAACATTCTAAAAATTTGTCTTATAACCGGTTAGATAACTCTAGGGTTATCAGAGACAGCATAAAGAAAAAGCTTATAAAACTATAAAAGTTTGCAGCAAACTTGAAAGATAAAAAAACTATAAAACTATATTAGTTTGCAGCAAGATTGAAAATTAAAACAAAAAAACGATCTAACAGAGTTGAATCTGATTTATTTTTCAATGCATAACAAAGGCACTAAATATAGTCCACAGAGCTTACAGTAACAATATAGAAAAAAGACAATCTTTATATCACAATTTTTAATGTTTAACAACATGTTTTAGATGATGCAACCAAAGAAGGCTCAATGATAAATGTTACTTTTGAATTTGTGACCTTGATCTTTGTAACAAAATGATTTCGAAATATTTAACAAGAACTGTTGAAGATGGATTAATTTCCCTGAAAGGTTTACAGACATGAAAGATGGTTAACATGGTGGCTAATTTCTTGCCCAAAAGTTCAACAATGAGAAAAATTTGCTCTATCTATTTGTATGACATATCTTGTTTTGATGCAAAAATCATAACAGAGGTACATGTATTCAGCTCTGAACCCATTTCCAGACTGCAGAATTTTAGACAGGTCCAAATTGAAAGAAGTTGCAAACAAATATTGATATTATAGATTTTTTTCATTTTCTGGGTAGAAAATATTGTTGAAAATGAAGAAATTGTCTTCAATTTTCACAATGTTTTCTCGCTTGTTTTTCAAACAGTGCCAAAAAGCATCTTTGTGTAGGAATGGGTTAACCCCATGCCACTGTCTTTCTAAAGTAACTACCAGCTGATTCCTATACAACCCTGCTTTTTTGGGCACCTAGAGAAGAAGGCTTTGGAAAATATTGTTGACAATGAAGAAAGTACTTGTTACAAGCAATTTCTTTAATGTCCACAATGTTTTCTACCCCAAAAGACAAAGATTTTCTGAATTCCCCAAACTTGAAATTGTTGCCTCCGACTTCTTTAAATTTGGACCAGTCTAAATTTTTGCTGTCAGGTTATGGGTTAATATGCAAATACAGAGATATGACAATATCAAGGTATTTTCTCAGTAAAAAAATATAACTTGCTGATGAATGGAAACAGTATGAAACATGAAGTAATTGTAATTCTCATTAAAATGTGAAATGCTTTAAATGAATGAAGCATGAATACTATTAACTTATCAATTTTGATAAAGGTCCTCATAGAACAGGTAAATGGCTTTGTGTAGTCAGTCTGTTAACCTATTACCACATGACAAAATTTTAGACCAGTCCAAATTGAAAGAAGATGCAGGAATGAAATCTTTAACATCTTTGGCTTCTGGGTTAGAAAACATTGTGGATAAAAAAGATATTGCTTGTCACAAGTAAATTCTTCACTTTCCACAATGTTTCCAAATCTTTAATATTGAGTGGTGTTTAACCCATTCCCACTCAATCTCTCCTTTTTACGCCCCTCAACAAAAAAGCTTTGGAAAACATTGTGGAAAATGAAGAAATTGCCTGGATCAAGCAATTTCTTCATTATCCACAATGTTTTCTATCCACAATGATGAAAAAATTAAAAGTTCCATCAACTTGAAATTGTCGTCTGCAGCTCCTTTCAATGTGGACAGGTCTAAAATTCCACTGTGTTGGAATGGGTTAAAAGGATCATAGTGTGGTAATGGATAACTCATACGACAAAAGTTTAGACTGGTATTATTTGAAAGATGTTATAGACAAAACTTTCATGTTTGGTGAAATTTAAAGAATCTTTGCCTTTTAAGGGTAGAAAACATTATGGATATTGAAGAAATTTCTTCTTATAATGATTTCCAAAGCTTCAAATAAGCCTGATTGTGTGGGAACAGTTTAACCTATTACCACACAATCCAAGCAATTTTTTGAAGCAATTTCTCCCTTTCTTAAATTGTATTCTACCATATCAAACACTTATTTTTTCAATTTGAATATACTTTGAAATATGGTCTGCTTCTTCTCTCAATTGGGACCAGTTAATAATTTGGTCATCTGGTAAAGGCTTAAACAGTTACAATTATACTGAACAAAATGAGTACATTGAGAGTTGCAAGACTGAGCTAAGTGTCAAGACAAACAATAGATACTTAGTACTGCTTGTACTCAATTCTCAAATTTATTCCATGCAACTTTGCCTAAACATCACCTGTAAATGTTAAACCCTCAACCTGTAACTCGGCTATTTACGGAGAATTCGGGAGATTTCCACTACACATTAATATGAAAGTTAGAATAATAAAATACTTTTTAAATTTGTTTTCATTAGAGAAAACTTCTAATTGCATTCTTCAAACAGTATTAAAGGAAATGGAAAATTTAAACAATAAAAATTTATGGACGTTTAAAGTAAAAGAACTTCTACAAAAATCCGGGTTCTACGATGTTTGGTTGTTTCCAGCATCTGTTAACTCTAAAATTTTCATTCCATTATTTCGAAATAGATTGATTGATATATACATAAATGAGTGGTTTCAAGATATAAACAATCGTTCTTCTTTATTCGTATACAAAAATCTTAAAGATAGTTTCTCCTTTTCTTTATATTTAGATAAAATGAAAATTGCTTCTTATAGAAACGCTGTGGCGAAATTGCGCCTTTCAGCTCATACATTAAACATTGAAAGCGGACGACATAGAAATATTGCTAGAAACGAAAGAATTTGTTCACTTTGTAATCTTAATGAAATTGAAGATGAATTTCACTTTTTGTTAATCTGTCCGGCTTACAGGGATTTGAGAAATTTATACATCAAAAAATATTTTTACGAGAGACCAAGCGTTAAAAAATTAATAGAACTTTTAAATTCAGAAAACATTAAAATTCTAAACGGAATTGGTATTTACTCTATAAAAGCAAACGAAAAGCGAAAACAAAACTTGAATATTGACAACGGGTAATTAATAATTTACATATCACAAATTTGGAATTAATTTAGAAAACAAACGATATGCAAATTTAATCCTAATAAGACCCCTACATTATTCATTATTTCCACATATACTTTGTAATTTATACTGTTAAGTGTGTTTATACCCATGTATGCTTTGTATAATGTTTTGTATATCGACGATGAACCATACGTGTTCAAGTCGTTATCTTGAATAAAATTTCTGTTCTGTTCTGTTCTGTTCTGTTCTGTAAGGCTAAAAGGGACCTTCTGTTAACTACAAAAAGTACCAAACGTGGTCAGATGACATGTATTACACAGGCTAACTAGAGTAAAAACTTTTCTCTATTGGCATTTTATTTTTAAATCTAGAATAGTATTTCTACCTTACTATATGATTATTCATGGAACACTAAATCTAAATGACCTCTGTTGGATCTAATGTATTTGCCAATAATTTTTTGAGTTTCAGCCTGTTAAAATAATTGCTTTATTGTGACCTATCCTTCTGGGTAGGGAGCCAGACCTTATGTTCTAATTTTAACTCTTTGTTGTATAATCACTGGTTTTTACATTCATGCAATTCTATACTTAAGAAAATATCGTTATAAAAGAAGAAATTGCTTGATACAAGCAATTTCTTCTTTTATCACAATATTTTCTACCATATACAATGGTTTTGTTTCAAATTGCACAAACTTTTCATTGTCGTCTGCAGCATGATTCAAATTGGGCTAGTCTAAAATTTTGAGAAACAGGAAAGGATTAACCCAATCAATTTTCAACTTGACAAAGATATCATGCAGACACACATGCAAGAACAAATATTAAGACATTTGATCCAAAAATGTGCCCTCAGAGTGCACACTAGGCTTTCTTAAGATTTGACCTAGTGACCTAGTTTGCTACTACACTTGACCCAATATTGAACTTGACTGAAACATTATAAAGAGTAGACAAACCTTCTGACCAAATTTCAAGACATTTGAGCCAAAAATTTGAAATGTGTCACAGATATGGATGCCCCCCCCCTTTTGACCTTCAGTTGAAACCATGGGAGTATCCAACACATCTTTACACATGACAATAATACTTTTCAAGGGGAACAACTGTGTCTATTTTGAAATCCATCAATTAATGTAGAAGTTATAGTCAGGACATGAATTGGACATCGTCTCCAACACACACAAATACACCCATCCACACACACACACACATACACACACACATACAGAGGTAACTCTATATGCCCTTTGACATTACATGTAAGGGTATAAAAAGGAGAAAATACATATTATGAGCAATTTCTCGTTTTCACTATAGATGTATTCTGTATTTAATTTTCTTCTGTGCGTCAAAATGCAGAAATATTGGTCATCTGTTTAACCCAATACCATGTTTTATCCCTCAATTAGGATCAGTCTAAATTTTTTCAATTTGGTAATGGGTTAATACCGTATATCAAATGATTTGTTATATGGAACTTTCAAGAAGGCGACTAGATAAATAACTATGATGAGAACTTTCAGAAAATTAATCTTACAATATTCAAAAATACGAAATTGCACAAGACGATGTGTTCAAACCAAACAATTACATACATACAAAAGCTATGTACCAATAAAACAAAGAAATCTCTTTAAAAAAAAACAGATAAAGTAAAACAGTATATATATATGTACATTATTTTTCAAAATAAAATGGATTTCACATATTTCATTTGGAATTTAATTGTTACTCTAGATATAAAAGTTTTCAAAATCTTTTCAACACACTTTTAATTATTCCCACATGATCCTGTTTTTGATTTTTAAAAAAAAATACAGGAAAAAAGCTTCAGAAAACATTGTGGAAAATTAGGAAATTTCTTCACTATCCACAGTGTTTCTAACCAAAAAAGACAAAAAACAATAAAAATACCATCTACTAAAAATTCTTGTCTGTTACTGCTTTCAATTTGCACTAGCATAAAACTTAGTTGTATGGTAATAGGTTTCAATTAATTAATAACCTCAGATAGGCATTCTGTGTTTTTTGTATCAATATATTAATGGCATAATTTAGCAAGCAAATTGTGGCTGCATATTTTAAATGACCAAATACATGAATTGAAATAGAATAGTAAACTTCGAATAGGTAGAAATCTTTACAAGCAATTTCTCCTTGTATCATGCAGACTTACATAAAACTGGGTCAACTCAGTTTCTTGAAGAATACATCCACAAATAGTCAGTTGACAAATATCTATAAATACTTGTTGTACTGATTATTATCTTATCCATTACCAGAAACAAAATTTCAAACTAATCAAATTTAAACGGTTCTATATTGCACACCTGATCAATATAGCTTTAGGCTTTACTGTAATAGTTTGAAGAATAATGGAAGGATGTCATAAGGCAATGCATTACAAAACAAACATTCAAAGTATGTTGCCAAAATTGTGACCTCTAAGGTAGTAACAAGAAAATTGTCAATAAGGTACCTTTTCCCCGATGATAAGTCAGAGTGTTTTATTATTTAGCAGGGATCTGTTTCATGATCACACCAATCTGTAGGGTAGTTAAAAGGAAATTGTCAATAAGGTACCTTTTCCACTATAAGTCAGAATGTCTTATTATTGAGAAGGGACCTTCTTCATGATCACACTAATCTCTAGAGTAGTAACAAAAAAATTGTCAATAAGGCTCCTTTTCCTTTGAAATTTGTCAGGATGTCACCATATTCAATTAGGCTCATCCTCATGACCATAAAAACATTTAATAGATTGAGCAAAATTTGTGACCTCCAGAATGGTAACAAGGAAATTGTCAATAAGACTCCTTTTCCCATGATATTAATCAGAATGTCAACATATTTAAAAGGGTTCTTACTTATGACTTTACAAACATTTACAGCAAGTTTGAGAAAGGTTGAACCAAAATTGTGACCTGTAGAGTGGTACCACTGAATTGACATAATTATACAGACAATTAAGTATACCAAAAATCTTACCATGAGCATGTTGTGCTCAGGCAAGCGAAAAAAAGATGCAGACAACAATTTATATTTCAAGGCTGGTCCAAATTAAAAGAAGTTGCAGAAGACATTTAGAATAGCTCTAAAATTTGAAAATAATTGCCAAATAGGGCACAGAAAACAACATTAGAAGAGGAGAAATTACTTGTAACAAGCAATTTCTCCTTTTCTCACAATGTTTTCCTTGATTGTATTTCTTAAGGGTATCAGAAAGCATCATTGTGTGGTATGGTGCAATGGCGCTTTTTGATGCCCCTCAAGAAAAATGTTTGGAAAAACATTATGGACAATGAAGAAACTGCTTGTTACAAGCAATTTCTTGTTACAAGCAATTTCTTCAATGTCAACAATGTTTCTGCCCTAAGAGGGAAGATTTTCTAAATTCCACCATCTTGAAATTGTAAACTGCAACTTCTTTCAATTTAGACCAATCTAATATTTTGTTGTGGGGGAAGGGATTAAACTGAAAAGTAAGTGTAGTGAAAGCTTTTTATAGAATTTGGTATTCTCTTGTACTGAGGATAATTCCCCATTCACCTCTGTAATGGGCTCAGTAAATAGTCTTCATCATCATTTCATCACATGACAGCATAAACCACAACTGATTTCAGTTAACCCATTCCCACGCCACATAATTTCAGACTGGTCCAAATTGAAAGGAGCTGCAGACAACAATTTGAAGTTTATGAAATTTAAGATTTTTTCAATTTTCTGGGTAGAAAACATTGTGTTAAATGAAGAAATTGCTTGTCACAAGCAATTTCTTCATTTTACACTATGTTTTCCCAGGTGTTTTTCTTGAGAGGTGTCCAAAAGTGTCACGGTGTGGGAATGGGTTAAACAACTGCAACATAAATACTAAAGATTTTCTGTCAGCAATTTGAACTGATTTCATAACAAAAGTAGTTTGATGGTTTAAAGGAAAATCATTAAGATTTGATGCACATACGTGTATTATGGATATTGAATCATATTCATTTTGCCTTAAACATTTTATTTCTCGCCAAACAAAAGAAAAATAATATGTCTTCATTGTCTTGGTTTGACAAGAATCTTGTCATTTAGCCAATTGCAAAGATGTATTGTGAGAGTAACGTATGAAAACTGTGCATGAAGATTAAAAATGGACCAGTCAGTAAATTTGTGTTCGGTGATCATTAATTGTAATGTACACCCAAAATGGATGCTCAAAATGGACAAGACTTAAAAAACAAAAATCACATATAGTTATAACAAAAAAAGAGAAATAACAAAATCTATCTAAAACAATATCTTGCCAAAAATAACAACAGCACTTTTCTTTAATTACAAATTTGGCTTTTCAGACAAAAAAGTTCAAGTCACTTTAAGTAAAACTTGTAAAAAAGAACAACAAAAACAATTATGTACACTGTATAAAAATATACATTTGACAACTGTAAAATATTAAGAATTAGTAAATTTGTACACATAATTATTATACATCAATACACAATTATTTCTAATTAAACCATTACCAGATGTCAAAACTTCAGACTGGTCAAAAGTGAAAGAAGTTGCAGACAGCCATTTAAATTTTATGAAATTTTAGATTTTTTCAAATTTCTGGGTAGAAAAGATTGTGTAAAATGGAGAAATTGCTTGTTGCAAGGAATTTCTTCATTTTCCATAATATTTTCCCAATTGTTTTTTCTTGAGGGGCGTCAAAAAGAGTCATTATTCCAGGATGGGTTGACAGACCTCTAAATGAGAGGGAGCCCTACCATTATCTCAATCCTCTGGTTGTTGGTTTAAACCGTGGATTTGGCCAACATTCTTTTCCATGATTGACAAAAGTCATGCATCATTTTGTCTCTCGCCAAGTGGAAAATGGTAAGTAGAGCAACTAGCTTGGATGAGCTGCTGGTGACTCAGATAGAATGCTTGATTGAACTGGTAAATACAAAGAATGGAAGCCATGGTTAGGTGCATCAGACTCCTTGATATAACTTGAAATACAGATGTGCTGGTAAAAAAGGCATTAAGTTCCATATAATCAATAAGACGGGAAAATGATATTCTAAAATAGCCAGTACTGGTATAGACTATAGTCATGTGACAGATTACAGGACAAGCACACTAAGTTTCCGATAGAAAGTTCCACCTAGATATTAACCCTTTACTGTACAATCACTGGTTTTTACGTCCTTGGGATTCTATACTTGAGAAAACATTGTGAGAAAAGAAGAAATTGCTTGTAACAAGCAATTTCTTCTTTTTCCACAACATTTTCTAACCGACTGTATGGTTATTTTTCAAATTAAATCCACTATAAATTGTCGTCTGCAAAACCTTTGAAATTGGACTGGTCTACAGAATTTTAAAGCAGGAAAGGGCTGAACAGAATTTATTTTTTGGTCAGTAACATATTTTTGGTCAGTAACATGTAGCAATAAATTAAATTGGTTGGTAACCTAAACACGGTAATAACAGCTTAAATGGGCTGTAGTTATGATGTTGAAGTCACAAACCAAGAAAAATGCTTCACATTAGTGTTGATCAATGTGGGAGTTCACTTCTGTTCTACATGTATGATTTCATTGGTTGTTGATTTTTTTGACTGAATGCTGTGATCCATCAAATACCAGAGCTAAAAATTTAAGTCTGGTCCAAGCTAAATTTAGTTGAAGACAACAATTGAAAGTATGTTATAAATGAAAATAAAAGCGGAGGGGCAGAAAACATTGTGAGAAGAGTAGAAATTTCTTACTACAAGCAGTTTCTTCCATTATCACAATGTTTTCCATTGTTTGTTTTCTTTGTTGCACTAAATTGTGGGTTTCTGTGGTAATGGCTTAACAAGTTACAAGAAAAAAACATTTCATACTGGTCGAAAGTCAAAGAAGTTTCAGACAACAAGAAATTGTTTGTAACTTTCATTTTAAAGTGTTTTCCATCACTTCTTTCATGAATGGTGTAAAAAAAAGTGGGAATGTAGGTTAACGGGCTCAGAGAACCCTGTGCTGTTGGTACTCAACAGAATCCACTTAATGAGACATTTGTAGTGAATGCCAACAACATAGTGTTTGACACATTAGAGAGATATCAAACTTCGAGGTCATAATCACTCCATTTTTGTATAGCTATGACCATAATTTGGATTAAGAAGATTATTGCACCCTTGTACTTTACATGACTCCTCTATCAGGGCCTGCAAATGTGAAACATTTGATAACTGGAAATTTTCGCAAACCTTGTTTGATTTTATGCTTCATTTCAACTTTAACCCATTCCCATGTAATGCCGCTTTTTGACACCCCTCAAGAGACAGCTTGGGAAAACATTGTGAAAGATGAAGAAATTACTTGTATTGTTTTCATTCTAGAGAGACAGAGATTTTCAGAATTTCATCAACTTGAATTTGTCATCTGCAACTTCTTAGAATTGGACTAGTCTAAAATTCTTTAGACTAACAATGAGTTAAAAGCGTAACAAGTAACAATTCACTTTGACTAATAAAACCTTTGCTCATGCACTTATCATAGTATTTAACCCATTCCCACACAGTGATGCTTTTGGAACCCCTCCAAAACGTGATTTGGAAAACATTGTGTAAAATGAAGAAACTATTTGTAACAAGCAATTTCTTCATTTTACACAAAGTTTTCTATCCAAAAAGTTGAAAAAAATTAAAATTTCATTCACTTTAAATTGGCATCTGCATCTCTTTTCAATTTGGACCAGTCTAAAATTTTGTTGGTTGGTAACAACTCCTACAAGCAATTTCTTCATAGTTTTTTCCTTATTGGTGTCAAAAAGTGGCATTGTGTGGGAATGTATTTGAAACAAACCAAAGGTACCATGTAAAACAATGTTCAAAATTATCAACAATATGAAAATCATGTACGAATAAAACTTTTGTATACAAACTCTCAGTTTTATTGTTTCTAGGTTTTTACATATCAAATTCTTACATGAACTATTAACCCATTCAAAACCATTCACACTTTTTACAACCCTATAAAATAAAGCTTTGAAAAACATTGTGGAAAGTGAAGAAATTACTTGTGCCTCACTGCAGGTACTGAATGGTGTAATAAAATCAAACAACAAGTTAAAATGAGGGTATAATTCTCACAAAAAATATCCCAGATTTTCATGACCCTCTTGTTGTCAAGTAATGGGTTAAACATAAATGCAGTTTGTACTTAACAAAGGATTTTTTCTTATCCAGGATGCATATCAATGTTTTTCTTTTTCACAATCTTTTGAAAGGCTTATTTCCTATTAGCCTATCCCCAAGCTATCCCACCTTTTTTACATCCCTCTATTATACAAAAATGTGCCAAAGACATGGATGACCCAACTTAAGTTCTTGACATATTACTTTCAGTTTTGACCTTGAACTTGAGAGTATTATACAGGACTTAATGCATGTAACTAGTTCTCATCACACAGAACAACTGTGCCAAATATTTTTTAACCCATTCCCATTCAATGACACTCTTTGTCACAACCCACCCTCCCCCAAGAAAAGGCTTGGGAAACACTGTCAAAAAATAAAGAAATTGCTTGTTACGATCAATTTCTTCATTTTCAACAATGTTTTCTACATAGAAAGTTTGAAAATTTTGAAATTTCATTAACTTTTAATAGTTGTCTGCAATTCCTTTCAATTTGGTCTAGTCTAAAATTTTGCCATCTGGTAATGGGTTAAATCTAGCTATAGATGTAGAAAATATGTTCTGGACAACAAGTAGACACAACCACACACGCACATTCACCCACACACACATTCACACACAGACAGAGGTAAATCTATATGCCTCTCCCCATAACATGACGGGCACATAAAAGCCTTTGAAAACATTTTGAAAAATAAAGAAATTGCTTGTTCTAAGCAATTTCTTAATCATCCACACTTTTTTCAAACCAAAAGTAAAAGATTTCTAATTTTCATCAACCTAAAATCGATTGTAGCTTCTTTCAATTCGTACTGATGGGAAATTTGGTTGTCTGGTAATGGGTTAAGTTTGAAACAAAACAGTAGTATACACCTAGCCTCTTAATTTTTATACAAAGGAACAGGTACCTGTGAATAATATTATTTTCATTAATTGAGCAAATATTCAGATGATTAGAAACCAAGAGGTCCATAAGGGCCTGTACATCTCCACTAAATATTTTTTCTCCTTACCACACAATCACTCTTTTTGATGCCATAAAAGACAGTTTTGAAGAAAACATTGGGAAAAGTGTCTAGAAAGAAAACATTGTGGAAAATGAAGATATTGCTTGTAACAAGCAATTTCTTCATTTTCCACTATGTTTTCAAAAGCTTTTTTTACCTTTGGGGCGTTTAAAAGTGTCACTGGGTGGAAATGGGTTAAAATTAAGGTTAGTCTTTCAGTTGGGTATATTTTTTTCATCTGGGGTATTTTGATTTATCCTCTCTCTATAATCATTCGTTTAATCAGATAAATGCTTGGTGTGACCAATTATACAAAAATTCCAGTTTGAAATCAAGTAGACTAAGGCAAGAGATCTATTTAATCCTTTCCATTTCAATCCCTTGTTTTTATGTCCCTGTGATTTTAAACGCGAGAAAACATTGTTAAACAAGAGGGCCGTTGGCCCTGGGGCGCTCACCTGAGATAAAGGCTCTTTTTCTTTCAACAGTCTAATTTCATGTTAAGGTTAGGATTATGAAACAAGTGGGCCACAATTACATATAAAGACTATGAACCTGGGGATCCAAAAGTCTAAATTACAAATTCCAAGGCTTGAGTGCTGATTTGAAAGAAGAAAAAAACTTTTTCCATGGGTTATATTTCAGAAATAAGAAAGAAGTCTGTGAACTGATGCTTCATGCCTACACCCCCCCCCCCCTGGGGCTCCGCCCCTGGAGACCCTAGGATCATGATTTTAGCCATTTTCTAAGAGATCAATATACTGATGCTTCATGCAAAATATCAAGGCTCTACGCCTTCTGGGTCAGGAGGAGATGATTCTTAAAGATTATTTTGAAATTTCACTTTTGTTGCCATGGCAACCAGAGTTTTTAATAGATTTCAATTCTTTAAGCTGATTTTAACGGGGACCACGTAAGAAACATTTCTGCAAAAAATTGGTTCAAATTGGCCCTGTGAATTGGGAGGAGATGTAATTTAAAAAATTGTTCTTTATTTCTATATAACCCCCCGCCCCAGGCTACGCCCCTGGGGACCCGAGGATCATGATTTTAGCTATTTGGAAAGAGGTCAATATACTAATGCTTCATGCAAAATATCAAGGCTCTACGCCTCCTGGGTCAGGAGGAGAAGATTTTTAAAGATTATTTTAAAATTTCACTTTTGTTGCCATGGCAACCAGAGTTTTAAGGATTTCAATTCTTTTAGCTATTTTTTAAGGGGACCACGTAAGAAACATTTCTGCCAAATTTGGGTCAAATTGGCCCAGTGGTTGGAGAGGAGATGTCATTTAAAAAATCGTTCTTTATTTCTATATAAACCCCACCCCTGTGGGGCTTCGCCCCTGGGGACACGAGGATCATGATTTTAGCTATTTTGAAAGAGGTCAATAAAATGATGCTTCATGCAAAGTATCAAGGCTCTACGCCTTCTGGGTCAGGAGGAAAAGATTTTTAAAGATTATTTTAAAATTTCACTTTTGTTGCCATGGCAATCAGAGTTTTTCACAGATTTCAATTCTTTAAGCTATTTTTTAAGGGGACCACCTAGGGAACATTCCTGCCAAATTTGGTTCAAATAGGCCCATTGGTTTGAGAGGAGATGTCATTTAAAAATCGTTCTTTATTTCTATATAAACACCACCCCCCTGGGGCTCCGCCCCTGGGGACCCGAGGATCATTATTTTAGCTATTTTGAAAGAGGTCAATATACTAATGCTTCATGCAAAATATCAAGGCTCTACGCCTCCTGGGTCAGGAGGAGAAGATTTTTAAAGATTATTTTAAAATTTCACTTTTGTTGCCATGGCAACCAGAGTTTTTAACAGATTTCAATTCTTTTGGCTATTTTTGAAGCGGACTGCCTAGGAACATTTCTGCCAAATTTGGTTCAAATTGGCCCAGTGGTTTAGGAGATGTCTTTTAAAGAAATCGTTGACGGACGACGCACGACGGACGGACTCCGGACAAAAGGGGATCACAATAGCTCACTTGAGCACTATGTGCTCAGGTGAGCTAAAAAGGAAGAAATTGCTTGTAACAAGCAATTTCTATTTTTTCCGCAGTATTTCCTACCCTTCTGAATGCTTTTTTTTTTCAAATAAAATCAATTCC
Organism: Fragum fragum; assembly: GCA_946902895.1. NCBI lineage: Eukaryota > Metazoa > Mollusca > Bivalvia > Cardiida > Cardiidae > Fragum > Fragum fragum. The sequence goes on from OX336368.1 coordinate 27,976,420, forward strand.
ATATTTTTGTCTGCATAACTTTTGAATTTAGGCAGGTCTAAAATTTTGCAAAACAGTAAAGGGTTAAAACCTATCTTGATTTCAACAGAGATATGCACTGAATGCACTTTTCAATTGTCAGACAGTCACAGTTATTTTTCTCACTTCAGCATAAAAAAGACTTGTTATAAACCCTGACACCAAACAAATTTTAGATTTCCAACAGAGATGATTTGCATGTGGTCAGTAAATAATATTCCACATTTTTGTATCAATGAATTTCTTCCAGTTGGTCCAATTTCTGATTAATCATCAGTCATCAGATCATAAGAGAGCCTCTTCTAATTAATTTCAACACCTATATAAGAGGCATTTCACACATGTATCTGGTAGAAAAATAATTTGTTTTTACTTGTCTTTGCACATTTCCATAATGGTGCATTTTTAAAACCTTTAAAGAAAAAAACTAATAAAAACATAGTGGAAAATGTAGAAATTGCTTGTTACAAACATTTTCTTTCTTTTCTCACAATGTTTTCTTCCCATAGACTTGAAAAACTTGCCTTTTCTTTAAACCATTCCCACACAATCCCTCCTTTTCACGCCCCTCAATAAAAAAGCTTTAGAAAACATTGTGGATAATGAAGAATGCTTGTATTAAGCAATTTCTTCATCATCCACTATGTTTTCTATCCAAAAAGAGGAAAAACTTAGAAATTCATCAACTTGAAATTGCCGCATGCAACTCCTTTCAATTTGGACCAGTCTAGAAATTTGTTGTGTGGGAATGGGTTAACCCATTCCCATTTAATGACCCTTTTGGACGCCCCTCAAGAAAAAATGCTTCGGAAAACATTGTAGAAAATGAAGAAATTGCTTATGACAAGCAATTTCTTCATTTTACACAATGATTTCTACCCAGAAAGTAGAAAAAATTTAGAGTTTCATAAATTTCAAATTGTTGTCTGCAACCCCTTTCAATTTGGACCTGTCTAAAAAAAATTTTGTGTGGGAATGGGTTAACCCATTTTAACACAATGATGCTTTTTCATGCCCCAAAATGAAAAGAGCTAACAAACACAATGTGAAAAATGAAAATATTGCTTATAACAAACAGTTTCTTCATTTTCCTCAATGTTTCCTGTCCAAGACACAAGGATTTTTAAAATTTCATTAACTTGAAGATGTCATCCAAAATTCTGTTGTATAGGAATGGGTTAAATCTGAATCAGTCCAAAATTTTGTAGTATGGTATGGATTAAACCCAATCTCTAGAGTTAAAGACACTGCATGGGGATGGTGCTTGACTTTGCTTTCTTACTTCAAACATCATGAAGGATGGAGTAATGTAAAAGGCGTGACTGACAGTAAGACAGACAGTAACATACCTACAAAATAGAGCATGAAATGACTGCGTCTTACAACTTCATGTTTGTTTTATAAGATCTAGTGGTCCTTCATCCCTATTACAGTCACCCTGTGTCCCAAATTTTTGACGTTTATGGAGGGGCATATATCCCCAAGCATCAGTGAATCTCTGCCTGAATTCTGGTATGGATTGTGAGACAGCGTGTGTGGGATGCATGTAGGTCATCTGCGTGTATCTCTGTTGTGATCCTTGTGTAGTGTGAATTGGTGGAGATCGTGGATGAGTGTAACTTTGGGTAGGAGACATGGAATTCGACACTGAATTTGACATGGAATTCGTGAAATGTGCTGAATTATTTTGTTCTGACTGATCAACAATAATACGTTTTTTCATCGGAATAGATCGTTCTTCCTTAAAACTATCAGATCGCATTGTATCATTAAGCCCTGTTTTTTCCTGTTTTGTTCCATTGGCAATATCATGCTTTAAGCTAACAGAACTGATTTGTTCTAAATCATATTCTTTACTTGATGTGTAGACTCTTGTGTGCAAAGGATTAAATTTTTCGTCACTACCAGAATGAGTGTCCTTCTCTTTATTGTGTACAAGCACTTGTGAACAGGGCATTAAGCCAGTGAGTAATACTGTTTCTTGATTTGGAATCGTTATTTTCACAGGGGTGATATCAGATTTACAACAGTATGTGCCACCAATACTATCAAATTCCAAGGATTTCACGTTAAAGCTCTGTTTTTGTTCGGGTAAACTGGATTGACGATGGTAATCATTTCCCCTTGTCACTGTTATTTCCTGTTGGTCATTCTCACTCTTGTATGCGTTATTGTTGTTTTGTAATACAGAAGGTGGTGATTTATGATCCATCTCTCCCGCATTCACAGGCTGACAGGTGACCATTAGACCTGCAACAGAAATTTAGAATTAACCCTTTTCCGTTTTTCAAAATTTTAGACCTGTGCAGATTCAAAGGTTTAGCTGATGAAAATTCAAAGTAGATTTAACTTGAAAAATAACCTTTTAGAAGGGTAGAAAATATTGTGGAAAAAGAAGCAACTGCTTGTTAAAATCATGAAATCACAGGGACGTAAAAACCAGGGATTGAACAGGAAAGGGTAAACCCATCCAACACAATCCTAATTCTATACCACCCGCAAGAAGAAACATGAGTGCCATTGGCTCTAAAGCGCTCACTTAAGTTAAAGCTTAGGAGTGTTAACCCATTACCAGACAGCAAAATTTTAGACTGGTCTAAATTGAAAGGAGTTGCAGACGACAATAAAAAGATGATGAAATTTTAATTTTTTCAACTTTTTGTGTAGAAAACATAGTGGAAAATGAAGTAATTGCTTGATGCAAGCAATTTCTTTATTTTCCACAATGTTTTCTAAATTGTTTTTTTAGAGTGTCGTCAAAAGGCATCATTGTGTGGGAATGGGTTAAACACAGGCTAATTATGGAAGAGAGTCATCAGTCGGAAATCCCAAAATTATGTTATATGAAACTTTGACCTGTTGTAAGAAATTTTGACTATGATTTTCTTCTTTGTTTCTACATAAGCTGATGTGTGCTCCAGATGAATAAAAAGAAAAAAAGATTTTTTTCACATTTCCCTCTTAATTTGTACATAAACAGGAAGGATCAACAGGTGGATTCCAAATATGACTAAAGGGGCATTATATGAACCAATTTTGTAAAAGTTCACTTGAAGAGTCTAAATACCCAATATGTTTGTTCTGAAGTTTCTGGTTTTGCAGAAGATTTTAAGATTTCCTGTCTTTCTTTTCGTTGTAAAACAGGATGTGGGGTTGGTTAGGTTTTAAAGATTTTCTACTATGTTTCTATGTATAAAAATAGTGTGTGCTTGGGCAGAGTTAGAATATTTCTGAAGGGTCATCACATGAGCAATCTTTTAGAGGTTCACTAGGGGGGTCTACATACCTTATATCAATGCTCAAATTCAGAGAAGATTTTTAAATTTTACCTACTCTGTTTCTGTGTTAAACAGGGAGTGCCCTGAAGGTGGAGTCTAAATATGACCCTAGGGGAATCACATGAACAAACTCTGTACATGTTCACTTGGAAACTCTAGGTACCAAATATCAATACTCTAAGCTTTCTGATTTCAGAGAAGAAGATTTTTAGAGTTTTCCTTCTTTGTTTCAATGTAAAATTGGGTATCCCCACCCAGATCCCAAAATAAATACGATCCAAGGGGAAACATTTGAACAAACTTAATAGATGTCCCCTTGGAGGTGCTGCAAACAAAATATCAAAGATCTTGGTTTTCTGCTGTCAGAGAAGAAGATTTCTGAAGATTTCATTATCATCTGCCTGTTTGTTGCTATGGCAACCAGGGTTGAGGGTGGATTTCAGTTATTTGATTTGTTTGTTTGAATGGGGTTTTACGCCGCTTTCAACAATCTTTCAGTTATATCCCAGCGGCCGGAGCACCTAACAATGGATTCCTGGTATTTCTCACACCAGTACTACCATTACACCCTTACTAGCCTCCAGCTGCTATCCCACATAGGTCTACGATTATTGACCCATTGGTGGGAGACAAATAGTTGGAAAGGATCAGTTATTTGAACAATTTTGAAAGAGCTTCTGGAACTCAATGGTTCAGGAGGAGAAGATGTTTACATAAGTTGCTGACAGACACATGACAACACTAGATGACGATCACGAGGAAATCACAAAAGCTCACCTTGGGCAAACATGCTCAGGTGAGCAAAAAAGAAGTTGATATCAGTTTCTGAATTTTCTAAAATTAAACCAATTGATTGCTTTAAACAGTTTACTCCTATTTTCAAATTCCAGAAAATGTTGTGGAAAATCATCCCAGCTGCTTGATGTTTTTGCCCCTGCACCTACTTTGAAAGGTCATCAAATAGTCTTATACTAGAACCCTGAATACTCTAAAAATCAATAATCCCCTAATACAGGTGGGAACATGTGAATCTGAACTCATGTTGGTTCCTCTAACCAACCCATGCAATCCCACTTTTTACGCACATCTAGAAGAAAGCTATGCAAAAAATTTTGGAAAAAGAAAAAACTGCTGGTTACTAGCAACTTCTTCATTATCCAAAATGTTTTCTACCAAAAAGGGAAGATTTTATAAATTCCATCCACTAAGAAGAGGCACATGATGGCCTGAGACACTCTACTGGCTATCAAGATTTCTGTTAAAATAATAAGTTATTTTGCATAGAGAAGAATATTTAAAATAAAAATAACAAATTCTACTTAATCCCCTTTATTATTTTGCGCATCAATCCTTAAGGTCCCTTTTCCTATGTTTCAAGACAGATGCACTCCATTTCCAAAAGGAAGTTCCCTTATTCCCTTACGACCCTACAATCATCCTGTGAAATACATAGAGCCCCTTTTCCCTTGGAATTAGTCAGAATATTAGAATATTCAAATTGAATCTTCCTAACAACTTAACAAACATTTCAGCAAGGTTGAGAAAGATTGAGCCAAAATTGTGACCTGTAGAGTGGTAAAAAAATTATTATCATTTAGGCTTCTTTTTCTGTAATATTAGTCAGAATATCACCAAATTGAAATGGAGTTCTTTCTCAGTTCAATACAAAATTTTCAGAAAATTTGAGAAAGATTGAGCCAAACCTGAGACCTTATGAATGGTAACAAAGAAATTGGTTAATAAGGCTCCTTTTCTCTTGACATTGGTCAGATTGTCACCCTATTCAACAGAGTTCATTCCCATAACTATACAATCATTCAAGCAAGTTAGAGAAAGATGGGCCAAAATTTTGACTTGTAGAGTCTGTACACTGATTCCTTGATGACGAACGGCACTCAACAGACTTTCAAGTATCACAAGTTTTCACCATGAGCATTTGGTGCTGATGCTGTATAAATTACCTTACTGAATTACTGTATAATCAAAGTGCTGAAAGCACTGATAGAACTTGTTGTTGAAAAATCAACATTTGTTTTAGAAATCAATTTCATAAACAACTCTGACAGGAAAAGTACAAGCAGGAGGTGTAGATCAAGATCAGACTGCACTTATGTGCAGACTGATCTTGGTCTACACCTCCTGCCAAAACCTGAATATTCCGGGTTCAGCATGACAAGGGTTAAAATGCTTGTCATAGATGTCTGAAGTCAAAATTCCTGTGTAAAACAAATGATCTGATTGGTCAATCAATCTATGATTGACATTGGAAATCTATCAATTCAAATATTATTGGAATAAAATGCCCTCCGAATTTCATACCTTGATATGCAAATGGAATACAGTTATAAAGAGAAAACCTCAAACTCTTTTGATGAAAAGCAAACTCCATTTTTTCACCCATTTTTAAAATCTATTATTGTTTGTTAACCAATTACCACAAAATTTCACATTTTGACAAACTTAAACAATATGGTTACAGGAAACAATGTCAGAAAAGGAGAAATTGCGTGTGATTATATGTAAGTACTCAAATCAAGTGGTTAACCCTTTCCTGTAGAAACCTCGGATTTCATGTTGCTGCAATTTTACAATTGAGAAAACATTGTGGAACAATATATGTTTGTGAAACACAATGCCAATTCTTTAGAAACAGGTGATTTTGATTGGGTTTTTTTCTCTTTGTTTTAGGGAAAAGGGTTAAAATTTTGACCTTGACCTTGATGAAATGACCTTCCCCAGTTGTGCCTTGTTGAGACCTATCTTAGCATTGTAACTGAATTAGGGATGAAGTTATAGGAAAATGTTTAGTTGGCAGGTTAAGTTTTTGAGTAATGTTCTAGGGAAAAGGGTTAAAATCTTGATGTTGACCTTGATTAAATGACCTTCCCCAGTTGCGCCTTGTTGAGACCTATTTACATACCAAATATTACCATTGTAATTTAATCACTGTTGAAGTTATAGGAAAATGTTCAGTTGACAGGTTTAGTCTACCAGACAGACAGACAGATGGACAGACAGACACCGGTAAAACAATATGCCCCCGATCTATGGACGCGGAGGCATAAAAAGAAATTGCTTGTAACAAGCACTTTCTCCTTTTTCCACAATATTTTTTACCAATTAGGATGAATTCATTTTCAATTACATCCAACTTTTATTGTCGTCTGCAACTTCTTTGAAGTAGGACAAGTCTAGAATTTTAAGAAATGGGAAAGGGTTAACCTATTCCCCGACAATGACTCTTTTCAATGCAACATACACAATTGTTTTTCTATCAAAATGTAGTTGAATGTCAAATTTGTGATTTTCCTTACTAGACTTGCAAATCAATCTGCTAATATGACAAGCACACATGACTAGGAACGTCACATTGTTGGTAACATGGGATTGACATCACCAGAGAAACATTGGTCTTTTTTAGCCCATTACCAGACAACAAGATTCTAGACTAATCCAAATTGATAGAAAATGCAGTCGACTTTTCAAAAATGGTTTAAAATGAAAAACAAGTGCTAAATAGGACTGAAACCATGGTATGAGTATTTTCTACTTTTCCCACAATACTTTCCATTGCTTGGCCCTTCAACTGATTACCAGATATTAACATTTTACCACTGGTATAAATTCAAAGAAGTTGCAGACGTAATTTCTTAGTTGACAAAAGTCAAAAATTCTTTGTCTGTTTGGAAGAAAACATAGTGAATAATGAAGCTTTTGCCCGTAACAAGCAATTCTTTCAATTTTTCACAATGTTTTCCAAAGTTTTTTTCTCGGTAATGGGTTAGAATTGAGCATTAGGTCAAATTTTGCCATTAAGTCATATTTTCAACCCTTCCAAAATGATCAAAACTTTTACAACTAAAACTTATATTATTGAATTAATCACTGATGGAAACAGAATTATTTCTTTAACCCATAACTAGACAGCAACATTTCAAACTGCTCCAAATTAAGAAGAGTTCCAGACGACAATTTAAAGTTTATGAATCCTAAGATTTTTTCATCAGGCCAGGTAAAAAAGATTGTGGAAAATGAAGAAATTGCTTGTTTCAAGCAGTTTCTTCAATTTACATAATGTTTTCCCATTTGTTTTTCGTGAGGGGTGTCAAATAGTGTAATCCTGAGGGAATGGGTTAAACTAGATGTTTCTTAACCCTGTTCAAATACAGGAATTTACGCTCCTGTGATTTTTATGCTCGAGGAAACATTGTGGAAAAAGAAGAAATTGCTTGTAACAAGCAATTTCTCCTTTTTCCACAATATTTTCTACCACATAGGATGGTTTAATTTCAAATAGCATCCAGTTTTCATTGTCGACTGCAACCTCTTTCAATTTGGACTGGTCTAAAGTTTCCAAAAATGGGAAAGGGTTAAGTTTCCACATTGGGTCAGTCAGATATTGATAAAATACAAAGCTGGATGAACAAGTTCCTTTGCCAAATGATATGTATTTTATTCTTTACTGTTTAACCCATAACAAGACAAAAAAAATTTAGTCTAGTCCATATTGAATTATTGAAACAAGTCTCAAATGACAATTCAAAGAGTGCTAAATTTGAAGTTAAAGTTAAGGCCAAACAGGGTTGAAAAAAGACTGAGAAAAGGAGAAATTGTTTGTTGCAAAGTTTTCCATAACATTTCTTAACCCTTTCTTGGTTTTTGAAATGTAAGACTGGTCCAAATTGAAAGAGGATGCAGGCGACAATGAAAATTGGATGCAATTCCAAATAAAACCACCCTATGTGGTAGAAAACACTGTGGGAAAAGGAGAAATTGCTTATTATAAGCAATTTCTCCTTTTTCCACAATGTTTTCTTAAGTATAAAATCACAGTGACGTAAAATCCCGGGTTTATCCAGGAAAGGGTTAAGATGTCAAAAAGCCAGACTGTATGACAATTGGTCATTCCATCACCACACAACAATGCTTTTTGAGGCCAAAAAAGAAAAAATCTTAGGAAAACATTGTGGAAAACGAAGAAATTGCTTTTAACAAGCAATTTCTTCATAATGTACAATGTTTTCTGTCCAAAAAGGAAGAGATTTTTAAATTACATTGACTTGAATTCTTTGAGTTTGGACCAGTCTAAAATCATGGGAATGGGTTAATAGTGAAAAGTTGGTATCTATGACAAGTAGCAAATACTCACCTTTTGGACCATGTTTGACTTCAAATGTTTTCATCCAGTTTATAAATGACTTGATGTCCCTTACTTCTAGGCTATGAACTATATCTAGACATTTTTCTTTGGCTTGTAAAATATGGGCTGAAATATAGTGATTTGTTATATAAGGTACCAATACCCAATACCACACAATATCACATTTTACGCTTTGAGAAAATTTCAATTTAAAAACGATTGTAAACAATCAAATTCGTTGAATTATTATCCCCAGACTAAAAATATCTTGTTTGTCAATGGAGTATATCAATCTTAGAATATCACTCTGTATGTATATGGCTTCACCAATCAGGGGCATTAACTCTAAATTTAATAGTCAAACCAGGAAACCCTGTCTTATGCTCATCTCCTCTTTGTAGTGAAGCTTTCCACAAAGTTTCATTGAAATCCAGTCAATGGTTTCCAAGAAATAGCGTGGAAATTAATATTACTCTGTATGTATATAGCTTCACCAATCAATGGCAGAAACTCTAAATTTAATAGTGGAACTGGATAACCCTGATGATATATCTATCTCCTCTTTGTAGTGAAGCTTTCCACAAAGTTTCATTGAAATCCAGTCATCAGTTTGAAAGAAATAGCGCAGAAACGAATATTACTCTGTATTTATATGGCTTCACCAATCAGGGGCAGTACTTCTGAATTTAATAATCGAAACAGATAACCCTGATGATATGGGCATCTCCTCTTTGTAGTGAAGCTTTCCACAAAGTTTCATTGAAATCCTTTCAATGGTTTCCAAGAAATAGCGCGGAAATTAATATTTCTCTGTATGTATATAGCTTCACCAATCAGGGGCAGTAACTTGAAATTTAATAATCAAATCAGTTAACCCCAACAATATGGGCATCTCCTCTTTGTAGTGAAGCTTTCCACAAAGTTTCATTGAAATCCAGTCAATGGTTTCCAAGAATTAGTGCGGAAACAAATATTACTCTGTATGTATATAGCTTCACAAATCAGGGGCAGTACTTCTGAATTTAATAATCGAACCAGATAACCCTGATGATATGGGCATCTCCTCTTTGTAGTGAAGCTTTCCACAAAGTTTCATTGAAATCCAGTCAATGGTTTCCAAGAAATAGTGCGAAAAAGAAACTGGGACGGATGAACAGAAGGACGGACAGATGGAAGGACAGACAGATATGGCAAAAACAATACCCCCCCTGATGATTTCATTGGCGGGGGATAAAAAGAAAAATTGCTTGTTGCAAGAATTCTATCCTTTCTCACAATATTTTCAAGCACATTAGGCTCTTATTCTTCAAATGAATTGTTGTCTGCAGCTTCTTCAAATTTGGACCAGTCAAACATTTTGTTGTTTGGTAATGTGTTAGCTAAATGACAAAATTTTGGACAGCAGTTAACCCATTACTAAACAAGAAGATTTTAAACTGATCTAAATTGAAAGGAGCTGTAGAGGACAATCTGAAGTTTATGAAATTCTAGATTTTTCAACTTTGTGGATAGAAAACATTGTGTAAAATAGAGATTGATTGATTGAATGGGGTTCAACGCCAGTTTTAACAGTACTTCAGTCGTATCCTGGCGGTTTGAGCCTGGTTCCTGGTGTACTACCATTTTACTTTTCTGAGCCTCCATTTGCTATCCCACTTAGGTTTACTATTATCTACCCATTGGTGAGAGACAAATGCCGGAAAGTATATGTGCCGCCACCAGGGATCAAAGTAAAATGAAGACGTTGCTTCTTGCAAGCATGTCTTCATTACACAAAATGTTTTCCCCAATTGTTTTTCTTTAGGGGTGTCAAAAAGCGTCATTGTGTTAGAATGGATTAATGGCTAATCAGTGGCAAAATTAGAACCAAATGAAAAGTCATTGAACTAGTATTTTCTTCTTTTCCTACAAGATTTTACATCAATGTATATTATCAGTGCATTGAAATGCAAGATAATGTCTTGATGGTATAGCTCATGTCTGACTGAAAAAAGGCCTGCACAGAAAATTGTTTAACCCATTATCAAACGGCAAAATTTTAGACTGGCCCAAATTGAAAGGAGTTGAAGACGACAATTTCAAGTTAATGAAATTTTAGATTTCTTCAACTTTCTGGAGAGAAAACATTGTGTGAAATGAAGAAGTTACTTGTTACAAGCAATTCCTTCATTTTACACAATGTTTTCCCAATTGTTTTTCTTGAGGGACGTCAGAAAGCGTCATTGTGTGGGAATGAGACAAGAAAACTGCCTTGAGATACACATTGACTAAAAAAGTAGGTCAGTTTGGCAACTTATGCAAACTTTATTGAACAGGCATTAACCAGATTTCAAAAGTTTGCCTTTATACCATATACCATAAAAGCCATGTTTTTTAACCAATCAAAATTATATGATGGGATCAGACAAAAAGTCAACTGAGGCTCATTCCTGTGAAATTTGATTGAAATCCATCATCAAGTTCCTGAGAACATATTTAAAGTTTTCAGTATATACTATAAACGGAAATTAGCCCCTCCACCACCCCCATACCCCCCTCGCATAACAGCCAAATTTTTCATCCCATCAAACTCTTTGAAAAAATCTGATTAAGATTCTCAAAAAGATCATTCCTGTGAAGTCTGGGCAAAATCAATCTAATGGTTTCTGGGAAAAATATTTCTACAGTTTTCAGCACATACCATATATTGAATTTAGCCCCGCTTATAAAAGCCATGTTTATCATCCAATCAAGATTCTTTTACGTAATCTGATCAAGGGTCACTAAATGATCATTCTGGTGATTTTCAAAGTTTTAACTATGTACCATATATGTAAATAAGCCACAACCATAAAAGCCATGCTTTTCATCAACTCAGCTTTATTTTTAGGATTCTGATAGAGGGTCACCAATGAATCATTCTGGTGAAATATGAGAGAAATAGATCCACTGGCTTTAACCCATTCCCACACAATGACCTTTTTAAACACCCCTCAATATAAAACCTTTGGAAAACATTACGGACAATGAAAATATTGCCTGCTTATTATCCATGTTTTTAACTCCAAAAGACAAAGACTTTGAGAATTTCATCAACTGTCGTCTGCAACTTCTTTGAATTTGGAGTAGTCTAAATTTTTGTTGTGTAGGAATGGGTTAAGAAGAAAATTCTCAAAGTTTTCACCATACATGGAAATAAGCCCGTCCATCAAAGCCATTTTTTTCATCTAATCAAAATTCTTTGAAGGAATCTGATAAAGGGTCACCAAAGGATGGAATTCCTGTGAAATTTGGTTGAATCATTTACAGTACTTTCTGAGGAGAAGATTTTTAAAATAAAAGCTTACGAATGCACACATGGATCGAGGCAAATCCTAACCAACACGAGAAGGGCATGGCACTACTTTTTTCAGGCAGTAGAGCTTGAAATGTTAAATTGTTTGATAGTGACCTAAACTTTGTAAGTAGAGCTTGAATAAGTTGCCTTAGCAACAACATATCTTCACATAAATGTGTAGGTAAATTTGCCTATATTGATTCTTAGATTGACAGCAGTAATTGATCAATTGAGAGCCAGCAATGTTCATCAAACAACAATAGTGCATACAGCATGATATTACCCGTTACCAGATAGTGAAATATTAGACCAATCCAAATTGGAAGAAATTGCACACAATATTTCAAAGTCCGATAACACCACTCCTTAAGACCTTCCCGGAAATATTGGCATCCTGCTATTACGATCACATTTTGACAAAATGGATTTTTTTGTGGTTTGTTTACAACACCCTGCGGAATCTTAGCCTAGGTTCACTTATAAATAAAATTGTTTACAAATTAATTAATGTTTGTTATTCACATTTAAAAGACTTTCTCTTTGTAACAGAAAGTATGTGATTTATCTATGGTTGGACATTGTGAGCCCAAACTTTTGAGAAAAGTAAAAGTGCATTATTGAAATAGGAAAACAACCTGGAATATAGCAACAGAACCTTCCTGAAAAATTAGTAAAGAGACTCAGAGGTAAACACAATGATGAATTAATCCTTTTGTGGGGGTGGGTTGTTTGGGGCTGGATCTGACCAAACCTCAGGATTATGACCACACCACTATTATGTCCACTTTGAAAAAGAACATGACAAATTTTGGACATGTCCAAATTCAAAGAAGTTGCAGACGACAATTTTAAGTTGCTGAAATCTTTACAAATTTCTTCTTTTTGGGCAGAAAACATTGTGAATAATAAAGAAATTGCTTTTAACAAGCAATTTCTTCATTTTCCACAATTTTTCCAAAGCTTTCATATTAAGAGGCGTTTAAAAGTGCCACTGTGTGGGAATGGGTTAATGATTGTTTAAAGGAAATTATCCTCAAATGAGAGAGAAACCTTTGCTAATATCTCATTGGGAGCTACTATTGGGAGTTTTCATTGAGAAATATGGTACATTTACTTTGAGGTTTCTTCTGCAACTTCATTTAACCCGTTACCAGACAACAAAGTATTTTACTGGTCCGAATCTAAAGGAGTTTCAGACAATAAAAAGTTTATGAAATTAAGATAATTTCAACTTTCTGGAAAGAAAACATTGTGTCAAATGAAGAAATTGCTTGTAACAAGCAATTTCTTTATTTGACACAATATTTTCCAATTTGTTTTTCTTTGGAGAGCCAGAAAGTGTCATTGTGTGTGAATGGGTTTAACTGGAATGTAGCCTTTCTTTTTTTTTGTCTTATAAAAACACAGAAAAGACAGTCACAATTATTACCTGTCCCAGTGTTAGGAATTTTAGAATCCTCCCTGTAGGCGACATCTCGTGATGGAGGTAAGTGATCGCTCCGGTGATCTTGTTGTACCAGATGACCATTCTGACCTGTGTCACTGTAAAGTAATTTTGTCTTACATCAAAGATTTTTAAAAATGAAAACAATTAAATAATACTTGCACAAATGGCCTTCTTTCTATTAAAAGCTGAATCATTTTGGAATAATTCTATACTGTCAATTTATGTAATAAATTAGCAGATCATTTGAGGTGATTAGCCCAAAATAATCTGTTAGCCAAAGGAATTTGGTGATAAAACTATGTTTGCTTACAGCCCTTGATCAAGACTAGATAGACCTAGACATAAAATCCTGATGCATTATTAGTCCTGTGAAAGTGAAATAAATAAAAACTTCTTGCAACTTTAGGAAGCTATTCAATGAACCTAATTATTCCATAAATCTTAGCTTTGCAAAAAAAAAACATTTGTAAATAATTTCACCATAATTTACAAGTATAAATATTTAAAACAAGAAGACCATGATGGTCCTAAATTGCTGACCTGAATCATCTGCTGTTAAAACTAGATATTGTCGAAAAGCAGACTAATACCCCCAAACAGCGCTTGTCCATATACAAGTGCTATCTGCAAAAGGGCCATCACAAAAAATAGACTTTTTCGATTAACGGGCCATAAATCCGTCAAAAATAAATAATAGGATATGCACATGTCTGACTTATACCCAGTTTTTTCTGTAAAATTTGAATCGATTCCGTCCAATGGTTGCTGAGAAATTCAGTGGACACGATTTTTTCACTAAAGGGTCATAACTCCGTCAAGAATCGATTGACTGTAACCAAAATAGAATATGCACATCTCTGCTTTATACTGATTATATCAGTGAAGTTTGAATCAAATCCGTCCAATGGTTGCCCAAAAATTGAGCGGACACAAAAAGCTACAGACAGACGGACCAACGGACTGACTGACCAACAAGCTGACTCCTATATACCCCCCTAACAAAGTTAAGGGGGGGTATAAAAATGCTACTGGAGCAAATAATTATAACCAGTTTCATAAAGATTTATCCTAAACTGTGGCCTCTATAGTGTAAACAAAGAAATTGTCATTAAAGCCCCTTATCCAATGTTTTTTCTATAGAACCTTTGAATAATCAATAGAGTTCATCCTTATGACCTAACAGTTATTGAAGATTGAGCAAAAAGTGTGGTCTCTAGAGTGTAAACAAAGAAATAGGGCCCCTTTCCCTGTATTTTCCAATAGAACCCTCCCATAATCAATAGGATTCATCCTTATGACCTAAAAATTATTCTGGCCAAGTTTCATGAAGATTGGGTCAAAACAGTGGACTCTAGAGTCTAAACACTTCAAATGTTGACGCTGCACTACGCATAATGGACAACGGACAACAGACATTCAACAATCACAAAAACTTACCATGAGCACTTTGTGCTCAGGTGAGCTAAAAACTCTTACAACAATAGGAAATTATATTTCAACAGACCTTTTTGTTTATATCCTACAAGCCTAATATTTGCTAACAAAGCCGGTTGCAATTAAACAGTCAATTGCTATTATCAGGGTTGCTTATAGGAAGATTCTATTGTATTAGGGACAGTGTGTTTTATTAGTATACAGTACCTGTAAACTGGACCATAACCATGTGGAATACTGCCGTCTGTGGCCCTGTACATTTGGTACCCAGTATCAGGAGGATTGTCTCCCCTGTCTAAAGATTTACTGCCTTTTTGTATCTGCATGTGAGGGGAACCAGTCTCAGGCCAGCTATTTCCTCTATAAAAACAAAAGCAACAACAGAAAATTCAAATTTGTCAGCCCGATTAGCTCAATTGGTAAAGCACTTGACTTCAAACCTCAAGATAACGGGTTCAAGCCCTAGTCTGACCATATCAACTAACAAACTAATTGTCATTTGGTTGAGACGTTAAACGGAGGCCCTGTGTGACAGTGCTATCCATTGAGCACCTTAACGAAACAGGCAGAGCTCTAAGCAGTTTTGTCCTGTTTCCTTGTGCTATCCCCTGTCACAACTAACCGTCTTCTGGGGGTGTTATTCATATGGGCATGTGCCACGGTAGCGATGATAAATGAACTGAAATACACACAGAATGCCAACTCTTGGCTGTTCAAATGCTTCAAAGCGGGTAAATTTCTAAGTAAATCAGAGGACTGAAAGTCCTGAGAGCAGTTTTGCTGGCTTATCAGTAACCCCGCTCAATAATGCCAACATGTATCATTAAGACGAGTAAATAAATCGTACACCTAAGTGGGATGAGCAGCTGGATACTCGATTAGGATGTAGTGGTAATACTGATGTGAGAACTACCAGGAATTCATGGTTAGGAGCTCAAACCGCCCTGATATAACTGAAATGCTATTAAAAGTTGCGTTAAAACCCCATTCAATTAATCATGACCCTTTTACTGTTTACCGAAATCGCTTTTTTGATTTAATCACGTTTTCTTTAATTTTATTTCAGCAGTACGTGAAAATTTGTGGTTGTGTGGTAAAAGGTTAAATGATAAAGGGTAAAGCAATCAAAGCTAACATTCAATTCTTTTTGCTTTGAGCATATTACTATTTCAAATGAAGTACATTACTACAAGTATGTTTCAAAGATATAGTTGAATTCGAAAGGTAAAAGGGTGTTATATTCGGTGGGGTTAAATAGGCACTTGAATCGCAACTGTAACAGGGTTGTAACTTGTAATATATACTGGGTGTAAATTTGCTTAGTCCTGCCGGGTCAAAACTAACAGACAGGATTAGGAGTTAGTTTACATGTATCCGCCTATTCCACTAACCACTGATCTAGATTCTATCTTGAAACCCGAGGAGATTATTTCTCTCATTTAGACAGTTCATTAGACAATTTACTATGGATATATTAAGTCGAAGTTTTAAACCATTTTCCTTGATATTCATGACTAAAAGGAGGCTGTTGGCATTCAGCAGGTAAGTCATTTTCTTCATTAGCGATGAAACAAGATGGAGGCGATCACATGGAACCTTTGGATGAAAACGCTGACACTTACATGGATGCAAGTGTAGACAACATGTTAGCCTGTGTAATCTGGACAGTCTGACCAGGTTTGAGGCTTTTCAAGGTTTTCTAATAATCAAATGACCAATCACAGGCCACAGCCACTCACTCCGTTGGCCCTGCCCATTGACTCCCACTGGAAGTTCCGCTTTGCTTTTAAACGGCATCATTTTCCAAAATTTATGGCCAGAAGCAAAAAAGTAAAATGACTGGTTGGCTACCTAAACATAGTAAATAATAAGCCAACAAAAATTCTTGACATAAATGGCGGCCATTGTTGGAGTTCAAAGATATCTTTCAGTCTAAATGAATAATTTCATTGGTCAACTGATTATCTGATTGATAGTGGCAGCTATTGGTCAATTACTGCACAACAAAATTTAGACTTGCCTGTATTGAAAAAAGTTGCAGATGAAAACTCAATTTGATGAAATTCTTTCAGCAATCTCATTTCTCTTCCCTCTCCCCACTTCCCACTATGTTTTCTACCCTAAATGAGACTTTATTTTTCAGTTAAGATATATTTTGAAATGTCATCTGCAAACTCTTTGAATTTGGACTAGTCCCAAATTTTGTTTTCTAGTAATTAGTTATTTCAGTTAAGAAATCAAATAGCCACTTAGTTCAGATTTAAAAGTACAGTGGAATTCTTTCATTCAAACACCAAACAACTGAAAGTTTGAATAAAAAGGAACTATCTGTTTTAAAAATCAAGTGTTCGTTGTATGAAATTTGGACCTGTCTAAAATTTTGCCCTCTGGTAATGGGTTAATTAGACTTGTTGGTGAGCAAATCTTGATGACCAAATTTTTCCATATTACAAAAATTGAGCTTGCTCAGCATTGGTTTAGCCCTTTACCAGTTGACATAATTTCAGAATTGTCCAATTTACAGAGTGGTTGAAGATGATTTTGAAGAGAATGTTTGAATTTAAAAAAGAGTATCATACTGGGTAGAAAACTTTGTGAGAACAAGAGGACCATGATGGTCCTATATCACTCCCCTGAATATGATGGCTCAAGGCTTTATGATATTAACAAAATATCAAAGCCCTATACCTAAATATTTTGGAGAAGAATTTCTAAAGATTTTCTCCTTTAATCCTGGGTATATTGAAGATCCTACTATTTAGAGCTAATTTCTAGAGTACATTGATACATACTAAATATCAAAGCCCAATGGAGGAGATTTTCAATGATATCCTTCTTTATTCCTTTCTAAAATCTTGGATAGCACAGAAAATGGCTTATTTTCAGAATACAGTAATTCTATGAAGTATTGCGGTAAAGGGTCAATGGGTATTGATACATATCAATATTAAAGCTCTAGGCCTTATGACTTGGGAGAAGAAGATTATCAAAGATTTCCTTCTTTATTCATATGTAAAGTCAGGGATCACACAGAAATAGGCTAATTTTCAGAGTACAGTAATTCTTTGAAGAATTTGGGTATAGGGTCAAAAGAAATTGATACATACAAAATATTAAAGCTCTAGGCCGTATGGTTTGGGAGAAGAAAGTTTTCAAAGATATCCTTTATTTCTATATAAAATCAGGGATCACACAGAAAAGGGCTAATTTTCAGTTACCATAATTCTTTGAAGTTTTTTGGTAAAGGGTCAATAGGTATTGATACACTCCAAATATTAAAGCTCTAGGCCTTATAGTTTGGGAGAAGAACATTTGCAATGATTTCTTTCTTTAATTTTATGTAAAAGAAAGGATTACACAGAAAAGGGCTAATTTTCGGAGTACAGTAATTTTTTTGATAGAGGGTCAATAGATGATGATTTATACCATATCGAAGCCTTGGGCCTTATGAATAGAAGGAGAAGATTTTTTAAGTTTTTTCATTCAGTTGCCATGTCAACCAAATTTCCTCATGGATTTAAATTCTTTGAAGTATTTTGAAAGAGCATGACTTAAGGAGCATATCTGTGAAGTTTTGATTGAAATTCCATGGTTAGTTTAGGGGGAGAAGATTTTTTTGTAATTGTAAATGGAAGGACGAACAGATGGACTGACAAACAGATGGATTGACGGACGCCAGATGATGACCAATCACAGTTGCTCACCCAGAGCACTTCGTGCTCATGTGAGCTAAAAAGAGAAATTGCTTTGTCAGCAATTGCATCAAGCAATTTCTCCTTTACTAAAAATGGTTTTCTCTAAGTATTTTTCTTCAGAGCTTAAAATATTAAGATTGTGTGGGAATGTGTTAAACAAGCAGTTATTACATTTGATGTTTTCACCTAAAATTGGTAGAGTAATTCTTTACAAAATTTAAAAATCTCAATTATTAAGTAGGATTTATCACCTTGCTTTTCAAATGCATCTCGGATTCTTTAAAATTGATACAAACCTTAGGATAGGACTAGCAGAGCTACATCTCATTGATTCATCATCCGAATTCATCAGATAGACTGGGAGGCGTGGCTCAGAGTGACGTGGTCGAAACAGGGCGCTCCCACTCAGGGCACTTGCTATGGAGAGTGATCCCTCAGAGTGGCGCTTGCGTACCATGTGAATGTCTGCATGGTTGCTATGCTTCATCTGTAGGATTCGTCGAAATTGCTGGCTACCAAACAGTGCTGATCGACAGATTGATTCAATTACAGGAATATATGATGCTTTGATGGCATTTATGGGGTAACTGTCGGGTAATCCTGTAACATTGAACATCACAATAAATTTCTCTTTTCTGAAAAAAAAAATTCTCTCACTGACAAATTAATTATTAGAATGTCTTTTTTTACCTACATATTAAAACAAGAGGACCATTGGCCGTGGGGCTCTCGCTTGCATCCATGACTGCAGAAGAAAGCACAAGTCACCTATTTGGGGGCTCAAAGTGGCTTGTTATCAAAATCTTGTTTAACCCTTTCCTGGTTTTTGAAATTTTAGACTGGTCCAAATTGAAAGAGGATGCAGACCACAATGATAATTGGATGCAATTCCAAATAAAACAATCCTTTGTGGTAGAAAACACTGTGGGAAAAGGAGAAATTGCTTATTATAAGCAATTTCTCCTTTTTCCACAATGTTTTCTCAAGTATAAAATCACAGTGACATAAAATCCCGGATTTATCCAGGAAAGGGTTAACCCTTCCTGTTTCTAGATCTAGAAATTCCTACAGACTGGTCCAAATTGAAAGAAGTTCCAGATGACAATAGAAATTGGATGCAATTTGAAATGAAACCATCCTATGTGGTAGACAATATTGTGGGGAAAGAAGAAATTGCTTGTTACAAGCAATTACTTCTTTTTCCACAATGCTTTCTCAAGAAAAAAATCAAAGCATCAAAAAATACAAATGTACCGGGTTTGTACAGGAAAAAAACAGAAATCAGTAACGAAAAGACATTCTTACAAACCTTCAGGGTTTTTTTGTACCAGAAAAGTAGCATGTAAATTGCAATTTTAATAAGATTTGGGTTAACCCATTCCAACTCAATCCCTCCTTTTTACACCCCTCAAGAAAAAACTTTGGAAAACATTGTGGAAAATGAAGAAATTGCTTGTATCAAGCAATTTCTTCATTATCCACAATGTTTTCTATCCATAAAGACAAAAAAACTCAAAATTCCATCAATTTGAAATTGTCGTCTGCAGCTTTTTTCAATTTGGACCAGTCTAAAATTTTGCTGTGTTGGAATTGGTTAATGAATCAGATATTGAACTAAAAGGACCAAATATCAAACCCTAGCTAGGATATGGAGATAAACATATCAACCTAATATGAAGACATTCGAGCAAAAAAAGTGACCTCTGGAGAGCACACAAGGATTTATGTTTTATATAGTGACCTAGCTTTGACTCATGTGACTAAATACCTATTTTGTTAGATTGATAGATTGAATAATTGAAGGCCGTGCAGCTGGAGCACCTAACTATGGAATCCTGGTATTTCTCACACCAGTACTACCACTAAATCCTTTTAAGTCTCCAGCTACTCATCTCAACTAGGTTTACGATAATCCAACCATTGTTGGGAGATAAATTTTGGAAAGAACAATTGCCGCCACTGATTTTGACCAAGATTTCACAGACACTAACAATCTAAACAAATATCAAGACATTTGTAGTGACCTAGGATTTAATCTCATGTGAACCAACATCATATCTGACCTCGACTTGATTGACACAAACATTCTGACCAAGGTTCAAGACAAATGATACACAAATGTGGACTCAAGAGTGTACACAAAGCTTTTCTGAGACTTGATCAAGAGGCCTAATTTGAGCATATGTAACTAAATATCAAAGTTGACTTAGAATTAATGAAAACAAACTTTCTGACCTAATATCAAGACATTCAAACTGAAACAAGTGGCCTCTTAGAGTTGACACAAGGTTTTTCTATGATTTCACCTAGTTTTTTACCCCCTGTGACCCAACATAGAATGTAAACTAGATGGTTGTCAAAGGACAACTGCTGACGAGCCCGCAAAGTTTTGACCTTGACCATCAATTTTAGTGTTTGACCTTGAGCTGTGACATTGACGTTAGAACTATCCCTAAAATTCTTTCAAATGGCACATCTACTCATGATGGAATATAAGTGTTCCAAGTTATTTTTAAATCCATCCATAAATGAAGGAGTCATTGTCCAGACAAACACAATTTTAGTGTTTGACCTTGAGCTGTGACCTTGACATTAGAACTATCCCAAAAATTCTTTCAAATGGCACATCTACTCATGATAGAGAATAATTGAAATCCATCCATAAATGAAGGAGCAATTGTTCACACAAATTCTGAAGGACTAACAGAATAACGCACATACACCGACTTGTCATTGTGACAACTATGTTTTGCTCACCGCAAAACAGGCTCGAAAAAATGACCTTACAGTTTTAGAACAACCTTGAACTTGGATCACCACAAAGGCCTAAGGCACAAAGACCTAACTACAAGTTATACACATGCAAATATGAAGGCTATGGCATTTACCATTAAATAGTTAAGGCAAAAGTGACAGCTTTTTGCAGACAAACAAACATACAAATGCACAAACAAACAAATTAAAAAACAGACATGAAAAAAACTATAACGCCCCTAATATATGGATATATGGACATTTAAATACATGTAGTTGTTTTCATCTCATTTCAATTTGGACCAGTCTAAAGTTTTGCCGTCTGGTAATGAATTAAACAATTACTGTGCTCCTTGATATGAACTGATTCTGGCTGCAACTCTAAAAGAAACTGCCAAAAGGCACGCCAACATGACCAGTGGTGTGTCCAGAATTCAAACCCATGGCATTTGATTACTGTCTAGTCAGTAATCTGCTGCTCAAAACAAAAACTAGCTGAGCACAGCCCTTGGTATTTCAAATGTATCTTACCTGTCCAATTGATCATTAACCAATTACAAAACTATCTGGAATTTTAGTAAAAAAAGTTGTAGGAGTCATTGTGATAAAGGAGAAATTGCTTGTTTTCATCCAAATTTGGCACATTTCTGATGCAAACTAACTGGTTGATCTTACCTGCAGATTGAGTGATTCGATTCATGAGTTTGTTCAGGGTGCTATTTCCAATGGAAATATTGTCATACCATACAAAATCAGTTGGGAGTATGCTCCGTTTCGGTCGCTGCCAGAATGCATCTGACATAGGATGGAGATGGATGACATAGTTTGTATATGACAGAACTGGGCATTTTGGATCACCTGTAAAAAAGTGTTATTCAACCAATTAACCATTTCCCACACAATACTGCTTGATTTTTTATGCCCCTGAAGAATGAAGCTTTGGAAAATATTGTGAAAAATGAAGAATTTTTTGTGAAATGCAATTTCATCATTTCTACAATGTTTTAAATCTATCCAAAGATATCTTAAATCTATCCACTAAAAATTGTTGTCTGCAAATTATTCAAATTTGGACCAGTATAAAATTATTTTGTCTGGTAAAAAGTTAGTACATAATCATGCATTTTGTAATTCTAAGAAAAATTGGTTGCAAACTGTTGTTTGAAAAGGAGAAATTGCAAAATGTGAGCACTTTCTCTTTTTCTTACATTGACCTCTGTTCTTGGAATTTATATTTGAATTTGAATTGACTTGCAACCTCTTAAAAATTTATGAGTCTAACACTCTATAATTTTGTACAATTTAACCATTTAATCCATTCCTGAAACATTTTACAAACAAGATGTGTGCATGAAACTCCATGAGGTAAATGGTAAAAGGTAAATGAGCATTTGTCTTAAACCATTACAAGACTAGTCCAAGAAATTCCTTTATATTTTACAATGATTTTAGAGCTATTTTCTTCAGGGTCGTAACAATATGGAATTGTTTTGGAATGAGTTTAATCATTCCAAAAAATTCTGTCTTTTTAATACCTTCAAGAGAAGCTCAGGAATGTATTGTGGAAAATAAATTGCTTTTACAAGAAATCTCTTCATTTTCCACAATATTTTCTACCCTGAAAGACAAAAAAAATTCCATTCAATTACATGTACCTTAATATTGGCAAGAGCAAATACTTCAAATTTAGACCAGTCTTTAATTCTGCCGTCTTGTCATGAGTTTAACAGTTTTGCAGTAAAATTGAATATTTAACATCTAATGGATAGGAAGTGTGACAAAAACTAAAATTGGTTTAACAATTTGTCCTTGTATTATTGATATTAAAATATAAAGAAAGACTAACTTCTGAATTACATAAACTTTGACAATGCAGATGATCTTAAACCACAACCTTTGAAAACCCATGTGCACCACTTTCATTGTACAGCAATAATGAACATTTATTGAACTGAACCAGGAATATCTGTTTTGGCAGGTGGTACAGACAAAGATCAGCATGGACATAAGAGCAGTTTGATCTCAGTCTACATCACCTACTAAAGTTTTGTCACTTTTAAACTAGTGTTGTTTATAAAATATAAATTTAACAATCAACATTGACCCACAGTCAGTACTTTCTGTGCTTTCAGCAATTCTGAGAAGGATTATATTTAGTATGGCAAAGGTGAACATCATGCTCCCTCAAAAAGAAGACAATCCGTTTACCGTTTCCAAACAGTACACTTTTTCTATTGTTCCAAATTGTAAGAATATGCAGACAACACTTCAAAATTTGATTCAATTTCAAAATAAGAGGTGCTTGAGCACCTGATTACCTCAAATGGACTGAATTTACTAGAATTTAAACTGGTTTCTGAGAGGAAAAGACTTTCAAAGCTTTCACTATATACCTTAAAGGGAGGTATCAATGTTTCTGAAACCTTGAAAGAAAAATTGACAAGTGCCAAAAGATATGCTCAAATGAACATTGAATTTTAATACTTTATCATGATTCAGATATTGTCCTGACTGTAAACTGATAGGCAGAAAGTGGGTTTTCGTGGCTATATAGGAAAGGTTAACGGTTGACGATACCGCAAGACCTCATTTACATATTACCAAAAGTTGACATAAGGTTACAAAGTGACAAGGGAAATAGCAATTCTACGGTCAGTGTTTATACTCATATAAACTCTTACCACAGTTTTGAACTGATCTTTCCTTCATTGAAGACCTGCTAGCGAATTTAATTCCTGATGACGTAACAATGATGTTTGATTGAATTCAAGTAAATGCAGAATTCCAATGATTATGTGCACCACAAGAATGACTCCGTATTCATTGTAACTGTCTTGACATAATCTTAAAAATAGATTAACAGCCATCAAAGGCTTTTAGAGAAATAACCCGATTCATTTTGATAAAACACCTCTTTTTTTCTAAACTACATTTCTTCAGTGTGTCAAAATGCTGGATTGTGTATTTACTCCAAGCAGGAGGACAAAAGACACTCCACTTTCTCCCTCACCTTCATAACACGCAGAATTTTATATTTATCAAAATTCTAAGAGGTTGCAAGTCAATTCAGATTGAAAAATAAGTGTCAAAAGTAAGTGCAGGCTTAATCTTACAGTCTGTAAAGAAGCACAGGCGTTCAATAAAAGTTGGAAAGGAATATGATGACAAGAGGACCATGATGGTCCTAAATCGCTCCCCTGAGTATGATGGTTCATGGCTTTATGATATATACAAATAAGCAAAGCCTTCTGTCTAATTATTTTGGAGATGATGTTAAAGGATTTTCTCTTTTAATCCTAGGTAAATTGATGATCCAACCATATAGCTCTAATTTCCTGAATACAGTAATTCTATGAAGTATTTCGTTAGAGGGTCAATAGAAATCAATACATACCAAATATAAAAGCTCTAGACTTAATGGTTTAGGAGAAGGTGGTTTTCAAAGATACTATTTTTTAATGGTATCTAAAATTAATGATTCCACAGAAAAGGGCTAATTTTCAGAGCATGGTAATTCTTTGAAGTATTTTGGTAGAGGGTCAATAGCTGATGATATGTACCAAATATCAACCCTTTCCTGTTTTACAAAATTTAAGACCTGTCCAAATTCAAAGGTTTTGCAGATGACAATTTAAAGTCTATTTTATTTGAAAAATAACCTATCAGTAGGGTAGAAAATATTGTGAGAAAAGAAGAAATTGCTTGTGACAAGCAATTTCTCCTTTTTCCGAAATGTTTTCTCAAGTATAAAATCAAAGGGACGTAAAAGCCAGTGATTGTACGGGAAAGGGTTAAAGCTCTAGGC
This sequence comes from Fragum fragum, assembly GCA_946902895.1. Classification (NCBI taxonomy): domain Eukaryota; kingdom Metazoa; phylum Mollusca; class Bivalvia; order Cardiida; family Cardiidae; genus Fragum; species Fragum fragum. Next base: position 28,001,307 of record OX336368.1, read on the forward strand.
CTATTTGTTTAGGAGAAGACTACTTTAAAAGATTTCCTTCTTTAATCATATGTAAAATCAGCAATGGCAGAGAAAAGGGCTAATTTTCAGAATACAGTAATTCTTTGAAGTATTTCAGTAGACCGGGGTCATTAGGTGATAATATACCAAATATCAAAGCTCTCAGCCTTATGGTTTAGGAGGAGATTATCAAAGATTTCCTTTGTAAAATCAGGAATTGCACAGAAAAGGATTAATTCTAAGAGTACAGTAATTCTTTGAAGTACTTTGGTAGAGGGTCAATAGGTGATGATATGTACCAAATATCAAAGCTCTAGGCCTTATGGTTTAGGAGGAGAAGATTTTTTAATAATTGTTTATGGATCGACAGATGGACACCAGACAATTACCGATCACAATAGCTCACCTTGAGCACATTGTGCTCAGGTGGGCTAAAAATTCGGCATGAACTATTGCTTTGGGCATAATTACATTTCTAAAGGAACAAGTAAATTGATAGTACAATGAAAAATAATGTCAAAGTTTGAAGACACCTCATCTCTGTTTTTTTTTTTTTTTACAGTAGTTCTGCCATTAGCCACTAGAGGTATTTACCAATTATCACACAATCCCCCTTTTTCTGCCCCTAAATTTTAATGAAGAATTCAATGAAGAAAATGTTGATATTGCTTGTCACAACCAATTTTAGCATTTTCCAAATTGTTTTCTACCAAGAAAGACAGAAGTATTTGAAATTCTATCCACTTGAAATTGTCATCTGCAACATCCTTCATTTTGCTTCAGTCTAAATTTTTTGTCCTCTGGTATTGGATTAATCATCTAGAATTATCAAAATGTTATTTTATTTTGTGTTATAACTTATTGTGAAAATGACGGGTTATCAAAACATAAATACCCTGATTACGTTAATTCTTCTAAGCATAACACTGGTAGACGACCTTGACCATGTCCAATTACCTTCATTTAGACAGGTTTGTATACCAAAAGAGCATTGGATATATAGCAGCATTGAAGTATGTATAGAAAATGTTGATTTTTAAAGTTTAGGTTCTGAATGGAAGTTGGACACAGGTACAAAAAATATGGCACAGTCTTATCGATGCTTTGATATAACAGGAACATCATGAGGCTATGCCTGTCACTGGAAGGTAAGCTTTCTGGTAGTTGAAAAATGGGCATAAATCATGAAAAAAATGCATTTTGAACTAGAACCATTGATAGTAATCAACCCTTTACTGTTTTGTCCAAATTCAAAGCTTTTGAAGACAACAATATAGAGTTGATTTTACATGAAAAATAATCATTCATTAGAGAAAAATATTGTGGTGGAAAAAGAAGAAATTGCTTGTTACAAGCAATTTCTTCTTTTTCCACAATGTTTTGGCAAGTAGAAACAAAAACAGGGACATATTCAAATATACAAAGGTCAGGAGCAAAACCAATAATAGAGATATATCAACAGGGCCGTTGGCCCTGGGGCGCTCACCTGAGATAAAGGCTCTTTTTCTTTCAATAGTCTAATTTCATGTTAAGGTTAGGATTATGAAACAAGTGGGCCACAATTACATATAAAGACTATGAACCTGGGGATCCAAAAGTCTAAATTACAAATTCCAAGGCTTTAGTGCTGATTTGAAAGAAGGAAAAAACTTTAACCATGGGTTATAATTTCAGAAATACGAAAGAAGTCTGTGAACTGATGCTACATGCCTATACCCCCCCCACCCAACCCCCTGGGTCCGCCCCTGGAGACCCTAGGATCATGATTTTAGCTATTTTGTAAGAGATCAGTATACTAATGCTTCATGCAAAATATCAAAAGTGTTTTTAACGGATTTCGATTCTTTTAGCTAATTTTAAGGAGGACCACCTAAGGAACATTTCTGCCAAATTTGGTTCAAATTGGCCCTGTGAATTGGGAGGAGATGTCATTTAAAAAATCGTTCTTTATTTCTATATATCCCCCCCCCCTTGGGCTCTGCCTCTGGGGACCGAGGATCATGATTTTAGCTGTTTTGAAAGAGGTCAATATACTGATGCTTCATGCAAAATATCAAGGCTCTACACCTTTTGGGTCAGGAGGAGAAGATTTTTAAAGATTATTTTAAAATTTCACTTTTGTTGCCATGGCAACCAGAGTTTTTAAACGGATTTCAATTCTTTTAGCTATTTTTGAAGGGGATCACCTAAGGAACATTTCTGCCAAATTTGGGTCAAATTGGCCCAGTGGTTGGAGAGGAGATGTCATTTAAAAAATCGTTCTTTATTTCTATATAAACCCCACCCCTGTGGGGCTCCGCCCCTGGGGACACGAGGATCATGATTTTAGCTATTTTGAAAGAGGTCAATAAACTGATGCTTCATGCAAAATATCAAGGCTCTACGCCTTCTTGGTCAGGAGGAGAAGATTTTTAAAGACGATTTTAAAATCTCACTTTTGTTGCCATGGCAACCAGTTTTTAAACGGATTTAAATTCTTTTAGCTATTTTTGAAGGGGACCACCTAAGGAACATTTCTGCCAAATTTGGTTCAAATTGGCCCAGTGGTTTGAGAGGAGATGTCATTTAAAAAATCATTCTTTATCTCTATATTAACCCCACCCCCCTGGGGCTCTGCCCCTGGGGACCCGAGGATCATGATTTTAGCTATTTTGAAAGAGGTCAATATACTGATGCTTCATGCAAATGTCAAGGCTTCTACACCTTCAGGGTCAGGAGGAGAGATTTTTAAAGACGATTTTAAAATTTCACTTTTGTTGCCATGGCAACCAGAGTTTTTAACAGATTTCAATTCTTTTAGCTAATTTTGAAGGGGACCATCTAAGGAACATTTCTGCCAAATTTGGGTCAAATTGCCCCAGTGGGTTAGGAGGTGATGTCGTTTAAAGATATTGTTGATGAACGACGCACGATGCACGACGAATGACGCGTGACAGACAGACGCCGGACAAAAGGGGATCACAATAGCTCACTTGAGCACTACGTGCTCAGGTGAGCTAAAAAGGTTTGAAAGGTTTGCGCACAGTCACAACAATGATGCTGCATGCTGGCACCTCATTGGCAATAGCAATTACTCAAGTTTTGTTTGTATATATCCAAGGCTAAGCTAAAACAAGAGCACCACGTACGGGTGCCTACGCTCCGCTATCGGGTGCTGGATAGTGGATAAAATGCATATAGATTTATCCCCCTTGATAGTATAGGTTGCTCTTTAGGTAGTGAACAAGTGTGCAAAGATTCAAGTGAATGCCTTTAGTAGAACCCGAGATATCACAAAATGTCAAAGTTTTCGCATGACGGCGACAACAATGACGACAACAAAGACAACGTCACCAAGGCTATAGCAATACCTCCTGTTTTCTCCGACAACAGCACAGCTTAAAAAGAAACCAAATTTTTTTTAACTTTTGGGATGAAAACCATCATTCCATGAAGGGAAAGAAATGATTTGCACTAGATAAATGAGTACATGTATTTCAGTCGATAGACATTATCACCATAAGACAGTGATAATTATTCTGAAATACCATAGAAACAATATAATGTCAGAGATTTAAACCTTTCCTTTCATGTCTATATAGACAATGACATTTGTGAGCATTATATTGATCAATTTTTCAACATTTATTTTCTTCTTCATTTTCTTGTACCAAAATTTAAAAAGGAATTAATATAGCTCCAAGTTGCAGTAATGTGATCTTACAGATCTTATTCTCTTTAAACGTGGCATTATCTCCATGTACATAGAGATTAAAGCCCTAACTTAACCCATTCCCACATAACAAATTTTAGACTGGTCCAAATTGAAAGAATCTGAAAGAATACTGAGTATATACATAGGAAATTTTTCAAAATATTCTGTTCCTGAAGCAAGAGGCCCAAATCTTAAGATTTTGCATATAGCATTCCCTTGGTAACATCCTCTACCGATTTTTTTAAAGTTATTTCTCTAAAATCAAATTTAACAATATGTTATTCAATCCCAGATATCAATTTAGAAATAGACAATGATAGGAAATGTTTGGGAATCTTTCTATCAAGCCACTAGGCCAACAGCCTTCAAATTTTAGGATGTAGCATTGTTGAACAGTCTTTTTCATAAATCTTAAGAATATTGCAATAGGGTAAAATCTACCCTAATTATGATGTTACGTGTGAGATCCTGTCTCATTAAAGACAGATAAAGCAGATGAAAGCCAAATGCAATTATGCCAAGGCAATGCAACTTATGCAAACCATACTTTACATCATTATAAAAAGATATGCAGACGGTGCAGGCTGCTGAAGAGTGAATAAAAATTTTAAGTAAAACAAGAGGGCCATTGGCCCTAAAGCACTCACCTGAGTCCATGACTGCAGAAGTAATCAAAGTGCTAGTGACCTAATTTAGGCCAAAAGTCAACTGTTAAGAAAATCTTGTATGAGAAATCAGAAACGAAGACATTCTTAAAAAGATTAAGGATTTTTGTGCCAGAAAAGTAGCAAGTGCATTGCAAGGAAGATTTGGCTTAATAAACTAGAAAGTGAATATGCCACGCCCATATTTGGGCATAAATCAAAATTCCAAGAACAACTTTTGAAAAGGGTCACCAAAGATACATTCATGCAAAGTTTGGTTGAAATTGACCCAACTGTTACTGAGGATAAGATGTTTAAAGATTTAAAGATGTTTAAAGATTTCAAAGTTAAAAAGACTGCCACGCCCATATTTGGGCATACATCAAAATTCTGCGAACAACTTTTGAAAAGGGTCACCCAAGGAACATTCATACCAAATTTGGTTGAAATTGGCCCAATAGTTACTGAGGAGAAGATGTTTAAAGATTTCTAAGTCAAAAACTGCCACGCCCTGCCACGCCCATATTTGGGCGTAAATCAAAATTCCACGAACAACTTTTTAAAAGGGTCACCAAAGGAACATTCATGCCAAATTTGGTTGAAATTGGCCCAATGGTTACTGAGGAGAAGATGTTTAAAGATTTTTAAGTCAAAAACTGCCATGCCCTGCCACGCCCATATTTGGGCGTAAATCAAAATTCCACGAACAACTTTTGAAAAGGGTGACCCAAGGAACATTCATACCAAATTTGGTTGAAATTGGCCCAATGGTTACTGAGGTGAAGATGTTTAAAGATTTCTAAGTCAAAAACTGCCACGCCCTGCCACGCCCATATTTGGGGGTCAATCAAAAATCCGCGAACAACTTTTGAAAAGGGTGACCCAAGGAACATTCATGTCAAGTTTGGTTTAAATTTGCCCAATGGTTACTGAGGAGAAGATGTTTAAAGATTTCTAAGTCAAAAACTGCCACGCCTTGCCAGGCCCATATTTGGGCGTAAACCAAAATTCCACGAACAACTTTTGAAAAGGGTCACCCAAGGAACATTCATGCCAAGTTTGGTTGAAATTGGCCCAATGGTTACTGAGGAGAAGATGTTTAAAGATTTCAAAGTCAAAAACTGCCACGCCCTGCCACGCCCATATTTGGGCGTAAATCAAAATTCCACGAACAACTTTTGAAAAGGGTCACCAAAGGAACATTCATGCCAAATTTGGTTGAAATTGGCCCAATGGTTACTGAGGAGAAGATGTTTAAAGATTTCTAAGTCAAAAACTGCCACGCCCTGCCACGCCCATATTTGGGCATAAATCAAAATTCCACGAACAACTTTTGAAAAGGGTGACCTAAGGAACATTCATACCAAATTTGGTTGAAATTGGCCCAATGGTTACTGAGGAGAAGATGTTTAAAGATTTCTTAGTTAAAAACTGCCACGCCCTGCCACGCCCATATTTGGGGGTCAATCAAAAATCTGCGAACAACTTTTGAGAAGGGTCACCCAAAGAACATTCCTACCAAGTTTGGTTGAATTCCGCCCAGTGGTTACTGAGGAGAAGATGTTTAAAGAATTGTTGACGACTTCCGACGCACGACGGACAAAAGGTGATACCAAAAGCTCACCTTGAGCACGTTGTGCTCAGGTGAGCTAAAAAGGGTGCGCCCATGCAGAGCCCAAATATGTCCAAAAGGTCTGTCTTTGTTTCAAAATTGGGTAAAATTAGGTGTGCCTCGGCAGAGCTCAATTATGACTCAAGGGGAATCATTTGAACAAACTTGATAGAGGTCCCATAGGAGGTGCTGAATACAAAATATCAAAGCTCTCAGTTGTCTGGTTTCAGAGAAGATTTTTAAAGTTTTCCTTCTTTGTTTCAATGTAAAATGGGATGTGCCCGGGCGGAGCCCAAATATGACCCAAGGGGCATCATTTGAACAAACTTGGCAGAGGTCCCCTAGGAGGTGCTGCCTACCAAAATTTGATATCATAGTTCTCTGTCTTCTGATTTAAGAGAAGACAATTTTTTAAGTTACCTTCTCTTTTCAATGAAAAATGGGGTATGCCCAGGTGGTGCACAGATAAGACCCAAGGGGTGTCATTTGAACAAACTTGAAAGAGATCCCCTAGGAGGTATTGCATAGCAAATATCAAAGCTTTTGGTCTTCTGGTTTCAGAGAAGAAGATTTTTAAAGTTTTTCTTCTTTGTTTCAAAGTAAAATAGATCGTGCCTAGGTGGAGCCCAAATATGACCAGAGGGGAATCATTTGAACAAACTTGCTAGAGGTTCCATAAGAGGTGCTGCATACCAAATAACATATATAATAGCCTTTTGGTTTCAGAGAAGAAGATTTTCTTTCTTTCAATGTAAAATGAGATGTGCCCAAGCAGAGCCCAAATATGACCCAAGAGGTATCATTTGAACAAACTTGGTAGAGGTCCCCTAGGAGGTGCTGCCTACCAAATATCAAAGCTTTGGGGCTTCTGGTTTAAGAGAGGGAGATTTTTTAAAGAATTCTTTTTTCCCCTTTTTTGTTGCCATGGCAACCAGAGTTAAGGGTGGATTTCAATTATTTGAACAATTTTGGAAGAACTTCACCCAAGGAACATTTTCATCAAGAGTGGCTTTCTGGTTCAGGAGGAGAAGATGTTTAAATTTATTGTTGACAGACACATGATGCCACTGGATATTAGGCGATTACAATAGCTCATTGTGTGGTAATGGATTAACTGATACATCAGTTTTTACACGGATTTTTATAGACTTTTCATAATGGCTAATTTTTAAGATTCATTGTCAAATTCTGTTTTTGTGATAATCCAATCACACATGATAAAATTTTAGACCAGTCCAAATTCAAAGAAGTTGGAGCAGAAAAGTTGATGAAATCTTTGAAGCCATATCTGCCCTCCGAGGAAGAAAAATTGTTGAAATAATCTATCGCTTATTTGGTCACTAAAGCAAACAAAGGCCTTCCTTTTACTTGTCATGCTGAACCCGGAATATTCCGGTTTTGGCAGGAGGTGAAGAACAAGATCACCTCCTTGGTCTACACCTCCTGCTTGTTCTTTTCCTGCCAGAAATGTTTATGAAATTGATTTCCAAGAGAAATATTGATTTTGAACAACAAGTTCTATCAGTGCTTCCAGCCCTTTGACCTTACACCAATTCAGTAAGGTAGTTTATACAGCATGACAAGGGTTAATACCGATATACAGTAGGTTATGAGTGATGTTCTCTAGAAAGAGTATTTTGTGTTTTTTTGTCGATTTCAATTTGTGTTTGTTTACATTTTGAAATCGAGTCAAATGCACCCGATTTTTTCACCAGAAATCTTCGCTAATCTTCGGCATTGACTATCAAATGCACAGGTGCTGATGACTAAACTTTACGGACGATTTTGTTAATCTTAGTGACCTAGCTAGTTGTTTGGTTCACTAGCAAAATCACTGATGTCATAATTTGATGTAAACAAAACTTAAATTGTGGCGGGTCACATTTCAAAATATCGTTACTTCTTTCATGAATTGTAGGCTTACTGCGTAGAATTATGTTGATCTTATAACTTCAATCATCATATCTATTTATGCTTTTGAGCCTTCTTGTTAATTTTATGATGTGTTTTTTGGGGAAGATATGGCTTTAAAATCGGGTAGAAAAACATAGTGGACTATGAAGAAATTGCTTGTTACAAGACAAAAAGAATACACATCTTTGGAATGCATTGTGGAAAATGAAAACACTGCTTGTTACAAGACAAAAAATAAATATACAATTCAATTAATTTAAATTTCTTGTCTGCAACATTATTGAATTTGGACTAGTCTAAAATTTTGTCACTTGATAATGGGTTAAAAACAATTGTTCAAAGGAGGATATGATGCTCTGCTATGACCTTTGGTCATTTATTGCAAGTTGTGACATGTGTCAGGTTCTACTTGAATCAGTTTAGTTGTGAAGAGAAAGAGGATTAATTTTGTATGAAGAGCATTCATTCAATAATTATAATATAAGGCCGTAAGATTGGTTTCCAAATAGAACATGACCACCGCATGCATGTTCCAATGCTCGGCTGTTCAAGTGCTTGATGGTGGGTACAATTTCTAAGATAAAAATAATTCAATAAAAAAGAAAGAGTTATCCCCCTTGTTGGTATGGATTGATCTTTTAATATAAACACATATTCTGAGTTTCAAGTGAATGCGTTCAGTAATACAAGAGATATTACAATATATCAAAGTTTGGGGAGACGAGGATGACTACCTGGCCATAGCAGTGCTTCAGTTTTTCTCTAAAAAAAAAACAGCCAAAAGTCCTAACCCATTCCCACACGATAAAATGTTAGACCAGTACAATTTCAAATAAGTTGCAGACGACAATTTAAAGTTGATGAAACCTTTAAAGTCTTTGTCTACTGTGGTAGAAAACACTGTGGATAATGAAGAAATTGCTTGTGACAAGCAATTTCTTCATTTTCCACAATGTTTTCCAAAACTTTTATATTGAGAGGCGTTTAAAAGCTTCACTGTGTGGGATTGGGTTAACAAGAGAGTCACCATTGAAAATTCAGATAAAATAGTAAAATTGGGGCAAATGGAAAAACAGAGCTATTTAATCTTGATTTTTTTTTGGGGGGGGGGGGAGGGGGGATAAATTTTCTTTATATGATAAACCCTAAACACTGTTGCAAATATACAATAGATGAAACGTAATTTGAAATAAAGTGGGTTGTAACATCAGTAATTGGCAGTTGATGTACAAACTTATTGATCCAGTTACTAGTAGTAACGGATGACATCGCACTAAAGGACAGTGTGTAATTAACACAAAGTATTATTTAACCTATTGTCTTACTCAAAATTCATGACTTTCACCGTTGAAAGATAATGTTAGCAAAAAAGAGCTCCAGATAAGTAACCTAGAAGCATTTATGACTTAACCCATTACCAGATGGCAAAATTTTAGGCTGGTCCAAATTGAAATAAGTTGCAGACGACATTTCACGGTTGAAGAAATTTTAGGTTTTTCAATTCTTTGGGTATGAAAAATTGTGTAAAATATGAAATTGCTTGTTCCAAGCAGTTTCTTTATATTAAACAATGATTCCCAATTGTTTTTCTTGAGGAGAGTCAAAAGCATCAATGGATGGGAATGGTTTAACCGTTTACTGCACAATAGAATTTTAGACTGGACCACATTAACCCATTACCTAGTCTGGTCCAAATTTAAAGAAAGTAAAGGAGACAACAATATCAACCCATTCCCTCAAAAAGATGGTTTTTGACACCCCTAAAGAAAAACTATTTGGAAAATAGTTTTTCCTGTTACTTGACATCAAAAATTTAGACTGGTCCAAATTAAAATCAAAGCACTGAAAGTACTAATGATGGACATTGGTGTTGGCATAGAAGAGTGATATGCCCATTTTGGTGAAGGAAATGGCATTTTTTATTCTAGTTAACTTTATCTAAGCATGTCTCACCTATACTGGTTTGTTTAACCAATTACCAGACGACAAAATGTTAGACTGGTCCAAATTGAAAGGAGCAGCAGACATCAATTTAAAGTTGATGAAATTTTAAATTAATTCATCTTTCTTGGTAGAAAACATTGTGTAAAATAAAGAAATTGCTTGTTACAAGCAATATTAATATTTTTCACAATGTTTTCCCAACTGTTTCTTATTCATGGGCGTCAAAAGCCTTCACTGTGTGTGAATAGATTAATAGGAAATACAGGATGGTTTCTATTCTAGAGTCCTGAGCATGATCATAAAAGACATTGCCATTGCTACATACATCATTTGTCTTTCATTGATGGAAATATGATAAGTAATTTGCCTGCTTAGTTGGCTGAGCATCTACATATGTAATGGCCTAAATTTATTGTTGCAGTTTTTCATGGTGTTGATGCCTTCTGAGTTCATAAAAAAGTGTAGTTGGTGAAATATTCAATTGTATTTTGGGTATTGTGGATAATTAAGAAATTGCTTGTGACAAGCAATTTCTTCATTTTTCAAAATCTTTAGAAAGCTTTTTTTTAAAGAAATGAAAAAAAGATGGATTGTGTGGGAGTGGGTTTATGTAGATAGAGCTGTCATCCGATTAACTAACATCTAGGTCATCATGCACACAGTCAAGGTATTGATATCCTGCAAGATTAACACTTGTTGTGCTGAATAAAATCCATCTATCTGTCCTTCTTTGGTAGTTTGAGTGGCAGAATAACAATCTGGGAGATCTAAGTCCAGGTTTGCTAGTTGAGTAGCTGATCAAATTAGTATGTCCTTAGGCATGATATTTCAGAGCCAAAGCCTAGTACTTTTACATCTTTAACCCATTCCCAAAAAATTGATTGAATGGGGTTTAACGCCGCTTTTAACAGTATTTCAGTCATATAGCGGCGGCTGGAGTACCCAACAATGGATTCCTGGTATTTCTCACATCAGTACTACCACTACATCCTTTCCTAGCCTCGAGCTGCTATCCCACTTAGGTTTACGATTATCAACCCATTAGTGAGAGACAATTGTCGGAAATAATATTTGCCGCTGCTGGGGATCGAACCCATGACACCCATGATTGAAGATTAGGAGTATGGCGTGCTACCGACTGCGCTATGACGGCGGCTCATTCCCAAACAACAAAATTTTAAACTGGTCCAAACTGAAAGAGGTTTGAGACGACAATTTCAAGTAAATGAAATTTTTTTTTGTGTGTGTCTTTTTAGGTAGAAAACATTATGGATAATGAAATAATTGCTTGATACAGGCAATTTCTTCTTTTCCCACAATGTTTCCTAAGCTTTTTATAGATGCCTAATTAATTGATTGAATGGGGTTTAACACCGCTTTTATAGACGCCTAAAAAGGAGGGATTGTGCAGGAACAGGCTAGAGAAAAAAAACCTCTATACCTGCCTAATCAGGAATATTCTGAGTTCAGTATGACAAGGTTTAACCCATTCCCACACAATGACACTTTTGGACGCCCCTAAATAAAAACAATTGAGAAAACATTAAGTAGACAAGCAATTTCTTCATTCTTCACAATGTTTTCTATTCAGAAAGTTGAACAAATCTAAAATATCCTAAACTTTGAATTGTTGTCTGCAACTCCTTTCAGTTTGGACTAGTCTTAACATTTTGTTGTTTGGGAATGGGTTAATAAAGTTGAGTCACTGGGGTTTACTTTTGCTTAACCCTTTCCTGGTTAATCTCTGTTTTTTACGTCCCTGTGATTTCATAATTGAGAAAATATTGTGAAGCCATTTCTTCTTTTCCACAATATTTTCTACCCTACTGAATGCTTATTTTTCAAATATAATCAACTTTAAATTTTTGTCTGCAAAACTTTTGAATTTGGACGGGTCTAAAATTTTGCAAAACAGGAAAGGGTTAAGAATATTGTAATGTAAAACCAATTAAAGTGAGACATAGTGCAACTGTTATAAAAATTGTAAGGTGAGATATTTCACAGTTTTCACTTTATACACCAAATATGGTAATCAGCACAGCTAGTATTCTGTCACCAGATCATCTTTTTTTTCAAGGAATCTAATAGAGTGTCACTTGGAAAACACTCCTGTTATATTTTGTTGAAATCAATCTATAGTTTCTATAAAGAATTTACTGGTGCAATTCGATGGTTCAGAAAAAACAAGAGGACCATGATGGTCCTAAATTGCTCACCTGAGGCATCTGCAAATTACAGTACTTTTTTGTATAAAAAAGACACAACTTGAGCAATATAAATCAAACAAATATAAGGTTTTGGGCTTTGTACAAAACAATCCAGTAATGCTTTACAATAAAAATGAATGCCTTTGGCTTTATAATTTAATCCATTACCAAATTATCCCAGAATTTGTCACCCTTAGGGAAAAAGGTTTAAAAAAGCATTGTGAGAAAGGGAGTGACAAGCAATTTCTCAATTTCTGTTTAAGAAGAATTCTTTCAGTGCAATTTACACAATTTTCAATCCCAGGAGCAGAGGCATTTTTTATCTTAAGATCATATTTTCCAGTAACATAGTACAAAATTATTTAGTCATGCTACATACCAAATATGAATGCCCTTCACCTTATATTTCAGAAGGAGAAGACTTTTGAAGTTGTGTTAATTGGGTGTTTTCCAAAATTTTGGACCTCTGGGGCAGTGCCATGTTTTATCCCAGTGCTAAGATTTTAGCTAACATAGTAGAGAACAATCTGGTTATGCTATATATCAAATATGAATGCCTTAGACTTTGTAGATTGGGAGGAGAAGACTGTTGAACATGGTCTAATTGAGCATTTTTCAAACTTTGGACACCCAGGGAAGGGGTGGTTTTTAACCTAGAGGCATAATTTAATCAAAATTGATAGAAAACAGGGAGGCTATGCTACACTCAAAATATAAATGCCCTCCGCCTTAAAATGAAGATTTTTTTTCAACATACTCAAATTTTGTGATTTTCCCAATTTTGGACCCCTAGTGCAGGGCCATTTTTGACCCATGGAGGAAAAGTTTTAGTGATATAGTACAAAACCATCTAGTTACCAAGTATACCAAGTATGAATATCCTAGACCTTATAGTTTAAGAGGAGAAGTCTTTTGAAATTGCTCTTAGTAAGCATTTTTCCAAACTTCGGACCTCAGAGGCAGGGCCATTTTTGACCCCAGAGATTAAATATTTAAAAACTTGGTAGAGAACCATATGATTAAGCTCTTTACAAAAAATTAAGGCCTTTGGCCTTGTAGTCTATGAAAAAAACAACATCAAAGATTTACTAAAATTTCCCATTTTCATATGCCGTGGCTACAAGAGTTTTTCACGGAATGAATTTCTTTTAACAACTTCACCCAAGGAACATCCATGCAAAGTTTCAGCTTGATTGGCCTACTGGTTTAGGAGGAGAAGATTTTTAAAGATATCTAAAGAATTACTAAAGATTCCCATTTTCAAATGCAGTGGCAACCAGAGTTTTTGACAGATTCTTTTAACAACTTTTGAAGAGCTTCACCCAATGAACATCCCTGCAAAGTTTCAGCTTGATTGGCCTACTGGTTTAGGAGGAGAAGATTTTTAAAGATATTTAAAGAATTACTAAAGATTCCCATTTTCTAATGCCGCGGCAACCAGAGTTTTTGACAGAATTAAATTCTTTTAATAAGTTTGAAGAACTTCACCCAAGGAACATCCCTGCAAAGTTTCAGCTTTATTAGCCTACTGGTTTAGGAGGAGAAGATTTTAAAAGAAATTGTTGATGGACAGACAGGCGACGGACAACGACTGATCACAATAGCTCACCTTGCACTTTGTGCTCAGGTGAGCTAAAAAGGTGTAACTGCCTATTAACATATAGGCAGTTACAACTGTTTCGCGCTGAACTATTTGGTGGATCGCTAGCCCTGCCAACAGAAGTTTGACTTAGATATCAAACAGAGTAAAATTGAAAATCTTAAGAAAAATAATGTAAATAAACTTTATTCCAGCCATATTTAAAACATTTAAGTTGCAAAACCAACAAAAATGCTTGTAATAAAAGTTGTCAATGTTAATTGAGACGCTATCCATCATTAGACCTTTTCATGCTCTCACAGCGCATGCATTAAATTCAATCTCTTAAATGCGATATTTACCCGAGACTAGGTCACATGATCAGTTGCGGGGATTCGATAAATTATCCCTATATAATACTATATAAATTGGCTATTTTGAACGAGCAAAAAGTTAAAAATCAAAATTTGATTAAAAAAGGGTTTCAACCTGTGAGCAGATATATGCAGACTAGTTGTAGTGAGTAATATTGCTGATATTATTGTGTATTAGTAACCGAGTTGAGTTTAAAACGGCCTGGTATGCGGGCCATATGGAATAAAACGTACATCAAATTTGGTGATAACAATAATATTTCCTATGTAAAAATATTTTTGAAAATATTTTTAACCCCACCCTCACCCCAAACACATACCAACATGCGCGCATACAAGGAAAAAAAAGAGTTACAATTAAACACTCGGTTCAAACATTGAATGATCACTTTGATGAATATACGACAAACTACTATAAGTAATTTGTGCCGGAAATCAATGTGTTTTTTTTAAATATTTACAACTATCGACACTACACAAAAGACATAAGCATGCCAAATTTTTCCAGCGCACTGATTTTTTAAATTTGCGAATAAGCGTCAATCAAATGCACGTCATTCATTGCAAAGCCCGCCCCTCACATGGTAGACCTGATCACAACCGACAATAATCCTGATTGACATGAATGATTAAATTTATAATTTTTTTTTTTTTTAAAAAGTATTTAAATGCTATTGACAACATTTTAGATAAACATAAAATGTTGCTTTAGATATGCCATGTTGAAATCAATCTCCTAGTTTTCACCAAAGTGCATATATTTCTTTAATAAGTTTCCATTTTACAAAGATTAAGCGTATAAAATAAAACATTATGTAAATAATTTAGAACAAAGCAGACATAATGTTTTTGAAATATTTGTTTCTGTCTGTGTGCCCAACAATGTAGATCTCTCTCTCTCTTTCTTTCTCTCTCTCTCTCTCCCTTTTTTCGTTTCTTAATATCAAACATGCCCGCAATAGAGTATGTCAAATGTTGCTTTTAAACATTCGCGTCGTTGTACCAATAGACATGTTGAAGAAAAGGAGGAAACATTTTCTTGATATAAATAATCCACTTTACATAAAAAAGCCCTACAATGATTTAGAAGAATATATTGTTATGCGATGACCTGGAGCATTATTTCGACAATGAATGAATGCCATAGATTGTATTGATGATGATGATGTTAATAGTGCGAAGAAAAGTATGAAAATAAAAAATGATTAAAAGTAAACACAATGAGAAGGGAGAGCTAATAAGAGGAATGAACTGTTAAACAGCCTTGGTGTAAAGGGTTCCCCTCGGTAAATCACGATACTTATGGTGTTATTATGTAACTAGCAACATGTCACAAATAATTCAATAAACACACTTACATTTAATTGGTCAAATTTATGATTTGATGAGACAAATTTTATCTTTTTATGTTTCAAGTGATATGCCCCCAAATACTAATTCCTTGATTGATCAAAGGATGCGACCGGGCATCGTTTCAATCGGCACAGTTGTATGTCATGGTGTTTATCTTTTAAGCATTTTTCCAAAATCAAATAAAGTGAATACGCTAATATTTTTGGATGGATTTAAAAAAAATCGCTGGAGATATATTGAGAGG
The DNA here is from genome assembly GCA_946902895.1 of Fragum fragum. NCBI lineage: Eukaryota > Metazoa > Mollusca > Bivalvia > Cardiida > Cardiidae > Fragum > Fragum fragum. The sequence continues at coordinate 28,016,872 of OX336368.1, forward strand.
TAGGCTTTCGTTTTAAAAGATCTTGCTTTAATATTTGAATATCTAGCCTTACTAGTAGATCACGGGGCCAAATTATAACCAGAATATCATCAATAAGCTACCAAAAGGTCGTAAAAGCAATTTGAGATAATATGTAGTACGACATTTTAGTCACCAAACGACAATACAATGTCTGAACTATATGAATCTTTAAATTCATCTTTCCTCGCACAAACTGTCATAACTTCAATATTTCCGGAGGCAAAGAACATGAGTTTTGGTGATTCTGGGGGTTGCCGGATAAAAAAAAAGTTAATGACCTTTCCATGGTTCATTCACACTTATACACTACAGGAATTTGTTTCAACTTATACAATATACAGAGTTATCATACAATTATTTGTATATGGTGAAATAGATCATGAAACGAAACACCCATCATTTATTCGTTAAGGCCGATAAAATAGGTCACTTTAAATGCTTCTAAAGAACTTTACTGGGACATCGGAGGACAGAATATTGTAACAAATTCCAACGATACTATCTACATCATTTAGCCCAATACTTTTCATTGTAAAAACTCGAAAAAAAGAAGTTAAAATGACTTGACGCAGTTGTAAGGCTTTCGAAAATAAAACTGGAGGTTCATCCTCCCCGCAGAAAATTGTTGTTGCTGTTTTTCTTTGAAAGCGTTTATCGGATACAGACTTTTTAGTCATCTGACGCTTTGCGTGAAAAGGTCTATTGGAGGCATGACCTGATGCACAGAGAGACATGACACCATAACAAAAGCAGGAAAACGGTCCTCTATAGTTTGCATGATTATTCTGTCAAAACAAACAATCTGGCCTATTTTCAGTTCAATTCAGCAGAAAATGTGATTACAGGGTCAACAAGGCGCTTAGAGGAAGGAATCCATGTTTCTGAAACTTAGATAAGAAAAGTTCCTCATTTGCCCTAAAATATGCCCATATGAACATTCAATATCTAAATATGAGTCAGAAATTGTCTTCATGGTAATCTAATAAGCTGAATTTGTTTTTTTGTGGTTATATAGGAAAGGTTCAGAGGAATTCTAGGTTATATTTTAGATTTCACAGATTTTGGTTGTCGACATTGCATGACCTCATTTGCATATAACCCAAAGTCAATAGAAGGTTACAATATGACAAGGGAAACAACCAATGTCCTAAATTATGTCACATCAAGAGCGAAAAACTCCTATAAGTGTCTATATTCAGATTAAATCTTTCAGCCGTTTTGAACTGATCTTTACAGAATTGAAAGTGACCCAATTTTGAACTTGTCAGAAATTTGATCATGACATAGGCATTCTGACCGATTTTCAGATTGATTGAGTATAAAACATGACCTCTCGAGTGACTAAAAGATTTTAGAAAAATTTACCTAGTGAGATACTTTATAATCTAGAGTGACTCTGACTTTATCAAAATTTACCTAGTGAGATACTTTATAATCTAGAGTGACTCTGACTTTATCAAGAAAAAGGTTTAAACTAACTTTCAGTGAGATGGAGGTCAAAATAAGGCCAATAGAGTGTCGACAAAGTTGTTTAATTTTTAGAATTAACCTGGTGACATAGTTTTAGACCCCATGTGACCCAATCTCGAGCATATCAAAGATTTCATCAAGACAAATATGCTGACCAATTTTTCAAGAATGAATTAGATCAGACAAAATAGGACAAGGGCTCATTAAATCAGACAAAATAGGACAAGGGCTCATATTTACTATAGATGTAGATGTACAAGTTCGAGCAAGTGATTAAAGATAATTTTGTATTGAGATTTGCAGGGTGTAACATTTTCTCGGGATGCTTGTGGATCTATATATCTAATTTTACCTAGCCTCTGATCAAGTGAGACATGTCTTAATTTGAACTTAAACCTTAGGTTGTAAGAAGTTGATCTGTTTTCTTTGTTACAGTTGACAAAATTTAAGACTGGTTAAATTGAAAGAAGATGCAGACGACAATTTTAGGTTGATGAATTCTAGAGTTCTTTGTCTTTTGGGGTAAAAAACATTGTGGACATTGAAGAATTTGCTTGAATCAAGCAATTTCTTCTTTGTCCACAATGTTTTTCCAAAGCTTTTTTCTTGAGGGGCATAAAAAGGAGGAATTGTGTTGGAATAGGCTAAAGCCGGTTTTGATTTGCTTTGTTTCCTTTTTTTTTTTTTTAATTTGTTTCATTTACTATCATTCCCATGATTAACAATAACAAAATTTCAAACTTGTCTAAATTAAAAACAAGAGGACCATGATGGTCCTAGATCGCTCACCTGAATTGTCTGCTGTTAAAACAAAAATGTAAATAGAGACAAAAAACTATAACCAGTTTCATGAAGATTGAGCCAAAACTGTCACTTCTATATTGTAAACAAAGAAATTGTCATTATGGCCCCTTTTCCTGTGTTTTCCTATAGAACCTTCCCATAATCTATAGGGTTCATCTTGATGACCTAACAATTATCCTAACCAAGTTTCATGACAATTGAGCCAAAATTATGGCCTCTAGAGAGTTAACATAGAAATTGTCGTTAAGGCCCCTTTTCCTGTGTTTTCCAAAAGAACCTCCCTATAATCATTAGTGTTCATCCTTATGCCCTAATAATTATTCTGGCCTACTTTCATGAAAATTGTGGCCTCTAGAGTGTAAACAAAGAAATTGTCATTAAGGCCCTTTTTCCAGTATTTTCGTAATAGAACCCTCCCACAATCAATAGGTTTCATCCTCATGACCTAACAATTATTCTGACCAAGTTTCATGAAGATTGGGTCAAAAATGTGGCCTCTAGAGTGTTGACACCGCAAGCCACACAACAGAAGATGGACAAAAGACATTCAACAATCACAAAAGCTCACCATGAGCACTTTGTGCTCAGGTGAGCTAAAAAATTGTGGAAACAAATTAGTCTTTTTTCTTAAATCCAAATCAAAGGATAATGGTAATTGAAATGTGAATATGACGTATAAGGACTTTGAAGTGTTTTTCCTGTGAGAGGCTGGATATGACAAGGGGATTGTAGTCCTCCAAAAATAGTATTCACGTCAAGCACATTACACAACATAATTGTCAACAATTCAAATGCAGGATTCATTTTGAAATTCTCCATAACTTAACTACACTACTTGACAACAAATTCCTAGATTTGTTAGCCCATTTCCAGACGACCGATTTTTTGTCTGGTCCAAATTCAAAGATGTTGCAGACGAGAAATTTTAAATGATGGAATTTTGGTTAGTTTTTTCAAGTAAAAAACATTGTTGATAATGAAGAAATTGCTTGTAATATTTTTCAAAGCTATTTTCTTGGGAACTTCAAAAACCATCATTGTGTGGGAATGGATTTAAAAGCAAGTACTTATGTGCATTAGGAAACCACCAGCCTGAATATCCTTGTTTTAGCCAAGTGCAGAATCAGATTGTCTCCAAAGAAACCTATTCCCACACCATCTCACATCTTAAGGCTCCAAAGAAATATCAACTATGGAAAACATTGTTAGAAAATATTATGGAAAAATAGAAATTGCTTGCCACAAGCAATTTCTGCTCTTCTCATAATGGTTTCTACCTCATATTGGTCCTTTATTTTAGTTTAAACACACTTTGTTTCATTGAATACAACCTCTATTAATTTGAAAATGTCGTTTGAGAATGAGCAAAAGTGTCAGTAGCTGATGACTCCTGGGGTCATCAGATGAACAAACATGAAAGTAGCCCTTTGCAGGCTACATACCTTATATAAAAACTTTTGGCTTTCTGGTGGAGCAGACTTGGAGTGGGACATAAAATCCAACACAATTCCAGGTCCTCTGGTTCAAGGAAAGTTGTCTTTGATTCCTTTTAAAAAGTGTGTGCCTGGGAGGAGCACAGATATTTGGCCTAAAGGGGTACCTTTTGAGCAAACTAAGTTATGGTCTGTTAGGTAATGCCAAGTATCAATGTCTCTAGGCCATCAGGTTTCTGATTTTTGCTCTTTTTATTGCAACGGAAACCAAAGTGAAGCTTGGATGTGCAACTATGCTTTTTGTCGCCCCTCAAGAAAACAATTGGAAAAACATTGTGTAAAATGAAGAAATTGCTTGTAACAAGCAATTTCTTCATTTTGCATTATGTTTTCTAACCAGACAGCTGAATAAATCCAAAATTTCATCAACTTTAAATAGTTGTCTGCTACTTCTTTTAACTTCGACCAGTCTAAAATTTTCTCGTGTGGTAATGGATTAACTCATTTCAAGACGAAAAAAATATGAGACTGGTCCAAACTGAAAGAACGACAAATCAATATTCTTACAATTGCAAAACTAGGGGCCAAATAGGGTAGAACAGTTGTGCTAAGAGGAGAAATCGCTTGATTCAAGCAGCTTCTCATTTTCTTACAATATTTCTCTTTATATGCGTAAAAAATAAAAAAGAGTTGTTGTGAGTGAATATAGGTTACGGCAACTGTGGAGAACAAAATTGGTCCCCCACTTTCATGCTTTCCCTCATCTCATGTCTTTTGGCCTAATGAATACGTATTATTGTTGTTTTTTGTGATGATGTAGCCATCCTTTTTATGGACTGATGGAAGAGAGCAATGAGACCCCATCTATTTATTCATTGTTGTAGGAAACTGAATGAAACACTCAAAATTTCAGCTAATACTTTTAATACACCTACCAGTATAAAGCAAAATCATGCACTCAATATCCAATGTTAATCCATCGTTGTTTTTGAGTTCAGATTAGGCTTTGAAACTTCAGGATTCATTTTTTGCTTCATGTCCTACTTATTTTTATTGAAATAGAATTATTTATCAAAAATTTATCAAAAATTTCATGCCTATTTCTGTATTGACATTTCATGAAGAATTTTTAATTTATGCCATATAACCCATTACCTAGTACAGATTTCTGACCTTGGAAGGGGATGCTATTTTCAAACTGGTCTCATCCAAGTACAGATACGATTCAAATTTGCAATAACAAACTGCCCGTAGATTTTCAGCGCACTTAAAGTAATCAGTTTACGTGAAATAAAATAGCATTACAAACAAACCTTGACAAAATTATTATTCAATTATCTTTCTGATTGTATGATACGTCACATAAAATACTTGTTTAAAAAGTCTTTATTGAATTGAAAGATGAGAACCGTTAAGATTGTTCCAAGTATGTTTTCGTACATTATATTCTGTTATAAAGTTTGGACCAGTCTAAAATTTTCTAATGTCCTTTTGATTGTTTGTTTGTATGGGGTTAAATGCAGCTTTTACATTTTTTTCAGTCATATTGTGGCAGCTGGAGCACCTAACAATGGATTCCTGGTATATCTTGCACCAGTACTACCACTACATCCTTTCCTAGCCTCCAGGCTTAATAGATGCTTAAGACATGTTCTAGCATTTTCTTGTTTCTTCAATTTCCTAATTTTAAATAAGCAAAATAGAAAAATAAGCTTATAGTATTGTAGCAAATACATCTTCTTCCAGTTCCAAGGGAATAGTTTCAGACTTTCTGCTTTCATTGTATTGTTTTGGATGTATTTGCTTGATTTTCATTAGATACTTTTGTTGCTTGCTAAAGCTTGGTGTTGAGAAAATCAATGCCTTGCTTGGTAAGGAATCTCTGTGATAACATTGATTGTCACAAGCAAATTCTTCTTTTTTCATACTTTTTTCTACCACATGGCTGCCACGTGGGATGGCTTCAATTCAAATTGCACTTGCTTTTCATTATCGCCTGCAACATCTACCAAATTGGACCAGTCTTAAATTTTGAAAAACAGGACAGGGTTAAACAAAAAGCCTGTCTGCATATGACCCCCCAACATGCCTCATTTGGTTTTCACTTCTGGATAAATTACACAACCGAAGTTGTATGAGCAGCTTGTGTCTTGAATAGAATATCATAATTGTGCTGGTGTGAAAAATGACAGGGAACCATCGATAGGCGGACCAGTTTCCACAATGTGACTAAAATACTTTTAACAGTGGGGTTAAACTCAATACAACCAATCAATTCTCCCATTGCGTTTTTAGGGAATGTCATGGACAAATTCAATTTTGACAAGTGTTTATGCGTCAAAAAGTTTTTGAATGAGCTAAGTATTGCACTATTTCCCAAGGACCCATGCAGTTTGCAATTTTACAGCGGTATCGCAAGTTTGATTTAACCTATACCAAATCACACTATATAAAACAATAAATAATGACAATTATGTAACTCATTCACTTGCCATAACAATCAAAAAGCTAACACACTCTCTTAGGGAGATTGGTCAATTCTCTCAGTCATTTTTCATGTAATATTGGTCCAATCACAATTATAAAGATAAACTATTTCTTCATGGAAATAATGGTTTTGAAAAGGGAACTCTTCATAAACAGACAAGCATCAGAGACATAGCATTTTTTCTTCAATTTTCTCACAGAAAATATGCTATCATATGGAGATCATGTTACGATGAAATATAGGTAACATCCAAATTGAGACTTACAAATTACGGACAACAAAATTTTACACGGGTGGAAACTCAAAATTGTTGAAGAGAACAATTTCTAGAAGATGAAATTTTGAATAATTTCACAATGTTGTGTAGAAAACAATGTGTATAATGAAGAAATTGCTTGGTTACAAGTAATTTCTACATTAATATACACATTGTTTCAAAGATTTTTTCTTGATGAGCTATGGGAATTGTGTGGGACTATAAATGGGTTAATGACAGTAAATTTACCTTATGAAATAAATCTAACAGAATATTTTCATGCTAAACAACTTTTTCATGTTTCATATTTGCAACAATAAACAAATACTTAGGGTCACATAGCCCTCTATCATCCTATCAAAAGGAGGGCTATATTATAGCAACATGTAACAGTAAAATGCGTGCATGAGGCAACAGGAGAGGGCACAAATGAGGGGTGTCTCCCCATAGAACATTTTTGCAAGCTTGACACTGTAACTACAGCTTGCATAATCTTATACGATGAATATATGAAATATGCCTAAACAAGGCAGAAAATGACTAAATTAACAAATGAATTATAAAATACTGTTATTGATTTTCGAGTTCCTGATCATCGGCCACTTTCCTAGAATACCAGGGAATTGTCCGACTGCACCTGTACTCATGTAATATCCCAGTGCCATCAAGAGATTTAATTAGAATATACAAAATTGTACAAATTGATATCAATAGGCAAGCAAAACGTTGCCATAACAGAGATATTAACACTGTAGGAAAGACATCTCAATCACCCTTTATTTATATGCTGCCATCTAGCAACAACATGAATGATTAGTAGCCATAATTAAAACATTACTAGTTCATAGGTAATGAATCTGTTGAGAGACCTACTAAGACTTAACAATAAGATATACTGGTTAGGAATTCAACTGACTTAACCTCTCATCTGTAAGAGAAGAGAGTAGTGTATGTATCAGAATAGACTAACCTTTGCGTTCATACATTCTCTCGCCAATCTGTGGTCCAGGAGACCCTTCAAACGTCATGCCTCCCGCAACTTCTTGAAAGCTGAATTTTGAGTCATATTTCAACCAGACATATCGTATTCCATTTGGATCTGTAGAAACTTCAAAATCAGACTTTGTCATAAGTCTTAGAAAGTCTTTTCCCCTGTTGCAAATGTACATACAAACATCAAAGAAAACTTTGTTCTGCAGTGATTCTGGCTTGTCCAGGTTCATAGCATCAGACAAGTAGATCTGCCTCAATTCGTTTGTATCAAAAGTGAAAGTACGTTGTCGTGTATGCTTTTTCATTGTTGTTACTTTCGTGTTTACATCCTTGTTGCTGTTTTGGGCTTCATCCAAGTGCGAATTATTGTCATTAAGATCAACTGTTCCAACACCGATGTCAATATTTGCAACTGTGTAAAAGAACTTTTGAAGATCTGACCGTATTCTGTTCAAATTCTCTACGCCTGTCATTTCCTCGTCACCGCTGTCTTTTAATGCCAGGTAAAATTCTTGTAGAAAGCTATTCAGCTCCGACGGATTCATCGAGATTACTTGCTGAAAACTCTTCTCTTTAGATCTCGCAAAATCTCTTAGGGCGATGACAGTTCGACTGATGTTTGCTCCGGGGCTTGTCCAACATTTCTCCGCATCGGAATCGTCCGGATTCTGCGACGACATGGTTCCAAAGCCCAGTTTACTTCACGCACCTGAGGTATCTGACGGTGACATGTTGTTGCAATAGGAGTGACGTCATCCCGATTCGATTATTGGAAAACCGGAAAGGGGGAGCAGCTTTAGTGGAGAATATTTATGATAAAAAAACGACTAAATTCTACGCCAAATCAGTATCAAAGACTTATTTTATGCATATGAAATGAAAATTATTCTAAATGGAGGTACTTTTAGAGAAAAATAAATGTTTTTGTAGTCGTTTAGTGAGCAAGTCACCCCTTTAAAAAATGGATCGTTCATTATATACAAAGCTGTGTTGTGTCATGTGGTCTAAGAATAGCGTGACGTCATACTGAACTTTACCGGGATCAAATCTGAGTAGTTGATAGTTTGGCAGGGGCATATGTAATCGGTAATCACGTCTTGGATAAGCGATAACACGCTCTGGATAGATCTATTACTAAAAAAAGAAACCCGGATTATTTTTAAAATTAAATCGGTCATCTGATTATAGATATCAGTGTAAAAATAGACTGGTCTTGATTTCTTACTCAGAAACAGAGGAATGCATTTCTTTCCGGGGATGCAAGCTGCGATATATCGTAGCCCTCTTTCTGACGAGGCAGCAGAATATCAGAAAGAGGGATACAATATCGCTGCTATGGGATGCTTTAAATAACTTATAATCGGTCAACAAAATTTTATACTGACCCAAATTTCAAGATACTAACAAACAGGAAGAGAAACAAGGACCGCAAAGGGTAGGTAAACAGAGGGCCGATGGTTCTGAGAGACGATCGACCAACGCATTTAAAATCTTTCGAAGTAGGTCTAGGCATATTGGTCGCCCGCCGCCGATATGCAATTTTCAGCCTCAAGTTAAGTAGGTCGCATTTGATGTATTTTTTTTTTCATTTCGCACCAAAGGTCAGAGGTCATACGACGATTCCCGCCAAAATTGGTCTTGCAATAATTAGAAAATTGACTGAGGCAGGCCCGGACTCTAAATATATTACTAAATTCCATTACAAACGCCTTGCAAAGCCCAGTCAATCTTTAATGATGAAGCCTTTACCCGACGACAAAATTTTAGACTGGCCCAAATTCGAAGTAGTTGCAGACGACATTTCAAATCGCGCAATTTCTCCCTTTCCCACAAAGCCCTTGCCCTTATCACATTTCTGTATAGCGTCTAAAGCGGCATTTTGTGGCAATGTGTTAAGGAACTATGTTTGTGTTGACCGTACGTACTTTGAAAATATTCTACCCATGTCACGTAAATAGTCATTGTTTCCAGAAATTCACGTCCCTCACTCCCCCCCCCGACCCCCCCCCCCCAAAAAAAAAAACACACAAACAAAACACTTTGTCGGGGTACTCTAGATAATCCCCCTGCTTGATATACCCGTCGAATTATAAAAAATCGGGAGCGTTATTTTGATCTTGAAATTTTAAGATAATTTTTTCACAACGTGAAATGTACAGGTAATAATTGAAATTATCATCATCGAGTTATAAAATTTGTTGATTGGGACACGAAATCGTGGGAAGGCGGATCGTTGGTTTGAAACCCAAACGTCATAGCAACAGTTTGAATAAGCTGTAGTTATGACGTTTGAATTTGAATTGCCGGACCAACAAAAATGCTTACATAGATGTTGGTCTTCAAAGTTCACTCCTAAGTTGTATGAATGAGTGATTTGATAAGTCAAACCATTATTGACAGCCGCGATCTGTCAATTCCATTGATGCCGTGACGAGGTTGCAGAGAATAGCTTATTCTATCGTATGGATGGGGCAAGGGGTGGGTTACAGAGTTCCAGAACTATCCCCAGCCCCGTGAATTTCGGGAAAAATATTGTCATGAGAGTCAGAAATTCTCGAAATTATATTATCATATTGTCAGTGGATAACGGCAATATTTCGTGACTATATCTTTGTTCAAGTTGTAGTTGCGACATTTTTTACAACAAAAAACGAAAACAATAAAGAGATTACATTTCGGTAGAACTCCTGTCCAACCCCCCCCCTCCCCCTATTCCCCCGTAGCGGAAGAAGAGAAAAAACTGGATCCGCACATATCTATTTATGTACAAGATTACCCGACATTCCAGATGTAAAAATAAATCAAAGTATTTAAAAGTACTGTAAGCTAGTAAAGCATGGTTTTGTTAAGTAATCTTCTTTGCCAAAGGTTGTTATGATAAATCAATTAAACGAGGTTAAAGAAACCCAGGAGTTAACCAAATATAACATGAGTAAATCTAGACTGGTTCAGATTGAAAGAAGTTGTGGACGACAATTTCAAGTTGGTTAAATTTAGAAAAAAAAAAATACCTTATTGGATTGAAAACATTGTGGACAAAGAAGAAATGGATTGTTTCAAGCAATTTCTTCTTTGTCCACAATGTCTTTTAAGTCGCTTAAAAAGCGGAATTAAGTGGGTAAGGGTCAAATAACATGCTTTTGAAAGAGTTATCTGCAATTTGAATAGAGAGTGCAATATTCCTGAAATACATACTTTAACCTTTAACTTTAAACATCACTAACAAAGTACTTCCGATGCTTTTCTTCGTCAACCAGCTTTGTAACATAATAATGAAATGTATAAAATAAATCTATATATAAAATAAATCTTTATGTAACACGGGGATTCCTTTTACGTGCAAAAACTACATTTTACACAATGTTTTCTACCCAGAATGTTGAAAAAAAAATCAAAATTTCATAGTCTTTAAAATGACGTCTGCAACTCCTTTCAATTTGGATTCTTGTTGGTTAAGTTTTGGTCAAAGAGGGGTAACTCTTAATACTAGTTTAACTATAAAACTACACTGTAAAAAATAATTCGGCACTTTACACCAATATTGGTGGCAACTTTGCTGCCACCAATAATGGTGTAAACTTACACCTGTTTTAATACGGGAAAAGTCTCACTAAAAATAGTGTACAATATATTTGTGTTAAGTGTAAAGTAACACTGTCAAACAGTAAAAAACATTACACCAATATTGGTGGCAGCAGAGTTGCCACCAATATTGGTGTAAATTAACACCATCGTAAGAGTTACTTAACACCGACCGACAGAGAAAAACATTACACCAATATTGGTGGCAGCAGAGTTGCCACCAATATTGGTGTATCTTTACCCTATTGTAAGAGTAACTTAACACCGACGGACAGAGAAAAACATTACACCAATATTGGTGGCAGCAGAGTTGCCACCAATATTGGTGTATCTTTACGCCGTTGTAAGAGTTCATTAATACCATACTTAGTGTTACTTAACACCGATAAACAGAGACAATATTACACCAATATTGGTGGCAGCAGAGTTGCCACCAATATTGGTGTACCTTTACACCATTTTAAGAGTTCATTCACACCATAAATAGTGTTGCTTTACACCGACATACAGAAGAAAACGTTACACCAATATTGGTGGCAACTCTGCTGCCACCAATATTGGTGTACCTTTACGCCATTGTAAGAGTTCATTAACACCATAATAAGTGTTTTTCAAGATATATAGGCAGAAAAAAAAGTTACACCATTATTTGTGGCAGCAGAGTTGCCACCAATTTTGGTGTATCTTTTCATCACTATTAGATGTTGTTAACACCATAATTAGTGTTACATAACACTAACAGACAGAGGAAAATGACTTGTGATTGACTGTGGTTTTTTATGGAAATTAAACTTGACAGGAACCCAGGGTTTGGCTAATCAATCTTTATCAAATTTCATTTAACCCATTCCCTTACAATCCAGCTTTATGACACTCCTTAAGCAAAAGTTTAGAAAACATTCTGGAAAATGACAAAATGTTTGTTCCAACAAATGTCCAAAATGGTTTCAAACCTGAAAGACAAAGATATTAAAATATCTCATCAACTATACATTGTTGTCCACAACTCTTTAATTTGGACCAGTCTTAAATTTCGTTACCTGGTAATGGGATGAAGTCTAAAAAACAGCAAAGATAATAAAAACCAAAACACATTAAAAGTTTACCTTTTATTAAACAATGACCAAACTGATCAAGTAGGCATCTAAGAATATTTGTCTACACATGGTAATTGAAATTACTAATTTTAGTTTTGAAAGTATATGGTCCATACGCTAGAGTATTATTGACAGCAATATTGAAATAATATAAAATAGATTTCTTATAAAACAAGTTTCACAGAACTTTCATAATCAAATCTCTGGAAGCATGATTTCCTTTGTCAATATTTGTGCCCTTATTCAGTTCAGGAATCAAAGAGGGACACATGTACTTGCAGACATTGTTTTTCTGTTTGTGATTTATCATACTCTGCCACTATAATTATCAATTGAAAACAAAATAACATATGTTGTCCATATCAAGTTATGGTACACCATGGACTATATTGCATATTAATGTGCTAAGAAATGCCAATGTACATTGCATCAGAGTATTGATGACCAATACAGGGTCAATAATATTGTCAGTCTACAGGATTGACACTAGTATTGATCATTTATTGCTATTATTGAAAATTGATCAGTACATCTATTACATATTATTATTGTCAATAGTATTGACAATTTATGGGTTGTTTAAGACCCATCATGTATGCATACAACTTTTTCAAAAAAGTCTGAAAACAAAAACTTTGGTGAATGTGGAATTGAACTTTTTTCCCTTTCTTATTCCTTCATAAATCAAAATTGATTTTAGTGGTCTACAATAGACTACTCAGGAAGTTTTGGGGAAGAAAAAATGCTCATAATTATCCTTTTCTTTTGATGTCTTTTTAGCTAGCAAAGTGTCAGCTTTGATAAATTAAGTTAACAGACGAAATTTTGTGGTCTTCTCAAAGTTCAACAAGTACAAACTGCCACTGGAGGCTTAATCACTAATTCCACTGAATTCCTACAACATAAAAAGTAGTTCTCATGTATTTCAGGAATAATGCAATCTCTTTTTAAAGTGTAGAGAAATCTTTCAAAAGCATGCTATTTAACCCTTCCCTATCAATTCCGCATTTTAAGCATCTCATGAAATAACTTTGGAAAACATGGTGGACAAAGAAGAAATTGCTTGTTACAAGAAATTTCACCATTATTCAGGATCTTTTCTTTCAAAGGGAAAGATTTCCAAATTCAACAAACATGAAATTTCATCTGCAACTTCTTTCAATTTGAACAAGTCTAAGATTTTGTCCTGTTGTAAAGTTTCATGAAGATAGAGCCATATTTGTGGCCTCTAGAGTGAAAACAAAGAAATTGTCATTAAGGCCCCTTTTCCTGTGTTTTCAATAGAACCCTCCCATAATCAATAGGGTTCATCCTCATGACCTAACAATTATTCTGACCAAGTTTCATGAAGATTGAGTCAAAACTGTGGCCTCTAGAGTGTAAACACTTAAATTGTTGATGCCGCACGAAGGACGACAGACATTCAACCATCACAAAAGCTCACCATGAGCACGTTGTGCTCAGGTGAGCTAAAAATCTTTTGTCTTTCCTGGATAATTGTGCTAGTATCTCTTTTGAAAAAAAAATTGAATTCTAAGTGCGATGAGTTTCTAAAACATGATTACCTTTACTAAATGCTTAACTTAAATGAGATGTATTTGACTTTATTTCAGATAACCTTGATCTTTAAGATTTAATACAATAAGTTTAACCAAACAAACGAATACATGTTTCACAGCTTGATAACCACTTTGACACAACAAATGGCTCTGTTAGAAATTAAAAATCTTCTACTCAAGTCTTAAATGTTTTTTTTAGTGGGAAACAATAAGTATTGCCTATATTGTCAATTCTATTTCTTTCTAAACTTAGAACCGAAAAAGGAAAATATAAATGGTGCTAAAATCATCTAGCATACTTCCTCTATGAACCCATTATGACGAGATAAAATTTTAGACCAGGCCTAATTCAAAGAAGTTGCAGAAGACAATTATAAGTTGGTGAAATTTGTAAAGTCTTTACCTTTTGGGATAGAAAACATTGTGAATAATGAAGAAACTGCTAGTCACAAGCAATTTCCTCATTTTCAACAATGTTTTCTAAAGTGTTCATATTGAGGGGTGTTTAAAAGCATCACTGTTTGAGAATGGGTTTAGTGGCTACGATTTATTTCTAGGTAAAAACAAAAGAGCTATTCTTCTTACAATCTCAGAATTAATACAAAATTTGTGAAAATACAGCTAAAATTGGACTGCGGGGGTTTAACCGTTTGTGTATAAACATACAGAATAATGAAAATTAACCCTAGTCATGCTGAACCCAGAATATTCCTGTTTTGTGCAGTTTTAACTCAGTAAACACGACCTGTTTGTCCTTTTCAGGTCAGAGTTGTTTATGAAGTTTATTCTATTGACACAAAACTACTGCATCCTGCGTTTTTAGTCCTTTGACTATAACGCGATTCTGAAAAGTGATTTTATTCAGCATGACAAAGGTTAACAACACACCAAAAGTGATTCACAAAAAAAGCATAACTGATACCAGCTTGACATTCTCTTTCCCATATCAAGTTAGATAGAAGTATTACAGGAAATACAAGCACTTCAATAATGGGTGGATTATCGAGAAATATCCATAGATTATCACTTGGTTATCTCCAAACCAGTGAAATTACCAATAGATTACCCTTCTTTCGTTCATAACACCCTATTGAATGTTATATGATTCGGGCCAATTAAACAGATGACAACATGATGTTGCCTAGTAATCACCAGCAAAATGATGCACTTAAAGAGAATTTGTCCTAAAATTGTCACATTTCGTCTCATTTTTGCTTTAAGGAAATAGAATAGAATTGTTCGCTTATTACGTAAGATCAATAAATCTTTCAAAAACTATATTTTCACTCTTGGCTTTGCCACTTATGAAATAAAGTTTTCATTGTTCACTAAATAAAAGATAAATCAATCTTACACTGAAACAAACAATTATCCTCTAATTTTTTTTTTCGAATCCAAAAAATAAGATTTGATTGTCAAATTACAGAGAATTTCCTTAATCAGCCATAAACTCTGGCATAGCCGATTCAATAAAGTGCATTTGAAATATGAAAACCCTAGCACATAACCATTAAGCAAGAGGCACATGAGGGCCAGAGACACTCTACTATCAATTTTTTTCTTAGTTTAATCTGGTATTTTGGGAACTTTATTGCTTTAAAAAGAATTTGTAAACCAAGCAGACTTCCCCTCCTTCAATATATTTTTAGTATAAATCCTTAGGACTCCTTTTCCTGTGTTTTTGTTCCATTTTCACAAAGAACTTTCCTTACAACCATGGAATCAACCCATGGAAGTTTCAAGAGAATCAGTTTATATTTGTGAGCTTTCATGTAAAAACTGAGAATATTTTGAGTGAAAAACAGTAAGGCCCCTTTTCCAGTGCATTCCAATGGATCTATCATATTTTTACAATTGTTGATTGATTGAATTGGGTTAAACGTCACTTTTAACAGTATTTCAGTCATATTGTGGAGGCTGGAGCACCTAACAATGGATTCCTGGTATTTTTCACACCAGTACTACCACTGCATCCTTTGCTAGCCTCCAGCTGCTATCCCACTTAGGTTTACAATTATCCACCTATTGTTAAGAGACAAATATCAGAAAGAACATGTTCCACCACCAGGGATCGAACCCATGACATCCAATAATTGAAGATTGGGGTCTGATGCGCTACCAACTGCCCTATGACAGCGGCACCAATTTTTTATAAGAAAACATTCTTTATGACCTTATAACCATCCTGTTAAAGTTTAAAGAAAATCAGATAATATTTTTGAACTTAATTGCATATCCCCCCCCCCCTAAATTCAGTGAAATTCCATTAGGCCCCTTTTCCTGTATTTTCCAACAGATTGACCCCCATTTTCAAAGGGAACCTTCCTTATGACCTTACAATCATTCTGTGAAAGTTTCAAGAAAATTTGTGGACTTTTATCGCTTAAATGAGAACATTTAGAGTGACTATCCATAAGGGCCATTTTCCAATGTTTTCTATTTTCGATAAAAGCCTGAGATTATTGTTGACTATTGCGTACACAAGAATATTTTGAGTATAATTCCATAAGGCCCTTTTTCTCAGATCTACCCCATTTTCGAAAGGAACCTTCCTTATGATCCTACAATCATCCTGAAAAGTTTCAAGGAAATCTGATCAATATTTGTAGACTTTTATCACATTAACGAGAATATTTTGAGTAAAAAATCCATAAGGCCCTGTTTCAATGTTTTCCAAAAATCAGCCAAATTTTCAAAAGGAACCTAATGATCCCAAAATCATCCTGGGAGAGCTTCAAGGAATTCCAATAACATTTGTGGGCTTCATCAAGTAAACGAGAATTTTTTATGGATACAGGGGTGGGAACCATGCCATTGATACAGCTCTCCTGACCTTTGGTCAGTACAGCTAGAATTATGGCAGGTGTTGAAGAATTCAATATTGATAGAGATGACCTTTAGAAATGATCATGGCCTTGTCTGAGGACCTAAGTTTTGTATCAACAAATAGGTTTTACCAAATGTTAGTATTTAACATTCAATAACTATAATCAACCTTTAAATTTTGTTTAAAATCTAAAAGATTTATTAGTTATCTTTTAGATGAACAGATAGGACAAGAATTTATATACCCTGATCTATTTAGACTTGCTCATTGTGAAAGTATGAGCTCAAGTCAATAGCTCAGAGTGAAAATGTTGTATCTGCCTATAAACATATAGACAGTTACAAATGTTTCACTTTGAGCCATCGAGAAATTGTGTGATATACCTTTGTGTAAGTATGAAAGAGTCCCTAGCTTCTTTATCATTTAACTGCCAAGGCAATTCAATTTCTTACATATTTCAGTACTTTTCATTATGGTGATTTGTTTTTTTTTTTTTGCAGCAGCAGCTTTGAAATTGAAGACGTGTAAAATTTTATTGCATGGAAAAAGTTTCAATTTAGAATGTTTCAATTTGAAAGTGTCTGCAGATGAGAAACAAGAGGACCATGATGGTCCTAGATCGCTCACCTGAACTGTCTGCTGTTAAAAATTGTGTGGCAATTTCAAATCAGATAATGAGTCGTAATATGCAAGAAGGGGCAAACTTTAGATCCTCTTTCTAACTCTCAACTTCGGAGACAACATCAGCCAAGTCAAAGAGTTTTCTGAATCCTAACCTTTTTTATGAAAATTTTCTACTCTTTTAGTTAAGGAATGATGTACAATTTCAGGGGCTGAAAACCTATCTTCTAACCTATCCCAAATTCTTGCTAAACTTCTTCCGGGAAAATTTGCATTGAAGCTGTGTGTAGTCAAGGCTCGTTTACCCCTTCTTGTTTTGCATTTCAAAGGTTTTGCAGATGAAAATTTAAAGTAGATTTAATTTGAACAAGAGCCATGTCTGACATGGCCATCCCCAGCCGTAAAACCGAGTTGTGATTCTTGTACACTGCACTTCTCCTCCATGAGATCTATCCACCTTGAAGTTTCAAATTGATAGCAATTATACTTTCAGAAATTTGCTCCGGACAAAATGTAAGTGTTTAAAACAACAAAGGGCAATAACTCAAAAATTATGCAAGCAAGAGTTGCGATTCTTGTGCACTGCACTTCTCCTCAAAGAGATCTATCGACCTATGAAATTTCAAGTTGATAGCAATTATACTTTCAGATATATGCTCTGGACAAGTTTAGTGACGGAATGACGGACGGAGACCATTACTATATCCCCTTCACCGAAACGGTGGGGGATGAAAATAGCCATTTAGTAGGGTAGAAAATATTGAGGAAAAAGAAGTAATTGCTTGTTACAATCATTTTCTTCTTTTTCTACATTTTTTTCTCAATTATAAATTTACAGGGATGTAAAAACCAGGGATTGAACAGGAAAGGGTTAACTTGAAATAGTACCAAAATATTTAATCAAAAGGTTTATTTCTTTCCAAGCTGCAAACTTAGCCCGGTACCAACACTTAGGAAAGTTGCTCTCAAGAGCATAAAAATGATGGATTATCATCAAACTTAAGTAATCTATTAAGAAGTAGCTCTTTCTCAACTCATAACCAGACTGCAAAGTCTTAGACTGGTCCAAATTGAAAAGAGTTGCAAACGACATTTTAAAGATTATGAAATAGTAGATTTTTTAACTTTCTGGGTAGAAAACATTACGTAAAATGAAGAAATTGCTTGTCACAAGCAATTTGTTTGTTTTACACAATGTTTTCCCAGTTGTTTTTCTTGAGGGGCATCCAAAAGCGCCACTGGAAGTAGATTAAATGAATGTGACTTGTGATGTTTACACTTGTTTTTGACGACACAAATTTATTGGCTTCTGCTCTTAAAGGAACACTTATCAGATAATAATCAACTTTAGGTCATGAATTTATGAACCATTCTGTTTTCTCAACGGAAGTGATAGGTAGAACTGTCAAATTTAGTTTACGCTATAGATAAATCTCAGATCTTTCTAGTGACCTTTCAAGTTCTGCCTCTATATAGGCAATGTTCTTTTGATCTTCACAGCTTTTCTTTGACTCTTGGTCTTTTTTTTTTTTCTAAAACCAAATCAATCTTTTCCAAATAACTTGATGCATTAAAGGATTCCTCCTTGCATAAGTCATTTTTTTTCTCTCTTAAAAGATATTTCAAATATTCCTTACAAACATCCATAAGTTTGACTTTCATTTTATTCAACTCAGCCCTTAGTGCTGCCTTCTCTTCTTGATTTTCAGTTTTGGTACATAATATCAACTATTTATCGATATTCTCTCTCAAATTTATCAATTTCTGTCTGAAGTGCTGCATATTTCATTGAATAGTTGTTCATCCTTATCTGTCCACTCCTCACAAGATCTCTAGCTGTGGTACCTATGTCTTCCATAAATATGAATCTTCCTTCACTGGTGCAGCCTTCTTCACATCTTTATAGGATTTTAACTCTGATTCAAAGTGCTTTATTTGCAGGTTTCTTACTGTAATGGCACTCAACATGATAATGATCTGAAGACTGTTTTCCCATCCAATCTTTATTAGCCATTGTATAATTTGTAGGAAACTGAAATACAAATACAAAAATTCCTCATAATATCTCGGTCTATCTTGTATGACCTCTAAACCAAGTATCAACAGCATAGGGAAAATACAGCATAAATTGTATGCAACATGACAGTAAACAAGTGAATATTCAATACCATGATGCAACCAATACCAAGACTAGAACACAGTGCTCTCAATATGCGGACGTCAACGTATATTACGTCCAGAAAATCAGAAAAAACGTCCGTAAAATCAGACCCGGACGTAAAATAACGTTCGACATTCTAGGAAAGCGTCCTGAATTCATCAAAGTTAACTGGTTGATCTTGCTAGAGTTCAGTCCCTTTTCAATGACATCACACGAATCGTCTGTAAACAACTAGAAGAAACGAAACAGGGAATTTCTTGAAAGACGCAACTCTGCTATTAGTTTCATTTCTTTTTGTACTGTTACTTTTATTTACGTAAGTGTTATTCATGGCATATGTATTTGGATATCTGATGTGACCATATGCGGCCTCGGAATAATCCAGTCTCGATTTTTTCGTACCCAAACCGTTTCAAACAGTCTGTTTTCCGACATTTTACAAATCAGAAATTTTCAAATCCTGAGAAATTTGTAAATAACAATGACCAAATGTAACCACCCAAATTTGGAAAATGATAATGTTTAAGGGGCGGGAATTTTGTGGGAAAAGGGGAAATTTATGCAAGAAACACTTCTTTTACCACATTGTTTTCTCTATAGTTCCACTCAATGGGACGTGAAATTTAGGTACTACATGTATAAATAAAGGAAGGAAAAGAATGTAGGCTTTATGTATCTTTTTTCATTTCATCTATTTTCATTTCTGGGGGGGGGGGGAAGGGTATGGTCACGCATAAAAAAAAATCCTTGATTTTGGGAAAACTTCCTGAAATTGAAACTTGATATTTTAAAAATTACTGAAATTGGTCCTTATTGAGAGCACCGAGAACATTATCCAAACAAGCAAATTGCTTCAAATTCTCTTAAGGTACCACAAAAAGTTAACTATACCTATGGAGTTTGCAGAAGTATGCATGTGGCTGTATTTAAATGACAGACAATTTGCAAAATAAGATACGGACTGAATTGCCCCATTATGCTTGACATCATAATCTGAAGACTCTATTAGGTAAACAATTTACAAATTGAATGATGAATTTAGTGGTAAATGGATTATCTACTAACATGTACTTTTAATACTGAAAGTGAGGCCATTGTTCAACATGCACAACATGTGCTGAACGACCAGAGTCCACAATATCTGCTAACTTCAAATTCACTGTACTATTCCTCGACAAACCTAACTTTAAGCAAAAAATTACTTGTAGGCCTAACTTATTGAATTAAGCACTAAACAAGTAGCTGCGATATCGTAGCCCTCTTTCTGATGATCTGCTGGCGAGGGCTACGACACCCCCCTTCTTTGCTCTTTGTTGCAGTGCCCGGAGTGATTCACTCCGGGCACTTTGGGGTCGATTATTGTAAGTTGTGTAAATAGAACAAACACAAGTTTAATACTAAAATTGACCTTAACCATTTAACTATCCATATAAATAAATATAAATCTAAAAAAAGTCGGATATTTTATGCATTTAAGTCTCAATTTGCTGCACCATCGAAAACTCAAAGATTTTCGGCCATTTTGAATCAAATGTCAGCCATTTTTGCTGTTTGACAGCGAGATCTCTTGAGATCTCGGGTTTCCCGCCAAAATGACAGCAAATGAGAATTTAGGTCACCATATTTGGAACACATAGTAATTTTTGAAAACAGGACAGTTTTGATAGAAAATAAGAAAAAAGTTGTATGAAAGTAATTCAAGAGTTAACTGAATTTGATAGATGAAATAAAGATATTGAAGATTCAGTATCTTTGAACATTAAATTTTAGCAATGGTAGGTAAAAACGGATACTATGATGTTTTACGAGCACCTGTTTTGACAGCATGACAGTAGTAAACAACGTGACGTAATAATAGATCACATGACCAACCAAATGTCATGGCCGCCAAACTTGGGATATATTTTATAAACTCAAAAGTAACCGATATTAAACGATTGATACAATTGATATTCTTATTATTTTGATAGAATTTGTCCATAAGAATAACGTATGTAAGGAATTCATCCGTAGAGAGTAGCTTATCACAAAACATACAATATTAGAACTTGCAACAAAGCGCAAAGAAGGTGGGAGTCGTAGCCCTCGCCAGCAGATTATCAGAAAGAGGGCTACGATATCGCAGCTACTAAACAAGATGCATGTCTACCCTAAGAATCTACAGACAAGGCCAAAAAGATCTATTATAGCAGAAAGGTGATTACTCCACCCAATAATTTTAGTAAACTGACACGGGCTAAACACTTTCCATAATTAGATATGGATGCATGTAACAGGCCCTAAACTAAGAGAATATTAAGACTGAATTATTTGAGTAATTATTACCCAATGCACAGCCATCGATTGAAGGCAAATGTGAAGATACTCTTCTAACTTGATCGGTTTTGCTCACCGAAAACACAAGATGGCGCCACCAAATTCAAACTATTAGGGTCGTAGACTAGTAGACCTATAGACTAGAAGATTCGGAACACGAACAACCCTCGACATTTATTTACACTCAAATTGATAAAACTTTATTCGTTTACACAATCAGATTTACACATTGCTAAACAATGTGGCAATATGAGACGTAATCGGACAACCATCTATCCCACAACTAATGAAAAAATAGCGTCACTTCTATGCTTTATGGAAACGTGACTGATATAATCAAAATCATTATTAACTTCCTTTAAACAAAAGCCACTCTGCATGTCTATATTGTGGATGTGATCAGTGAAATGACATTTATTTACCTTGGTGCTATCTGTCCTGCTTGAGCGATTGCAGAAGAATCATCAGTGACTCCGAAATGCACAAAAATCTCAAACGGATGCTTTCACGGTAATAAGCGCAGCAATCTTTACCGGAAGTAACTCTAACAACCTCAGTAACACAGGGCGTTCAAAATTAACACCAATATTGATGGCGCTTTTACAAGTCGCGTTAAAATTTGAATCAAAGGCACGTATTATCATTTACAGCCTTTTTGTTCAAATATTGTAAGCAATGTTAACCAAGGACAAGTTAAGTAATGAATTAGGTTTTTTTTTTTTGTGTGTGTGTGTGTGTGTATGTGTGTGTGTTATTGTTGTTTTGTGTGTGTGTGTGTGTTTTTTTTTTGTTTTGTTTTCTTTTGAATTCAAGGATTTGTTTCCGGAGATAAGGCTGATTGGGATTTATTTCAGAAATTGTTTATATTTTGATCTACTTTTTATACACCATATGTCGCGTAATTCATATGAATGATTTCTCTTGGAAAGTGCATACTCAAATATATATTTGTGTGTAGAAATGTTACCCAGATTTCGATATTTCTGTGTATCTTTTCTCAGCCGCGCTAAATTTTGGACTAAAATCTTTTCACAGCCGCGCTAAATTTTGGACTGAGACTTGTCCATAATACGTGAATAAACCTTTTCCAATATAGTGTATATCTACACTAGTAGTGAAAAAATGCAGTTTACTTTAATTGGTATAAATATAAGCTCGTTTGTGCTTTTGCAAGATTTGCACCTAAAATGATTTGACTTGAAATCACCACCAAAAAGGTATTTAAGTTTCCCTGAATATAGCGTATAGTAACACTAATGGTGAAGACCATTGCGATCTAGTTTAAAAAGAAAATTTACACCCCAAATGGATTGAAGTTCCACCAATTTAAGAGTAAAGTCTCTCTGAATTATGCGTATAGTAACACTTATGGAGTAAACAGTTGTTAACTAGTGTAAAAGGAAAGTTAACACTCAAATTGGATTGAAGTTTCAACATTGAAAGAGTAAAGTTTCTCTGAATTTAGCGTTAGGTAAAACTTATGGTGTAAACTATTGTGAAAAGATTGTTTACACCAAAAATGGATAAAGCTTTCACCCCAGGAAGAGTAAAGTTCCTCTGAATAGCGTAAACTATTGTAAGCTAGTGTGTAGGGAAAGTTTTCGCCCAAAATGGTGTGAAGTTTCACCATTGAAAGAGTAAAGTTTCTCTGAATTTAGCGTATAGTTACCTTAATAGTGTATACTATTGTAAACTAGTGTAAAGGGAAAGTTTACACCCAAAATGGATTAAGGTTTCTCCCCCGAAAGAGTTAAGTTCCCCTGAATAATGTAAAATATGGTAAACTAGTGTAAAGGGAAAGTTTACACCTAAAATGGTGTGAAGTTCCACCATTGAAAGAGTAAATTTTCTTTGAATTTGGCGTATAGTTACCTTAATAGTGTAAACTATTGTAAACTAGTGTAAAGGGAAAGTTTACACCCAAAATGGATTAAGGTTTCACCCCTGAAAGAGTTAAGTTCCCCTGAATAGTGTAAATTATCGTAAACTAGTGTAAAGGGAAAGTTTACACCCAAAATAGTGTGAAGTTTCACCATTGAAAGAGTAAATTTTCTTTGAATTTGGCGTACAGTTACCTTAATAGTGTAAACTATTGTAAACTAGTGTAAAGGGAAAGTTTACACCCAAAATAGAGTGAAGTTTCACCATTAAAAGAGTAAAGTAACACCAAATGTTCATTTCTGACTATACACTATTTTTCGTGTTATGTAACACTAAAGTTGAGGTAACTATTCTCAAAAAGTGCGAATTCACACCTTCTTTGGTGTAGAGGAATGTTACACGAATATTGGTGTTGCTGTCAACCTTTTTTGGTGTAAGTTAACACACTTTTTTTACAGTGTAGACCTCCGCCTTGCCTCAAGTGTAGACTTTGATATGGGTTTTCAGAGAGAATTATGACATTTCAAGTATGATATAACCAGATGTGGGTACTCATAAGAATCTTTTTTTATCACGTGATGTAGATAATATGTTCGAAACAAAGTGTTATTTGATAAGAAGAGTGTCGTCGCCACAACATAAGCATATATGATCAAATGACAATAGAGACCAAACAGGAGTTTCTGTCACAAGAACTTTCCCGTTTAACCATTGTATCTGATAAAACATCAAATCTCAAAAAACCTAATGATACATGAATAACAGCAATCTATGAAAATTTCTTTGGAATCTGTATCGTGAAAATGCAAGTGGTATTGGCTTAACCCTTTCCCGTTTAATCCCTGGTTTTAACGTCCCTGTGATCTTATTATTAAGAAAACATTGTAGAAAAATTCCCGTGGAGTTCACTTTTCCTGTAACGCACGTAAATTGAAAAAAAAATAAAAATAAAAAAAAAGAAAGAAAGAAAGAAAAATAAATATATAAAAGAAAAACTCATAATGTGCTACAAGTAATACGCAAACAAAGAGTCTGTAAAAGAAATAAATACGAATCCTTGAACATCAAAATATAGCTGTACATGTATTTGCTTTCACAATAGATTTTGTTTCGTGCAAAAGTTAAGTGATGAGATACAAGGCGAAATGTCACTTGGTGAGGAATATCCTGTCAATATGCTATCCTAATCTGGCCATGTAAGATTAATTGTGCTAACAAAAAAAAAAAAAAAAAAAAAACCCAAGATGACCATGATGGTCCTAAAACGCTCACCTGAGGCATCTCCAATTTGCAGTACTTTTTTTATGCTTGAGAAAAATAAAGAAAACAAATATAAGATTTTTGGGTATAGTACAATACTATCGAGCGATGCTATCCAATAAATATGAATGCCCTTGGCTCTATAGTTTAATCAATTACCAAACTATCCCACTTTTTGATGCCCTCAAGGAAAATAGGTTTAAAAATACATTGTGAAAAAGTGAGAACTTTCTAGTTAGAAGCAATTTCTCCATTTTTCACAATGTTTTTTACCCTAAAAATTCCTTGTATTAAGATTTCAGTCAAACTCTTATTACCGTCTGCAACTTTTTTTAAATGTGGATCATTGTTAAGAGGAGAAAAAATTATATTGCTTTAATTGAGCATTTTACCAAACTTGGGGCCCTTGGGACTGGGCCATTTTGACCCAATGGGTATTATTTTAGCAACTATGGAAGAGAACAATCTGGATGTACTATTAACTAAATATGAATGCATTACAACTGAAACATTGGGAGAGGAAGATATTTGAACATGCTCTTATTGAGTGTTTTTCATAACTTTGGATGCCGTGTGAAGGCTAAGGATATAAACATGGTAGATAACAATAAGGTTATGTTTTTAATATAATTTCTCTAGGCCCTACATTTAAGAAAGGGAATTCTATCGAATTACGCGATTTACACATTTCGACCCCTGGAGCAGAGACCTTTTTTTATTTATCCTTAGGGCATATTTTCATGAAACATGGTACAAAATTATGTAGTAATGCTACATACCAAATATGAATGTCATTCACCTTATATTTCAGAAGGAGAAGTCTTTTGAAGTTGCTCTTATTGGGCGTTGTCCTAAATTTTCGACCTCTGAGGCAGGGCTATGTTTTATCCCAGAGCTATGATTTTAGCTAACCTTGTAGAGAACCATCTGGCTATGCTATATACCAAACATGAATGCCATTGACTTCTTAGATTCGGAGGAGAAGATTGTTGAACATTGTCAAATTTTTACAAACCAGTGAAGTGGTGTTTTTTATCTTACAGGCATAATTTACTTAAAAATGATAGATAACAGCAAGGCTATCCTACATTTCAAATATGAATGCCATTGGCCTTAAAGTGAAGATTTTTTCCCTCTAACTAACTCAAAATTTTCGTTTTCCCCTATTTAAGACCCGTAGTGCAGGGCTTTTTTTGACTCAAAGAGGAACAATTTTAAGTGATAACGTACAAAGCGATCTAGTTATGCTACATACCAAATAAGAATGTCCTAGACCTTATAGTTTATGAGGAGAAATCTTTTGAAATTGCTCTAATTAAGCATTTTTCGAAACTTTCGACCTCAGGGGCGGGCCATTTTTGACCCCAGTGATTAAATTGTTGAAAACTGGGTAAAGAACCATGTGATAAAGCTACATATGAAATGAACTTGCCTTTTGCTTTGTAGTTTCTGAAAAAAAAAAAAATCAAAAATTTACTAAAATGTCCCATTTTCAAATGCCGTGGCAACCAGAGTTTTTCACAGAATTAATTCCTTTTAATAACTTTTGTAGAACTTCACCCAAGGAACATCCCTGTTTCAGACTGATTGGCCTTCTGGCTTAAGAGAGGAAAATTTTTAAAGATTCACTAAAATATCCCATTTTCAAATACCGAGGCAACCAGAGTTTTTCACGGAATTAAATTCTTTAAACAACTTTTGTAGATCTTCACCCAAGGAACATCCCTGCAAAGTTTCAGCTTTTTTGGCCTACCGGTTTAGGAGGAGAAGATTTTTAAAGAAATTGTGGACGGACGGAGGGACGGATGACGGACAACAACCGATCACAATAGCTCACCTCGGACTTTGTGCTCAGGTGAGCTACAAACGGGCGGATAGATGTAACGTCCCGGGACAGACTGAGAAGATGTTACCAGCTTACGTTTACTTAGGCTGCATATAAACATTTTTAGGAGAGCGGAAAATAACACTTAAAACCGGCTTCAGAAGAAAAGTACATACTTAACTCGTTCCCACACAATGACGCTTTTTGACCCCCCCAATCCCAAGAAAAAACAATTGGAAAACCATTGTGGAAAGAAAGAAGAAATTGCTTTCAACAGGCAATTTCTTCATTTTCCACCGTGTTTTCTACCGAGTTTGACGAACAAATCTGAAATTTTATAAACTTTAAATTATCGTCGGCAACTCCTTTCAATTTGGACCAATCTAGATGTTACCGTCTGGTAGTGGGTTAAGTCAGCTCAAATTGACAGTACAGCTTTAGTGGCGACGAACCTCCATTTCGATGGGGAATTTAGAATGAACTTACGTTTGTTTTAAGTTTGATAGTTTCAATCTGATGGAGAACCTAATCAAATTGATTTGTGTTATGGCTGATCGGAAACAAACGTTTTTTGGTCTTACGTAATTGACCTATCGTGGCTGTAACTTAAATTATTTGTCGATGAATGAAATCTTTCGTTTAGACTGAAGGTTAACTCCAAACTCCGGCACTGGCCCGCTATTCACACGCTCCTGCCAATATCTTTTTCAAAATAAAGCCGTTCAAAATCGAAATGGAACTTCCTGTTGGAGTCAATTGGCGGGACCAGCGATTGGTCAATTGCACTTAAGGTATGCTGACAGAGGACTGTTATATTGGTGTAGTAGATATAATCATGAGAACACATATATGGCTTGGCAAGTTTATGCACCAAAGCGCTAAATTGGATAAATGTTACAAATGAATTTATTATTCATTTTGTCTTTTAATGCTTTAATCTTATCTAGATGAACTGTATGAAAGGAAATGAATAAGCCAGATCTTCATTTTTACGTTTGTTTGTTTTTATGTCGAGACTGAGCAATAGAACAGGAAGGAGTTTTGAAAGGAAAAATCAAAGGACTGAAAGTACTGTGAAGTTGGAATGCGCTGAAAGGGTCATAACTGTGGTATTCGGTTCAAATTCATTTATTACTTTCCGAGTAAGCCTCCCTCCTTTAAACTTAAACCAGCAATCCCATTCGTGTACATATGTGCGTGAATAACGCACAAAAACATAAATCCACATACAAAAAAAAAAAAAAAAAAAAAAAACTAGCATTGTCTTAACCCATTCCCAGACAGTGACGCTTTTAAATGACCCGCATTATGAAAGCTTTGGAAAACATTGTGGAAAATGAAGAAATTGCTTGTTACAAGCAATTTCTTCATTATCCACAATGTTTTGTTTCCAAAAAGACCAGGATTTCAAAGATTTCATCAACTTACAATTTTCGTCTGCTACTTCTTTGAAATTGGACTGGTCTAAACTTATAAGCTCGTGTCACGCACAGCAAAATTAAAATTTTCAAGCACAACGTTCTCCTTTTGATCAACTGTAATACGTGAACTCCTTTTAGAATCTTGAAAACAGAGAATAACAGTAAGAAATCAATGACCTCGATGATTATTTGACCCTCAACTTTGCCCTTTTCCTAAAAATTCCTATAATATGATGGAGATAGTATCAAATTATCTTCGGTGCCCTGTAGTCGCGCGATTTCCTTATTCGTTATTCGGCTTTAGAACCGTAAAAAATCTTAAGTAGAAAGGACCAAGCTGAAAGCTAGATGACACTTGTTAAAGGTTTGATGTGTTATGATTGATTTAAACTTGTAAATAACGACATAATAAAGCGTAATTATTTAGTAAATAAGAAGAAACCGGAAGTTGATATGTTTACACTCCAATTTTCAAAATCCTCTACTTTCGTTTTGCATCTATTTGATTTTTATTGAGTAAAAGCTGTAAATCCCACAATAATCGCGTTTGCTTGATGCCTACGACCCCCCTTAATCGCTCTAGAATGTTTTAAAGATCTGGGCGGCATGATAATTGTAAAAATGCATTTGCGACCTGAGCCATATTTGTAAACATTGCCTATATATGGTCACATGACTACCACATGTCACTTGAGATCACGTGATTACCAAACACGGGACGGCGAATTACAAAAAACAAATTACTGCGCTGAATATTATCTTATTTTTCAATAGTTTAAAGCAAACTAAAGCATGTTTAGAAGTCTCTGAACAAATTCTTATATCATCCTTTACATGTCAGTGCCATATTATTGTCTTCGGCTACAACTAACTGATTGTCCGTGGCAAATTGAGATGAGAAGTAACCCGAGGTGTATTCATATCTAAGAGATCACGTGATATGTATTATCAAAAAACCCGAAATGAAATAGTCTTGTGTTCAAATTGCGGTTTTGCTAAATCTAAGTTGGGATTGCTCCGCATTCCAACTTAAAAACTGTTTACATTTTATACATTTTCAGGCCCCCTCTTCTTTCTAAGCTTGTAATACTGAATTAGAATTAACCTTGAACTCCAACATTAGTCGACTTTTATGTGAGGTATTCTTATGGGCTTCGCGACTCCAATTAAATGATTCGCCTGCTTGTGTTTATTCCTTTTTCTAAAGATATAGTCATTATTTTTTGTTTTACCGGCAATGTTTAATAGCCATGGGTAAAGCATTGGACTTGCAGAACAAAGCATCATTTCCTCGGAAAGGTAATAAATTACATTTTCGAAAACAACAATTCGAAAGCTTCAGGTCATATGGTTTGGGTGAAGATTTCCTTGTATATCCCTATTTTAAATCTGGGTGCCCAAACAATAATAAAAAAACTGGAAACAAAATCATCAATGAAGATCTTATTTGTGAAGACAAAAGCAGTATATAGAACTTTTCAAAATGAAATTGATCAAAGATTTGACCTACTATTTATCGTTTTCCTTTGGAACTCTCCCATCTTCAAAAGGGTTAATCCCTAAGACCTGACAAACACCCTTACCAAGTTTCATTAATAGTAATCCATAGTTGTGGCCTTTGGAGTATAAACATTCTAATTGTTGACGCGGCACTACAGACTATTCAAGGGTCACAAAAACTCATCATGAGCACATTGTTCGACTTATGTGATGATCCTTACAAAATTTGAAAGCTCTGGGTTGTATGGTTTGGGATGAGATTATTTTTTATAAATTTCTTTTTCAGTTACGGAAACTAGGGCTTTTCATGGATTACATTATTCCTTGAAGTATTTCGAGCAACATTAACAATATAAACTATGGATAATTTGATTGAAATTCGTGTCTGATTTTTTCAAAACTGTGAACTGACAGACAACAAACATTGACCTTTTCAATGGCTCACCCTTGAGTATTTATGCTCAGGTGAGCTAAAATTCTATTTCAAAAACTGTTTGCATGTTGTCTTACAGAATAAAAGATTTATTACTGTGACCATACAAAATTTATTCCACAGGTCATAGAAATCTTATCTTAATGGTAGTGTTTATGGAGATTTATTACTGTGACCATACATAATTTATGCCACAGTTCATAGAAATCTGATCATAATGGTAGTGTTTATGGAATAATTTCACAAAATTCTAATTGAAATTCCATTCCGTTCATATTCTTCACAACATTGCAGCTATAGATAATGGTAAAACAGACCTAAGCCAGGCGCTAAATTAACTTTAAATAGCAGTATCATTAGATGAAGCTTATGTAGAAGGACATCCGATGATTCCAAAAAGAAAACTTCTATACTTAATGGTTTGTCCATTGGAGATTTTTGAAAGAAGAGAGTACCAGGACAGAGACGAAATGGAGACCAGTATAACAAAATGAAAAAACAACAAGTACGAGAACCCTCTAGACCTCATGTTTTTTCATCCTTTCTGTTTCCATGGTAACTAGAGGTTTCATTAATCTTGGAAGAGCTTCACCTAAAGAACAGAGCTCTGGCTTAACCCATTTTCAACCAACGAACTTTTAGACAAGTCCAATTCGACAGATGATGCAGACCACAATTTTAAGTTGGCTAATCTTCAAAGTTGTGTCATTCTTTGAAATATTTTGGCAAAGGGGAAGTAAGCAATAATAAATAACAATTATCACTGCTCTAGGCCTTATGGTTAGGAGAAAATTTTTAAGATTCTAAGTTCACGCAACATAGGACTAATTTTCAGATTAGAGTTCTTTGAAGTAATTTGGTAAAGGGTGAGTAAGCAATGATATATGCCAAATATCAAGAGTCTATGCCCTACGGTTTTGGAAAAGAAGATTTTCAAAGAATTACTTCTTAATTTCTATGATAAATCAGGGAGTGCACAAAAAGGGCTAATTTTCAGAGTACTGTACTTCTTAAAGTGTCAAGGTTAGAGGTCAATAGGCTTTGATACAAACAAAATATCAATGCTCTGGGCCATTAATTTTTAGGAGAAGAAGATTTTCCATCTTTGTAGTGAAGCTTTCCACAAAGTTTCATTGAAATCCAGTCAATGGTTTCCAAGAAATAGCACTGAAAGGAATATTACTCTGTATGTATATGGCTTCACAAATCAGGGGCAGTAAATTTAATAGTCATACCAGGTAACCCCGACGATATGCGCATCTCCTCTTTGTAGTAGAGCTTTCCACGGAAATTCATTGAAATCCAGTCAATGGTTTTCAAGAAAGACTGCGGAAACTAATATTACTATGTATGTACATAGCTTCACCAATCAGGGGTAGTAACTCTAAATTTAATAGTCAAACCAGGTAACGCTGACGATATGCCCATCTCCTCTTTGCAGTGAAGCTTTCCACAAAGTTTAATTGAAATCCAGTCAATGGTTTCCAAGAAATAGCTCTGAAAGGAATAGTACTCTGTATGTATATGGCTTCACAAATCAGGGGCAGTAATTCTTAATTTAATAGTCGAACCGGATGACCCCAACGATATGCACATCTCCTCTTTGTAGTGAATTTTTCCAAAAAGCTTCATTGAAATCCAGTCAATGGTTTCTAAGAAATAGTGCGGAAAAGAATATTACTCTGTATGTATATGGGTTCACCAATTAGGGGCAGCAACTCTTAGATTAATTGTCGAACCAGGTAACCCCGACGGTATGCGCATCTCCTCGTTGTAGTGAAGCTTTCCACAAAGTTTTATTGAAATCCAGTCAATGGTTTCCAAGAAATAGCGCGGAAACAAATATCACTCTGTGTGTATATAGCTTCAACAATCAGGGACAGTAACTTTAAATTTAATAGTTGAACCGGGTAACCCTGACGATATGCGCATCTCGTATTTGTAGTGAAGCTTTCCACAAAGTTTCATTGAAATTCAGTCAGTTGTTTCCAAGAAATAGCACGGAAACGAAACTCAGAAGGACGGATGGACATGGTAAAAACAATATCCCCCCCGATTATTTCATTGGCGGGGGATAAAAATCTAAAATTTCATTTAATTAAGATTGTTGTCTGCAACTCCTTTCAATTTGGACAAGTCTGAAATTTTGCTGAGTAGGAATTGGTTAAGGCACCTTTTCCTGTTTTTTATCCGAACATTCCAATTTTCAATAAGATTCATCCTTGTGATTTAGTATTAAGTATTCTGACTAAGATTCGTGAAGATTAAACCAAAATTGTGGCCCCTAGAGTACTTACAAGGAAATTGTCATTAAGGCCCATTTTCTTGTTTTCCAACAGAACGTTCCCATTTTCGTTACTGATCATCCTTGTGCTAAGGCAAATATTCTCACAAAGGTTGATAAAGATTTGGCCATAATTGTGGCCCCTGGAGTGGTTACAAAGAAATTATCATTAAGATCCCTTTTTCCATGTTTTCCAATGAAATGTTTCCATTTCCCATAGGATTCATCCCTCTTATCTGCCAACCATTCTGACCAAGTTTAAAATAGAAATTGTCGCAAAGTGGACAAATACCCCCAACAGCGCCTGTCCATATACAAGTGCTATCCGCCAAAGGGCCGTAACAAAAAATGGACTTTTTGATTATAGGGCCATAAATCAGTCAAAAATAAATGGACCTTAACATGTCTGACTTATGCCAAGCTTTCTGTGACATTTGAATCAAATCCGTCTGATGGTTGCTGAGAAATAGAGCGGACACAATTTTTTCACCAAAGGGCCATAACTACGTCAAAATCACTGGACCATAACCAAAAAAGAATATGCACATCTCTGCTCGATACTGATCATATCAAATAAGTTTAAATAAAATCCGTCCAATAGTTGCAGAGAAATTGAACGGACACGAAAAAGCTACAGACAGATGGACCTGGGGACAAGCTTACTCCTATATACCCCCCCCAAACATAGTTTTGAGGGGCATAAAAAGATTGGGCACAAATTGTGGTCCCTGGGCACAAATTGTGGTCCCTACAGCGCTAACTAGGAAATCGTCATTAAGGCCTCTTTTCTTAAAGGACCTTCCCAATTTCAAGGGAGCAGACAAACAATCTGTCCATGTTTTATGAAGATTCGACCATAAACAATGAAATTAACTTCAAGGCCCTTTTTCATGTATTTCCTCCAGACTCTTTCCATATTCTATAGGGTTCATCCTTGTGCTCAGCAAAACATTCTGGCCAAGTTTTATGAAGATTGGGCCAAAATTGTGGCCCCAGGAGTGTCAAAGAGAATTTTTGAAGATAGACAACGGACAAAAGATGATCATAAAAGCTCACATCATTAATATTTTGTGTAGAAAATATTGTAACAAGTAATTTCTTCATTTTTTAGGGGTTTTAACTTCCAGTTAACCCACTTCCACATAGGGACACTTTTATACGCAAGAAAAATGCTTTGGAAAACATAGTGGACAATGAAGAAATTGTTTGTAACAAGCAATGTCTTCAATGTTCACAATGTTTCCTATGCAAAAAAGCCAAATTTTTCTGAATTCCACCAACTTGAAATTGTTGTCTGCAATTTCTTCCAATTTGGACTGGTCTAAAATCTTGTTGTCTGGTAATTGGTTAAGGAAAGATTTTTCAATAAATTGAGGTTGGACAACAGACAATGAACAATTAACAGCTCACCTCAAGAACAGGTAAGCTAACAAGACAAGAGCCCTCAGAGACGGATTATGCTCCCGGAATACGGCTTTTGTCATAAAACTGTATGCCATTATTGGAAAAAAAAACAACTTCTCATTGAATGCAACTATTGTATGAGAGCTCAGTTCACAAGAAATTTGGAAGTTTGACAAACATTGAAGGAATCTGTTTGGCTTCACAGGCCTGATTCTAGTAAAATTCAATATCATTATACGGTAAAGGATTAAATATTTTACCTTGACCATCAAAGTTATCAATGAAAAATGTCTCCATACAAAAAATGAAGATTAAAGACTCTAACTTGAGAAGATCTATTTTAGAGAAGGAAATATAAAAAATGTAAATCTACATGGCATTAAGCCCCCTTTTAGCATGGTAAGGTTCATTGGGTCGAAATTGAAATAAACATCACCTAGGGCACTTGATAATCAGCATTTTGGCAATTTGTAAAGGAGGCACATTTAAAGAAAAATGATCTCTACAATTTGACCTTAACCAATGACATTGAACTAAGTACCAACAGAAAGTCCATGTCATAAACAATTCACATGTAAAATATGAAGGCTATATCACTTACCATTGTATACTTATGGGCGATGTTAGTTAAAATTTTGGAAATTTTGACCTTGAGAATGACCTTGACATTGACAGATGACCTTTAACTTAATACATGTACCAACAGAAAGGTAATTTCATAAGCAATGCACATGTGAAATATGAAGGCTATATAACTTACTATTGTAAACTTATAGTCAATGTTAAAGTTAAGATTTTCGAAATTCTGACCTTGAGAAATAACCTTGACCTTGACAGATGACCTTGCACTTAGTACCAACAGAAAGGTCCATGTCATAAGCAATGCACTTGTGAAATATGAAGGCCTTATCACTTACCATTGTAAACTTATGGACAGTGTTAAAGATATTTTTTTTGAAATTTTGACCTTGAGGAATGACCTTGACCTCAACAGATGACCTTGAACTTAATACCAACAGAATGGTTTTGTCATAAACAATGCACATGTGAAATATGAAGGCTATATCACTTACCATTTTTGAATTATAGACAAAGTTTAAGTTAAGATTTTCGAAATTCTTACCTTGACAAATGACCTTGACTGATGACCTTGAACTTAGTTCCGACAAAAAGGTCATGTCATAAGCAATGCAGATGTGAAATATGAAGGCTATTTCTATTACTATTGTAAGCTTGTAGACAATGTTAAAGTTAAGATTTTAAAACTTTTGACCTTGAGAAATGACCTTGATCTTGATAGATGACCTTGAACTAAGTACCAACAGAAAGGTAATGTCATAAGCAATGCACATGTGAAATATGAAGGTTTTATCACTTACCATTGTAAACTTATTGACAATGTAAAAGTTAAAAATTTTGAATTTTGACCTTTAGAAACAACCTTGACCTTGACTTTGACCTTATACTTAGTACCAACAAAAAGGGTATGTCACAAGCAAAGCACATGTGAAATATGAAGACTATATCTGTTACCAATTAAAAGTTATGGTCAATATAAGTTTTTGCAGGACAAAAAGAGAGCTAATAGCATTAAGGCCCCATTTCCCATGACACTTTTCTTTAAACGTAAATTTTTGATAGTTTAAGGTCAAGAGGATCTGATTTGCTACTCAAATATGAAATTTCATAAAATTCTGACTATTGTACTAGGAGAAATTGGCAAAAAACTAATTTTAACATTAAGGCCCCTTTTTCCATGATGCAGCCTTGAATTGAGAAATTCAAAAAAGTATCTTGGACATTTCCAAGGAAGATTATATATGAACTTTCATCCAATTAGGCCCAGGGGTTCCTGAGATATGATGTCGGACGGAAGGATGGACACATGCACAAGCCGGCGACTATATGCTCTCACGAAAAATTTTTCGGGAAGCATAAAAAGGCTTGAAATATGAAAGTTTAATTCTATCACAGTTCTTTATATTTTTTCTTTGAGTAAAGAATCATCTTTGGATACTAAAAATTATATTCTGGGGCGGATTTTTCATGATGATTTGATCCCCCAGCCATAAGTCTGTTGAATAACACTTGAACCGTATCCTGTTTTTTTTAGACTGGCCCAAATTGAAAGAGGTTGCAGACAAAAATGAAATTGGATGCAATCTGAAATGAAACTATCCTCTAGAAAATATTGTGGGAAAGGAGAAATTGCTTGTTACAAGCAATTTCTTCTTTTCTACAAAGTTTTCTCAAGTATAGATTTTACAGCCATGTATAGTCCAGGGTTTGTACAGGAAAGGGTTAAATCAAAGCCCCTCTCCAAATGACCCTAGCTGCAAAGTGGCTGGATATTAATGCACATATATTACTGAACAAAGGATTTATTGGGTAACATCGAAGAGAACAGATAAAGGAGAAATGACAAGAATAAACAACATTTTATTCATACAAACCTTAATTTGAGTCTTAACAACATAGTAAGGCAACAAGTAAACTTTGATTCTGGCTGGACATATTCCATTAAATTATCATTACTCTTTGATAAATGTTGAAAAGAAATCTTTTGAAAATATTGAAATGAGCATGAATGAATAAACTTTCTTAATGCCAGATAACTGACAGATCACATTCCCTGCTAAGTGAGCTCCCACAGAAAGATCCACTTACATATAAAGCAGTGTTATTTTACAAAATTTATGGTCAGTTACACCAATGATAAATAAATATACTTGGTTGGTGATCTAAATATTGTGACATTTCAGTTGCAAACCAACAAAAATGCTTCATACAAATATCTGAGTTCAAAGTTTACTACCAGTGTAAATGAATTATTTGATTGGTTAATTGATTGTTTAATAATGAAAATAATAATAATAAAGTCTTTATTTAACGAGGCAACACAGTTGGGCTAACCCAGTCTTCCCTGTGGGCCTCTAAATTTTGGTTGACAGCCGTGATCTGTCGGTTGTCTTTGAAAGAGTATATATTGAAGATATGAAAATAGTATTTTTCACAAACAAATCTTAGTACTCCTGTTATATAAATGATTCTGAATTATAACACTTAGCTCTAAATCTAGGAAAGTTTCGGAAACTACAAGTTAAAGGTAGAGAAAAAGTAATGGGCAATCTTAAAATCGACCCGACATTTGGACTTGTTGTAATATTTCTTAAACCCCTTGAATTGATAATGGCATATTCAAACTGTAATAATAACACCAAAAAAAGCAATGCTAACTGAGGTGAAATAAAATCATCCATGGAATCCCGACGTCAAGCTGATTTCAAACTTGCATAATGTGCGTCTGCCAAGATGGAAATCTTATGGAAATCTGATGGTAATGAATTTAAGAATTTAGAAAGAGGTCAATATACTGATATTTCATGCAAAATATTGAGGCTCTATGCCTTGGGACCCGAGGGTTATGATTTAAGCTATTTTGAAAGAAGTCATTATACTGTAGTTTCATGCAAAATATCAAGGCTCTAGGCCCTCTGGGTCAGGAGGAAAACTTTTGTTGCCACAATAAACAGAGTTTTCAACAGATTTCAATTCTTTGGCTTTTTTAAAGGGGGCCATCTAAGAAACATTTCTGCTAAATTTTGTTTAAATTGGCCCAGAAGTTTTCGGGGAGGTGCCGTTTAACCATTTCCTGGATTACAAAAATTAGACTTTTTCAATTTAAAAGAGGCCGCACAATGACAATTTAAAATGAACTTTATTGAAAATTTTACTATCCTGTTTGGTGGAAAATATTGTGGGGAATGAATTTGCTTGTAGCAGTCGATTTCTTCTTTTCCCACAATGTTTTCTCAAGTATAAAATTGTGTGGATGTAAAGAGCAGGGATTGTACAGGAAAGTGTTTAAGAAATTGATGACAGACGTCGGATGACAGATGCCGGATGGACGCCAGACGGAGGATGGTCATAATAGCTCTCACTTTGTGCTCAGGTGAACAAATAATCAGAGTCTTGATTTAGACAACACCCTGTCAGATCAAATTCACATAAATATCACTGAACAACAGCAAAAATAGTCCTCAACACATTACCACACAATCCTGCCATTTGACATTCCTCAAGAAAATGATTCAGAAAACAATGAGGTAAGTGTATAAATTGCTTGTTACAAGCAATTTCTACATTTTCCACATTGTTTTCTATCCAGAAAGACAGAGATATTTGAAATTCTATCAAGTTGACTTTGGTGTCTGCATCTTCTTTGTTTTCAGACCAGTCTAAAATTTTGTCATGTGGTAATGGGTTGATACAATATAAATTTCAAATATTGAGCTTAGAACAACATAAATATAATCACTTAAACTTAATAATACATCCCCTTTCTCCTAACCAAAACCTTGAACATTGAACCACTTCACCATTGTAGGTTAACCCATTCCATCAGGATAAAACTTTAGACTGGTCTACATTGGAAGGAGCTGTAGACGACAATTTAAAGTTTTTGAAATTCTATATTTTTTCAAGTTTCCAGGAGGAAAACATTGTAGAAAACGAAGAAATTGCTTATGACAAGCAATTTCTTCATTCTCCACAATTTTTTCCAAAGCTTTCATATTTAGGGGCGTTTATAAGTGTCATTATGCAAGGATTAAGACTCTCACCTATAACTGATGGATCTCGACTGTCAATCCAGAAATAAACAAACAAATAACCCATCACCACACAGTGAAATTTTAGACCAGTCCAAGTTCAAAGGAGATTCTTTGAAATCTTTGTCATTTTGGACAGAAAACATTGTTGATAATGAAGAAATTGCTTGTAACATTTTCAATGTTTACGAAATCTTTCATATTTAGGGGTGTTTAAAAGCATCACTGTGTGGGAATGGGTTAAACCATTTATTTAGACAGAACATGAACTTTGAACCCCAACACTGGATAACATTTATATGAAGCATTTTCCTTGGTTTGGCAACTTGAACAAGGTACTGATAGCTTATTCAAACTGTAGTTACAATGTTTAGGTCTCCAACCAACTATTTTACTTTTTTTTAAATGTTACTGGCAAAAATTTTGTGCATCAGTAGGTTTTGTGTATTAACACATTATCAAGACGGCAATATTGCAGACTGGTCAGAAATGAAGAGAGTTGCAGAAGTAAAGAGGGCTTTGAAATTGAAGAATAAGTGCCATATAAGGTAGAAAACATCACAAGAAAAGGTGAAACTGATTGATAATGGTTATTTGTTCTCTTCCCATAAAGTTTCCAAAATCATACTATCTTAGTGGCCTACGATTGTTGAATTTGGCTCGTAATAGTTTCCTAATCTTTTTTCTCGAGAGGCGTCAAAAAGGCATCATGAGTGGGAATGGGTTAATTACCTCCTTATACAATTACCAGGCAACAATTATTTAGACATGTTCAGATCAAAATATGATGCAGATGACCCAATTAAACCCATTACCAGATGGATAAAATTGTAGACTGTTTCAAATTGTAAACCCACCCATGTAAGAAGAAACAACAATCTTATAAATTTAAAAAAAATACACCCTAGTTTAGATCATCCTTTAGAACAATTTCAGGAAAACACTGAGAAAATTATAAAGTGCTTGTTTCAGCATTTGATCCTTTTCTAACACCGTTTTCATTCTTCCATATTACTAATGTCCTTGTTTTTTAAGAGTCATATTTTGAGATATCTGCTGCAAACTCCGATTCAAATTGAACCAATTACAGTAGTTAATGCAGTATATTTTTTAATATTTTGTACACCACAGCTAAAACAAACAAACAAAAAAGAAAGAACTATGAACTATGAACTTATCAGTCTAGTGTGATGGTAGTGATACATAATCTGGCCCAAATAGGGATATATTGAAGACTTGAGTTCCAAAGTACAATTTCAAATTTCAAAGGAGAATTTTATGTAACTACATGTACCAATTTCTCTTTATCCATGCTTAATCATCTATTCTACAGTTAATTTAGAGCAAAGGAATTATGTAATGGTTAAAAATATACAAACATGTTAACAAGATAATAATGATTATGCTAAATGATATATCATAATGGCACAACATAATAAATCTCTGATTGTATAGCAGAAAGGTAAATACAACAAACATCATGATAATATAACTGAAAAAAAAAAATCTGTTTAAACCCATTCCGACACAATGACTCTTTTTAACTCCCCTAAAGAACAAGCAATTTCTTCATTTAGAAACAATAATTCCTAAACAGAAAGTTGAAAAAATCTAAAATTTCATCAGGTTTAAATTGTTGTCTGCAACTTCTTTTAATTTGGACCAGTCTAAATGGTAATGGGTAAACAATAGCCAAATACCTCTGTCAATTGGTAAGAGTATACCCTACAAGTGCCTTGAACAGGCCTGTTAGGTGCTGGAAAGTGGATAAAACAAGAGCCGTCGGAGACGGATTATGCTCCTCGAATATGGCTTTGTCACAAAACTATATGCCATTAATGGAAAAAAAACCTTATTATTGAAGGCAACTATAGTTTGAGAGTTCAGTTCACAAGAAATTTGGAAGTTTGACAAATATTGAAGGAATCTAGCTTGACAGGCCTGATTCTAGTAAAATTCAATATCATTATACGATAAAGGGTTAAATACTTTACCTTGACCATCAAAGTAATCAATGAAAAATGTCTACATACAAAAAATGAAGACTCTAACTTGAGTAGTCTTACAGAAACAATAGACTGATTTATTTTAGAGTAAGAAATATACAAAACGTAAAGATATTGGCATTAAGCCCCCTCTTAGCATGGTAAGGTTCATTGGGTCAAAACTTGAAATAAATATTACCTAAAAAACATTTATGTAAAGTAAGAAATTTTGGCAATTAGTAAAGGAGGTATATTTGAAAAATTAAGACTTTGACAATTTGACCTTGACCAATGACCTTGGACTAAGTACCAACAGAAAGTCCATGTCAAAAGCAATCCACATGTGAAATATGAAAGCTATATAGCTTCCCATTGTAAACTTATGGACAATGAAAAAGTTAAGAAAAAATAAATTTTGACCTTGAGAAATGACCTTAACCTTAACAGATGACCCTGACCTTAGTATCAACAGAAATGTCATGTCATAAGCAATGCACATGTGAAATATGAAGGCTATATCACTTACCATTGTAAACTAATAGACAATGTTAAAGTTAAGATTTTCGAAATTTTGACATTGAGAATTGACCTTAATCTTGACTGATGACCTTGAACTTAGAACTAACAGAAAGGTCATGTCATACGCAATGCACATGTCAAACATGAAGGCTATATCACTTACCATTGTAAACTTATGGACAATGTAAAAGTTATTTTTTTTTAAAAAAAATTACCTTGAGAAACAACCTTGACCTTAACAGATGACCTTGACCTTAGTACCAACAGAAAGGTTTTGTCATAAACAATGCACATGTGAAATATGAAGGCTTTATCTCTTATTAATCAAAAGTTAAAGCTAATGTAAATTTGTTGCAGAGAAATGGAGACCTTGCATCAAGCTATCAAACATTAAGCCTCCTTTTCCATGAAACATCTTATTTCTGCAAAATTCAAATAGTTCATGTTCAAGGGCATCTGAACTGCTACTCAAATATGAAATTTCATAGATTAATGACCATTAGACTAGGAGTAATTTGAGAAAAACTATATTTTACCCTAAGTCCCCTTTTTCTGTGATGAGGCCTCAAATCCAAACACCAGGAAAAAAACATCGGCATTATATCATAGGGAGTTCACATGGCAAGTTTCACTTGATTTGGTCCAAGGGTTATGGAGAAATCGCTCTGGACAGACAGACGGAATGATGACAGACGGACGGAGAAACGAAGCAGCGGCTATATGCTCTCCCTATGGGGAGCATAAAAATCTAAGCCAAAAATTTGGCATACTTTTATAAAAATGTTTTTAGAGGTATCTCTCTTGATAGTTTTGGTTGATAGTGGTCATATCTTCCAAGTTTTACACGAAATCCTACCATAGCTAACAATATAAATAAAAAAGCTTATAGCTAACAATATATTATGCATTTGAGAATCACTGGTATTCACATTTGCTACATAAACTAAAATCACTAAAGCTCCTTTATAGCTCCACAGGCCTGAATTCTCACGTATGGAGTGAAAGGTGTATAAACAAGGGGACCATGATGGTCCTAAATCGCTCCCCTGAGTATGATGGTTCATGGCTTTATGATATAAACAAAATGGCAAAGCCCTCTGTCTAATTATTTTGGAGAAGATGTTTATAGATTTCTCTTAGGTACATATATTGATGATCCAACCATATAGCACTTATTTCCTGAATATGGTAATGCTTTGAAGTATAGACATCAATACATACCAAGTATAAAAGCTGTAAGCCTAATGGTCAAAGGAGAAGAAGGTTTTCAAAGATATCATTATTTATTCCTAACTAAAATTAGGGATTGCACAGAAAAGGGCTATTTTTTTAAGTTATTTTGTAGAGGGCCAATGGCTGATGATATGTACCAAATATCAAAGCTCTAGGCTTTATGGTTTGGGAGAAGAAGATTTTCAAAGATTTCCTTCTTTATTCATTTGTAAAATCAGGAATCGCACAGAAAAGGGCTAATTTTCAGAGTATGATAATTCTTTGAAGTATTTTGGTAAACGGTCAATATATTATGATATGTACAAAATACCAAAGCTCTAGGCCTTATGGTTTGGGAGAAGACGATTATTAAAGTTTTCCTTCTTTAATTCTATGTAAAATCAGGGATCGCCCAGAAGAGAGCTAATTTTTAGAATACAGTAATTCTTTGAAGTATTTTCGTAAAGGGTCAATAGATGATGATTTGTACCAAATATCAAAGCTCTAGGCCTTATGATTTGGGACAAGAAGATTTTTAAAGATTACCTTCTTTATTTCTATGTAAAATCAGGGATTGCCAAGAAGAGGGCTAATTTTCAGAATATGGTAATTCTTTGAAGTATTTTGGAAGAGGGTCAATAGATGATGATTTGTACCAAATAACAAAGCTCTAGGCCTTATGGTTTGGGAGAAGAAGATTTTTAAAGATTTCCTTCTATATTTCTTTGTAAAATCAGGGATCACAAAGAAAAGGGCTAATTTTCAGAATATGGTAATTCCGTTGCCATGGCAACCAGAGTTCTTCATGGATTTGAATTCTTTGAAGTATTTTGAAAGAGCATGACCTAAGGATCATTTCTGTGAAGTTTTGTTGAAATTCCATGGTTAGTTTAGGACGAAAAGATTTTTTTGTATTTGTGAACGGACGGACGGACGGACGGACGGACGATGACCGATCACAATAGCTCCCCCAGAGCACTTCGTGCTCAGGGGAGCTAAAAATATATAATTGGGGATAATCCCCTCCAGTGAACAGTCTAGTAGCTGATGGCTTACAGTCATCTTTCATTGTGATGAATTTTCATCATAAATTTCATTTTCATTGTCATAATTCACTGTCACTTGCTAATATTAACCCACATCCCACCCAGCAAAATTGTAGACTGGTCCAAATTTGAAGAAGATTCTGACGATAATTTCAAGTTGATGAAATTTTAAATGTTTCATCTTTTTGGATAGAAAACATTGCGGATAATGAAGAAATTGCTTGATACAACTCAGCAAAATTTTAGACTGGTCCAAATTGAAAGGATTTGCAGACAACAATTTCAAGTTATCTTTTTATTTTTTTTCCTATTTTTTGATTCAAGAAATTGCTTTGTTACAAGCAATTTCTTCATTTTACACAATGTTTTCCCAACTTATTTTCTTGAGGGGCTTCAAATGCGCCAATGTGTGGGAAGGAGTCAAGGTCACCTAGGACAGAATGTTGTGGTTTTGTTCCAAAAAGGTTTCTGAGAAAAGATATCAACATTAGCCCCGCCAATAAAAAACTTGTTTTCTTACAATTAGAATTTCTTGAAGAGAATGTGTTAAAACTGCACCCAACTATCATTTCTGTTTCACAAAACATTTTCAAAGCTAACAAAATTTATCAAATATGGAATTAGCCCGAACAATAAGGCTATATTTTACCTATGATGAAAAATTCTTGAAAGAATCTGGTTGAGGGAGTTATTCTTGTAGAAGTTGGTTGAATTCAATCCTGCAGTTTCTAAGGATAAGATTTTCAAGTTTTCACTGAATGCTTTATTGAAATTAGCCTGCCCATAAAAGCCTATCAAGTTCTAAAAAGGAATCTGATAAAAGGTTACATAAAAGTCATTCCTGTTAAATTTGGTTGGAACCCAATTACATGTACTAATTTTTGAGAAGAGGTTCCTCACAGTTTTTGTTATTTGCCATATATGGAAAATAAACCCACCCATAAAAGTCATGTTTTTTTAATCCATGAAAATTATTTGAATGAATCTAATAGAGTATCACCCAACAACCATCCAGGTGACATTTGGATGGTGTTCATTCATTAATTTCTGAGGAGAAGATGGTTTAAGAAAAAGTTTAAAGATGCATGAATGGAAGCAAAGGTGAAGGACACAATGCCGTGATAATAGCCCCAGATGCTTTTGATTCCTTTGGACAAAGGCACAATCTGGGACTTACTGCAAATACTGACAAGAGTAAAGACCTTTCAGTCTTGACCCATTTCCACACAATCAAGCTTTACCACTGGGCTGACATACTTATCATAAAGGTAATTTAGTTTTCAAAAACACAGGAAGCAACTCATTTAGCCCATTACCACACGGTAAAAATTTTAGACTAGTCCAACTTGAAAGGAGTTGCAGACGACAATCTAAAGTTTATGAAATTTCAGATTTTTCAACTTTCTGGGTAAAAAACATTGTGTAATATGACTAAATTGCTTGTTACAAGCAATTTCTTCATTTTCCACAATGTTATCCAAATTTTTTTTTTCATGAGGGGCATCTAAAAGCATCACAGTGTGGGAATGGGTTACGAAAGAGTTACAATGTACACAATGGACACAACGTCAATAGGTCACTAGCTTTCAGCCAGTGGAGCTAAAAATATGAAGAGGCAGTAAAATCAGTACGAACGCAGAAATAATCAATTACCAGACGACAAATATTTAGACTGATCCAAATTGAAAGAAATTGCAGACAACTACTTCTAGTTTACGAAATTCTAAAATTCTTTGTCTAACTCGGAAGAAATGAA
Organism: Fragum fragum; assembly: GCA_946902895.1. Classification (NCBI taxonomy): domain Eukaryota; kingdom Metazoa; phylum Mollusca; class Bivalvia; order Cardiida; family Cardiidae; genus Fragum; species Fragum fragum. The sequence goes on from OX336368.1 coordinate 28,061,636, forward strand.
TATGGGAAATGAAGAAATTGCTTGTAACAAGCAATTTCTTCATTTTCCACTTATTTTCTGAAACCTTTTTCTTGAGGGGTGTAAAATAGCGCTGTTGTGTGGTAATGGGTTTTAACACATTCCAATAAACAAATTAGACTCTTCCCAATTGAAAGATTTAGCGGAAGGTAATTCTAAGTTGGTGGAATTTTAACAATTGTCTTTTGGGGTAGAAAACATCAAGGTTGATGGAGAAATTGCTGGTAAGAACTGCAATTGCATGTATTTTCTTGATGTTCCACAATGTTATCCAAAGTTGTTTTTTGAGTAGTGTCAAAAAGTGGTATTGTGTGGAGACAGGTTAATAGTATGTAGTTTAGTCATGCACATTATAAAATGGTGATTTTCATGATATTTATCTCCAGAAATTTATAGAAATCTGTCATGCTGAATAAATTCCTTATATAAATTTGAATTAAAATCAAAGGCCTGAAAGCACTTGGAGCACTAGTCAAGGGTAAACATTTATTTTGAAAATTCATTCATAAACAACTCTAAGTTGACAGAGAATACAGGATGTGTGGACTAAGAACAGACTGCACTTAATGTTAGGTTCATCTTTGTCTATACCTCCTTCAAAAAGAAGAAATATTCCAAAAGTTCAGCAAGATAACCCACTGCCAAATTACACATTTTGACACCAGAAAATTATTGCAATAGAAACATTGAAGGAACTTGAGAAATTCCTAGTAACAAGTAAATTCCTTTTTTTCTAATTGTTTAACCTTATCTGGCACTTAAATTCTAATTTTAGAGCATGTTATCTGCAACTTCTTTCAATTTTGGCCAGTCTAAGATTTTATTGTCTGGTAAATGGCTATCCCATTCCCACTCAGTGATGCTTTTAGATGCCCCAAAGGAAAAAAGCTTTAGAAAACATTGTGAAAAATGAAGAAATTGCTTGTCAAAAGCAATTTCTTCATTTTGCACAATGTTTTCTACACAGAAAGTTGAAAAAATCCAAAATTTCATAAACTTTAAAATGTTGTCTGCAACTTCTTTCAGTTTGGCCCTGTCTTAAATGTTACCATCTGGTAATGGGTTAAGTTCACTTAACCATGTGTTTCCTAGGTTACATGGTATCACCAGTAATAGGATGCGCCAGGAAAGTCTGATTTTTGTCTGTACCATCTGGTTGTTCCTTCCCTTTAGTTTATAAAATCAGTTTTCAAAATACATGTAAACAACTTATGCTTCCAGTGCATTAAGCCCTTTGATTTTTAATGCGATTCTGGAAATTATTATATGTAGCATGAGTTATCCATATGGGACCTTATTATAATCATATGCAAGCATATGTATATGAAATGTAATGAAAAATATGTAATTATGAATATTAACTATTGACACTTGTTGGACTGAATAAAAATCCTCAGAAATGAATTAAAGACAAAGAGCTGGAAGCACCGTACTAAATGTGGCTTAAACTATGGCTTAAAAGGGGAAAGCAGGTGGTGTAGATAAAGCTCAAACTGCACATATGTGCAGACTTATCTTTGCCTTAACCCATTCCCACTCAATCCCTCCTTTTTATGCTCCTCAAGAAAAAAGCTTTGAAAACCATTGTGTATCAAGCAATTTATTCATTATCCACAATGTTTTCTATCCAAAAAGACCACAAAAAATTAAAATGCAATCATTTAAATTGTTGTCTGCAGCTTCTTCCAAGGATAATTGCTGGTTCAGCATGACAAGGGTTAAGAATTCATTCTTATCTGCCTCATATAACCTAGATTTCTATTATCGTGTAAGTCAATCTGAATTAGCCCAGCAAAAACTTAGGAAAATAACCGTTGCATTAGAATCTTTCTTCATTATGCTACCTTGACCTTTGTTATTATGCAAATTTACCCTTATCATGCTGAACCCAGTGTATTCCTGTTTGGGCAGAAGGTATAGACAAAGATCAGCCTGCACATATGCAGTCTGATCTTGGTCTACACTAACTGCTTGTCCCTTTCAAGCTAGAATTGTTTATAAAATCATTCTTCAAAAGAAATTTTGACCTTAAACTAGTGCCCTCGAAGATTTTGGTGCTTTGATTTAAGTGTGATTCTAAACAGGATTATATTCAGCATGACAAGGGTTAATCTGAAATTAAAGCATACAGAAACTTAGGGGAGAAAATCTGCTGACAATAGTATCTCTCTATTTGTTACCTTAACCTCTGTTTTCATGCAAATAAATGTGCAGGTTTACTACCAAGAAACTAAGGCAAAAAGCCAGACATTTGAATCTTACTTCTCCATGTACCCTTGTCCTTTGTCAGACAAATTTATTTCAACCATATTTATGCTGAGTCGAGAATATTCCTGATTTGCAGGAGTCATAGATAAGCATTAGCCATCACATAGTAACATGCAGCCTTATCTTAGTCTACACCTTCTTTTTGCTGCTTAAGATGGAGTTTATTATAAACTTGATTTTCTATAAAATATTGACCCACAATAAAGCCTTCCAGTACTGTCAGTCCTTTTAACTTAATGCAGTTTAAAATAGGGGATTTTATTCAGCATGACATGGGTCTTTTTTTTTCTTTCAAAAGATAATTTAATCTGAAGTTTGAATGTAGTTTGAATGTGAATGCAAATTAATTTCATAATTTCATAATATTGTTTTTAAATCATAATTGCTGAATGACCTCTGCTTGATTTATCCTCTTTTTCAGATATTCATTATATGAAATTTCAAGATTGTCCTTTTTGTGTGACAAGCCACAAACAAGCCTATCAATTTTTTCCTAGACTTCATTATCTATGTAATTTGAACCTGTGAATGACATTTCCACCAAATACACATGTATGCCTGGTAAAGACTTAGATCAGCATGTGGGTCAACACAGTCTGATCAGATTCTTCTTTGTGTGCTATACTAATAGAGCTTGACTCAAAGCTTCTTTTCAACAAACATTCTTCACTCATTACTACTCTACAAAATTTTAGCCTGGTTTAAATTCAAAGATGTTGCAGATGACGAATTCAGGTCTATAGAATTTCGTATACAGGTGTATCTCAGTACTTTTAGGTAGCCAGCCCGATTAGCTCAGTTGGTAGAGCACTTGACTTCAAACCTCAAGATCACGGGTTCGAGCCCTGGGCTGACCATATCAACTAATTAACTAATTGTCTTTTGGATGAGACGTTAAACCGAGGCCCCGTGTGACGGTGCTATTCATCCAGCACGTTAAAGAACCAGGCGGGGCTCTAAGTAGTTTCGTCCTGTATCCTTGCACTATCCCCTGTAACAACTAACCGTCTTCTGGGGGCATCGCTCATATGGGCATGTGCTACGGTAGCGACGATAAATAAACGGAAATACCGACTTTTAGGTAGAAACAAGAAGTAATCAATCTTGTTCTCATGATTGTTTAACCCTTGTCATACTGTATAAATAACCTTACTGAATTGCTGTCAAATCAAAGGGCTAAAAGCACTGATAGAACTTGTTGTTCAAAAATCAGTTTTATTTTTTTTAGAAATCAACTTCATAAACAACTCTGGCAGGAAAAGTACAAGAAGGAGGAATAGACTAAGATCAGCCTGCACATAAATGCAGTCTGATCTTAGTCTAAACCTCCTGCCAAAACCGGAATATTCCGGGTTCAGCATGACAAGGGTTAATTTATGGTTGTAAAAAAGGGGGGGATCATGTGGGAAGGAGATGTCCAGGCTGATCAAAGTCTGCCCTTCAAGCACATGTGTAATTGACCAACCACTTACTCCATTGGTCCCGTCAATTGACTTCGTCAGAAAATTCTGCTTCGATACTTAACAGCTTTACTTTGCAACATTTATGACCTGTAGCATGTAACAGAAAAGTAGAATGGTTGGTTGGTGACCTAAACGTCATACAATATTCAATATAACTCTTTAATTAATTTTTGGCTAATGCCTTCTTAAGAATCGGCTAAACGTCGTTTAAACCAACAAAAATGCTTCACGAAAATGGCCGCCAGAGATAATCTCAAGTCTTAATGAATGATTTCACTAGATGACTGATTATTTGAGTGGCAGCCACGACTGGTCATTTGTTGGAAATGTCACACAAAGGTGCAATTATTCTGACAGCTCAGGACACAGTGCTGGGAAGTTTGGAGCTGCATCTGTGATCATTTGATTTCTACTCATCTCTTGATATTCTTTGAAATAGAGTTCACTTCCCTGTCTACCCGCCATCAAACAATCTATGATCTTAGAGAATTTTTTCTGCCAGTCTTTTCCACATTGATTGTAAAGCACTTTGCACAATAAATTAGATAAGTTACTGTGAACCTTGTCAATTGCTTCAAAATTTTCCAGGTCACACCTATCTGTTGACACGAGAGACATTGCTATAAGAACAGCTATTTCTTCTTTACTAAGATTCAACTTTTGCCATTTCAATGACAGTTCACACTGCATTTCTACCAGTGTCCTTGAAAATATTTTGTCTGCTGCCTCCTCAATGTGAGATGGTACACCATTCATCTCTAGAAATATCTTGTATTCATCCATGTAACCTTGGTGCAGTAGTATTAAAAAGAACTCACAGTGTCCAAATTTCAGCAAATTTTCCTGATCTTTTCCACTGAAGTCCTTGAAACCTGGTATTTTAAATGCGAATTCACAATACCTCTTCACAATATGGTTACAATTATTTGCTTCCCTTTTGAACAAGTCCCATCTCTGATCAAGGTCAATGTTATACATTTTCAATAAAGTAAAATATTCTTCTTTAGGAATTGCTTTTAAGGGTCCAAATAGTTTGACTTTGGCAAGATATTTTTGATAATGGTCCTCTATAAGTTTTCTAATTCCTTCCTGAGTTTTACCTAGTTCTCCAAAATGTTCTATGGCATCCATTGCCTGGACTAAAGTAAGCACTAATTGAGCATCTGATTGTTCTAAAACTAACTGATGGCTGTCTGCTTGAGCTGCATGATGACTACCGGCACAGCCAGCCACATCTACATTGTCCATTTCTCTTTTAATGGCACTTTCAGTGGTATCACCTGAGATCAAATTTAGTTTTCCTTCTAGTTTTTTCACCTCATTTATAGTTTCTGTCCTTTGAGAGTGGGTGTATCGGCCTATTTTAGACTTGTCCTTTGACATTCCAACCAGAAGACATTTTTGAAGGCGACACCCTGAACAATTCCCTCTGGTTTTATTGACAATTTTACAATCCCCACCCTTCTTACAATGGAATGGTTCATTTCTCATTAAATATCTACGGAAAAAATTCTTACATGCTTCACATGTATAGCAACCATAATGCAATCCTGATGCCTTCCCACCACAAACAACACATGGAGGATATCGCAGTGAAGTCCTCTCCTCAGCCGAACATGAAGTGGGAGGACTGTGAGGTTCCTCGTCCAAATGGAATGAAAACCCAAAATCAGGTTGTGGGGAATTTGGTTCTTTTTTGACATAAGGCTCTATATCTGCAGTTATTTGTTGAACATAAGCATCAATGTCAAAGTTTGTACTGGAAACTGCTGACTCATTCTCAGTAGAGTAAGAAGCCCCACCTTCATTGTCTTTTGAGGGGCCCTGGTAGAAGTGTGCCATCTTTGACACCAAGCTTATAAATGGCTGTAACAGTGCATGCTGCCTTTCACCTGGAGTCTTTAAAAAAAGAAAAAAAAAAGATTTTAAGTTATAAGGCTTATAGTCACAGACATTATGTCATAAAAGAAAAAAGCTGAAAAATCAAAAATGTTTGTCCATTAAAATCATCACCTTAGACCAGAAAATAACTTTGAAGTCTTATATCAATGTTCAGATTTTTTTTGATTGGCAACTTAAATGTTAACATTTATTCATTTAAACATAACATTTAAATAGCATTTACCAACCTTTTTTATATGTTACTAACTATATTGAGTAAAAAATGAAGATCAAACTTCCTGGCAGAAGTCAGTTGGCGTGTACAGTGAGCTGTAAATTTCATGTGGTAGCAGTTGTTGACCATCTGAGCAATATTGAAGTAATAAAACTTTAGACTGGTCCTAGTTCAAATGTGTTGCTGACAACTATTGAAAGTCAACGCAATTTTTGGTTTTTTCAATTTTCTCTGTGTATTCTATTGTGGTCTATATTTATGTATATTGTATAATAGAAAATAAATTGTGACAAATCCCTGTGGTTTTTTCAACTTTCTGGATAGAAAACATTGTGGAAAATGAAGAAATTGCTTGTGACAAGTAATTTCTTCATTTTGCCGAATGTTTTTCCAATTTGTTTTTCTTCCAGGGCTTCAAAAAGAGTTACTGATTGGGAGTGGGTTAAAGAAATAAAGTGGAATCAAGCAATTTAACCAATTCCAAACTATCCCCCTTTATATGAACCTCAAAAAAAAGTTTTAGAAAAAAATTTAGAATTTTTACTTGAAACAATAAAGCATATTTCTTCATTTCTCATAATGTTTTCTTCCAAGAAAATTTTAAATTTTATGAATTTTTAATTGTCATCTGCAACTACCTTCAACTTGGACCAGCCAAATAATTTGTGTTTAACCATTACCAGACGACAGCATGCATACTGGTCTAAATTGTAGGAAGCTACAAACAACAACTTTTCGTGAATGAAATTTCAAAAATCAAAGAAATTGCTCATAACAAGCAATTTCTTCATTTTCCTCAATATTTTTCAGAGATTTTTTTCTATGCACTTGTGGCATTGTGTGATTCTGTTACCATGAGGAAATACAATCATGGAAAATTTTGTGGGAAAAGGAGAAATTGCTTGCCACAAGCAATTTCTCTTTTTCTCCTAATGTGTTGTTACCCTATTTGACACATATTTTCTCTTTTAAGTGCAATTTGAAATGTTGTCTGCAACTTCTTTCAATGTGTACCTGTCTCAAATTCTGTCAACTAGAAATGTGTTCAATGTATTATGATGGGCCTGTATTGCTCATCTCAGTAGACATTCTAAACCCTCTGAACAGTCCCATGCAATGAAGCTTTATTATGCCCCTATTGAAAAGAGCTTGGGAAAAGAAGAAATAACTAATAATGAGCAATTTCTACATTTCCCAAAAATTTTTCTCCCCACAAAAACCAAGATTTTCAAATTTCCATAAACTTGAAGATGTCACTTGAATACTCTTTCAATTCAGACAAGTCCAGTTGAGTGGGAATGGGCTAGACAAGATTTTACCTAACCACACAAAGACAAAATCCCTCATATTTTACCTCAATTCCACTAAGGGAAAACAGCCTTGGTAATGATTGAGGGATAGAGAGAAATCGCATGCAACTGGAGATTTCTCCCCTTTACTCTCAATATTTTTCACCCTACAATGCATATATATATTAACCCATTCCCACACAACAAAGCCCCTCAAGTAAAACAGTTGGGACAACATTGTGTAAAATGAAGTAATTGCTTGCGACAAGTAATTTCTTCTTTTTCCACAATGTTTTCTACCCAGAAAATTGAAAAAAAACCTTAAAATTATCTTCCTTTGTTGCAAAACTCATTAGAATCATAACAATGAGACGATTCTGATGAGTTCCATCAACATGGAATTAAGTGAGAATCCTACCACAATTCATGCATGCAGACAAACTGATCCATCCGTATATGTCACATAAAAAGAGTACCAAGTTACTGTTCTCTTAAATGAACACCTTGAGTGGTTGCTTAATACAAGTGAAACTGTAGTAAAATTCCTGCAAGTGAGTGTTTGGTTTTGAAAAAAATCTAGAAATTTAAAGATCTGTTACCTGTAATGTCATGCACACAGCACATGTAGTCCTTATTTTGCTATTTCATACGAAGTAAATACCTGACCTACATATCAGATTACAGTTTGTCTCAAAATAGATTAAGACTTAAAGTTCAAATACATGTAAAATAGTGAAGATATTCAATTGCATGTATGTGGGCTTATCAAGCTAGATCTTACAAGAAAAACAAACCAGAGGACAGTTGGCCCTGGTGCCCACACCTGAGAAAAGGGCTTTTTTTCTTTCAACACTCAAATTAAATGTTAAGGTTAGTATTATGATACTAGTTGGCCCAACCATACTTTATACATATATGCTCTAAGTGCCTAGGATCTAATAGTCAAGATTATAGCAATGTTCAAAGAATTCAATAATTAGATTCTTAATGACAAATTTCAAGGCTCTGGGACATCTATGTCAGGGTAAGAACACTTTTTCCTCCCCTAGTGATCAAAGATTAATTATCTTAAAAATTTGAAAGAAGTCAATGAACTGATGCTTCTTGCAAAATATCAAGACCAAATGCGTCTTGAGAATACCTTTTCAAATAAATTTTTGTTGTCATAGCAACCCATGCTTTGAACAGATTTCAATCCTAAAAAAATTTGAAAGAGAACCAATTAAGAATATTTCAATTTAGTTTGATTGAAATTGGCAAAGTACCTAGGGAGGAGATATCATTTTAAAAATCTTTCTTTATTTCTATCCCAAGAGGGTAATGATTTTAGCAATTTTGAGAGAAGTCAGGGTACTTATGCTTCATGAAAATGATTAAAGCCCTATCTCATCTGAGTCAGGAGAAGCCAATTTTAAGATTTTCTTTAAAATTTCAATTTCCAGAGTTTTCAACAGGTTCTAATTCTAGTTTGGTTGAAATTGGCCCAATAATTTGGGAGGAGATGTCATTTAGGAAAAAGGTCAATGTATTGTCCTTTCATGCAAGATTGTGACAAGCAATTTCTTCATTATCTACAATATTTTCTACCTCAAAAGATAAGATCTTCCTCAACAATAAATTATGGTCTTCAACTTCTTTCAATTTTGACCAGTCTAAAATTTTGTCATCTGGCAATGGGTTAACCCATGTCATGCTGAACCTGTAATTATTTAGCTGGAGGTGTAGACAAAGATCAGCCAATCTTTATCTACACCTCCTGTTTGTTCTTTTCTTGTCAGAGTTGTTTATGAAATTAATTTCCAAAAGAAATACTGATGATTGAACAAGTACTACCAGTGTTTTCAGCCCTTTGATTCTAATACAATTCCGAAATGGATTTTATACAGCATGACAAGGGTTGATATCCTAAGAGTATGTCATTATCACATGAAAGGCTTAACTCAATTATCATAGAAACTGTCATCCCATTTGCAAATTTGATAAGATATGGGTCAACTTGTTGCAGTATTATATAACTTATATAACAATTTAACCAATTCCCATTCAGTAAAGCCTTTACACTTTTCTGTTTTTCAAAGATTTGAACTTATCCAAATTCAAAGATTTTCCAGATGACACTCTAGAGTTGATTTTATATGAAAAATTATCATTCAGTAGGGTAGAAAAAATTGTGGAAAAAGAAGAAATTGCTTGTTAAAAGCAATTTCTTTTTTTTCCACAATATTTTCCCAAGTATAAACAAGAGGGCTGTTGGCCCCGGGGCTCCACCTGAGATAAAGGCTCTTTTTCTTTCAACAGTCTTATTTCATGTTAAAGTTAGGATTATGATACAAGTGGGCCACACTTACATATAAAGACTATGAACCTGGGGATCAAAAAGTCTAAATTACAAATTCCAAGGCTTTAGTGCTAATTTGAAAGAAGGAAAAAAAATTTCTCCATCTGGTTCCATGGGTTATAATTTCAGAAATAAGGAAGAAGTCTATGAACTGATGCTTCATGACTATAATCCCCCCCCCCTGCTCTGCACCTGGAGACCCGAGGATCATACTGATACTTCATGCAAAATATCAAGGCTCTACGCCTTCTGGGTCAGGAGGAGAAGAATTTTAAAGATTATTTTGAAATTTCACTTTTGTTGCCATGGCAACCAGAGTTTTTAATGTATTTCAATTCTTTTAGCTATTTTTAAGGGGGACCACCTAAGGCACATTTCTGCCAAATTCGTTTCAAATTAGCCCTGTGGTTTGGGAGGAGATGTCATTTGAAATTGTTCTTTATTTTTATATAAACCCCATCCCCCTGGGACTCCGCCACTAGGGACCAGAGGATCATGATTTTGGCTATTTGAAAGAGGTCAATATATTGATGCTTCATGCAAAATATCAAGGCTCCACACCTTCTGGGTCAGGAGGAGAAGACTTTTAAAGATTATTTTGAAGTTTCACTTTTGTTGCCATGGCAACCAGAATTTTTAATGTATTTCAATTCTTCTAGCTATTTTTAAAGGGGACCACTTCAGGAACATTTCTGCCAAATTTGGTTCAAATTGGCCCAGTGGTTTGGGAGGAGATGTCGTTTAAAGAAATTGTTGATGCACGCCGGACGCCGTACGGACGCTGGACGAAAGGTGATCACAATAGCTCACTTGAGCACTTTGTGCTCAGGTGAGCTAAAAACACAGACAAGTAAAAACCAGGGATTGAACAGGAAAGGGTTAACAAAATCTTTGACTGGTACAAAATCTTAGACTGGTACAAATTGGAACTAGTTTACTCAAAAGAGAAAACCCCTCCAACTTTTATGTAAATTGTAAAAGAAGAAATAACTGGTTACAAGCATTTTTTCTCTTTCCAAATCTTTTTCGAGAGTATATAAAAATTGTGTAATAATGACTTATCTCTTAACCCCTTAGCAGATGACAAATTTTAAGACAGGTCCAAATTTTAAGTTGGTGAAATTTAAAGAATCTAGCCTTGTCTTTTAGGGTAAAAAGCGTCATGATATTATCAAGAAATTGTTTTTAACAAGCAATTTCTTCATAATCCTCGTTTTTTTTCAAAAGGAAAGGAGACATTACTTGTTGGATAAAAAAGGGCTCTATTTCATATTTAGTCAGTGGGTGACCAAAATATCAAGCTCTATTTCACATTTAGTCAGTGGGTGACCAAAATATCAAGCTCTATTTCACATTTAGTCCATGGGTGACCAAAATATCAAGCTCTATTTCACATTTAGTCAGTGGGTGACCAAAATATCAAACAAAGGGTTCACATTTAGTCAGTGGGTGACAAAAATATCAAACAAAGGGTTCGAATGAAGCTCAATATTTTTGTCACATAATTACATGCAACCCCTTTCACTTTTTACATGTTTCAATCATCTGTTTCAAGTCCCAGGAAACTAAGACAATATAACCAATTACCAGATGACAAAATTTTAGACTGGTCAAAATTCCAAGAAGTTGCAGAAAATAATTGCAAGTTGACTGAATTTCAAGCATTGCTGTCATTCTTGGAGGAAAACAATGTAGAAAATGAAAAAAAAAAATCCAGTAACAAAAAAAAATTCTTCATTTTCCATATTGTTTTCCAGAACTAATTGCAAGAGGGGTGTAAAACAGTAGGATTGTGAGGGAATGGGTAAACCCATTACAAAATGACAAAATTTTAGACTGGTCCAAATTCAAATAAGTTGCAGACAACATATGAAAGTGGAATGAAGTCATAAGTAAGTGTCACATAAGGTAAAAAACATTCCTCTCTTTTTCAAAATGTTTCCTTGACATAATTCTTTCAGGATTTCAAAAGGCAGGATGGCCTGGTAATGGGTTAACCCTTTCCTGTTCAATCCCTGTTATTTACGTCCCTGGGATTTTATTATTGAGAAAATATTGTGTAAAAAAAAGAAGAAATTGCTTATAACTTCTTCCTTTCTACCATACTGAATGATTCTTTTTCAAATTTAATCCAAATTAAATTTTTGTCTGCAAAACTTTTGAATTTGAACAGGTCTAAAATTTTTCAAAACAGGAAAGGGTTAACACAAACATATAACTGCGGTCTCAAAATGATGATTGATTTAAGTTGCACTATTTTTATCAGTCCAAAATTTTTCAATAGGTAGATAATTGTATACCTAAGTGAGATGAGCAGCTGGGGGGATGTTGTATTACTGGTGTGAGAAATACCAGGAATCAATGGTTAGGTGCTCCATCCACCACGCCTTGACTGAAATACTGTTATAAGTGGCATTAAACCCCATTCAATCAATCAGTCCAAAATTTTAATGTCTACATGCCATATTGGTACAGGTCATAAGATTTTTTCAAGTCTTCAACCCATTACCAGACGGCAAAATTTTAGACTGGTCCAAATTGAAAGGAGTTGCAGATGACAATTTAAATGTTATTAAGTTTTAGATTTTTCCAACGTTCTGGGTGGAAAACATTGTTTAAAAGTAAAGAAATAGCTTGTGACAATCAATTTCTTCACCTTACTCAATGTTTTCCTAAGATTAACTGCTGTTGAAAAGACGTGAAAATATTAAGTTTTAAGAGCCTGCTATATTTCAAGGTATTCTGTTGGAGATAGAATGTAACTGGGACTTTAACTCATTACTCAACAACACAATTTTAGACTGGTCAATTTGCTGTCAAAATATTTCTAGTGTTTGGGGATTAGAAAACATATAGCAAATAACAAAGAAATTTCTTCATTTTCCATACTTTTTCTAAAGCTTTATTTTAAGTTTGGGGGGAGACAAGCTGGATCATGTGGAAATGGATTAAATGGATTTGGTGGGATCTGGTTATTACAGGTTGTCCCTTTTCAATATCATTTTCATATCAGAAGACAATTTCTCATGCTCATTATGAGAGGGGTTGTATTGTGTAGGCGTTTCTTTCAGTTAACCATATAATGAAATGACAAATTAACCTATCACACCAGACAACAAATTTTTAGACTGGTCCATATTAAAAGAAGTTGCAGACGACAATTTCAAGTCGATGGAGGTCAGGAATTCTCTATCTTTATGGTAGAAAACATTGTGGACAAAAAATGAACTTGCTTGTTGCGACTGCATTTTTTATATTATTCCGAATGCTTTTCCAAGCTTTTTTCCTACAGGGGTGTAAAGAAGAAGGGTTGGACGGGAATGGATTAAATCATTTCAGAAAAATGCCCAAGCAGTATCTAATTTTCTATAAGATGACTTTAACCCATTACTAGGCAATTCCATATTTTTGTGCGTTTAAGAAATATAGCTGTAGAAAACATTGTAAGAAAGAAGAAATTGCTTGTTACAAGCAATTTCTTCTTTTTCTCAGAATGTTTTCTACTTCATTATGGTCCTTATTTTTCTTTATTTAAATCAACCTATTTTGTCATCTGCAGTCTCTTTGAATATGGACCAGTCTAAAATTCCGTCATTTGGCTTCTGACTATGAGATGATTTTGTCACGAAGCAAATATTTTTCCATGTAAAAAATCTTACAATGTATGGACCCTGCAACTTAATTCTTTCCCACAATTTTTATTTTTTTTTAAATACCTCCACCAGAAAAAATAATGAGCACTGCGGATTTTTTTTTTTTTTCAGTTTTCTACCCAAAATGACAAAGATATTTTGAATGTCATCAGCTATAAATTGTTGTCTGCAACTTCTTTAAATTTGGACCATGTGACAATTTTGTTTTCTGGTGATGGGATAAATAAGTTGTACACAAACTTTTCAAAACTAAATTGGTGGAGATTATTTCAAGAATAAAAGTAATAAAAGCTTTTCACAGACAACGTAATGGGTCCTTTTGGGTGCTTTTTTACGACAGGGTTAAAGGTTATATGATGATGTTTCATAAGGAGTGCAGGTTTAGACACCACACAGGATTACAAGTTGCAGTTTTTCAAGTAATCCAATCAACGTAATCCTTTAACCCTTTAACAGACCATAAAATTTCAGACTAGCCCAAAGGCAAAGATGTTGCAGACAAGAAATTTGAGCTTATGGATTTTTTTTTACTTTGGGGATGGAAAACATTGTGGACAATGAAGAAATTGCTTGTAACAAGCAATACCTTCATTATCCACAATGTTTTCTAACTAAATTGACAAATATCTTAAAGGTTACATTAACTTAAAATTGAGGTCTGCATCTTCTTTGAATTTGGACTGGTCTTTAATATTGTCATTTGAAAATAGGTTATTCACAACTTCTTGGTGTACATGATCTATTGACAATACTAATGGAATAAATGTGAAATTTTTCGTCACTTGGCAACCAAATCTTGTGACTACAGCAGACTGTATTTTCAATGTTTGGTAACCACTTGAACAAGAGCATTGCATTTGGATACCAGCACTCTGTAGTTCAAGTGCTTGATAGATGCAAAACTTCTTGGCAAAAAGAGGGGGCATAATTTGTTAAAAAATACATTTGGCGGTACCAAAACTTAACACCCCCCCCCGTTGGTATAGACTGTCCTTTTGAAAGTGAATGTATATCCAGAGTTTCAAGTGAATATTCAGTATAATACTAGTTATCACAAAATGTCAAAGTATGGGGTTTACAATAATGCTGACATGGGCCCAGAGAACATATACATGTATAAAGCAAGTACTTGGGTTTCACAAGAAACTGCCAAAAATTTGATAAAAGTCATGTTAACCAATAATTTCTCCTTTTTCCACTAATCTATTTCATTGCTTATAAATGACATGATAAGGAAACATTGGGAAAGTGTTTTAACAATTCTTAACCCATTACCACATGAAATTATATTAAACTAGTCTGGTTGAAGTTGCAAATGACAATACTATGTTTATGAAATTTTGAAAATCTGAGTCTTCCAGAGTAGAAAACATTGTTACCAAGCAATTTCTTCATTTTCCACAATGTATTTCAAAGCTTTTTTCTTGTGGTGCTTTAAAAAGGTAGGATACAGGGAATGGGTTAAACTAATCAACCAAGGAATGAAATCCCGTTACTTAACTCATTACCAGATGGCAGTACTTGACCCATTCCCACACAATTCTGCATTTTCCGTACAAAAGAAATATAGGTATGGAAAACATTTCAAGAAAGAACAAATTGCTTGTGAATAGAAATTATTTTCTTTTCCCACTATGTTTTCTACCTCAAAAGTCCCTTTTTTCTAATTGAAAGAAAACAGATGTTTTGTCGTCTGCAACACCTGTCCAAATTTTTGTCGTTTGGGAATGGGTTAATCAACCTAGCCTACGTACCTTATCACTGCGCATTCGGTTCGAACCAATTAAAACACGTCTAGGTCCTTCCAGTGATAAAAACCAATCATTTAAAATCTTCCATTTCAAAAAAAATCACACCGGAAAAAAGTAAATTACGATGTAACCTACATACCTAACTGGAGCAAATTAACCTGGATAGAGAATTATTCAGGTGACTGACCAACTGTCCATGATAATTGTCGACTGTCGTTGTTGTGCAGCCGATCTGCAAATAGTTTTGCAATTTTTACCCGTGACTATGTCTCATACTAAACCCGATATCAAAGAATTTACCTGCCTATTTCAAAATGTCACTGTTACAAAATGACCATGGTTCTGATTTTGTTTATACATTTCCACCTACGCAGACATGGCAGAATTGTTTAAGATGAAGGGGAGTCACTCAATTTCTCTATCACCAAAGAAGGGAAGTAACTAAATGACGGAGCAGACGACACTTGTTGCACGTTCCCGCATTTTGACGCGCATTTGAAAATAAGCCATAGGACACACTAAAACAAAAGTAGAAATTTCACGAACCAAACAATTTCTTCTTTCCTCACAATGTTATCATCCTATTCGGATTTAACCCCCTATTTGGCGAATTGCTAGCCAGCTCAGTAACTCAGCTGGACCCACCCACCGACTCCAATAGGAAGTTCAACTTTGATATCAAAAAGCACTAGATCTGTTTTCCAAAATTGATAGCCAATTACAAACAATTAATTATTCTGTAGTTAGGATATTTAAGTAGCAAAACCTGCTATAAATGCTTCAAATAAATTCACTTCCAGTCTAGACAATAATTTTGATTGGTTGATACAGTAACGATAAGTCAATTGATAGATTATTGGCCACATAGGCCGACTGACCTCCGACAGGCTGTTTGACTCAGGTGGTCTATCAACCCATTATCAAACGACAAAATTTAAGACTGGTCTGAATTGAAACGAGTTGCAGATGACAATTTGAATAGATTGAAATTTGGGGTTTTTTCAACTTACTGCAAAGAAAACAGTGTGGATAATGAAGATCTGCTTTTAGCAAGCAATTTCTTCATTTTACAAAATGTTTTCCCCAATTGTTTTTCTTGAGAGTTGTCAAAATGTTTCATTGTGTGGTTGTTTAATCCCTTGTTTTTACGTCTCTGTGCTTTTATACTTGAGAAAACATTGTGGAAAAAGAAGAAATTGCTTGTAACAAGCAATTTCTTCTTTTTCCACAATATTTTCTACCTAATTGAATGCTTATTTCTGCAATAAGTTAAACTTAAAATTGTTGTCTGCAAAACCTTTGAATTTGGACCAAACTAAAATTTCAAAAAACAGGAAAGGGTTAAATGGCCTTACAATGCAAAATATCTAGTCAGTAGGCCTATTATTTAGCTAAAAAATGAAATGGTCAGTTGGGGTCCTAAACATAGTAACTACAGATTTATTAACTTTTAACCATTTCCTGTTTTTCAAAAGTTTAGACTGGTCCAATTTCTAAGATATTGTAGGCGGCAATCAAAAGTGGGTACAATTTGAAAAGTAACCAACCTACAGGTTAGAAAGTATTGTGGGAAAAAAAGAAAAGAAATTGCTTGTTAAGAGCAATTTCTTCTTTACCCACAATATTTCAAAGTACAAAATCAAAGGGATGTAAAACCAAGTGGTTTAAGTTGTAGTTTGAAGTACACTTTCTGTCTGATCTGAATCAATAATTTGGTTGATCAATAACTAATTGACCCAGGTATCTGTGAATTGGAAGGCCCCTTTGCTGGAATGTGATCTACAACTATCAATCAGGGCCAGTCTAAAAGCTTGTCGCTTGGTTATAATAGGGGTTTGAAAAATCTCAAATTGCATAGAATAGAATTGTGGGAGACTGGTACCTCTGTTGACTTAAACTGTGAACCCTTCCCACATAATGACACTTTTTGACGCCACCAAGAGATGCAAGCTTTGGAAAAAATGAAGAAATTGCTTGGTTTGAGCAATCTTTTATTATCCACAATTCCCAAAATTGGGCATAACCATCCTTGATTCAAAAGTCAAGATTTTAGCAATGTTTATAGAATGCCATAGAATTCCATAAACAGATTTTTAATTACAGATTTTGAAGCTCTAAGACTTATATGTTAGCAGAACACTTTTATCTCCCCTGTGAGGTATTAATTTTTATGAATTTGAAACTGATTCTTCATACAAATATCATGACTCAAGACAACTGGGTCTCAAGAAGATTTTTTTTAAATTTAACTTTTAGTGTCCTAGTAACAAGAATTTTTAACAGATTTCAACTCTTTTAGCTTTTTTCATAAGGACCATTTATGTACATTGGCTAAAAACGGCAATATAGTTTGAGAGGAATTATTGTTTAAAACAAGAGAGCCTTTGTGAAAAAGGACCACCTAAGGAGTATTTCTGCCAACTATGGTCCATTAGTTTGGGAGGACACATCGTTTGAACATTGTTCTTCATTTCAAAATAGGCCCAAACCCTCTTGAAGCTCCACCCTTGGAACCAAAGGGTAATGATTTTAGAAATTTTGAAAGAGGTCCATATACTGATGTTTCATGCAAAATACCAAAGCTCTAAGCCTTTTGTGTCAAGAGGAGAAGATTTTTTAAAGTTTAGTTTAAAATTTCACTTTTGTTGCCATGGCAACTAGAATTTTCAACGTAATTTAATTATTTATGCTATTTTCATACAGGGCCACATAAGGAACATTTCTGCCAAATTTGGTTCAAATTGGCCAAATGGTTTGGGAGATGTTGTTTAAAAATCTTTCTTATCCCTATCCCTATATCAATTACAGCCCCTTTGGGCTCAGCCCATGGGGACCCAAGAGTAATGATTTTAGTAGTTTTGAAAGAGCTCAGTATACTGATGTTTCATGCAAAACCATACAAACGAATGCAGCTAGTTTGAGAAAGATTGAGCCAATATTGTGACCTGTAGAGAGGTAGCACCGAATTGTTCATGATAGACAACAAACATTCAAGTATCACAAAGCTCACCATGAGATTGTTGTGCTCAGGTAACCCTAAAATTATTTACATGTAATCCAGTTAATTGCAAACAAATTTGTCAACACCTTTATTTCATTAACCAAAGCTGCTATTAAAAGGAGATATTTTTTCTTTTAATGTTTGTGCAAAAAGTCAATTACAATTAATCACTATTACGGTGGTTGTTATTAAGAGGTTTTCAATGTATATCATTGGATAGAAAACATCAAGGCAAACAACACTGGAGGCGCGTGCCTGTATTGCTCCACAGGCCCGATTGTACTGATTAAGCAAATAGTGTTTTAGTCAGGAATTATATTCACCATGTGTGGCAAATAATTCTTGTCAATGAAATCTTTTAATATTCCAACCTTTTCATTGCTTTACCTAAGTCAATTCATTTACAAAGTCTGATAAGGTATTCACAAATTAAAAAAAAACAAGAGGGCCGTTGGCCCTGGGGCGCTCACCTGAGATAAAGGCTCTTTTTCTTTCAACAGTCTAATTTCATGTTAAGGTTAGGATTAAGAAACAAGTGGGCCACACTTACATTGAAAGACTATGAACCTGGGGATCTAAAAGTCTAAATGACAAATTCCAAGGCTTTAGTGCTGATTTGATAGAAGGAAAATCTTTTTCCTCCCTCTGGATCCACGAGTTATAATTTCAGAAATAAGAGAAAGTCTGTGAACTGATGCTTCATGCCTTTAGCCCCCCTCCCCCGGCTTAGCCACTTGGGACCCGAGGATCATGATTTTAGCTATTTTGTAAGAGATCAATATACTGATATTTCATGCAAAATTTCAAGGTTCTAAGCCTTCTGGGTCAGGAGGAGAAGATTTTTAAATATTATTTTGAAATTTCACTTTTGTTGCCATGGCAACCAGAGTTTTTAACAGATTTCAATTCCTTTAGCAATATTTGAAGGGGACCAGCTAAGGAACATTTCTGCCAAATTTGGTTCAAATCGGCCCAGTGGTTTGGGAGGAGATGTCTTTTAAAGAAATTGTTGACGGACGACGCACACCAGACGCCGCCGGACGAAAGGTGATCTCAATAGCTCACTTGAGCACTGCGTGCTCAGGTGAGCTGAAAAAAACACTGGATACCATACATGGACATAAGCCACAACCATGAAAGCCATATTTTCAACAAATCAAAATCAATTGATGGAAGCTGAAGAAGCCACAAGAGGATCATTCCAGTGAAATTCAATTGAAATCCATCTACTGCTTTCTTAGAAAAGATTTTCAAAGCTTTAACCATATATGGAAATTAGCCCCGCCCATTAAAGCCATGTTTTCATCTGATCAAAATTATTTGGAGAAATCTGAATAAGGGTCATTTTTGTGAAATTTGGTTGAAATTCATCAACTGGTTTCTGAGAAATAGATTTTGAAAGCTTTCATCATATATGGAAATTAGCCCTACCCATTTAAGCCATGTTTATCATCCGATCAAAATTCTTTAAAGGAATTTGATAGATGGTCACCCAATGATCATGCCTGTAAAATTTGGTTGAAATCCATCAGCTGGTTTTTGAGAAGATTTTTAAAGGTTTCACCATATATGGAAATTAAGAATGCCAATTAAAGCCATGTTTTTCATCTGATCAAAATTCTTTGAAGGAACCTTATAAAGGGTCGCTAAAGGATAATTTCTGTTAAATTTTTAGTTGATATCCATGGATTGTTTTCTGAGAAGAGGATTTTTAAACATTTCACAAAATAGGGAAATTAGCCCAGCCCATGTAAGGCATGATTTCGTCTGATCGAAATTCTTTGACGGAATCTAATAAAGGATAACCAATGATTATTCCTGTGAAATTTGGTTGAAATCCATCCACTGGTTTCTGAGAAGAGGGTTCACCATATATCGAAATTAAGAATGCCAATTAAAGCCATGTTTTTCATCTGAAATTCTTTGAAGGAATCTGATAAACGATCACCAAAAAATCATTTCTGTGAAATTTGGTTGAATTCTGTCCAGTACTTTCTCAGGAGAAGATTTTTAAAGTAAAACTTTACGGACGGATGCATGGACATTTGCATGAAAAACGGACATATGACTGACACAAGGCCATGACAAAAGCTTGCTGGCTTTCAGCCAGTGGAGCTAAAAACTGCTTGCAACAAGCAATTCCTTCTTTTATAACAATATTAAAAATCTCAATGGATTAAAATAAGAGATAGTATGGTGATGAATTATGAACATATTTATAGTGTATCCATAATTTGTGATGTTACTGATGAATATTATTTATGACAAAAGAATAAGAAACACATCTTTTCATTAGAAGCATTTGTATTTTTCTTACATATCAAATAACATGTACAATAACATTATATTTTAGGCAATAATTGTGACCACTGAAGCAAAAAGGGACAATCTTGGATTGTCATAATTCCAATACAACCTTGACAGGCACACATAGATTAACCCTTTCCTGGTTAATCCCTGGATTTTACGTCCTTGGGTTTTTTTTACTTGAGAAAATATTATGGGAAAAGAAGAAATTGCTTGTAATAAGCAATTTCTTCTTTTCCCACAATATTTTCTACCCTGTAGGTTGGTAACTTTTCAAATTGCACTCGCTTTTAATTATCGTCTGCAACTTCTTTGAATTTGGACAAGTCTAAAATTATGAAAAACAGGAAAGGGTTAAGAGTTTAAGAGGGTGGTCACTTACTACAAACTTTTGTGACATATAATCATGAGGGATTTGTACAACTGCATACCATTAACCCTTGTCATGCTGTATAAATTACGTTATTGAATGCCTGTCAAATCAAAGGACTGAAAGCACTGATAGAACTTGTTGTTAAAAAATCAATGTTACTTTTAGAAATCAACCTCATAAACATCTCGGGAAGGAAATGCATGAGCAGGAGGTGTAGACTAAGATCAGCCTGCTTAAATGTGCAGTCTGATCTTAGTCTACACCTCCTGCCAAAACCGGATTATTCCGGGTTCAGCATGACAAGGGTTAATTTCTGTTAAGTTCTCACTTGATCCTATGTTGTTTTAACTTCATTTGAATCATCTTATGATATGGTTCTAATGATTTCAAACAACATAAGAATTAGTCATGATAATTTTATTTTTCAACAAATGAGTCCACCTTTTAAGAACTTTTGCTTTTAGAAAGATTATCTTTATCATGGTTGGGTGGTTGCTTGAACAAGATTGACAGCAATTCCCCAAAATTGTCCCTTTTATTACAAAGGATCTCATATCAATACATAATTATCAGAGCAACAGATAGAGGGCGTAATTCATGTTTTAGAATTGAATATTCCAGCAATACTGCCATTAAACATGTGTTGTAGGTACTCATTTGAATCGTCTCGATTCAAACAAGGTACCCACAACATAGGGGTTTGTTGAGAAATATGGATTTAAGAATGTTGTTACCCCCTCTTATCTAGACCTCTGAATTACACTTACAATTCCATGGGTTACAGATGTTACAATATTTGTGTCTCTACAATTGAGCCTTCAAACCATTAATCATGTGCCCAAAGTTACTCACATGAGCCTGTGCATCTGCACAGTCTGATCAGGTTCTTCACCATGTGCTCTACAGATTCAGATAAATACTAACTCAAAGCTTCTTTACGCTTTACACTATCAGCAAACTGAGTTGTTGTCCTGGCTGCTCAGTGTCTGTACGTCATGCACATGTGAAATGGTTGGAAATATCACACAAGGGCTCAATTACATTCTTCCCCTTCAATACAATAGAAGCTTTAACCCATTACCAAATGACAAAGTTTAAGACTTGTCCAAATTGAAAGGAGTTGTAGACATTTTAAAGTTTATGAAATTTTAGATACTTTAAACTTTCTGAATAGAAAACATTGTGTTAAATGAAGGAATCACTTGTTAAACGATGTTAAACGAAATTTCTTCATTTTACACAATGTTTTCCCAATTGATTTTCTTGAGGGGTATTAAAAAGCATCACTGTGTGGGAATGGATTAAATTAAACTGATTAGTTAGATACATATGAATTTTAGCTGAACTGGAAAATGTGACCTTCCTTGTTCAGAACATTTATTCCATTTTCTACAAAAGATTGCAGTAGTGTTTCAAGCAGTTTTTCTTTTGTCTAAGACCATTGTTAGACCAAAGTTTTTTTCTTGAGAGGAATAAAAATCTTTGGGTTAATGCAGAAATGTTTTAATTAACAAAAACAGAATTAGCGTTATAAAAACATAATAAATTATTGCTTCATATAACACTTATACAATTATAAGCCTATCTATCATCAATATAAGTACTCCTCTACCAAATACTCCTAGGAACTGGGCAAAATACAGACAGGAGTATTTCACTTCAACCCATTACCACATAATCCTGCATTTTTACACCCTGAAGAATATAAAGGAGAACATTGTGGGAAAAGGAGATATAACCAGCAATTTTTCTTTTTCTCACAATATTTCTACCCAATGCAGAATTTTTTTTTCATTCAAGTCAGCTTGAAATATCTCCTGCAAATTCTTTGAATTTCGATGAGTCTAATATTTTGCCACCTGGAAATGGGCTAACCCATTCTCCGACACAGTGACGCTTTTAAACGCCTCTCAAGAAAAACAATTGGGAAAACATTGTGGAAAAAGAAGAAATTGCTTGTAACAAGCAATTTCTTCATTTTCTACAATGTTTCCAACCAAGAAATCGGAAAAAATCTTCAAGTTCATAAACTTGAAATTGTCATCTGCAACTTCTTTTGATTTGGACCAGTCTAAAGTTTTGGTGTCTGGTAATAGGTTAATATATTATTTTCTTAGCAATAATTCTATCTGTACTTTTTTCCTTAAATTTGGAGTTACTTTCTCTAAATGATCTTTGAAATGATAGTTTGGAGAAATAATCCTCAAATGATAGTTTGGAGAAATCTTAGTACACATTAAATTCAGGGGTAACTACTGTTAGGGAGAAAGCATTTTTTAAGCAAAATACTGTATGTGAAAAATTTATCTTAAACACAGATTAAACAAAAATTATATCACACCAAAATTTTTACTGACCTGGAAGGAGAAAAACGTTTTGAAAAATTATTTGAAAAAGGTAGTTAACTTGATAACCTGTGTTATTGTTTTCATAACTCTTTGAAACAATTTTAGTCAGGAATTAACCCATTCCCACACAATGATGCATTTGATGACCTTAAAAAAAACAATCAAGAAAACATTGTGTAAAATGAATAAATTGCTTGTACCAAGCAATTTCTTCATTTTTACAACATGTTTTCTATCTAGAAAGTTTAAAAATATCTAAAATTTCACAATCTTTAAATTGTCATCTACAATTTCTTTTAGTTTAGACCAGTATAAAATTTTGAAGCCTGATAATGGGTTTAAACCAATATTCACAGCAGAGCAAAAGCAGGAAGAGCAAATGGAATGACTCAAGAATAGCAAAAGTAAACATAGACTATAGCACAAAAATACTTAACAAATACACATGGAACTGTCACTAAGCAATCAAATATCCCCACAAACAGCTTGTCAAAGAAACAGAACTATCAGTGATCACGGATAATTTTCAAAGCTCATCTATGACCTTGACCTTTGATTCATGTGACTCAAATACAGAGCACATTCTGAGCCAAATTCATCTCAGCAAATAGTTTTTGAGTTAACCAATTCCATACAGTGATGCTTTTTGACACCCTCAAGAAAAACAATAGGAAAACATTGTGTAAAATAGAAGAAAGTGCTTGCAACAAGCAATTTGTTAATTTTCAATAATATTTTCTACCCAGAAAGTATATATCAATGGTTCAGCGCAAAACAGTTGTAACTGCATATATACATATATGCAGTTACAACTGTTTCACACTTAACCATTGATATATAAAAAAGAATGATATTTCATTACTTAAAATTTTCCTCTGCCATTCAATTTAGACCAGTATAAAATTTTGCAGTCATGTAATTGGTTCACATATATTATGAGAATGTCTACAGATGAATGAATGAATTCAGACAGATGGATTGACAGACATTGTGAAAGTAGTTTACCCTCCTATAAACTGTTGATGTGTGTATTTTAGGAAGTTAGAATAATAATACCGGTAGTTGTATTTCATAAAATACTTGATGGTAATTGTGCTAGAACTCCTCTCATTTTACCAATAAATAGAAAGCTGGCCATGTCCACTGACCCCACCAGGAAGTTTGACTTAGAAATAAACTCTTTCCTGTTTTTCAAAATTTTAGACTTGTCCAACTTGAAAGAAGTTGCAGACGACAACTAAAAGTAACAACAATTTGAAAAGTAACCAATTTACATGGTAGAAAATATTGCTTGTTAAAAGCAATTTCTTCCTTTCCCACAATGTTTTCTCTAGTATCACAGAGATGTGTTAACCAGGGATTGAACAGGAAAGGGTTAAAAGACTTAATTTGGCAAAATTTAGGGCCAGTTACATGATACCAAAATAGCTACTAAATACAGTTTGTAGATTTGATGTTTAAGTAGCCAAACCAAAAATAATTCTTCAAATAAATGTTGAATAAGGTCAGAGTTCAAAGTCCAGTCAAAACGTACAATTTGATTGGTCTATCAATTTTTTGATTGATAACCATGATCCATTAACCCTTTCCTGGTTTTTGAAATTTTAGACTGGTCCAAATTGAAAGAGGATACAGACGACAATGAAAATTGGATGCAATTCCAAATAAAACCATCCTTTGTGGTAGAAAACACTGTGGGAAAAGGAGAAATTGCTTAATATAAGCAATTTCTCCTTTTTCCACAATGTTTTCTCAAGTTTAAAATCACAGTGATGTTAAATCCCGGGTTTATCCAGGAAAGGGTTAATTATCAGACAAAGAAGAGGATACAGATTATAACTCCAAACATAATAAATTTGAAGTAGTTTTTCTGAAAGAATAAAATGTTGTTGGAAAAGAAACAAGAGGGCCGTTGGCCCTGGGGCGCTCACCTGAGATAAAGGCTCTTTTTCTTTCAACAGTCTAATTTCATGTTAAGGTTAGGATTATGAAACAAAGGGGCCACAATTACATATAAACACTATGAACTTGGGGATCCAAGTCTAAATTACAAATTCCAAGGCTAAAGTGCTGATTTGAAAGAAGGAAAAAACTTTTTCCATGGGTTATAATTTCAGAAATAAGAAAGAAGTTTTTGAACTGATGCTTCATGCCTATAACCCCCCCCCCCCCCTGGGTCGGCCCCTTGAGACCCGAGGATCATGATTTAAGCTATTTTGTAAGAGGTCAATATACTAATGCTTCATGCAAAATATCAAGGCTCTACGCCTTCTGGGTCAGTGGGAAAAGATTTTTAAAGATTATTTTAAAATTTCACCTATCTTGCCATGGCAACCAGAGTTTTTGACGGATTTCAATTCTTTAAGCTATTTTTGAAGGGGACCACCTAAGGAACATTTCTGCCAAATTTGGTTCAAATTGGTCCAGTGGTTTGGGAGGAGATGTCATTTAAAAAATCGTTCTTTATTTCTATATAACCCCACCCCCCTGGGGCTCCGCCCCTGGGGACCCGAGGATCCTAATTTAAGCTATTTTGAAAGAGGTCAATATACTGATACTTCATGCAAAATATCAAGGCTCTACGTCTTCTGGGTCAGGAGGAGAAGATTTTAAAAGATTATTTTAAAATTTCACTTTTGTTGCCATGGCAACCAGAGTTTTTAACGGATTTCAAATCTTTTAGCTATTTTTGAAGGGGACCACCTAAGGAACATTTCTGCCAAATTTGGTTCAAATTGGCCCAGTGGTTTGGGTGGAGATGTCATTTAAATAATCATTCTTTATTTCTATATAAACCCCACCCCCCTGGGGCTCCGCCCCTGGGGACCCGAGGATCATGATTTTAGCTATTTTGAAAGAGGTCATTATACTGATGCATCATGCAAAATATCAAGGCTCTACGTCTTCTGGGTCAGGAGAAGAAGATTTTTAAAGATTATTTTAAAATTTCACTTTTGTTGCCATGGCAACCAGAGTTTTTAACGGATTTCAAATCTTTTAGCTATTTTTGAAGGGGACCACCTAAGGAACATTTCTGCCAAATTTGGTTCAAATTGGCCCAGTGGTTTGGGAGGAGATGTCGTTTAAAGAAATTGTTGACGGACGACGCACGACGCACGACGCACGACACACGACGCACGACGCACGACGCACGACGGACGACGGACGGACGCCGGACAAAAGGCGATCACAATAGCTCACTTGAGCACTACGTGCTCAGGTGAGCTAAAAAGGCTTGTCACAGTAATTCTTTTCCAACAATGGTTTTTTAAATGTACAAGAGGGCCCAAGATCACTCACCTGAATTTACTCTCTCAAACTAACTAAACAACTCAAATTTGATAACAATAAGATATTTTCATAAAGTCAAATGGACATAAAGACAGAAGGCTGTGGTTAGACCAACAGAAAACTGATATTGCCTCTAAGGCCTCCTTTTACTTCAAATAGAATGGAATTTCACATCTTCAATAAGGATCTTCTTGCATGACTATAAAAGCATTTCCAGCATGTTTTAGAAAGCCAAAATTTTGACCTCTTCAGTGGAAACAAGGAAATTGTCAGTAAAAACCGTTTTCCCTTAATATATGTCAGGATTGTACCATATTCAATGGGTTCTTCTTAATAACTATTCGAATATTTTAAGCAAGTTGTTGAAAGATTGAGGAAAAATTATGATTTTTAAAGCTATTACAAAGAAATAGTCACTTAAGCCCATTTTCTTTGGATATTCATCAGAAGTTTTACCATATACAATAGAGATCTTTTGCATGATCATGCAGTCATTTTCAGCAAGCATGAGAAAGACTGAGCCAATTTGTGACCTTTAGAGAGGTAACAAGGAAATTGTCAATACAGTCCCTTTTCCCATGACATTAACCAGAATGTCACCATATTCAATAGAGTTCACCATTATGACTATACAAACAATTTCAGCAAGTTTGAGAAAGACTAGGCCAAAATTGTGATATCTGGAGTGGTAACAAGGAAATTGTCAATTAGGCCCCTTTTCCCTTGGTATTGGTCAGAATGTCACCAAAGTCAATAGGGTTCTTCCTCATGACTAAACAAGCATTTTCAGCAAGTTTGAGAAAAATTGAACCAAAATTGTGACCTCCAGAGCGGTACTAAAGAAAATTTGACAATAGACAACAGACGTTCAAGTATCACAAAAGCTTTACCATGAGTATGTTGTGCTCAGGTGATCTAAAAGTCACATATGGGTTGTAAAACCAGGATTGAACAGCTAGGGGTTAAACCTTAACATACATTCAAGCTTTCATTGTCATAAGACAAACATCTTTCCTAAAACATATTAGGAAAAACTATATACTTAAAAAGACATAAATTTTGTCTGTGGGCAACCAAAGGCTAACTACTCTTGGAGTTAGCTGGAGCTATGATGCTTTGGTCACCCACACAAAGAACTTTATTTATCTTTTTCATTATAATCATTTCTGTTGATTCACTATGGTTTCCATCTATAGAGTATATTTCCCTTATTTTCAAATACAATATACTTGAATGTCAACAAATTCTAAGTTAATGAAAATGAAATTTTATCATTTGTTTCTTTTATCAAGTTGTGAACCAGTATAATTATATGGATACATATAAACAAATTTCTTTAAGTAATTTCTACCTAACACTTTATCATCCAAAAATAGATTTGATCTCAAAAGGCTTAGAGCAAAATTCCTTAATGATAAATTGCCAAAAACTGTGTTACAATGAGTGGTGTCTCTGCAACAGTTTTCCTCCCCTTATAGATTTTGTAATTGTTTGTCAAACACTAAGTTCTCAGTTACACACTTAATTAGACTAGTCAAAATTCAAAGAAGTTGCAGATGACAATTTCAAGATATAAAAAATTTACAAATCTATCTTCTTTTTGGGGTAGAAAATATTATGGATAATGAAGAAATTGCATGCAACAATAACCTTGATTATGGCATAATACTGTTATAAACTGTAACTTATTAGGTAATTCTAGGTTTAATTTCAAAGCTGTTTTAATAATTGATATTTGTATAAGCCCTTATGAGATTTTGTACCAAACCCTAAAAATGCAAACCTTTACTAATGGTCCATGCAAATCTTAAACGAAATGTTATTTCATGGTCAATAAATCTCTATATTTTTTCAAACGTTGTTCTACAAAACAAAATAGTAGTACAAATAATAGTATCTAGCAAAATAAATACATGTATATAGATATATTATATTAGAAAATTATTGTAGACTGGCAAGTTCAATGGGAGATGTAGACTGAAAAATTCCTATTTAAAGAAAGTATAACAGGATTTCAGTCTATTGGTATGGTCCCATTAAATTAATAGAAATGAAATAAAATTATACAAAGAATAAGATAACTTTGTTAAACACAGATGCCCAAACTTAAAATGAGCATTACAATAATGTGTTTGGTACAAGACCTTAACCCATAATCACATAATAAAATTTTAGACTAATTCTTAATTGAAAGAGCTTGTAGACGACTATTTCAAGTGATGAAATTTAACCCATTCCAACTCGAGCCCTCCTTTTTACAGCCCCCCCCAATTAAAGAGCTTTGGAAAACATTGTGGAAAATGAAGAAATTGCTTGTATCAAGCAATTTCTTCATTGTCCACATTTTTTCTACCCCAAAAGACGAAAAAAATTAAAATTCCATAAACTTTTGATTGTCGTCTGCAACTTCTTTCAAGTTGGACCAGTCTAAAATTTTGTTGTGTGGGAATGGGTTAAATAAATAAATGCCTTTTAGGATGAAAAATACTGCTGGTGTTGAAGAAGTTACTTTTAACAAGTTGTTGCTTTTTTGCCCATATTGCTTTCCAAAGCATTTTATTAACCCTTGTCATGCTGATCCTGGAATATTCCTGTTTTAGCAGGGGGTATAGACTCTTGTCTCTTTTAAACCAGAATTGGTCATCTGATAAATTTTCAAAACAATAATTAAGTCACAATTAGTGCATCCAGTGCCATAAATCCTTTGAATTTGATGCAATTCTGTAGAGGATTTTATTCAGCATGACAAGGGTTAAAAGGCTTAAAAGCTGGATTGCGAGGGAATGGTATTAACTTTGTCTGAAGGTCATGACTTTGGATTGAGAAATATAAGTTTATCTTATGTAAGGTAGGGAGATATATATTAACCCATTACCACACAATTCTTCTTTCAGATAACCCCAACAAAAAAGCTTAGGAAAACATTGTGGAAAATGAAGAATTTGCTTGTTACACTAAAACAAGATCTTTAAAAAAAGTTGTCTAACACCAGTCTAAATTTTTTTGTTGGGTAATGGCTTAACCCATTCTCACTCAACAAAATATTAGACTGGTCCAAGTGGAAAGAAGCTGCAGATGGCAATTTCAAGGTGATGAAATCTTTTTTTTTGTCTTTTGGATAGAATCATTGTGGATAAAAAAAAAATGTGGAAAATGAAGAAATTGTTTGTATCAAACAATTTCTTCATTTTCCACATTTTTTTCAAAAGCTTTTTTCTTGAGGAGTATAATAAGGAGGAATTGTATGGGAAAGAGTTAAGGACTATCAATTAACATTTTCAAAATATAAAAATATGTTAAGTGTTTATTACACGCACAAACTACCAGGACAAAAAATGTATGCACCTCATCTATCGATACAGGGGCATAAATTAATACATAAAGCAGACTAATGAAGAACAGGTTCATGCTCATGTTACTGTACCTATTACTGTACAATCAGGTAATGCAAATGTTTTGGAAAAGGAGAAAATGCTTTTTTTTTCAGATTCCCCATTCTGATTTGCAATGTATGTTTTCTGCAAGGTCTTTCAAATTTCACCAGTTTAACCCTTGTAATGCTTTTTTGCAGGTGGTATAGACAAAGATCAGCCTGCACATAATGTGCAGTCCTATCTTAGTCTACACCACCTATTAATTCCTTATGTAGATCAAGTTGTTGACCCTACAAAAAAGTTCTGACAATAATTATTCACCACAATTACTGCCTCCAGTGTTTTTAGCTCTTTGATTTTAATGTAATTCTTTAGAGAAATAAACTCTGCATGACAAGAGTTTGTTTTTTTTCTCTCAGAAAATGTGTTTAACCCATAACCAATGACAAAATGTAGACTAGTCTACACTGAAGGAAGTTGCAGACAACCATTCAAAGAAATAACTAAATATGTCTATCTTTTGGGGTAGAAAACAATGTGGAAAATGATTAATTGATTGGGGTTTAAAGCCACTTTTAACAGTATTTCAGTCATATCGTGGCAGCTGGAGCATCTAACAATGGATTCCTGGTATTTCTCACACCAGTACTACCACTACATCCTTTTCTAGCCTCCAGCTGCTATCCCATTTAGGTGTGCAATTATCCCCCCATTGGTGAGAGACAAATGTCAGAAAGAATATGTGCTTCTGCCGGGGATCGAACCCATGACATCCCATGATTGAAGATTTGGAGTCTGACACGCTACCAACTGTGCAACAAGCATTTTTTTCATTTTCCACATTGTTTTCCTGAACTTTTTCCAAGAGGTGCGTAAAAAGGCGTAATTGTGTGGGAATGGGTTAATCATTTTCATGATATCACTGTACTTTGGAACAGATCTTATTAGTCATCAAGTTAACTGAGTAGGGGAAATATTATAGTCAGGGTTTGACATCCCTGTCAATCAAAAAATCGATTGACCAATCAATTCATAAGTGAATGTTGACCACCAACAACTTGTCAAGCATTCTTGCTGGTTTTGCATCTTAAACCTTGTAACTACAGCTTATTCAAGCTGGTGGTATGATGTTTAGGTGCCACACGAACAATGTGCTATTTATTTTTTCATGTTACTGGCCATATATTTCCCAAAATATTATTGTTTGATATCTCTGAACTGTCTGAGGTCAACAAGTACATTGATCCATCAATTTCACCTGCCTGTTGGTGAGTATAAATAAACCCCTGTCGTGCTGAACCCTGATTATTCTGGTTTTGGCAGGAGGTATGAACAAAGATCAGTCTGCACAAAAGTGCACTCCGATCTTAGTCTACACCTCCTGTCTATCCATTTCAAACCAGATTTATCTATAGAATCAATTTTCAAAAAAATCAATGATGATTGAACAACGTATACTACAAGTGCTTTCAGCCCTTTCATTTTAATGCAATTATGAAAAAAAAATATTCAGCATGATAAAGGTTAACTCAAAGTTCCTTCCCTTTATTGCACATGCAAAAATGTTGGAAATGTTATGCTCATGATTTTTATACACTTTGATTTTTGTCAAAATATATAAGCTTTTCAAAGGTATATCAAACACCCATTGGATGTACAAGCTGGAACTATTCAAAAAGCAAATGAAACAGCTTGAATAATCAGAGCTATAGATAGAGGGTGTAATTCGTATTTTAGATAGACATATCTCACCAAAACTGCCATAAACCCTATGTTTTATGTAATCATTTGAATCGTCTCAATGAGACAATTCACATGAGTACCCACAACACAGGGTTTTGTTGAGGTATAAGGAATTTAGAATGCTGTTACCCCACATCTAGTCTAGAGCTCTGACAATGATTATTATGATTTTTTTAATCCATTTCCACTCGGTGACACCTTTAGACGCCCCCAAGGAAAGAAACTTTGGAAAACATTGTGGAAAATGAAGAAATTGCTTGTTATAAGCAATTTCTTCATTTTCCACAATGATTTCTAGCCAGAAAGTTGAAAAAATCCAAAATTTCATTAACTTTAAATTGTCTTCTGCAACTTCTTTCAATTTGAGCCAATCTAAAATTTTGCCATCTGGTAATGGGTTAAGGAAATAAAATAAATATGCAATGACTTGATAATGTAACAGCAGTGTTAAACTACGGGAGCTTATCTATTCCTTGTGAAAAAAAGCAATTCCATTAGGATATGATATGGTGGTCATAAAAGCTAGAAATGTTGTTCTGATTTGGGAAAAAAAGAATACATGGAAAAATCAAACATTCCATCGTTTGGTTTGCAAAATGTTGTACTACAGCTTGGGCTTAAATAATGACATTTTGCACACAAAACGATGAATTGCTAAATAATTCCTGTTATAAAATGTTACCAGATAATCCTGCTGGCCAAAAAAGAAGAGTTTGGAAAAAATTGTTTAAAAAGGAGAAACTGCTTCTTACAAGTAATTTCTTATTTTCTCATCATGTTTTCAACAATGTTTGGCAGTTCAAAAGATTATTTATTTTCCTCTGTATTCTATATCAATTTTGACCAAACTATTTTCTGTCTGGTAATAGGTCAGTATCATTTTCTAGTCACTGGATATTATAGCCCTTATCACATTACAACAAAATCCTACCCTAGTCAAGACTGAAAGATGTTGTTGAAGACAATTCAAAAACTTACTTCAACTGCAAAAGTAAGCACCAAATAGGGTAGGAGTGAGATCACTTATTACTAGCAATTTCTCCTTCTGTCATTTTTTTTTTCAGCAAAGTTGTTTAAAAATCAAACAATTTTGCTTTATTCTCCAATTCCTACCGACCTAACCACCACTTGTTTCAAATTCTACTCAATTTGATTGTCTTCATTTTTTCCCTTGCAATTCAGACTGGTTCAAAATTCTGTATGAGTAAACATATAACAATCATATCAAAAAGTAAAATAATATGTTGATGAAAATGGGTATCTATCTATGTTGTTCATACAAACTTTGTGACATAGTTCTAGAAGCTTCACCCTTTCCTGTTTCAAAATTTTGTACACCTGTCCAAATTCAAAGGTTTTGCAGAAAAAATTTAAAGTGGATTTAATTTGAAAAATAACCATTCAGTAGGGTAGAAAACATTGTTGGAAAAGATGAAATTGCTTGTTACAAGCAATTTCTTCTTTTCTAACAATGTTTTCTCAAGTATAAAATCACAAGGTCGTTAAAAACCAGTGATTGTACAGGAAAGGGTTAATGCTTATCCGTTTTATGAAATTTTAGACTGGTCTAAATCCAAAGAGGTTGCAGACAACAAGGAAAATTGGAATTGAAATGAAATCATCCAATGTGGTAGAAAATATCGTGGGAAATTGAGAAATTAGTTGTTACAAGCAATTTCTTATTTTTCTACCAAGTTTTTTTAAAATAAAATCACAGCAATGTAAAATCCAGAGTTTATACAGGAAAGGGTTAAAGCAAATTATAGGTACATTTACCAAAATGAGAAAATTACCATATTCTATATTACTTAATCCATTCCAACTCTAAATATTACCAACTTAAACTGGTCATCTGCAACTTCTTTTCATTTGAGACAGTCTAAAATTCCGCTGTCTGGTAATGGGTAACATCATACATTTGTCCTTCCAATACAGAAAGACTTTCAAAAGTAAACATTAATTCATCACCAGACAGACCTTTAGAAAGGTCCAAACTCAAAGAAGTTTCAAACAAAAATTTCAAGAAGATAGAATTATAAATATCTGTCTTTCAGGGTTGAAAACCATGTGGAAATAGAGAAATTATTTGTAACAAGCAATTTCTTCATTTTTGACTTTGCTTCCCTCAGCCTTTTTCACAGGGGTGTTAAAAGCCTGATTGTGTGAGAATGGGTTATCATCGAACTGGATTCAAAATCAACAATATTTTGTCATATAAGTTACTTAATTCACCTACAACTAACAACTTGCATTTCAAATACAAATACTGTTGTCAAGATATCAACGTCTTGGTTTAATTCTAATTCTATCAAACTGAAGTTATAAGGTTTTAGTGAACCAACAATATATAAAGATGTTCTAGTAACTTAATCCATGACCGGAAATTTTAGACTGGTCCAAATTCAAAGAAGCTGCAGACAACAATTTCTAGTTGATGAAATTTATAATAAACATTGTCTTTGGAATTATTTGTTTTTTAATGATTTCTTCATTTTTCTTTAATGTTTTCCAAAACACCTTATTTGAGGGTAATCAAAAATTGTCATTGAACCAAGCATTTTCTTCATTTTTAACAATGTTTTCTCACAAGAAAGTTTAAAATTTTCCTCTGCAAATCCTTTCAATTTGGTACAGTCTTAAATTTTGCCATCTGGTAATGGGTTAAAAGAGGTTATTGATAACCTTTCCTGTTAATCAAATACTAAGCTTCATAAAGAACAGAAAACATTGTGGCTAATTTCTAAAATACTTATAAGGATGAATTTCGTTCTCTAAATGTTTTCTAAAACTATTTGAAAATGCCAAATTGTGTGGTAAATGATCAGAGCAGAATTGAATTCATAGTGTTATATCACGAAGATAACATATAAGGAGTATGAAAGCCCTATCACAAATAGATGTAAGGTTGTTTTATGCCCTGGACATTGTTATAAATGAAAGGTGTCAACATAAGGACATCGATATGAATCAAGACGACAATATACCTTACTGTTTTAATGTCAAAAAATACAGTTACATGTAATAATATTCTGTAGACAAATTAGAATCACTCGTTAAGACCATAGACAAACTTTGAACTGCAACATTTATCTCATGCATTTTTGTTGGTTTGACAACTTAATCCATTCCAACTCGAGCCCTTCTTTTTACGCCCCCCCCCCAATAAAAGAGCTTTGGAAAACATTGTGGAAAATGAAGAAATTGCTTGTATCGAGCAATTTCTTCATTGTCCACAATGTTTTCTACCCCAAAAGATGAAAAAAATTTAAATTCCATCAACTTTTGATTGTCGTCTGCAACTTCTTTCAAGTTGGACCAGTCTAAAATTTTGTTGTGTGGGAATGGGTTAAACATTGTAACTACAGCATATCAAAGCTATGGTTGTGATGTTTAGCTGGCCAAGCAACCATTTTATTATATGTCCTTGAAGACTAATTTACACAATAAAGTTATTTATTACCTTAGCCATACTGCCTAGTCTGGGGACAGTGGTCAGTGATCCATAAATTTCATCACATAACAATAAATAATTCATAATATCAAGGCGTGAGCATTGATAGCTACCACTAATTGAGTGGATTTTACAAAACTGATGAACACTTTGAATTCTGAGTCTATTAAACTGACAGATTTAACTTGGTCCAGGTAATACAAATTATACGTTGTCAAAAAGAATAGTTTGATTTCTATATTGTTAACATTCAATCCATTACCAGATGATAAATTTAGACTGCTCCAAATTCAAAGAAGTTGCAAACAACAGAATTTAGTTGGTGAAAATCTGTTGTTGTTGGGGTTTTTTTTCGGGGGGGGGTGTAGAACAGAAAATGCTTATGATTAGGACTTTCTTCATTTCAACAGATTTTCCATTTTTTTATCATGAGTGGCTAAAAAGTCGGATTGCATTGGAATTGGTTTAGTACTAAGTATATATTAGGGGTCACAATAAGTGTTACCAGGAGCTAAGCAAAGCTTTTACATACCAAAGTCACAAAGCAGAAAATTTTGTCAAATGTCATTCCTTTGTTTTGTATTTCTTTTATTCTTTCATATATCATGTATGAGAATTATTTATTCTAATATTCCTTTTAATTTAGTGGTAAAAAAATCATGGAAATGTTGAATAAAGGTTCACTAAATTGTCTAATTGACTGTAAGTTAACCCATTCCTAGACAATGACGCCTTTGGACGCCCCTCAAGAAAAACACTCAACATTATGAAAAAATTAAGCAGCAATTTCTTTCATTTTCCACATTTTCTACCAAGAAGGTGGAAAAACTCATAAATTTCATCAACTTTATATTGTCATCTGAAACTCCTTTCAATTTAAACCAGTCTAAAATTTTGCCGTCTGGTAATGGGTTAACATTATTATTTTTTTGTTGTTGCTACAAGCAGGATGAAGCTCTTATTAGGAGGAATAAAGTAAATAAAATGGTTAAACAATTCCAGATTTTAACCCTTTACTGTATTGGAGAATCCTAGAATTCAGAGATTTTGCAGACAACAATTCAATATTGAAAATTAATCATTCTGTAGGGTAGAAAATATTGTGGAAATAAGAGCAAATTGCTTGTGACAAGCAATTTCTTCTTTTTCCACAAAATTTTCGCAGGTATAAAACACAGGGATGTAAAAAGCAGGGATTGAACTGGAAAGAGTTAAAGCAGGATATATTATGGGTATCAATTACTTTTTCTAGGAACCAGAACTGGAATTTCAATACTCAGCAGTTTTCTTGACAAATAATCACTATTTAGTTAG
The DNA here is from genome assembly GCA_946902895.1 of Fragum fragum. Taxonomy (NCBI): domain Eukaryota; kingdom Metazoa; phylum Mollusca; class Bivalvia; order Cardiida; family Cardiidae; genus Fragum; species Fragum fragum. The sequence continues at coordinate 28,097,734 of OX336368.1, forward strand.
TATATTTAAAAAGAACATTGCACCCTCCTAGTACATAAATAGAGCTAGACCTAGTGAAAAATTAACAAGTGAAATTCTAACCCTAATATCACATTTTACAAAAGATAAAAAAAAAAAAGAAATATCATAGCTCACACATGCTTATTGATGCTGGTGCATGGCTGTTGGATGCCGGATACTGAAAAATTCTATGCCAAAAAGGGGGCATTATTTGTCAAAACATGTTTACAATTACCTCCCTCACCTACCATGCTAGCATGAATTTTTCTTTTGACAGAACATATATTTCTATTTTTGCACAACTACCACAAGTCTGATGATACCAAAGGTAAAGTTATACATTGTGTTGTCTCTGAAAACAGCCCATCTTAAAGGGGCACTGTATGTGGGTTCCGATAAACTTTCTTTTTATTTATGAATTACATCACATCTCTGTACATTAGAGATAGTTTTGACATTGATTTTTTTGTATATGATTGACCAATCCCACCTGTCAATAAAATAATCAGTCGACCAATGAAATCATTCATATAGACAAAAAGTTAAGTTTGAACTCCGACTTTGGCCGCCTTTATGATGAATCTTCATTTTATTGGTTGGTGGCGTAAACTTCGTAACTAAAGCCCTTTCAAATTGTAGTTAAAACATTTAGGTCGCCAACCAACCATTCTACATTTGTGCTTATTTGTAAAATGCTACTGGCCATAAATTTTGCAAAATAACACGTTAAAAATTGAAGTGGAACTTCCTGTCAGAGTAAATGGGTTGGGCCAAAGAAGTCAGTTGGAGGGGCTAGCGATTGGTCAATTACATGTAAAATTGTATATGTTATATGTATTCTTTCACTAGTTTCTAACTCTTCTTTCAATAATGTACAACTGTTCTATAAGTAAAACTACCATTTCTCCACATGAATCCAGAATAACAATTTACTGGCAAAGTGGACACTTGGTAAGAACATATACAATGTACACTTCTTTAACAATAATTATGCCCAAATTCACTGAATGGCTCGTCGACAACAAGGCAAAATGGTAAATAATCAGCAGATAAGGATTTCCAATAGTTATAATCGGTGACTTTCACATCCTTCAGAAGTAGCATGAGAAAAATATTGTTGGAAAGGTAGAAAATTTTCTGCATCATTTCTTTTTTTTTTCCACAATATTTTCTGCCTCATTGCTAGCTTGTTCAATTACAAAATATCAATAAGTTCTAATTAAGAACCTAATCAATTTTGATCAGTCTGCATGCCATCTTGCAAAAGCATAAAAATGCAACCAGTATTGAAGAAATGTACATATACTACAAAATTATCTGCAGATTTGGGCTGTTCATGATTCTTATTGTTGCACACAGCAATGAATAAATGTTTCTTAAACAAAGAAATGGTTACAAAATGGTACATCTTGATTTTTTCTTATGATGTGTCTTTATCGGTGGTCCTTCATTAAACTCAAATTCCCTGAAAATACAGACATAAAAGAGACAATTGCTCTATAAGTTATAAAGATATTCTCCTTCTTAGTAAACAAAGTCTAGTTTTATAACATAATTTTGCATATCAAATATATGCGAATTGTGAATCTGACATTTTTCTTTCCTCAGATGATTTCACCAATAAAACACCTTCTTTGACCAATTGAGACACAATACTGCTCTTTTATGTCCCTCGCGAAAAAATCTTTGGAAAACATGGAGGAAAATTAAGTTATTGCTTGTTACAAGCAATTTCTTCATTTCTACATGTCTTCTATACTGAAATATTTTCTTTCATTTCACAAAGTCAGAATTGTTGTCCTAATTTCTTTCAGTTTGGACCAGTCTAAAACATGAACACCGCCTACAAGTGCCTACACTCAGCTATTGGGTGCTGGACAGTGGATAAAATGTATCTAGAGTTATCCCCCTTGATAGTATAGGTTGCTCTTTTGAAAGTGAACAAGTGTACCAAGTGTCAAATAGAACCAGAGATATCACAAAATGTCAGTTTTTGCACGATGACAACGACGACAACAACAACAACAATGACGATACCAAGGCTATAGCAATACCTCGGGTTTTCTCCGAAAACAACCAAGCTAAAAATTCTGTGTTGGAATGGAGTAATTCTGTGTGATTGTTTATCAAGATTTCTCAGTGAATTATGTTAACAGTGAAAAAATCAAATTATAAACTCAATGTTTTGATAAATTTAGCCCTTCATCTCAGCAGAACTGAAGATATATATATGTTATTTAGTGATAATTGAGGAAAATGATGAACTTTTCCCCATTACCAGAAGACAAAATTAAATACTAGTCAAAATTCAAAGAAGTTGCAGACGATAATTTTTTCATTGATGATATTTCCAAAGTCTTTTTTCTTTTGGGATAGAAAGCTTTGTGGATAATGAAGAAATTGCTTGAAACAATCAATTTCTTCATTTTCCACAATTTTTTCCAAAGTTTTGTCTTCTTTGGTGGGGGGGGGGGGGACTGGGGCATCAAAGAGAGGGATTGTGTGGAAATTGTTTCAGAGATTTTTTTCTGAAAAGAATGTATTTCATTTTTGTTTGAAGTAGGAAATACAATAGTTGCTTGTTGTTTTTGTTGAAGTTTGATAAATCTTTCATTCCATGAACAACAAAAGCTCTTCAAAACATGAATACAGCTTTTGTTGTTCACCCAATAAAAGATTAATTGATCTTACACCAAAAAAAAACAAATAACCCATAATACTTTTCAATTTTCATACTCTGATTCAGTTTCAGTTGCTCCACAGGCCTGAATGCACTGATTAAGTAAACGATATTTTAAGGAATTCAATATGAACTGAATCGTCTTTGCCATATACCTGGCAAATAAATCTGGTCACTAAAATCTTTGGAATAGTTCTGGAGAAGCATTTCAAAGTTTTCACTGTTTTACAATAGTCAATTTGGGTTATGTAAAATTCATTTACTAACTTAGATGAAAAGATATCTACAAAATTTTCACCGTTAACCAAATATGGACATAAGCCATGACAATAAAAGCCATGTTTTCAACCAACTAAATTTATATCTGACAACTACCTGAGGATCACACCTGCAATATTTGATTGAAATCCCTCAATAGGTTTCTCAGAAGAATATTTTCAAAATTTTCAGAATATATTACATATGTGAAAATAAGTTCTGCCCTACAAAAAAGCCATGATTTTCATCCGATCAAATTCATTGAAGAAATCAAATAAAGGGTTGCCAAAGTATAATTCTGGTGAAATTTAGTTGAAACCAATCAAATGGTTTCTGAGAAAAAAAGATTTTCACTATATACCATATATGGTTAAAGTCATCACAGGATCATCCCTGTGAAATAAGTTGAAATTAATTGACTAGTTTCAGAGAAGAAGATTTTTAAAGGTTTTACCATATATGGAAATAAGCCCTGCCCATGTTTTTCACCTGATCTAAATTCTTTGAAGGAATCTGATTAAGAGTAACCTAAGGATCATTTCTGTGAAACTTGGTTAAATTTAGTTCAGCACTTTCTGAGAAGATTTTCAAAGCTTTCACCTTATATGACAATCAGCCCAGCCCATTAAAGCCATGTTTATCATCTGATCAAGATTCTTTGAAGGAATCCGATAAAGGGTCACCCAAGAAGCAATCCTGTAAAATTTGGTTGAAATCCGTTCAGTACTTTCTGAGAAGAAGATTTCAAAATTTCACTATATACCATATATGGATTTTCAAAGCTTTCACCATATATGGAATAAGCCCCGCCTATTAAAGCCATGTTTTTCATCTGATCAAAATTCTTTGAAGGAATCTGATAAAGGATCACCAAAAGATCATTCCTGTAAAATTTGGTTGAAATGCATTGAGTTGTCTCTGAGAAATAAGATTTTTAAAGGTTTTACCATATATGGAATTAGATTCGCCCATTAAAGACATGTTTTTCATCAGATCAAAATTCTTTGAAGGAATCTGGTAAAGGGTCCCATAAGGATCATTTCTGCGAAATTTGGTTGAATTCCTCCCAGTACTTACTGACAAAAAATTTTGAAGTAAAAAGTTAACAACGGACATAACGCCATGACAATAGCTGTGCTTGCTTTGGTCCAGAGGAGCTAAAAATTGAAACATGATGTGTTTGTGAAACACAATGTCCCCCGCAACAGGACTAAACCTTTGACCTTGGTATGTGACCTTGACCTTATCACATGATCTTGACTTTGACATTAGGAGATGAGTTTTATGGAGATGTATCATCATGCCAAATATGAGCATTGTATTCTGAATAGGCTGGTAGTAATTGGCAATGTTTAGTTTTTTGGATAAGTTTTGCAGACAGACAGACGGAATGACAGACAATGGTTAAACAATATGCCCCCTATCTTTCGATGCGGGGGCATAAATAGCTGCAGATGACAATTTCAAGTTGACAGAATTCACAAAAAACTTTATCTTTTGGCATAGAAAATAATGTTTGAAATTTCTTACAAGTTATTTCTTCATTATCAGCAATATTTTTCAAGCCTTTTTCTTCTGGGGTCTCAAAAAGCAGGATTGTGTTAGAATGGTTTAACATACAAAAGCAAATGACAACTCTTGACTTACATTTTAAGCTTCCTTTCATTTTTTCATAGAACTTTACAAAGCAAAATAGCTGGCAATCTAACACATTAATTAGCATTTTGACTCATCAAAAATAAAGATGCTAGTATTTCCTAATCTTTCACTAAGAACCTACCTGACTTTCCTTACTAAATCGTAGAATGCCCTATCTACATTTAGCCTCATTTTGGCACTAGCTTCTATGTGACTTATTTTCAACTGTCTGGCTAACTCATGACCTTCTTCTTGTGTTACCTGTTGAATACAGTTACCATACAACAAAACTGGTCCCAAAGATGTTGCAGATGACAATTCAAAGCTTGTGCAAATTTCAAAAGAAGTGCTTGATATTGAAAAACAAGAGGCCAATAGGGCCTTAATGGTCACCTGAGTCCAAAGAGCACAAAAACAAATACAGGTCCACCAGATTATGCTACATACTAAATACCAAAGTTCTAAGCCTTTTAGTTTTGGAGAGGAGATTTTTAAAAGTTTTCACTAAACAAGCCTATGTTAAACTTGGAACATCTTGGAATGGGCTAATTCTGCCCTTGGGCCCTAATTTATACAATCTTGATGGAGGTCCACCAGGTGATGCTACATACAAAATACAGTAAAACCTCGGTAGTTCGTAGCGCAAGGGACCGGGGAAATTTATACGAATTAAGCGTAGTTCGAACAAAAAGGAGATCAAGAGTTTGGCTGTTTGAGATACACGGAATCTGACATTGTCTTGTTCTGTCTCCCATTTAGGAATTGATTCTAAATTTGTTATTTTGTCTACACAAGACATGCAGATATCAATAGAGGAATACATAAAAATACATTAGAAATTACTCGTCTTGTATTTTATGCTTTAATCTCTGTGTTAATTTTTGGCATTTTTTAAACACAGTGTTTGTATCAAATGGTATACTCCATCTGAGTGATTTCCCTTTAAAATACAATGGATCAAATCACTCTGAGTATCATATCATAAAATCATAAAGTGAAGGACCGACGCTTGTACAGAAAGCAACCACAGAATAAAATAAAGTGCTAGAATCATTAAGTGGGCAATAACACCGATACTAATGGGGGTGCGTCAATTCAAAGTAAATTTTCGGCGATAATTACGGGAATCTTTATTGGATTAATTACCAGCCTTACTAACCAAACAGCCCCTTTTAACTAAAGGTACATGATAACACATACTTTTCATATAGATAAACAGGTGTGAAAATCAAAGTAAGTGGTGATTGGAGACAATTAGTTTATTACACCTACGAATTAAACATAGGAGTTAGTGCTATAATCATACTTTCGGGACTTGAAATGGCCTACGAACTACGAACCACTGACGTTCGAATTAGACAGACGCTTTCTAACAATTATAAAGAAGGAAAAAGATCGGGACCGCGTAAAGTATATGAACTAACACATACCTACGAACCAGTGACGTTCGAATTAATGAAGTTCTACTGTATTAAAGCTCTAGGACCTCTTGTTTGGGAGAAGAAGAAATTTAAATTTTCACTATATAAGCCCTATGTAAAATTTGTGACGTCTGGGAATAGGCTAATTATGACTCTAAGGACAAATTCATACAATATTGATAGCGATCCACCAGATAATGCTACATAACAAATATAAAATCTCTAGGCCTATCTGTTTGAGAGAAGAAGATTTTTTAAGTTTTCACTATAAGCCTGTTAAATTTGTGACATCCAAGAATAGGCTAATTTAAATCCTGAGGCAATTATTTGTACAATCTTGATAGAGGTTCACAAGAGGATACTGTATACAAAATATCAAAGTTGTAGGCCTTCCTGTTTAGGATGAGAAGATTTTTAAAAATTTCCCTTTATAAGCCCTTTGTAAAACTTGTGACATCTGGGAATGGGCTAATTCTGTCTCTGGAGCAATGATTTATACAATCTTGGTAGAAATTAATCAGAAGATGCTACATATCAAATATAAAATCTCTAGGCCCTCTAGTTTGGGAGAAGAAGATTTTTGAAATTTTCACTATACAAGCTTGTGACGTCCGGAAACAGGCTAATTTTGACCCTTGGCTTATAATTTAAACAATATTGATAGAGGTCCACTAGATGATGCCACATACCAAATATCAGAGCTGTAGGTTTTTTTGTTTGGTAGAAAAAGATTTTCAAAGTTGTCTCAATGTAAGCTTATTCCCCCAACCCACCTTGCCCCCCCCCCCCCCCTCCCTAGCAGGGCCATTTCTTGATAGATTAAGATTTCCTTTGTAAAATCAGGGAGCATACAGAAAAGGGCTAATTTTCAGAGTATGGTAATTCTTTGAGGTATTTTGCCAATAACAATAGCTGACCTTGAGCATGTTGTCCTCAGGTGAGCTAAAAAGGCCATATTGGCAGACTGGACAGAATGAACTTCATATTTATGTCTTGACAAACACATCCAACCCCAATACTGGCCAATTTTCAGTGTGGACAGACAGGCAGACATTATTGAACCAATTTACACCCCTCTTTTTGTAGGTTGGGGTTACAATTAAACCATGGAAAGCATCGGTCAAGCAGGAGAAATTGTTAACAAATTATTTCTTCCACAAAGTCCAATTCCCTTTTTTTTTCATTACATACACTTTAAATTGTCAATTTAAAATCATCATCTGTACCCTCTTTCATTGCCCACCAGTCTAAAATTTTGTTATTTGGCAATGGGTTAATGAGTTGACTTACCAGTCTTTGATGATCTAAATCTGATTTATTACCAACTATAATCATAGGAAACTCATCTCTGTCTTTCACTCGTAAAATTTGTTTGTGGAATTTGTAGATTTCATCAAAACTGTAAAAAAGACAATATATTTTTGTGAAGCAAGAGAGCATTATTAACCCTTTCCCACTGAATCCTGATTTTTTACAGACCTTTGAGGCTTATGAAAAAAGGTTTGAAAAATATTGTGGAAAATGAAGAAATAGCTTGTTTCAAGTAATTTCTTCTTTATCCATAATGTTTTCTACCTCAATTTATTTTTTAACTTCCACTTAGAATTCTAGTCTGCAATGCCTTTCAATTTGGACTAGTCTACAATTTTATTGTGTGGTAATAGAATAATACTATGGTGTATCCACGATTTCTGTAAAGGGGTGGGTGTTTTCCTACCATGAACAATTTCTATTGAATTTCCCAAGGAAAAACATAATTAGGTTAGAGTGGGGGGCTAAATTCACCCCACTCCACATATCGCTTGAATCAAGCTGTAGTTACGACGTTTTAGAACGACGTTTTAGAACGACGACGACAATATGTTCAGTCTTATCCAGTCCTACACCATCTTTTTTAGTTGTTTATAATATCAATTAACAAAAGACATGTTGACACACAATGATGGCCTTTCAGTACTATCGGCCAATTAATTTAAATGCAGTTCTGAACAAAAGCTTTAGAAAGCAGTGCATATATGCTGTGAGGGGCTTGACAGTGAAAAAACACTGCAATTTAAAGCTGTTTTGCAAAGACAAGGGCAGATAATTCAGAAACAATTTATGGGATCAAAATAATATTTGTCTCATGTGCAACTAGATATCATAGAGATTCAATGTGGCAAGACTAGGTTCATTCAAATTGAAAATGTGAGTTGCAACACAATAAAGGGTATTTTGCTAAGTTAAGGGCAGATAATTCCAAAACAAATTGATGAATCAAAATATTGTTTGTCTGATATACAGATGTACATCACAGAGATTCATTGTGGCAATTTTTCTGTTTATTTCAATTCAAAATGTAGGAGAACTTGTGCACAAACACTGCAGTTTTAAGCTATTATGCTAATTCAATGGCAGATAAGTCCAAAATAACTTGAGGAATCAAAATAATTTTGTATCATGCACAAGTGAAAATCCTAAAATATTCATTCTGGTATGTTTCAGTTTATTCACTTGAAAATGTCTGAGGATTTGCAAACAAATACTTGCTAAAGGAAAGACAGAGAGACAGACAACCAGGACCATACCATGAAACAGCCCTTTGGGCATAAAGAAGGGATTATTCAATATGACAAGGATTAACCTATTCCCATACAGTCCCTCCTTTTTCCAACCCTCAAGAAAAAGCTTTTGAAAACATTGTGGACATAGAAAAAAATGCTTGTTTGAAGCAATTTCTTGTGTGTCCACAATGTTTTACCACCAAAGACAGAGAATTTTTTAATTTCATCAACTTAGAATTGCCATCTGCAACTTCATTCAATTTGGACCATTCTAGAATTTTGTCATGTGGTAATGGGTTAAGGGTAATGCAATCCTAAAAATAGATGTAACAAGACAAAACAAAGTCAATATGACAATCAACTATCTCAGGATCATCACATAATTCAAATTGTCATATGAAATATCATTGTTCTAAAGCAGACGCATTTCAGTTGTAGAACAATAAACTAGTTACTTCAAAGTCCTAAGTTTAACATTTAACAGTTATCCTTACAAAACATTGTTTGAAAATAGACATAACCAAATGATACTACAGCTCTTACTAAATGTAATTGTACCCTTCATAAGTGCCTTGTCTTCATAGCAGAATGCTGTATAGTTACCCCATTCCCACATGATGATGCCTTTTTACACCCAACAAGAAATAAGATTAGGAAAACATAGTGGAAAAAGATATTTGCCAGTGCCCCACTTCACTACAGGTTTTCAACACTATTTCTTTTGCAATACCTGTCTATAATACTAGTTATGGTAGTCCTAGGTATTCCTAATCCACGACCTATTTCCTATTCACAAATTCCTGAGTAATATAAGGAAACGACAGCAGTTTTCATGTCAGAGGTAAGTTATTTTCTTTTCCCCACAATGACACTTCACAACATTTAAACAGTGAGTGATGACGCTCAATTCAGATAGATTTAGGTCATTATGACATCATCAAATAATAAGATATTTGACTCGATACAAAATGGGAAATAACCCCTAAGCAGAATGTTACTCTTTTATTGCACTTTAATTGTAGCCTTTTTTGGATAAGTTTGGACATTCATTTATGGCACAAGTCAGTATCTACTACTGAAAATACAAAATGGGAAAGGAGAGATTGCTAGTGACAAAAATTTCTCCTTTAGTTAATGTTTACTGATATAATATCTCAGGGTGATGTACAGTCTTATGTTGTTTAAGGACAGGTTAAAAATAATAATTTCAACAAAACAAACTCTGGTACTTTCTATCTGGACCAACTGAACAGAATTAATCTTTAAAATGATGCAACCTGATACCTACCTACTTCTATCTGTTACTGAATATACTAATAAAAATCCCATTCCAGATCGCATATATTGTTCCCTCATTGCGCTAAATTCTTCTTGCCCAGCCGTGTCAAGAACTGAAAATACAAATTTTAACATGTCAATAAAAATCAACTTTTACTAATATTTCAAAATGATAGCAAATTCATTTTGATCTTGGCAAAAATTCTACCCTATAAACCCTTTCTCACTTTTTTACAACTCTAAAAAGAAAAGGCTTTTCCTTATGATTGCAATAAATTCTATTAATATCTTTCTGCTGCAGCCTCAATACACACTTGTCCTTCGGCAAGTGTACAAGGAAAATCTAATTCGCACCTGGCAAAAAAAAGCCCAAGTTGGATAAGTTGCGAATTAGGAATTCCATACTCCTTCCTAAGGAGTGAAAATATGATCGTCTTAAACTATTACCACCCAACAAATTTAGACTGGTCCAAATAGAAAGAAGTTGCAGACAACAATTTTAAGTTGATATTGTTTTCAATTTTTCTGTCATACAGGGTACAAAACATTGTGGATAATGAACAATTTGCTTGTAACAAGCAATTACATTCATGTACTTCCTTTTCCACAATGTTTTCCCCAAACATTTTACTTGAAGGACACAAAAAAAGTGAAATTATGTGGGAATGAGTTAAAAACATTTTCAAGATCTCAAAGATAGTGTAATAAGATCTGTTTATGAGGAATGGTCCTAAAGATTTTTTTCAAAGGTCACAAAAAACAAATGACACTTCTTGAATAATCTTAAGACTGGGAAAAACTGCCAATTTCAAGTTCATTCATCAAATAATTATCTAAGTTACAAAGTCAAATGCATTTAACACAATGATGCTATATTATATTCACCATTCGTGATTTTGCTTAATGACATAATACTGAATCTTTATAGATAATTGCGTACTTCCTTTTCCACAATGTTTTCCCCAAACATTTTACTTGAAGGACACAAAAAAAGTGAAATTATGTGGGAATGAGTTAAAAACATATTCAAGATCTCAAAGATAGTGTAATAAGATCTGTTTATGAGGAATGGTCCTAAAGATTTTTTTCAAAGGTCACAAAAAACAAATGACACTTCTTGAATAATCTTAAGACTGGGAAAAACTGCCAATTTCAAGTTCATTCATCAAATAATTATCTAAGTTACAAAGTCAAATGCATTTAACACAATGATGCTATATTATATTCAACATTCGTGATTTTGCTTAATGACATAATACTGAATCTTTATAGATAATTACCATTACAACAAGAGTTGTATGCAGATAACATGGCTCACCTTAATAGCTGTTTGTCAAAAAGTCAAGGTCACCTAGTTATAGCCTATGGTCTTATAAAGTTCTACACCAGATACAAACATGGCTTATATGAGGTATATCAAAATAGAAACTATTTCTTTTGAATAGGTTAAAGGTCACAGGATTATGGTATGAAATGCATAAATTTGATGGTCTTAAGTGTAAGATTGAGAAAATATGAGCAATGTTAAAGTTTTTAAATGGATGGACAGAGGTCAAATTTTGGTGTTCCTTTCTGTAAGGAATCATAAATAAGAGCAAGGTCAGTGTTTTTTGAAAAGTAGGGTCATGTCGCATGGTTCTGAAATGAAAGTATATCAATTGGTGACTGTGTCTATGAACCTAGGTGTAAGGAATGAGAAAATATGAACAAAGATAGTTTTTGGAAAGAAGGTAAAATGTTATGGTCACAGAGCCAAGGTACTTGGTCTGAAATAAAAGCCTTTCATTTGCTGAGTGTACTTATAAGATTTGATTGGCTTAAGTGAAAGAAATGAGAAAGTATGAGCAGTGTTCAAATTTTTAATAAGGTTTAAGTTTTCAAAAGTATGTCAAGGTGACAGGGTCATAGTCCTTGGTGTCAATGGCAGTCTATAACTATATGGATACACTTGTCAAATATGATTTCCCTCGAAGATATTTAGAAAATTTAAGTATTTAGAGACAGTCTGCAGTCAGATGGTTGAATGGCATTTAGCTCTCCTACTTAAGCAATTGATGGATCTGGGCCTGCCAACTGACTCCGCTGGCCACACATACTGACTCCGATAGGAAGTTCTTTTTTGATAGTAAACAGTATTACTTTGCAAAATTTATGGCCAGTTACATACAACAACTAGATAGTTGTCCCAGGACAACTGCTGTTGAGCCCGAAAAGTTTTGACCATCTACTTGACCTTGACCATCAATTTTAGTGTTTAACCTTGAGCTTTGACCTTGAACTTGAAGCTATCCAAAACATTCTTTCAAATGGCACATCTACTCATGGTGGAGAATAATTGTGCCAATTTATTTTGAAATCCATCCATATTTGAAGGAGAAATGCTCTTGACAATCACAATTTTAGTGTTTGACCTTAAGCTGTGACCTTGACATTAGATCTATCCCAAAAATTCTTTCAAGTAGCACATCTACTCATGTTGGGGAATAATTGTGCCAAGTTATATTGAAATCCATCAATAAATGTAGGAGTAATTGTCCGGACAAACACAATTTTAGTGTTTAACCTTGAGATGTGACCTTGACATTAGAACTATCCAAAAAATTCTTTCAAATAGCACATCTAGTCATGGTGAAGAATAATTGTGCCAAGTTATTTGAAATCCTGGCGAATTAAACATTGTGACTACAGTTTGAATTAGGTATGATAATAAAGTCACCAAACAAACAAAACAAACAAAAATTCATCACATAAAAGTCAGCAAGTGTCCGGGCTAAATGATGAATTCCAGACTAAACAAATGATTTGATTAGTCATTTGATTCTTTAAATGACAGCCATGAATGGTAAATTCCTGCAAAAGTGGGTCAGTTATAAATCCAGGCTCACAAATTTATGCATACAGTTACTGGTAATCAGTGTGTATGATCAATGGCACTTGAGATAAATCTGTTCTAAAGTCCACCCAATCAATTTCTACCAAATAGATACCGAAGTGTTCTCAAGTTGTCAATTTTACAGATATCATTATTTATGACCAAACAAGACCAATATTATCACTGGGAGTTCTATACAGTAGTACAATGTATATATTTTCTTTCCTAAACAACCAAAACATCATTAGATCTAAGGATGAATTGGAAAAAGAAAAGCACCATAGGAAAAGAAGATATTGTTTTTGATAAAAATTTTGTCCCTGAATGGTTTCAGACAATACTGTGAGGAACTTCTACGGTTTTGCAAATAGTCAGTCTTGCTTGAGTGACCATGTCTATTAGCCCATTCCCACACGACAAAAGTTAAGACTGGTCCAATTTCAAAGGAGTTGCAGACAGCAATTTAAAGTTTACGACATTTTAGATTTTTTCAATTTTCTGGGAAGAAAACATGAAAATGAAGAAATTGCTTGTTACATGCAATTTCTTTATTTCACACAATGTTTTCCCCAATTTATTTTTCTTGTGGGGCGCCTAAAAGAGTCATTGTGTGGGAATGGGTTAAGCAACCACTTTCATTTAGAGACAATAATCAAAATCATCATTTAGAAAACAAAATCTCTTAAGAAATGAAAGCATTTTGCTAAAAATTTAGATCGTTACATAATTCTATGTTGCTGGAACTCATTAGAATCATCCCAATGAGACAATTGCAATGAGTTCTAACAGTATTTGGATGATTCTAATGAGTTCCAACAGTATAGGAAAAAGCAAGAATTCTGCATCAATTAATTTCTACAATCGAATCAATCCTTCATACCTTTAACAATAAAGTGTGTTAACCCTTATCATGCTGAACCCGGAATATTCCGGTTTTGGCAGGAGGTGAAGACTAAGATCAGACTGCACTTATGTGCAGGCTGATCTTAATCTACACCTCCTGCTTGTACTTTTCCTTCCAGAGTAGTTTTTGAGGTTGATTTCTAAAAGTAATATTAATTTTTATACAACAAGATCTATCAGTGCTTTCAGCCCTTTGATTTGACAGAAATTCAGTAAGGTAATTTATTTAGCATGTCAAGGGTTAAGTGACCACATTTTGGTAGTCCCTTGGGTGGTCCCTTAACCCTTTCCTAGACAAACCCGGGATTTTACATCACTGTGATTCTATACTTGAGAAAACATTGTGGAATAAGGAGAAATTGCTTGTAGCAAGCTATTTCTCCTTTTCCCACAATATTTTCTACCACATAGGAAGGTCAGATTTCAAGTTGCATGCATTTTTCATTATCGTCTGCAACTTCTTTCAAATTGGACCAGTCTAAAATTTCATAAAACAGGAAAGGGTTAATAAAAAATTTACTTAATTCAATTAAAAACTCCCTTAAAAATCCTCGTTTACACATAATGCTTCTGTACATTATACAGTTGACCATGTGCAATATTCATAACCATTCTAGAATTATCTCCTCTTGAACTTTAAAATTTTGCTAGATCATTAATGAATTACTCTTACACAGATGCTATTTTGTGTTAGACCATGATATTTATGCAAGATGTTTCTATACATAAAATATTGTGCTTATTTCATTTTTACGACACTTCTGCAGTCGAGTGAAAAATATATCCTACTAATCTAAATCCTTTCCTGTACAGTCTGTTTTTTACATATGATTTTATATGAAAGAAAATATTGTGATAAAAGAAGAAATTACTTGTGACAAGCAATTTCTTCTTTTCTCACACTATTTTCTATTACATAGGATGGTTTTGTTTCAAATTTCACTCACTTTTCATTGTCGTCTGCATTGCCTTTCATATTGGACCAGTCCAAAATTTCACAAAATAAAAAGGCTATATTTTTGCTATATTTCTGATTAATTGCTGATGCTGTTAAAAGTATGAAAACTGAACCTTCACAACCTGACCAGGATCATAGTGGGTGCCCTAATGGTTAAGAGTCACTTAGGTCAAATGTCAAATCATCTTACAAAAATAAAACTTCTTGTGCACTCATTAAATTCATTTTTGACCTCAGGACCCTGAAACTTAACCCAAAAAGTTGTGATGATCCAAGTAAAGACTAGATATGGGGTTATAGAGGTCAATGGTCAAGGTCACAGCCTGACAGGTATACTTAGTTTGAAAACCATTGATTGGTCTTACTCAAATGCTTTTCAATATGGATAATGGAAGTTTACCAAAATGTTGCCTTTAACCCTTTCCTTTTCAATCCTGTGTTTTTGTGTTCCTGTGTTTTCATATTTGAGAAAATTTTGTGGAAAAAGAAGAAATTGCTTGTAACAAGCAATTTCTTCATTTTCCAAAATATTTTCTATCCTACTGCATGATTATTTTTCATTGATTGATTGATTGAATGGGGCTTAATGCTGCTTTTAACAGTATTTCAATCATATTGTGGCAGCTGGAGCACCTAGCAATGGATTCCTAGTATTTCTCACACCAGCACTACCACTACATCCTTTCCTAGCCTCTAGCTGCTATCTCACTTAGGTTTACAATTATCCACCCATTGGTGGTAGAGATTATTTTTGAAAATGTAATAAACTTTGAATTGTCCTCTGCAAAACCTCTGTATTTGGACAGGTCTGAAATTCTGTAAAACAGTAAAGGGTTTCAGCTGGTATATGCACTGGTTTATGTACTATTTTCATCATATTCACTTTTAACCAATTCCCACGCAATGACGCTTTTTGACACCCCTCAAGAAAAACAATTAGGAAAACATTGTCGAAAATGAAGAAATTTCTACAATGTTTTCTACCTAGAAAGTTGGAAAAAATCTAAAATTTCATATACTTTGAATTGCCCTCTGCAATTCTTTTCAAATTGGACCAGTCTAAAATTTTGTTGTGTGGGAATGGGTTAAAACAAACAATAGTGCATGTTGTAAACCTTGTGGTTTTGGAAGAAAATATCTTTAAAGATTCTCTTCTTTATCTCTCTATGAAATTCTGGAATCAACAACATGCAGCTTATGTTAAAGCATGAGAGATAATTTGAAGAATTTTAGTAGAGTAAATTTCTCTGAAGAAATACTATCATCGAAGACTTTGTTGGAAATGGAGAAAGTGAAAAAGCAGTTTCTCCTTTTCTTCATGTTTTGTACCCTATTGGCCTCTTCTTTTTTAATTTTAGTGCAGTAAGAAATGTCGTCTTGAACATTTTTGTGTTAGAACAAGTCTATAATTTTGTCATCTGTTAATGGGATAATGTAACAGATACCCCGGTAAATGTCATCTGATGTGTTTAAACCATTACCAGATGAGAAAATTTTAGACTTTCCCAAATTGACAGGAGTTGCAGACGACAGTTTCGTGTTTATGAAATTTTAGATTTTTGCACCTTTCTGCATAGAAAACATCGTGTAAAATGAAGAAATTGCTTGTTACAAGCAATTTCTTCATTTTGCACAATGTTTTACAAATTGATTTTCCCTAGAGGCGTCAAAAAGCGTCATTATGTGGGAATCGGTAAACAACTAGAATGTGTAATAATCCTGCAAATAAGGATTATTTTGCATTTATTTTGCAAGTGAGTGTTGTTTATTTAGGGTACTTATTGGTAAAATGAATTTGCATTGTATGATAACTATGTAGTCAAGTGGGCTCAACAGCTGATGAGGTCTTCAAGTGTAGTTAGGGAAATTCTACAGTATGTGATATTGTGCAGTTCTAAAACTCTTTGTTCATGATAAGTCTTGGTTTACTGTATTTCCCCTAGTGAAATGCCTAGAAGAAGTGAAAAACTAAGATAGGAGGCACTCATTTGCATCCAAACCTCAAAGTGAATGGCCTCCCTCACTGGTATTCGAATACTTACATTTATCTTTTGGGAAATAATTGTTAAACTAGAAGAAATTTTCATTAAATCTTAAATCTTTTAAACCATTATCACAAGCCTGTCTTAATATGCTGAGGAAATATAGTTGTAGAAAACATAGTGACAAGCTTTAAACCCATTACCAGACAGCAAACACTGTGGCAAATAAAGAAAATGCTTCATTATCCATAATGTTTTCAACCCCAAAAGAAAAAAAATAGCCCTTGTCATGCTGAATAAAATCCTCTATAGAAATGTATTAGATTCAAAGGTTTTGACAGCACTGGATGCACTAATTGTGGCTTAATATGTTTTTGAAAATAAATCTTATGACCAACTCTGGCTTAAAAGTGACATACAGGAGGTGTCAACTAAGATCAGACTGCACATATGTGCAGGCTGATCTTTGTTTACACCTCCTGCATATAACACAAATATTCCAGGCTCAGCATGACAAGGTTTAAAATTAGGTCAACCTAAAACAGTGGTCTACCACATCTTTGAATTCGGACCAGTGTAACATATTGTCGTCATCAAAAGTCAACTAAATTTGAAAAACACTGTAGTCCAAATTGAAAAATATGGCAATGAGAAATGAAAATGCAATTGAAAAAAATAATAGTGAAAATTAGAGCTGAAATTGAGTGAAAAATGTGTTTCAAAGTTTTGTTATTTCAGGACATCAGAATTTAAGATCAAGTAGTAATGGATTAAAGAGAAACTGTAGGCAAGTTTTTCCTTTACATAAGTTATTGTGCCAGAATTGATTGATCTTTTGACAGAGAAATTTGAAAAAATTGAATTTTTGGCAGGAAATAGACAAGAGTTTTTCATTTACTCCAAGGAAATAATTTTTGTTTTTACATTTCATAAGCTTCCTGAATGATATAAAACACTTCACAATTACCTTGAAACTATGAATTGTGTGTTTATAACCAGTCAAGCTTAGGGGAACTATTTGGGGAAGTGCATAAAGTATTGACCCTGGTCAGTCTAATAAACCAGGGCCAAAACTTAGGCACTTTGACAATTTTCTGAATCTAGAATGACCATTCTACCTCAGTGTTTAGTTATTTGCTGAATGTGACTTTTGAATGAATCTACTGGATCTGGTCTCCTTTTTAGGGACTTTTGAGGGACTTGTCTGTGGAATTCCCATATCCAACAAGTCCAACATAGGCTTATCTACCTATACATTTTGTCAAGGTCACTTGTCCAGGGACAAGTAAATACCAGGACAAAACATGGCATGATATAAAATAGATCTCAAAATAGATCTCGAAGAAAAGTTAGTATAAATTGGAAAATTATTAAAATATTCTTATTGAAGGGTATATTCAAAATATTGTGATTAATGAGGAGATTGCTTTGCTCAAAATTTATTCCTCCCCATTTGTTTGTTGACAGGTTCATTTCATTTCTCGACAGTCAGAAAATTATATCTTGCTTGCCAAAGGACAGGTATTTCTACATCAATGGGAACACACGAGAGGTGCATTTCCAGACAGGTCACATTTAAAGCAAGTCTTGAATTTACAGAATTTACTAGCAATGAAACAATCCTTCTGGGAACTGTATTTCTCCAAATAATGCTCTTTGGAGCAACTGATGGATTGCTGGCCATGCCAAATAACTCTACAGGCCACACCAACTGACTTTAACAGGAGGTTCACCTTTGATTTTATACAATGTTATTTTGCAATATTTATAGCCAGAACCATGTAACAAACAAGATGTGTTTGTGAAACACAATGCCCCCGAAACAGGACTAAATGTTTGACCCTGGTATGTGACCTTGACCGTATCACATGACCTTGACATGAGGAGATGCGTAATATGGAGATGTATTATCATGCCAAATATGAGTATTGTATCTTGAATAGGTTGGTAGTAATTGGCAATGTAAAGTTTTTTGGTTAAGTTTTGCAGACAGACCGACAGACAGACAACGGTAAAACAATATGCTCCTGATCTTTCGATGCGGGGGTATAAAAGCAAAATGGAATTGAATAAGCTGTAGTTACAATGTTCAAGTCGCCAAACCAAAAAAAATCGTATTGAAAAATAAATCTCAGATTTAAATATTCAATTGTCATCTGCAACTATTTCAATTTTGACCAGTCTAAAATTTAGAGGTGTGGGATTTGTTTGTTTGAATGGGGTTTTATGCTGCTTTCAACAATCTTTCAATTATATCGCGGCGGCTGGAGCACCTAACAATGGAATCCTGGTATTTCTCACACCAGTACTACCATAACATCCTTTCCTAGCCTCCAGCTGCTATCCCACATAGGTCTATGATTATCGACCCATTGGTGAGAGACAAATACTTGGAAAGGATGAGTGCCGCCGTCGGGGATTGAACCCGGGACCTCTAGATTGACAGTCCGATGCGCTACCAACTGTGCTATGAAGGCGGCTGGATGTGTGGGAATGTCTTAAATAAAGTGAGGAACCATTGCCAAAAGTCAGAGTATGATGAATAGCTCTTCTGAGACATTTATCCTGGACAAACTAACAGTGATAAAGGGAAAAAGTACTTCCAAAACTGGTACTTCAATATTATATCAATTATGAAACAGGAAGCTTGATCTTAACTTTGTATATTCTAAACTCTTAACCCATTCCAACACAGTAATGCTTTTTGACGCTCCTCATGAAAAACAATTTGGAAAACATTAAGTAAAATGAAGAAATCGCTTGTAACAAGCAATTTCTTCATTTTACACAATGTTTTCTACCCAGAAAGTTGACAAAATGTAAAATTTCATCAATTTAAATTGTTGTCTGCAACTCTGTTCAATTTGGACCAGCCTAAAATTTTGCCATCTGTTAATGGATTAAACCCTTCAATCAAATAGAATATGACACAAAATTTATACTAGTCAAAATTCAAAGTACATGATGCATGAGTCTTTTCTAGTATCAAATGACAAAATGATCTATCTTGTTGGGTAGAAAACAGTATGGGAAAAGGAAAAAAAGAATTGTTTCACTTTCTTATAGTCAAGTAATTATCAAAAAAGTTATGGTTTTTCTTTTTCTTAATTATAAAGTCTCAAGGTTGTTTTGAAAAGCAGTGATTGAACAGGAAGTGTCAACTTTATTACAAATGATTCAAACAACACATTTTCTTTACTGATCTTCAACAAAAAGTAAGAAAATTTGAACAAAATTTCAGAAAAAAGGGAAATTGCTCCTAACCTGCAATATTGTCTACCCTGTATGTAACTGAATATTCAATTTGTTTTCAGAAATTGCCTATAATTTTACAAGCCCAAAATTGTATTGTCTAGTGATCTTGTTTCTCAATATTGGGACTAGAGCCAAAGACGGATTATGCTCCCTGCATGAAGATCTGTCAAAAGAAAGTATAAAATAAAAAGGTAAATGGGTTCAGACAGACAGACACCTGCAGATATAGGTATTTGCTCGCCATAATCCAGATATGCTAAATGTTAAAGAATATCCTTGAGCTATGACCTTGACCTTGGAGCTTATAACCAACAATGAAAGGAAGCTATATTACGAATATGATCCATGTGCCATTAGCCACTCCCATTAAAGTCATGCTTTTTCATCATATCGAAATTCTTTGAGGGAATCTGATAAAGGGTCACCCTATGTTGATTACTATAAAATTTGGTTGAATTCCATCAACTGGTTTTTGAGGAGAAGATTTTTAAAGATTTGACTATATACGGAAATTAGCCAGCCCATTTCAGCCATGTTTTTCATCTGAATAAATTCTTTGAATGAATCTGATAAAGAGTAAACCAAGGATTATTTCTGTGAAATTTTGTTGAATTCTATTTAGTACTTTTTGAGGAGGAGATTTTTAAAGTAAAAGTTTATGGGTGGACACACGCACAAATGGACACAGACCATACACAATACCATGACAATAGCTTGCTGGCTTTCAGCCAGTGGAGCTAATCAAAGCACTGACAGTACTGAAGGCCAGGAATTTATGGATATTATAAGATACAAATACTAAGAATTTGCACAACTAGGTAGAATGAAAAGATTTGCAATAAGTACCCTCATCGTTTACAGTTCAATAAATGGTTTCAGCAATATTCTAAATTTTTTGTGTTCAATCAGGGCCAAAGATTATGAAACTTCTTCGTACTTAAGTGATAATTTACTCAAACTTTGATTTCAGATATGAAGTACATTTCTTCAGAAATGATATCCTAAATGCGTTAGAACTAAAAAAGAAGGTGGTAAACTGTTGCATGCAACATTTAATGTAAGTTAGAAATGGAATATCAATTCAAACTTGAAATTTGAGTAAATTCTAAAATGAACAAGAACAAGATGGATGTGTTAAAGTAAACACCAATGTCCACACCACTACCATGACAGAAACAGTTGTTTGATACAATATGGAAATCAGTAGTAAAACCAATGTTAAAGTTTCAATTTTGCACATATTTGACCTTTAATGATGACCTTGAAGTTGGTACCAACAAAAAGGTCTTGTCCAAAGGAATAATCATTAGAAATATGAAGGCCTTATCACTTACCATAAAAGAGTTATGGGGCCAATGTTAAGAGCTTTTGGCAAACAAACAGAGTAACAGATAAACAAACAATTTGCCCTTAATTTATCGAAGCCGGGAATAAAAAAGTTTGATAATCTTATGATGACTGTTCTATGCCGCCAAATCTTGGGCTTGATTATGCAAGAGCAGTCCCAAACAATAGTAATTTTGAATAACATCCACATTAAACGTGAAGCTCTTTGATACAGTAGGTGTTTGCCATATGATGACTGTTCTGTGCCATCGTAACTTGGGATTAACTAATTCACTTAGCAGTCCCAGAACAATAGTAATTTTTAGTAATTTTTATTAATATCCACAACAAACGTGAAGCTTTTTGCAAGAATAAGTGGAATATGGCTTTGAAATGGTTTATGGTAGTATTTCTTCACTGATTTCCTTATTCAATATTTGGTAAATAGATCTACTTTTTTCACCGGAATCAGCGGTTTAATAGGTAGCCTCCTAGGCCAACATT
The DNA here is from genome assembly GCA_946902895.1 of Fragum fragum. Classification (NCBI taxonomy): domain Eukaryota; kingdom Metazoa; phylum Mollusca; class Bivalvia; order Cardiida; family Cardiidae; genus Fragum; species Fragum fragum. Next base: position 28,119,352 of record OX336368.1, read on the forward strand.
TTTTGCCTGAAAGTAGACCTGTGAAGCGCTTTTGATCCTAGAGGCAAGGAAATCCCTTTGCTTTGAATTTCCTAGCCTAAAAATAAATGTCAGCTTAGAGAATCTTTTCCTAGGGGATGATATGATGGTCACAGAGGCATGTGCAAAGTTTCAGCGCAATACCATTTGTATGTAAAACTTTAACCAAAGCATTAGGATGATGACAATGCCAATGCCAGAGTGACTGGAATAGCCTTCCTATTCTTTGAATAGTCGAGCTAAAAATTGAAAAATTGTTCATAAAAATCCCCCCTTTCTCACATTGTTTTGTTTAGCATCAATTTTGAAGAATCAAAGAATGGGACTGCCGGTATGTAGTGATTGGTTGGCTGGTCATCAAAAGTAAAAGATTGCTTACTGTCAAGTCTGGCAACTTCATCATCTATAACACACTGTTTGGCATATGAGTCTTCTATTGTTGGATCATAATCTGTGACAAAATATGACTGAAAAAAAAAAATAGCAAAAATGAGGGCATGTTTTGCTTCAATGACACTTTCTGTCCAAGAATGAAAGGCTGATGTTAAAAAAAATTAGTAATACAATGCAGTCTCTTTTCTAAAATTACTTTTCATTAACAAAAAGTCATATATTACTATCCTCTATCCTAGACTTAAGAATTTCTGATCAATTCTTAATGTCAAAGTCAAGGTCAAAGGAAATCTCTTTCCAATAATTATTTTGACTTCATACAGTCCTAGACTAAAAAATCTGAAGTTATAGAAAATCAAATTAATCACATTTGAAAGTAGGACAAAGGTCAATCTTGAACCCAATACCAGACAACAAAATTCTAGACTGGCCCAAATTCAAAGATTTGCAGACAACAATTTTAGGTTGATGAAATCTTAACCCTTGTCATGCTGAATAAAATTCTTTTCAGAATTGTATAAAAAAATCATAGGGCTGAAAGCACTGGTAGCATTTGGTGTTCAGTTGTCAATACTTTTTCTGAAAATCAATTTCATAAACAACTCTGGTTTCATAAGGAAAGACAGAAGGTGTAGACTAAGATCAGACTGCACTTATGTGCAGTCTGATCTTGGTCTATACCTCCTGTTAAAACCGGAATATTCGGGTTCAGCATGACAAGGGTTAATTATTATTATCATTTTTTTTTTTTGCCTTTAGAAGTGGAAATATTTAAGATAATACAGAAACTGTTTGTAACATGTAATTTCTTCATTGTCCACAGTGTTTTCTGAAGATTTTTTCTTGGATGCATCAAAAAGCATACTTGTATTGGAATGGAATAAGACTGAACACGATAACAGATAAAAAATTTACCACTATTTGCTTAAATGTTTGATTATGTATTAGAGATAATAAATTTAATAATTCAAAATGTCAGAAATTTATTCACCGGTCAAGGTTAAGGTTATTGGACTCTGGATGAAAAAGATTTGTCTGGTAATAGTCCTTCACTTCATAATTCAAAATATTTGAATGTAGATCAACAGTCAAGATCACAGGCTGTTTGCAATGCAAAATGGAAGGCATTTTTTTCCTTGACTTCATACTTTAATGCAGATAAAGCAAACTCTAACATTGATAATTAGAAATTATAAGTGAGGCCAAAGGACAAGGCTGATCATTACATTATTTAAGATGACAAATAAATCAGTACTTGCTTATGTATATAACACGATACATTCTTATACATTTTAAATTCTTTGTACTTGACAATTCAAAATTTCAGAAAGATGATCAAAGGTCATGGTACAGGCTGAGCATTACATGTCATTGGATGAAAAATCATCACTATTTGCTAATGCATTCACATAAAACATTTCTACAATAAATAATTCAGAATTTCAGAAAGTAGGTCAAAGGCCAAGGTGAAAATGTTGCTTTACTCTGGATAAAAGGTAATCTCTTTTAAACAATTATCTTTCACATTACACAGTCAAAAACTTAATAATTCAAAGGTCAAGGCAACTCAAGGGTCAAATCACCCACATCCACAATTCATTTTTGTGTTTCAGATAATGCAATCCAAGAAAGAAAATTCAAAATTTCAGGAAGGTCAAAGTCAAGATCAGGGGTAAAGTATGAACACGAATATGACCATCGTTTAATGTCTTTCAGAAAATAGTCTTACAATTGAATAGCTTCAGAAAGTAGGTCAAAGGTCAATCATCACTTGATTCCAGATGAGACATTCTCCTTTTCAAAATATTTAGTTTTGACTTTATAGAATTCTATACTAAATAATTCAAAATTTCAGAATGTAGGTCAAAGGTGAGGGTCAAAAGCAAAGCACAACTCTAGATGTGAAATTATCTTCTCTTAACACTATATTCTAAAGCTCAAGCAATTATTATTAGCAATAAGTTTTGATTGATTGAATGAGGTTTAACACCACTTTTAACAGTATTTCAGTCATATCACGGCGGCTGGAGCACCCAACAGTAGATTCCTGGTAATTCTCACACCAGTACTACCACTACATCCTTTCCTAGCCTTCAGCTGCTATCCAACTTAGGTTTATGATGATCCACCCATTGGTGAAAGACAAATGTTGGAAAGAATTTGACCTTCAGAATGTAGGTCAAAGGTGAGAGTCGAAAGCAAAACACAACACTAGATGTGAAATTATCTTCTCTTAACACTATTTTCTAAAGCTCAAGCAATAGTTATAAGCAATTAGTTTTGACTGATTGAATGGGGTTTAACACCACTTTTAACCAGTATTTCAGTCATATCGTGGTGGCTGGAGCATCTAACAATGGATTCCTGGTATTTCTCAAACCAGTATTACCACTACATCCTTTCCTAGCCTCCAGCTGCTATCCCATTTAGGTTTATGATTATCCACCCATTGGTGAGAGACAAATATCAGAGTATGTGCCGCCACCGAGATAAAACCCATGACATCCAATAATTGAAGATTAGGATTCTGATGCGCTACCAACTGCACTATGACAGCGGCTATATTAGTATTTAGTATCAGAAGGTAGGTCAAAAACAATAGTCGTAAGAGATGTATTATTCCCAGGCAAGTACTAATCACAAAGAATATGATTCAATTTAATTCAGGAATTAAGGATTAAACTGGTAAAATTAAGGATGAAGCTGATTACACTTCTTTTTTTCTCTTTAAGTACAGCATTTGTTTTCACCGAGTTCTATTCACCCTTCATTCCACATGTGATAGATTTAAGGACAAATCAAATAAAAAAAGACTTGATTTTTTATTGACATTGTTAATCCACAAGGTAGCGTGAGAACATCTTCAATATGACAATCATAATCCGTAATCAAAGTACCTATTCATATTCAAAGTACTTAACCCAAACTATTTCATCTTTCGCCCTTATAAACTGAAAATAGGCCCAAAGTATCACCCTCGTCTCAATCAGACTCCTCAATACGATGAGTAGGTTTGGGTTTACATCGACTTGAAATGTGTCCGATTGTACCGCAAGAAAAACATTTACTGTCTTTAAACCTGCATTTATCTGCATAATAGTTACCCCCACAACGAAAACATCCACATTTTTTTTTTACTGTTTGTTTGGTTTACATTTGTGTTGCGGTTTACTAGCACCAGCACCCTTCTTAACGTTTGAATGTATGTTTTCAGGGGGTTCTTTGCCACTAAATGAAAAAGTGTCTTTTTCTGCCGATTCCATGGTAACTGCAATCTTTATGGCTCCATCAATAGACAGATTGGCTTCTGCAAGTAATTTCCACTGCAAAGGTTCTGACCTTAAACCATATACTAGTTGGTCCCTCAATACTTCTTGTAAGACAGCACCATAGTCACAGTTGACTGACTGTCTCTTTATCTATACCAATACCGATTTGCTTTCTCGTTTTCCCTCTTGTTGACCTTGAAATGCTCGGAAATTATTAAGGGTTTGGGGTTTTAATGGCCCTTCAGGACATCCTTAATCTGTGCAAACGTATTGACCTTTGGTAAATCTGGCTGCAAAAAGTTTCTCAAAACCATATCAGGGCTCTCGGAAACAACAGTACTGTCGTCTCAGACGACAACTTTCCCGAAGGGCCGACATAAATCCTATCAAAGGAATCCGGCGGACAACAATTTTTCAATAACATGCGTCCGACGGTATCAGTCTTTATGTCAAAGTGACTCTGTAAAATCATCTTTCACGGTTCAAGGGTCATTAAAATAGTAAGTATATTATTGGAAGAAGTTAAGTGATTATCCTAACATACACCACAATCATTGAAAACACCTAGCTTGATTGACAATTACCACTCCGAGGTGACCAGTCATACATCGATGATAGTAAATGACAGGTGTTAGAAACCAATGAAACTTGGGTAAAATTATTTTACTAGCACTCTTATCTCACTGAAATCAAATTTAATTTAACAGTTTAGTGAAAAAGTAACCAAAACATAATAAAGAAGTCAACTTATATTGCAAAATATAATTGTCATGTGTTTTCGTGGATACAACAGGCAATTCAATTGAAAATGAAAAATATTAGAATTTTTTTTTTTGGCTCTTAGACTTCTAAAGCTGGGCTTGAATCATAAATTTTCTGTCTTTTTTTATCTTAAAAAATTGTCAATTTGACTGTCAATATATGCCATTATTTTGTCCAAATTTCAACAAAAAAGTTAACTCTTATCAAGCTGAATAAAGATCGTTGCAAAATTTCATCAAATGAAAGTGGTAAAAGAAGGGATTGACTGATTGTGAGTCAGTATTTATTTTGAAAATAATCTTTTAAAAATGGTTCAATTTAAGAAGGAAAAATTAGGTAGTATAGACTAAGATCAGACTGCACAATTTTGTCTTTACTTTTTGCTAAAGGAGGAATATTCCATTTTTGATGTGACAAGGGTTAACATAATTACCATGTGTGCTTAGAAAAAGAAAAAAAAAAATAAAAGAAAAATTACAAATGTTTGATATTTCTATCATTTGCTCTATTTTGACATTAATTCTTTACTTCTTTATTAGGTTTACAGATAATCATGATTAAGAGAATTTGCTGAAGGCCAAATGAAAATGATCAAACATGTAAACAACATAAATGGGCTAGAAAATATAATAATTCTTAAAACCCAAATGTATCTCCATTTTCCACACTATTTTCAACTAAGAAAAAAAGGATTTTGTGGAAATCACATTTAGTATGAAAACATGCCTGATCAGGCTGGAATCCAACTTTTCTGCTTGGAATCCAACTTTTTCCTAAATTGGATTTCTGGAATCCTACAGGTACTTTCAACAAGAGGCCCAGTGGGCCTTAACGGTCACCTGAGTAAAAGAGCACCAAGACAAGTGATTTTGTTTGAAAGAATTAGAAAAAGGTTTGGTTGAAATCCCCTCAGTAGTTCTTGAGAAGAAGATGAAAATGTTTAAAAGTTACCAAAAACGACCCCCTTTTGGTCCCCATTTTAGGCACCCCTGACCTCCAGCCTTTTAATTTTCACAAATCTGAATAATCAGTACCCAATGATGCTTTTCACCAAGTTAGTTTGAAATTGGCTTAGTACTTCATCAGAAGAAGGTGAAAATGTGAATTTTTTAAAACATGATGAACTTTGACCTCTGGGTGTGGCCCCATACATGACCCCAGGGACATGAATTTCACAATTTATAATATACCTGTCCTAGTTGTCATGCACACAGAATATTTAAGCTCTGGCATTAACAGTATTAGAAGAAGATTTTTAAAGAAGTACCAAAAATTACCCCTTTTTGGCCCGTATTTGGGCCCCTATAACCCCCAGGACCCCTATTTTCACAAACTTGAATTGGCATCCCCCAATGATGCTTTCTACCAAGTTTGGTTGAAATCCGCCCAGTAGTTCTTGAGAAGATGAAGAAATATTTAAAAGTTACCAAAAATTACCCCCTTTTGGTCCTCATTTTAGGGCCCCCTGACCCCCCAACCTTTTTACTTTCACAAATCCGAATAACCATTACCAAATGATGCTTTTCACCAAGTTTGTTTGAAATTGGCTTTGTACTTCATCAGAAGAAGATGAAAATGTGAATTTTTTAACATGATGAACTTTGACCTCTGGGTGTGCCCCCATACATGACCCCAGGGGCATGAATTTCACAATTTATAATATACCTGTCCTAGTTGTCATGCACACAAAATATTTAAGCTCTGGCATTAACGGTTTATTAGAAGAAGATTTTTAAAGAAGTACCAAAAATTACCCCTTTTTGGCCCCTATTTGGGCCCCTATGACCCCCAGAACCCCTATTTTCACAAACTTGAATTGGCATCCCCCTATGATGCTTTCTACCGAGTTTGGTTATATTCCGCCCAGTAGTTCTTGAGAAGAAGATGAAATATTTAAAAGTTACCAAAAATTACCCCCTTTTGGTCCCCATTTTAGGGCCCCCTGACCCCACAGCCTTTTTATTTTCACAAATCTGAATAACCATTACCAAATGATGCTTTTCACCAAGTTTGTTTGAAATTGGCTTTGTACTTCATCAGAAGAAGATGAAAATGTGAATTTTTTAACATGATGAACTTTGACCTCTGGGTGTGCCCCCATACATGACCCCAGGGGCATGAATTTCACAATTTATAATATACCTGTCCTAGTTGTCATGCACACAAAATATTTAAGCTCTGGCATTAACGGTTTATTAGAAGAAGATTTTTAAAGAAGTACCAAAAATTACCCCTTTTTGGCCCCTATTTGGGCCCCTATGACCCCCAGAACCCCTATTTTCACAAACTTGAATTGGCATCCCCCAATGATGCTTTCTACCAAGTTTGGTTGAAATCCGCCCAGTAGTTCTTGAGAAGAAGATGAAAATGTTTAAAAGTTAACGGACGACGCACGACGGACGACGGACGACGCACGACGACGGACAAACGATGATTGCAATAGGTCACCATGACCATTCGGTCAGGTGACCTAAAAACCTAGTGAGAGTCCTGCATATACACAGCTGATCCAATCACAGATAGAAAAACAATTTCTTTGGCATAAAAATATTGCTCAACCCATTCAATGCTATTATCAAAGTACTCCTTCCCTCAACAAACTTGCCAATTTTACTAATGCTCATCCTCATTGCTAATTATTGTGATAGATTGAAGGACGAATCAAATAAATAACACAAGACTAAATTTTTTCATTGACTAGAGGTTGTTAATCCACAAGGTAGCATGAGAACATCTTCAACAAGACAATCACAATCCGTAATCAAAGTACCTATTCATAACTAAAGTACTAAACTCAAACTATTACACTACAAATACATAGCTAACAAAGAGAAATGTCATGAAAATTTCTTTACTTTGGATTAGAGATACACAAAAGTGTCCTGCTGAGTACTTATCCTTTCTTCAAATTCTTTTTTATTCTTTTTTCAAATTAAGATCGCCTTTGTATTAAAATATTTCCTCAACAGTAAAAAAACAAGCAGGTAGAGTAAACTACGATCAGACTACACTTCTGTGCAGGCTGATCCTATACCTGCCACAGCTATTGTCAGCCAGGAATATTCCGGGATCAGCATGATATAGGTTAAGTTATCATAGCTTCATGTATTTAAAGTATAGTTAGGGTTTAGAATAAACACTAACAATAATGACTTCAAGAAAACTTGCTATCTAAGGACAAGGTGCTCCACTTCCCCTGAGAGTCTTACCACTTCTCCCTACATTTTCCCTAATTCTGACAGTGTTGTGACTATACACACTATTCAGCCTCAAATCCGGATGGTAAAACCTGTCTAAATTCACCCAGTTTTTCACTAATAGCAAAAAATTATCAAATAGCAGACCTTTGCAACTAATTACAACAAACCAACAAGTCTGTCTGGAAATCAGTGTTGTGTCATCATTCCTGGCACTAACCATGACAGACCTAGCTTAAATCTTAGAAACACCCATACACTGCAACACAAACACATCACTATAAAAGCCAGTTTCACAGCACGGATATCCAAACTTATCACCCAAAACCAAAACAATCTACAAGAAAAACACAAGACTTTAAAAGAGCTCGATTACTTTGAAATGTTTACCTGAATAAACTGTATCGTAAGAGCACTTTTACCAACTCCACCTCCACCAACAACTACTAGTTTATAATTCTGATTGATATTACTTGAGTCTCGGTGACTTCTCGACATTATTTAAAGGATTTTGTTTACAAAAATGACTTCCCGTTCCAGAATTCATTCGAAACTGACATGACACTTTCGACCACTAAAACTCTGGGTCAATATAAAAGCCAGTGAACGTCAAATCTTTTTAATTTCTTCTGGAATATTTTTTTAGAACAGTGTTTTAAAACTCTTTTATGGCCACAATTTGATTTTTTTTAGTTATTGTACCACCATTGTTAGAAATTATGACGTTGAATAATGTTCATTTTAGTAATTCTACCGAATATATTAAATACTAATATCGGTTCTCTGCTCATAGATTGATTGAAAATTACGCAGGAGACCAGTAAATTATAGACTGGGTGGTCACACGAAATTCAAATAGACTGATATAACCTGTCCCATCTGGGTCAACTCCACTCCGGAATTACTTCCGGGTGGTTGTACCCTAAAGTAGTCCATTAAGAAAATTTGATCTCCTCCTTTTGTCATGCTGTTTTAACGTTTAATCAACAGCAAGTTGCTTGATGTTAGGTTCTGCAGAGTGAGAGATCACTGCTGCATGTCATGCATGTGATTCAAAGCTTTAATCAGGGAACTATTTCCTTGTAGAAACTGACATTTGAAGGTGGTACCCTACAAGACTTTCACTTCCGAGCCTAAACAATTTCATGGGTTGATGTGCAGAATGAAGATTTGCGAAAAACTTTATCCCTAATGATACCATTTTCCTGGCCTGTAATTCAAGATCAAAGACTGCTCTTTAAGACGGACTAAGATTTAAGGCCCAACGAAACTTTTGGGAGGAGCTACAGATTGTGAAAGTGGGCCCTTTTTGCTCTTTATTTAATGAGGCAAAAACGGACAGGAGTGTAACCATCTACGCTGCTCTCCGATATTGTATCGTTAGATTAGGACAGGCTCGCCAGTCAAGAAATTCAAAGTGCTGAATAAACTATTAGACCGATATCGCGCAGTCGACTTTAACAAAGCTTTTTTAACGTCGACATGGGTCCAGTCTAAATAAACTATGAGCTATTGCATTGCAGACTTACGAACATAGTCATTAAACACTGTAAAAGCTATTTCGAAGGACAGATACGGCTCTACTTTTCATAGTTTAAACAGCTCATATCCAAAATAATAAGAACTAGTTCGGCGGTAGTAGTCTTACTATCAAAACTAGTAAAAAAAAGTCATTGAAGCTGTGGCAAAGCCGGGTTAGATATCATTTTATCAAACCGATAGACGAAACATATATTAAGAAGGCTACATGCGTTTTACGCACTTTGTAGAATATTCCTTTCCAAGACAATAATGATCTTTAATCATAATACAAATACATTGATTATGAAATATTAAATTTTCTTAAAATCTTTAACATTTCATGTGAGAAATATTGGGTATTACCTAAATACTTTAACGATTCTGTATCTGTATGGTAATCCGAAAGGACTTCAATTAAAATAATCGGGCCTCTAATTATACCTGCAAGGATGAATCTCGATAACGATGACAGATAACAATTGATATAATCTGTTTCTTTCAGTTGTCTATTTTTATGTTTGAGGTTTCTGCGGATCAATCCTAGCATGATGTTTACCTTGCTACAAGTTTTAATATAAATGATTAGTCCATTTCAAAATGTCAAAGTAGTTGTTGTAGTCTACTTGTTCTAGCATATGTCTGTTAAAAGAACACGTGTGTAGTGAAAGATGATTACTTCTATGGGGACTCGTGACATAGCATTTAGTGGCATTATATTTTATTCCCAATATATTCGTCCACGTTTGAAATTAAAAAGATCTTTTTGTAGAGAGTGTTAGGCACTATAGTTGTTAATAAAGGAGACAACCATCGACGAAATTCAGCACTTGAGGTTTAACTTTTGAGGCAGATCGTAAAAAGAAAGGGCCATTGATAGCTACGAGTCATTATTGCACCTCGCAGAGGCTTCGTCTTTCACAATTCGTTGAGGAATGAACTAAGAGTAAAACGGTTCTTTTTATACCAGTTTTCCAGTTTATATAACCGTCTTCGTTGGGTCACTCTATCGAGTACTTAACTAAAATCCAATATAACTAGAAAGTGTATTTAACAAAAACGTGTTTCTGTCCATTACGTAGATAGTATAGAATGGTTGTCATTTTTAAACTGACAGCTATTTTGATAAATAATAAAATCTTCAACAACACGAGCTGACAATGAAGAAGTGAACGAAGTTTCATCAAAATCATTCTATGTGTACCGAGCATTCACTCGGACAAGAAAATGTTAATTTACAGAGAAAAATGATAGCCGTTTCGAAACTGGCGTCCATTTTGAAAAATACACAAATAGAGGTAATACTGAACAAGTGTGTAAAGACCAACCAAAATAAGGCTTATTTTACGCAGGATTAATCCGGACATAAAAGTCTATTTATGGAGTATATTGGCAACCATCCGTGAACCATCGGCCAGTTTGAATAAAGCAAAAGTGCAGATGGCACTGAACAAGTGTGTGAAGTTTCATAAAATTTGCGCTACGGTTACTGAGCTTTTATCCAGACAAGAAAATGTCAATGTCAGAAAATATGGCGGTCATTTTGAAACTGGTAGCCATTTTGAAACATGTTCAAGAAGAGGTAATATTCAGCAAGTGTGTGTAGTTTCTTTAAAATCGGCCCTATAGTTACTGCGAATTCGCCAGGACAATAAATGGTATTTTACAGAGTACCACATAGTCAATATTTAACTTGTAGCTATTTTAAAAAAAAGAAAGGGGTATTGCACAACTACTGCTGATACCTGAACACATTTTATAAAGTTTTATCAAATTCTGTCCTATTGTTACTGAGCATTCGTCCACACAAGAAAATATTGACAGAGAGACAGAAAGACAGACGCCGCAACAAAAAAAATTGTGTCACCCACATAGTAGGGACACAATAAGATCAACTTGCTTTTTTTATCGTATTGACATGTGTTGTCGTCTAGTGTGATTAATAACTGACTTTCACACCATCCACCGCTTCTGAAACTTTGTTGTAGGTGAGTAAGATTGTCATACTTTTTTTCAATATGGGGTCAGTGTATGTCGTCAAATGAAATTTTGAGTATTTTGCAGTAGATACTGGTATGTAATCCTTGTGTATATTTCCTCCAATAAATACTGTGATAGTCGCGTTTCTTCAAGCGTTAGGCTCAGATTAAATATGTGTGTCAGATCGAATATTAGAGTTCTTTGGCAAACGTTTTTAGTATCATTTTAGGTATTTAGACATACTTGTTTTGTAAATGTCTAGCCTTTTTATCAATTTTCGAACTCCCCCGTTGTAATTTCTAGATTACTAGTATCAATGGGTGGATATTGCTCACTAGAAATATCTGGTAGTTCTCATTTTTCATTGTCTCATGTGAACAATGTGCTTAATTGTAGTTTTAGTTTTAATTTGAGCTTTTCTACATTTGCTCTGCTAGTTAGTGTAATTTTCCGTCCTTTTCCAGACCGGAGATACAGAAACTATAAGTTCTTTTCGACTGAAAGGCTTATTGTGACATTTTTTGTAATGTTGATTTAATTCCTATTGGTTTTGATCTAATCATTTCATATTTGTCCATTTGTCTTCGTTTTGGTTTGCTCTTTTTGTTTCCTTCTAATGGATTTTAAGTTGGAGCAATTCCAACTTATATTTAACAAAACCGCAAATTGAACACAAGACAATTTCATTTCGCTTTTTTTTGATAAGACATATCACGCGATCTCTTAGATATGAATGCACGTCGGGTTTCTTCTCATCTCAACCTGCCACGGACAATCTGTTAGTTGTAGCCGAAGACAATAATATGGCACATGTAAAGGATGATATAAAAACTCAATTAGAGACTTCTAAACATGCTTTAGTTTGCTTTAAATTATTGAAAAATAAGGTGATAATCAGCGCAGAAATTTGTTTTTGTGATTCGCCGTCATGTGACCATAGATAGGCAATGTTTACAAAATGGCTCAGGTCATTTTTGCAATAATCACGCTGCCCAGTGCTTTAAAACATTCTAGAGCGATTAAGGGGGTCGTAGGCATCAAGCAAACGCGATTATTGTGGGATTTACAGCTTTTATCAATAACAAGAGGCCCATGAGGGCCTGATACGCTCTACTGATTATCAAGTTTTCCGTTAAAGAAATCTGATATTTAAGGAAGTCAATCCTCAAAGAAGAATGCATAAAGAAAAAAAGGGCTTTATCCCCTTTATCATTTTAAGCAACAATCCTCAAGGCCCCTTTCCCCATGTTTCATGACGGATCCACTCCATTTCCAAAAGAAAGTTACCTTATGACCCTACAATCATTCTGTGAATATTTCATCAGAATCTGACAATAATTGTGGACTTTATCACATAAACAGGATTTTTTTTAATGAAAATCAATAAGGCCCCTTTTCCTGTGTTTTCTGATGGATCAATTTCATTCCAAAAGGAACTTTCCTTACAACCCTACAATCGTCCTATTTAAAAGACAATTGATAATGATTGTGATCTTCATCACATACACAAGAATGTTTTGAATGATAATCTGTAAGGCCCCTTTTCCTGTGTTTCGAATGCCACAATTATTCCATGCATCTTTGAAGAGAATCCAATAAAACTGTTGACTTTATTGTGTTAACAAAGATATTAAATTCAAGTTCTCATAAGGCCCCTTTTCCCGTGATATTTTACTATTGGTTTTATCATTCTGTGAAAGTTAAAAGTGAATCCGATGAAATATTGGGAATTCATTATGTTTACTAGAATATTTAAAAAAAAAAATCATATGGCCCCTTTTTACATGATACTTGATGGATTGTACCAAGTTCTGAAAAGAACCATTTAAGTGATTGTACAATCATTCTGTGAAATTTTGAAGTGAATCCGGTGAAATCAAGGGACATCATTGTGTTAGCCAGAATATTTAAGGAAGTTTTTCATAAGGCCCCTTTTTATGTGACACTTGCCATAGTCAGATCCACTGTCAAAATCAACATTTGGAATGATGGTACAATCAATCTGTGTAATCTGTGGAATTTATTGTGTTATTGAGTTTATAGTGAAATCTTCATAGGGCCCCTTTTCTCATGATACTTTACAGAACAAACAAAATTTCAAAAGGAACAATTCTAATGAAGGTACAATCATTCTTTAAAAGTTAAAGAGAATCAATGAAAACAGTGGACTGAATTGTGTCAAGAATTTTGGAACAAAATTTTCATAAGGCCCCCTTTTCCGTGAAACTTAACAAATTAGACCCAATGTGCAAAGGAACAATCCTAATGATAGTTTGGAGAAAATGATAAAGACTGAGGACTTTATTGTAATAATGATGTTTTGTAATAAAATTTTTATTAGGTCCCTTTTCACTTAACCAATCAGACCTAAATTACAATGGAACAATCCAAATGATGATACAATCATTCTATTAAAGTTTGAAGAGATTCTGATAAAGACTGAGGACATTGTTGTGTTTATGATACTAGACAGATCAGGCCCAATTTGGAAAGAAACAATGCTAATGATGGTACAAACATTCTGTGAAAGTTTGAACAGAATCTGATGAAAACTGCAGACTTTATCTTGGTGTAAAACTTTTAAAATTGAATTTTCATAAGGCTCCTTTTCCTGTGATACTTGAAGGATCAGGTCTCATGTCAGCATCAACAATCGTGATTATTGTACAATGATTCTGTGAAGGTTTGAATAAAATCCAATGAAAGCTCTGGACTTGTTTACAAGGATTATGGATAAAATTCTCAAAAGGCCCCTTTTCCCATGATACTAGACAGATCACGCCTAATTTGAAAAGAAAGAATCCTTATGATGGAATAATCATTCTGTGAAAGTTTTAACAAAAATCTGATGAAAACTGTTTACTTTATTGTGGTACAATGATTTTAAAATTGAATTTTATAATGCTCCTTTTCCTGTGATACTTGACGGATCAGGTCTAATGCAAACATCAACAATCATTATTATTGTACAATTATTCTGTGAATGTTTGAAGAAAATCCGATGAAAGCTCTGGACTTGGTAACAAGGATTTATAAATGAAATTTTCATAAGGCCCCTTTTCCTGTGCTTCTTGACAGTTCAAACCCTGTTATGAAAAGAATGATAGTTATGACCTTCCAATCATTCTATGAAAGTTTCAACAAAATCTGATCAAAGCTGTGGGCTTCATTGTGTTAACAGGGTTTTATTAATTGAATTTTCATACAGTCCCTTTTCCCATGTTACTTGGTGGATCTGAACCAATTCCAAAGGGAACTCTTCTTACAAAAGTATGATTATTCTGTTTGAGTATAAAGACAATCCCATCTCATCTCTGGACTTACAAGCATTAATTACGATTTTTTAAATTGACTTTTCATAAGGCCCCTTTTCCTATGTTTCTCAATGGATCAGACCCAATTTGAAAGGAACAATCCTTATGATGGTACAATCATTATGTGAAAGTTAGAAGTCAATCAGCTGAAATCTAGGGCCATGATGTGTTAACTAAGATTTTTTTGTTAAATTTTCATAGGGACCCTTTCCCATGAAACTTGATGGATCAAACCTACTTCCGAAAGGAACAATCCATTTAATGTAATAATCATTCTTGGAATGTTTGAAGAGAATTTGTTGAAAACTATGGACTCTATTGTGTTTACGAGGACTTTTACAATCCAGTTTTTATCGGGCCCCTTTTTCCCATGGTCCTTGACTGATCATACAAAATTTTGAAAGGAACAATTCTTATGATGGTACAATCATTCGGTGAAAGTTTGAAGTCAATCAGATGAAAACTGTGGACTCTAGAGTGTTAACAAATATCTTTGAATAAAATTTTAATAAGGCCCCTTTACCTATGTTTCTTGAGGAATCATATCCGATTCTGAAATGAACAATCCTTATGATGGTACAATCATTCTGTGAAAGTTTGAAGAGAACCCGATGAAAATTGTTGGCTCTAGATTATTAATGAGAATTTTCATTAAAATTTTCATAATGCCCCTAAGCCTGTGTTTCTTGACGGATCATACCCAATTTCGAAAGAAACGTTCCTTATGATAGTATTATCATTCTGTGAAAGTTTAAAGGGAATCCGATGAAAACTGTTGACTCAAGAGTGTTATCGAGGATTTCTTAAAAGATTTTTCGATTAAATTTTCATTAGGCCCCTTTTCCTATGTTTCTTGATGGATCATAACAAATTTCGAAGGGAACGATCCTTATGATGGTACAATCATTCTGAGAAAGCTTGAAGAGAATCCGATGAGAACTGTGGACTCCAACGCGTAAACAAGGATTTTCTATGGAATTTTTAATTAAATTTTCATAAGGCCCCTTTTCCCGTGTTTCTTGACGGATGATACCCAATTTCGAAAGGAACGATCCTTATGTTGGTACAATCATTCTGTGGAAGTTTAAATACAATGTGATGAAAACTGTGGACTCTAGAGTGTTAACGAGGATTTTTCGATTAAATTTTCATAAGGCCCCTTTTTCTGTGTTTCTTGACGGATCATACCCATTTTCGATAGGAACGATCCTTATGATGGTACAATCATTCTGAGAAAGCTTGAAGAGAATCCGATGAGAAATGTAGACTCTATCGCGTAAACAAGGATTTTTAATGGAATTTTTAATTAAATTTTCATAAGGCCCCTTTTCCCATGTTTCTTGACGGATCATACCCAATTTCGAAAGGAACGATCCTTATGATGGTACAATCATTCTGTGAAAGTTTGAAGAGTATCCAATGAAAACTGTGGACTCTAGAGTGTTAACGAGGATTTTTTAATTAAGTTTTAATTAGGCCCCTTTTCCCGTATTTGTTGACGGATCTGGCCCAATTTCAAAAGGAACGATCCGTATGATGGTACAATCATTCTGTGAATGTTTGAAGGGAATCCGATGAAAACTGTGGACTCTATCGCGTAAACATGGAAAAGTTTAACGGACGGACGCATGGACGCCGGACGGGAAAAAGCCATCGCTATAGCTCTAGTGGCCTTCGGCCAGTAGAGCTAAAAATCAAATAGGTGCGAAACTAAAGTAGAAGATGTTGAAAAATAAAATGTAACATATCAACTTCCGGTTTCTACTTATTTACTAAATAGTTACGCTTTATTGTGTCGTTTTTTACAAGTTTAAAGCAATAATAACACGTCAAACCTTTAACAAGTGTCATCTAGCTTTCAGCTTGGTCCTTTATACTTAAGATTTTTTACGGTTCTAAAGCCGAATAACGAAAAAGGAAATCGCGCGCCTGGGCGCCGAAGCTAATTTGATACTATCTTCATCATAGTATAGGAAATTTTAGGAAAAGGGCAAAATTACCATGGGCAAACAATAACGTTACAATAGCGTTAACGTCTTTTTTTCTTTTGAATTTTACTCACAACGCTTTAAATATTCTTTTTTTTTTCTAAATCTAAACCGGTATCTCAAATCGATCACCCTGAAACAAGTTTCCGCGCATTTCCGCAAATTTCCACGTATACTCATAAACTTGAAGTGAAAATCTACGTGAGTTTAGTATGATCGTTACAGCATTGGCAGAGTTGATGGTCTAATAATCATGGAGGTCATTGATTTCTTACTGTAGAAGCTGTTATTCTCTGTTTTCAAGATTCTAAAAGGAGTTCACGTATTACAGTTAATCAAAAGGAGAATGTTATGCTTGAAGTTCTAATTTTGCTGTGCGTGACACGAGCTTATAACCCATTCCAACACGAAAAAATTTAGACCAGTCCAAATTCAAAGAAGAAGCAGACGATAATTGTAAGTTGATGAAATCTTTGAAATCCTGGTCTTTTTGACAGAAAACATTGTGGATAATGAAGAAATTGCTTGTTACAAGCAACTTCTTCATTTTCCACAATGTTTTCCAAAGCTTTCATAATGAGGGTCGTTTAAAAGCGTCACTGTCTTAGAATGGGTTAAAACAATTCTAGTTTTTGATTTCTGTATGTGGTATATATGTTTTTGTGCGTTATTCACGAACATATGTACACGAATGGGACTGCTGGTTTACGTTTAAAGGAGGGAGGCTTACTCGGAAAGTAATAAATGAATTTGAACCGAAATTCACAGTTATGGCCCTTTCAGCGCATTCCAACTTCTCAGTACTTTCAGTCCTTTGAATTAATTTGTTTTCAATCCACGGTGATTTTTTTCAGGTCAATTCTGACGGAATATCGTTAATTTACTAGTGTCTTTCTCATTCCATTTAAATGAGTTCATTGAATGCTTTCTCAACTTTGCATAATTAGATCCCTTTTGATATCTCCTTGTTTTGGATTGATTAATTGTGTTCCAGTTCGATTTCTTATGCGGATAGATTTTGCGTATTTTTGGTTCGATATACATTGGTTAAATGCCAGAATAAATGACAACATTACAATGTTCTGATATTCCTACTACACATAGTATCACGTGTTTGGACAAGAGCTAAATGTATACCAAATTCGTAATTTTCTTTTGTTGTTTTTAGTTTGTAACTGGGCCGCCGTCATAGCGCAGTTGGTAGCGCGTCGGACTGTCAAGCTAGAGGTCCCGGGTTCGATCCTCGACGGCGGCACTCATCCGACTATTTGTCTGTCAACAATGGGTCGATAATCGTAGACCTATGTGGGATAGCAGCTGGAGGCTAGAAAAGGATGTAATGGTAGTACTGGTGTGAGAAATACCAGGATTCCATTGTTAGGTGCTCAAGCCGCCGCAATTTAACTGAAAGATTGTTGAAAGCGGCGTAAAACCCCATTCAAACAAGAAAATAAATTTAGTTTTTAACTGTTCTAGGCAATGCTATAAGATTATTTCTAGGAATCTATTATGTTGGTTGCTTTGCAGACAACAAATTTTAGGCCAGGAAATCCTAGACAAGACTGAAGTCTCTGAGGGTGATGATATGTTTTTGCTTTTCAAACCTCACTGATATAACCTCCGCATACACTACCATAAATACAGTGAAAATGAAATTTTCTCTCAATGAGACAAATTCAGTAAGTACCATGTAGGACACCAGCTGTATTCCACATCAAGAAAAAAAATCTCATGCAATGTCTGAAAATAAACCATTGGCTGAAAATTAACTAAGTCAGAAAACAGAAAATTAAATAATTAACATGTAGATCTAAAATTGGTAAGCGCCATGGAGAACCCCTAGATGAGCATTCATACGAAGTGTCAAGTCATTTCTATCAGTAGTTGCCGAGAAAAATGTCTCGAAAACATACGACTATGCCGAATTATTCGCATTGTCCGTGAATAAACTGAGTCGTAAAACAGGGAGAAGTTACTTTCTGACCTTAATTCGGTAATCGCCATGTAGGATCCCTAGTTGAACCTCCGCACCAAGTTTCAATTAAGTTCATGTTATCAATAGTTGCTGAGAAATATGCAACAAAAATATTCCGACCACTTTACCAGGCAATGTCGAAAAGTAAACTAAGTTGTAAAACAGTAAGAAGTTAAACCGGCTCTTGCACAGATTGTGAAAAAAATCACTCTCAATTTCCAAATTTCTAACTGTAATTCTTTCAGACATTTGGAAGAAGGTGATCATGCCGACTATGTAATGAATATGACTGTTCATAACTTAGAAAAAAAAAAAGAGAAGCAAAATTATTTGGCGTTACAAGACGCCAAAAAGTCAGCGAAATACGACCCGAATTGAATCGAATTCATCGGCAAAATTCGTTATCTGTCGAATGAATCGAATTGACTTATTTGTAGTTTCCATAAGGTATCCATTACGTCATTAGCTTCCGCTGGCGTTACAGTCCAGCCGACCTCATCCGTAGACAAACAACCCCGCACGATAAATTCCGATGTTTGAAAGTAGGGCATCACATTAAATTGAATTTGTAGTGAATTTAGTAGATTTAGAAGGAAGAAAGAACATTTAAATTGTTGTGAAAATGACATTTATAACTGATGGAAAATCAGATGATTTTCCTATATCAAATTTTCATGAAAAACTATTTTAAAGCCGCTAGTGGACGTAATTGTAGGACCCCTGGCTGAACTTCTAAACCCTAGACATAGATCTGGCTGCAAACCAGTGGAAAACCCGATGCGAGTCTAAAGGAGATGGATTTTTAAAGATTCGTCGATCTAGATTTTTGAAAATTGAATTCCAAAGACGATTTACCGTTGGTCGAAATAATGCTTATGTTTGCTTAATTTTTTATACCATTTTCGTTCTTCTTCGCGCTCGAATCGAAATTTGGTTATATCAGTAAGGTTTTACAAATAAATACTAAAAAAGCTATTTCTTGTAACTATACATCAACTTGGCCGCTTATGGATTGACATAACAAAAGTGCTCTATTCATATCCTAAAGATCACTTATTGAATACAAGGCCACTTTCTCCTTTTTCCTCATTGATTTTCTTAATTAAGTGCCATTTAAGGTCGAAAAAAGCAGCGATTGTTCTCTGAATGTACGCAATTTTTAACGACTCTCAAGAAAAAAAGCTTTAAAAACATTTTTTTATCCTGAAAGACTTCTTTTTACCAACTTCTAACTGTTTTCTACATTTTCTACGAATTTTAAGACCTGTCTAGACTTGTATTTGCTGGTAATGGGTTAACACACCCGAGTAGTGACGAATGGAGTAGCTTACCATTCGGAACATCTCGGCTGATCTACGATATTTACCAGAATCGCCGAGTCATTCGGAACATCTTTCGGCCGATACGCTTACGGGAATGTTGACTGGGTTACTGCCCCTAGATCTATTGATATAGTCTCTCACAGACAGCGGGCTACCAGTTTAACGGGAATGTCCGAGTGTGTTCCGGTTGTAGCCGAGTGTGTTCCGGTTGTTGTTTGAAACAGTTTCTATTTTTAGGCGGATTGGTTAATTTTGTGGGTTTTCCCATTTTTGAAACTAAATGAGTGCAAAATGACGTACGTGTCTCAAACTACCCACCTTTTGTTTGGCAACTTATCGGCTACCCTTGAGAGAATTGAAAGAAACAAATGACTCTGGTTGATTGGGATTAATAGAAAGGATTACAAAATCTAAAGGTATTTTAATCACTTTAAAGACTTGTTTTATTATTTCGGTTACTATTCATTGTTGGGTGAAAGTCTTGGTCAGAATTGGGCAACTCTCATACAGACACTTGGATTCAGGAATATCTAACAGTGTACAAAATATGTCACTGTACTGTGACCTATTTTGGAAGTTGTTAAAAATTAAAGTGTCTGTCGACTGATCTATTTGTTGGTGCTTGGTCTTGCATAAACATGAACCAAGAAATACCCCCTTTCTCATTTTCCTACCCTTATTGATAACCTATCTATAAAATGTCTACGAGCCATCAACTTTCAGTTTCAGAAGGGAATTATTTAGAGTTGATTTTATAAGTCATTTTATATCAATGATATTTTCGTAAAAAAAAATACAAATTAACCCATATCATGCTGAATCGGAATATTCCTGTTTTAACAGAAGATATAGACAAAGATCAGCCTGCACATATGTGCAGTCTGATCTTTATCTACATCTCCTGTTTGTCCAGTTCAAGTCAGAATCTTTAATGAAATTAAATTTGTAAAAGAATGCTGACAAACAACAAGAGCTTCCAGTACTTCATCTCCTTGATTTTACTGCAATTCTGAACAAGGGTTTAATTAAGAGATGAAGAGAATATTTTTTGTTTTCATGGCGGTTTGAACCGAAAAAACTGATCACACTGTATGAATACGCGAAGCGGATTCATACATAAGTGTGATTAGGTTTTTCGGTTCATACCTTCATGAAACTTCATTTCTTATAATTTAATAGCATCGAGCGAAAAAAGCAAAACTTTTCAAATTTTGATACCTTTTTGTAGAGAACTATTTTGTGCGGAAGCATACAAAATGGATGCGTGCTCAAAATTGTGTTCATGGAGGTATGAATTAAATTTTTTCGACCAATCAGATCACTGGTTTTTGATAGACGAAACTAACAATTAAATTATTTCAACATGACAAGGGATTATATTTGTTCGTGTGTTTGTAGCACTAGTTTTGCTATCCTTATAATGGTGATTTTAGAAAAAAATTTGGAAAAGAAAAAAATACTTGTAATAAATATTTCTCCTTTCCTTTTACATTACTTCTAGTCTATTCTTTTGATTGGCATATCTGGTTATCAATTAATGCATTCAGAAAGATTATCAACAACAAATATTTTGAAGCACAATTAACCAATTTCAGAAAACAAAAATTTCATACTCATCCTTTTTGAAAGAGGTTGCAGGTGGTAAATTCAAGTTTATGTAAGTTTAACAGATTTCCATTACGAGCCAATTTTACACTGATCCGAAATGAAAGAAGTTTCAAAAAAAAAAAAAAAAAATGGGCTGTACTTAAGGAATACTCTATCTTTGTGGGTAGAAAATATTGTGGATAATGATGAAATTTCTTGTCTCAAGTTTTTTCCTTCAGAGGTGTAACAAAGTGTGTTTCATTGAGAATGAGTTAAAAAATGTTTGTCATGGTAAACTATTGTGGGAAATAAGGAAGTTGCTAATTACAAGCAATTTTTTCATTTTCAATGATGTTTCCCAAAATTTTACTAGATGGCAAAATTTTAGACTGGTCAAAATTAAAAAAGAGTTGCAGACTAAAATTCAAAGTTTATGAAATTTTAGATTTGTTTAACTTTATTGGTAGGAAACATAGTGTAAAATGAAGAAATTGCTAGTAGCAAGAAATTTTTTCATTTGACGCAATGTTTTCCAAATTGTTTTTTTCGAGGGGCGTTCAAAAGGGTCAAAGTGCGGTAATTGGTTAAGAAACTTTTGTTAATTGCTATAGATCTTCATTAGAGTTCAGTATACAAATATGTTGTTAATGATCTGTTTTCAAGTTTCAGCACTTCATCATAAAATTGAAACCATAAGATAAGGTAAAGTTAAATCAGCAGAAAAGATGGATTTCGAAGTTTATGAAGATGATTTTTGTTTCAACATTGACCATGAGTTCATCGGGCGATCAAAAGACCTACAGCTAATTCAGAAGGCATGGACTAGTCACAAAGTATTTGGTGTGTTTGGAATTAGATCTGCTGGAAAATCTCGTTTTGTAAAGGAGTTTTTACGACAACAAAAGAATAGATGTACATGTAATCTGAAAGAACTTAATTTGGATTTGAATATACAGACAGATATACAATCCGTGCATGCAAATATATGTGCTGCTCTTGGTGTTACACCAGAATTTGAATCAATAGAAAATGGAAAATGGATCTCTCAGATTAGAACTGAAATCAACAATTCAACTGGTCACGGAAACACTAGAATGGTGCTTGTGTTTGATAATGGAGAGAACTTTTTTGAGAATGAAGCTGGTGATAAACTAAAGTCTTTGTTTGTTGATTTAATCAAATATGTCAAGAATGTTAAACTTTTTATAACATCAACAACTAAAGTACTCTTTTCTCAATACAACAAAATATTTTTCAACTTGGAACTGAAGCCTCTGACAGAGACAGAATCATTGGAACTGCTACAATCTGTGATACAAGGGAGGGTGGATCTAGGGGAGTTTAAAGATGCGATCGTAAAGATGAGTGAAGGTTTGCCCTTACTAATCCTGATGATTGGTGGAGAACTAATAGACGATAATGGGATGTTGACACCTGCAGACATGGCAGAATTACTCAGTACTTGTCGCTTGCGTGCCCTTAGCAGAGAATATTACCCTGAAGAGGATAGAGTTGGTATGCCAAGTCTGTTAACATTTCACCCTTAAGTTTGACTCTGATTTTGACCATGAAATTAAATAAATGTTTCAATGGGCACTTTAACCCCTTTCCTCACAACAAAGTTTTAGACTGGTCCAAATTGAAAGAAGCTATAGATGTCAAAAAAAAATTATTTGAAGTTGATGGAATTTTAGAGTATTGTTTTTTATAGTAAACGTTGTGGATAATGAAGAAATTGCTAAATTACAAGCAATTGCTTTCTTTTCAATCATGTTTTCCAAAGGTTTTTTCTTTAGGGGCATAGAAAGGAGATCTCGAGATAGTGTGGGCATGAGTTAACTCAATGGAGAATATTTGTGCCAGATTACATTTACTTTGAAGTTTATCCATACTATTATGAATTACAGTCTAGACAAAACTTGAATGTCAACTTTGAGCTTAGCCCTAACTAGCTGTGATATGGTAGTCATCTTTCCAATAATCTGTTGGCAAGGCTCGTCAACAGATTATCAGAAAGAAAGCTATGATATCACAGCTAGGCCCTACCTGAACAAATGTTTCAAATAACATATATATTTTGATGGAGAACAAATGTACTAAACTTCAATGAAATCTATTGACAATTGAAGAATGGCTGGCTCTGAGGATGTGTTTCAGTATAGACAGATGCAATAATCTACAGACAGGCTACTTGATAAACTATCTCACATAGGATAAGTTATCATTGTCTTTTGCTGGCTCCACAAAAAAGTCGGCAATGGGAAAATCTAATCAAATATGGGAAACTTTTTGTTTGCAGAACATTTAAGAACAGGAAAAAAATCATTAAATTTCCTTGTTTTGGAAGTCAAAACTTATTTTTAGTTAACAAATAACCACATAGCAAAACTACAGTCTGGTTCAAATTGAATGAAGTTGCAGATGGCAATGTAAAGTATATGGAAGTTAAGATTTTATTTAACTTTCTAGGTAGAAATCATTGTGAAAGATAAAGAAATAGCCTGTTGCAGCTATTTCTCTATTTCATACAATATTTTCTCATTTTTTTTACATGAGGGGCGTCAAAAAGTGTCATTGTGTTGGAATAGATTAAACTCATTTGAAAGCAATCAAGTCAAAAATTTTAACCGGGTTTTTTTTTTTTATCAAAATTGTATGCTTCCTAAGTATTATCAAGGAGACATAATTATTTAAGTATCAACAAACCATACTTTGGTCTTCAGAATATCTTAAGCCAGTAAAAGTTAGGTCGGTAGCCAATTATCAGATGACAAAATTTTAGACAGGTCTAAATTGAAAAATGTTGCAGATGACTAATAAAAGCTAGTCATAGTAAAAATTTCAAAACAAGATTAATTTAGGCCAGAACTCATAAGAAGAAAAGGAGATATTGTACACAATTTCTCCTTTTCCCACAATGTTTTAAAATGCAATTTGGTTTCAGCAGGTCAATTTATTTTATTGTGTGGTCATAGGTTGGCTTGTTACCAGCATTTGATTCTTTCCTAGAATAAATATTCTTTTCTTTTTAACATCTTTTTAACCCATTCCCACACAACAAAATTTTAGACTGGTCCAAAATGAATAGCTGCAGATGGCAATTTCAAATTGATGGAATTTAAATTCATTTGTCTTTTTAGATAGAAAACATTGTTAATAATGAAGAACTTGCTTGATACAATCAATTTCCTGATTTTTCACAATGTTTTCCAAGGCTTTTTTCTTGATGGGCGTAAAAGGAAGGGATTGTGTGGAAATGTTTCTGTTTGTTTTCAAGGCTGTGCATTGTTGTAAAATTAAGCAGTGAATGCTTACTTCAGATGGTTAAATATATATCAAATATCATATGCACATAAAAATGCTTCACTCAAGCCTATTTTGATAATTTTATACTTGTACTTGTATTAGAAGAAACTGTAAGATTTTGTCCTTACAGCTGATGTCTACAAGAAATTCATTCAAAGACTGACACAATTTTATCAAAGAAGATATGCCATTTTGGAGTTTATTCCAGGATCTTTCAATGCAGCAGAGGCAAGACAGATGTTAGGTAGGTCCAGTGATAGGCCAAGGATGTAGAAGAAAGGGGACAATGTCCCTGTGGTCTAAAATAAATGAGGATATTTTATATGATTGATGAATCACAATAACATTGATCTAGCCACTAATGTTGGCAGAGGCAAGACATATGTTAGGTAGGTCCAGTGATCCACCAAGAATATAGATTTCAGGGGACAATGTCCCTGTTGACTAAAATAAAAAGGCCTATTTTATATGATTGATGGATCACAATAACATTGATCTAGTCACTAATCTTGGCAGAGGCAAGACAGCTGTTAGGTAGGTCCAGTGATCCACCAAGAATATAGATTCAAGGGGACAATGTCCCTGTAGTCTAAAATAAAAAGGCATATTTTATATGATTGATGGATCACAATAACATTGATCTAGCCACTAATGTTGGCAGAGGCAAGACAGATGTTAGGTAGGTCCAGTGATCCACCAAGAATAAAGAACTAAGGGGACAATGTCCCTGTGGTCTAAAATAAAAAGGCATATTTTATATGATTGGTGGATCACAATAACATTGATAAAGCTACTAATCTTGGCAGAGGCAAGACATATGTTAGGTAGGTCCAGTGATCCACCAAGAATAAAGAACTAAGGGGACAATGTCCCTGTGGTCTAAAATAAAAAGGCATATTTTATATGATTGGTGGATCACAATAACATTCATAAAGCTACTAATCTTGGCAGAGGCAAGACATATGTTAGGTAGGTCCAGAGATCCACCAAGAATAAAGAACTAAGGAGACAATGTCCCTGTGGTCTAAAATAAAAAAGGCATATTTTATATGATTGGTGGATCACAATAACATTGATAAAGCTACTAATGTTGGCAGAGGCAAGACAGATGTTAGGTAGGTCCAATGATATGCCAAGTTTTTAGAAATAAGGGGACAATGTCCCTATGGTCTAAAATAAAAAGGCATATTGTATATGATTGATGGATCACAATATCATTGATAAAGCTACTAATCTTGGCAGAGGCAAGACTGGTGTTAGGTAGGTCCAGTGATCCACCAAGAATATAGATTTAAGGGGACAATGTCCCTGTGGTCTAAAATAAATGGGGATATTTTATAAGATTGATGGATCACAATATCATTGATATAGCTACTAATCTTGGCAGAGGCAAGACTGATGTTAGGTAGGTCCAGTGATCCACCAAGAATATAGATTTAAGGGGACAATGTCCCTGTAGTCTAAAATAAATGGGGATATTTTATATGATTGATGGATCACACTTACAACGATCTAGTCACTAATAATTTGGAATCAAGGGGACAGTGTGACTGTCCACGATGATCTAGGTATATTTATAAATTTTTCGGGGACAATGGTACAGGAACACAACCTTGGTAGGACAATGTAGGTCAGATATCATTTAGACATTACCAGAGGACGACATTTTAGACTGGTCTATTTCACAATAAATATTTACTAATTGAAGGAAGTTACAGACAACAATTCTATTCATGTTTAGTGCAAATTTTCATAATATTGTGTAAAAAAAAAAAATTGAGAAAAAGAGAAATGGCTTAAAACAAGCGAATTCTCCATTTCTCAAAATGTTTTCTGAAAGTACTTTTCTTCTACATTGAAGAAGTCTGTGATGTGCGGGAATGACTTAAAACATAAGTTTTTTGGGAACCCATTGAAGAAATTCCCTCAATCCATGTGATAAGAGATAAACTTGTAATTAGAGTCATTTATCAAATTCTGTTTACCAATGTTGTAAAAATTGAATTCCTTGTTCTATCTTTTAACTCATCACCAGACAGCTAAATTTTAGTCCTTTTTATAAACCTGGTCCAAATTGAAAGGATTTGCAGACAAAAATTTAAAGTTAATGAAATTTTAGATTTTTTCCATTTTTTGGGCTAAAATTTTCTGACGTGGTATTGGTTTAACGAAAACATGACATTTTCCGTAATAAGTGTTTTATCATGGCTAGCTTGATAGGAGAAAGTCTTCATCTTACTGTAAAGAATTATTGCAAAATTGGCCTTGTATTTTTAGCTGACCTGTAGTTGTGTGATGTCCGTCATTTGTCATCTGTAGTCAACATTTACCTTGTGGACACTCTAAAAGCTACAATTTTTGCTAAATCAACCTGAAAATTGATCACAATGTTTGTCTTGATTTAATGTCAGAAAAATATGAAAATGGGTCACTTGAGGTCAGAAATAAAGTCACTATGTCAGTTCTTAGAAAACTTGTGGGCTCTCTAGAAATCACATTTGATGCTCAATTAGCCTGAAAACTTGTCAGACTCATTGTCTTGATGAAATCTCAGACAAGTTTAAATTTGGTCATTTTGGGTCAAAATGAGAAAAACCTTATGGGCCCTAGGGATGGCACATTTTAAACTCAACTTAAAAATTGGTCAGAATGTTTGTCTCTAACAAGATAAAATATGGTCACATTGGGTCAAAAACTAGGTCACTAGGTCAAATATTAGAAAAACTTTGTTGGTGCTCTAGAGGCAGCTTTATTTTGATGCTCAATCAACTTAAAAATTGGTTAAATTTTTATGCGTGGGATTAAAAATCGGGTTGAAAAGTTCAAATCATAGAAAACCTTTGTGGGGGCTCACGAGGCCACATTTGATGCTCAATCAACCTAAAAAAATGGTCATAATGTTTATCTTGAGAGTTAACTTTGGTGAGCAATTTAGAGTCATGACGGCTCTCTTGTTTTTATCCATGCCCACAAAATTTCACTTATCTAACCCATTCCCACTCAGTGACGCTTTTTGACTCCTGTCAAGAAAAACAATGTGGAAAACATTGTGTAAAATGAAAAATTGCTTGAACCAAGCAATTTATTCATTTTTCGCAATGTTTTCTACCTAGAAAGTTGAAAAAATCTTAAATTTCATAAACTAAAATTTTATTGTTTGGGAATGGGTTAAGCCTCTAAAGAAAAAGATTTGAAAAAAAAAAAAAATTAAAGCAGTTTCTCCTTTTCACAAAATATTCTTACCCTATAAAAGACTTATTTTTTCAGTTCTCATCTGTATCACACTTGGAAGTGTTGTCTGTATCTTCCATCAGTATGGACTGGTCAAAATAACTTAAACATTTGGTATTGAGTTGATCAATGTTTAACCCATTACCAGATGGCAATATTTTAGACTGGTCCAAATTAAAAGGAGTTGAATTGAAAGGATTTTTTTACTTTTGGGATAGAAAAAAATGTGGCTAATGAAGAAATTGCTTGTGACAAGCAATTACTTCATTTTCCACAATGTTTTCCACAACTATTTTTTTCTTGGGGTGTCTAAAAGCGTCATTGTGTGGGAATGGGTTAAATCTTTGTTATTTCAGATTATAAGAGTGAGGCCCAGGTGAAGGACAAAGTGTTGATTTATTTACGTCGAAGGTTCATGATCACTTTTGACCCAGAAACTCACCGATTCAACATTCAAGGAATTCTGAGGGAATGTGTTCATACTTACTTTGCCTTGAACAATGTAACAGGTATGTCTTGAAAAGAACTTTTCTTTTAACATCTTATATTGAATAACCTGGAATATGATTCACAATTCAATGGTGCTCTCAATATTTTCATGAACCTTCATCTTATGATTATGTGAATCTTGTTTATTCATTTTTTTTAACAACATTACCAGAAATCTACAATCTCAACATATTCATGTTATCTCAAAATGATTTAACTTGGAATGCTCACTTTCAGCATTGACTATCCCTGCATTATTGATGTATTGAATTAACCCTTTCCCGTTTCTTTAAATCTTAGACAGGTCCAAGTTGATTAATTGAATAAATGGGGTTTAATGCCGCTTTCAACAGTATTTCAGTCATATCGCGGCGGCTGGGGCACCTAACAATGGATTCCTGGTTTTCTCACACCAGTACTACCATTCCATCCTTTTCTAGCCTCCAGCTGCTATCCCACATAGGTTTACAATATCTACCCATTGGTGACAGACAAACGTCGGAAAGGATATGTGCCGCCACCGGGGATCGAACCCATGACACCCTACGATTGAAGATGAGGAGTCTGACGCGCTACCAACTGCGCTATGACGGAAGCCAGGTCCAAGTTGAAAGAGGTAGCAGACCCCAATGAAAATTGGATGCAATTTAAAATGAAACCATCCTGTGTGGTAGAAAATATTGTGGGAAAGAGGAAATTGCTTTTTACAAGCAATTTCTTCTTTTTCCACAATGTTCTCAAGTATAGAATCACAGTGACATAAAATCCCGGGTTTGTACCAGAAAGGGTTAACTCATACAATATACCATTTATTTATACATGGACAAAATCCTTTCTCTGTCATTCTTTCTTTGTCATATACATGTAAAAGATTTAACTATGTGTGTTTGAGTGTTTCCATGTTATCCACATCTATTAATCAAGTTAAATAGGAAAATGATTTAAAGTATATTAGTTTTGTCCTATAACCCATTACAAGATAATAAGATTTAGACTAGTCCAAATTCAAAGAAGTTGCAGGGGCATTTAAAAGAGGCTTAAAATTCTTAAAAAAGTGCTACATATGCTAAAAGATATTGTGAGAAAAGGAGAAATTGCTTTTGGAAAATGATTTCTCCTTCTCTATAATAGTTTCCTTGATATAACTCTTCATAGGGGTAATAAAAAGCAGTTTTATTTAGCATGGCAATCTTAATATATAAGTGTAAATGTATTTTCAGAGGTCAGAAAGAGGTATTTTGACACATTCTCTCGTGTCATGCAAGCAATCTCGAAAGCCATGGGAACAGAAGAGTACACAAAGGCTTTGTCGGAGTTCACATTAGAACAAGCAAACCTACAGAAACTTCTAACTGAAGTTGTCTACACCAAGGAAGACACCTACCATTTCTTCATTGAAATAGCCACAACTTGTACTTCACTGATTGAAAACTTCATGGCAGGTAGGGATACTAATTGGCTGTAATGCTGTGTATATTTTTTCTATTCTTAACCAATTACCAGACAGCAACATTTTAGAATGGTCAAAATTGAAAGGAGTTTCAGAAGACAAATTAAAGCTTATGAAATTTTAGATTTTTTTCCACTTTCTGGATAGAAAACA
The DNA here is from genome assembly GCA_946902895.1 of Fragum fragum. Classification (NCBI taxonomy): domain Eukaryota; kingdom Metazoa; phylum Mollusca; class Bivalvia; order Cardiida; family Cardiidae; genus Fragum; species Fragum fragum. The sequence continues at coordinate 28,149,304 of OX336368.1, forward strand.
TTGTGTAAAATGACGAAATTGCTTGTCACAAGCAATTTCTTCATTTTTCACAATGTTTTCCAAAGCCTTTTAACTTAAGTGCATCAGAAAGGGTCATTGTGTGGGAATGGTTTAACCCTTCTTATATTGGACCTAGAATATGTGTCGTCTGGTCTTAGTCTATGTTTCCTCTTTGTCCCCTTTATGCCTGACTTGTTTTTAAAACCTATTTTCAAAAGAAATGTTGGCCCACTATAAGTACCTACAGTACCTTCAGTCCTTTGAATTAACCCATCACCCAACAGCAAAATTTTTAGACTAATCCAAATTGAAAGGAATTGCAGATGATAATTTAAAGTTTTGAAAGTTGATTAGAAAATATTGTGTAAAATGAAGAAATCTGCTATTTACAAGGTTTTTAATTGTTTATCTTGAGGGGCGCCAAAAAGTGTCAGTGTGGGGGAATAGTTTAAATGCAATTTTGTATTTGTTATTATTCAGCATGACAAGGTAGGATATCCCAGAATATTCCTCTATATGCAGAAGTTATAGACAAAGATCAGTCTGAACATACATATATTTACAGTCTGATCTTAGTCTGCTCCACCTTTTTTGTCTCATTCAAGGAAGTGTTGTATAAAACATCAATTTTGAAAAGAAATAAATACCCATAACGAATGCTTCCCGTGCTCTCACCCTTTAATTTTAACCCATTCCCACACAATAATATTATAGACTGGTCCAAATTAAAAGAAGCTGCAGACAATAATTTCAAGTTGATGGAATTATAAATTTTTTCGTCTTTTTGGATTGAAAACATTGTGGATAATGAAGAAATTGCTTGATACAAGCAATTTCTTCATTTTCCACAATGTTTTCCAAAGATTTTTTCTTGAGGGGCGTAAAAAGGAGGGTTTAAGTGGGAATGGGTTAAATTAAATTTTGAAAAATTTATAATACAGCATGATATGGGTTTAGAAAAAAGCCAGTTAAATTTTTATGCTGCTATATTCCATTTTAACAAATCCACTATCTATGACCAGGTGATATCATATAATATTAATTGAACAACAAATTGCATCTTATCTTTAAGCTGTCAGTTAATAACTGGATAGGTAAACACTTTTTGGGCTTATCAAGAAGTGAGTTGAAGTTCATTGTAGCATCAAAACTATCCATCTTTCTTTTTAGTAAAGCTACATATGAGAAAAAGGAAGAATAAGAAACATATTGCTGTTTCTTAACCCATTACCAGACAACAAAAGTTGTAGTGGTCCAAATTGAAAGAAATTGCAAAAAAACACAATTTTAGCTGATGAAATTTAAAAAGTCTTTGTTGTTAAGGGTACAAAACATTTTAGATAATGAAGAAATTGCTTTTTACAAGCTCTTTCTTCATTTTCAAAAAAAGATTTCCTAAACCTTTTTCTTTAGAGGCATTGGAAAGAGTGAATGTGTTGAAATGGGTGAAAATATTTCAAAAATTGTAATCATATAGTTCATGCAGATGGAAGACAAGAATTTGATGATTTCATTATTTCAAACTAGGTAACAGTGAAAAGTTTTACAATGGAGTTTTAAGGTCAGCAGATATGTATGGTAAAGCCAAGGACAGGTCTATTGTACATGTGGCCATGGGAAGTTTGTATACAAATGTGAAGGTATTTATTTAGCTCAATTCGATCCACTGTTTGTTTCAGTGTAAGATCAAATTTTCTCTCCAGTGAACAATAACACCTATACTTTCATGGGTTGCGAAGGTCATGAGTGAAAACATAAGCTTTTATTAATTACTCAATAAGAGAGTTTTTAACTCACCTGAGCACAAAGTGCGAGGTGAGCTATTGTGATCGGTCGTTGTCCGTCATTGGTCTGTCTGTCTGTCTGTCTGTCGGTCAACAAATTCTTGAAATATCTTCTCCTCCTAAACCACAACGCAAGTCACGTTGAAACTGCAGGGATGTTCCTTGTTGATATTTTTCTATTTGAAAAATAACAACAACAAAAACAGCAACAAAAAAACCACTACTACACCAACAATAACAATGTTCAAATATCAAGAAAATACATGTATGTCTTTCTGTATGTGTATGTCAAAAGCCTTAACCCTTTCCAGTTTAATGAAATTTTAAACTGGTCCAAATTGAAAGAGGTTGCAGACAACAATGAAAATTAGATGCAGTTTGAAATCAAAAAATCCTATGTGTTAGAAAATATTGTGGGAAAAGAAGAAATTGCTCGTTACAAGCAATGTCTTCTTTTTCCACCATGTTTTTAGCTCACCTGAGCACAACGTGCTCAAGGTGAGCTTTTGGTATCACCTTTTGTGCGTCGTGCGTCATGCGTCGGAAGGCGTCAACAATTCTTCAAACATCTTCTCCTCAGTAACCACTGGGGGAATTTCAACCAAACTTGGTAGGAATGTTCCTTGGGTGCCCCTTTTCAAAAGTTCTTAGCGAAATTTTGTTTCACGCCCAAATATGGGCATGGCAGGGCGTGGCAGTTTTTGACTTTGAAATCTTTAAACACCTTCTTCTCTGTAACCATTGGGCCAATTTCAACCAAACTTGGCATGAATGTTCCTTGGGTGACCCTTTTCAAAAGCTATTCATAGAATTTTGTTTCATGCCAAAATGGCAGTTTTTGACTTTGAAATCTTTAAACATCTTCTCCTTAGTAACCATTGGGCCAATTTCAACCAAATTTGGTATGAATGTTCTATGGGTGACGCTTTTCAAAAGTTTATCATGGAATTTTGATTTATGCCAAAATATGGGCGTGGCAGGGCCTGGCAGTTTTTGACTTTGAAATCTTAAAACATCCTCTCCTCAGTAACCATTGGGCCAATTTCAACCAAATTTGGTATGAATGGTTCATGGATGACACTTTTTAAAAGTTTATCATGGAATTTTGATTTATGCCCAAATATGGGCGTGGCAGGGTGTGGCAGTTTTTGTCTTTGAAATCTTTAAATATCTTCTCCTCAGTAACTATTGGGCCAATTTCAACCAAATTTGGTATGAATGTTCCTGGGTAACCCTTTTCAAAAGTTGTTCGTGGAATTTTGATGTATGCCCAAATATGGGCGTGGCAGGGTGTTGCAGATTTTTGACTTTGAAATCTGAAAACATCTTTTCCTCAGTAACCATTTGGCCAATTTCAACCAAATTTAGCATGAATGTACCTTTGGTGACCCTTTTAAGAAGTTGTTCATGGAATTGATTTGTGCCCAAAAATGGGCATGGCAGGGTTGGGCAGTTTTTGACTTTGAGATATTTAAACATCTTCTCCTCAGTAACCATCGGGCCAATTTCAACCAAACTTGGCATGAATGTACCTTGGGTGACCCTTTTCAAAAGTTGTATGCAGAATTTTGATTCATGCCGAAATATTGGCGTGGCAGGGCTTGGCAGTTTTTGACTTTGAAATCTTTAAATATCTTCTCCTCAGTAACTATTGGGTCAATTTCAACAAAACTTGGCAGACATGTTCCTTGGGTGACGCTTTTCAAAAGTTGTTCTAGAATTTTGATTTATGCCCAAATAAGGGCGTGGCAGGGTGGGGAAGTTTTTGACTAAGAAGTCTTTAAACATCTTATCCTCAGTAACCGTTGGGCCAATTTCAACCAAATTTGGCATGAATGTTTGTCGGGTGACCCTTTTCTAATTGTGTTTGGGAAATTTGATTAATGCCCAAATATGGGCGTGGCCGTTTTTTATTTAGAAATCTTTAAATATCTTCTCAGTAATCATTTGGCCAATTTCAACAAAACTTGGCATGAATGGGCCTTGGGTGACCCTTTTCAAAAGTTGTTAGTGAAATGTGATTGATACCCAAATATGGGCGTGGCAGGTTGGGGCAGTTTTTTATTTAGAAATCTTTAAATATCTTCATATCAGTAATCATTGGGCCATTGTCAACCAAACTTGGCATGAATGTTCTTTTGGTGACCCTATTCAAAAGGTGTTCGCAGAAATTTGATTGACGCCCAAATATGGGCGTGGCAGGGCGGGGCAGTTTTTTGACTTTGAAATTTTTAAACATCTTCTCCTCAGGAACCATTGGGCCAATTTCAATTTAACTTAAATGAATATTCCTTGGGTGACCCTTTTCAAAAGTGTTTGCTAAATTTTGAATCATCTTACATTAGTCAGGTGAGCCCTCTTTTTTCACATTAAAATCACAGCAACGTAAAATCATGGGTTTGTTAAGTTAAGTTTTAATCCCGCATAGGACACTTTTAACACATTACCAGCTGACAAAATTTCAGACTGGTCCACTTTCAGTTTTAGTTGATGAACTGTCTTTTGAGGTAGAAAACATTTGGATAATGAAGAAATTGCTGCTGAAAAGCTATTTCTTCATTATCCACATTGTTTTCCAAGCTTTTTTCCTTTTGGGGGGGGGGGTGTCAAAAGCTGTTCTATTTAGTGGGAATTGGTTTAAGAATATATCATAATTACCTTTTCAAATGCAACCAATCTTAGATATTGATGTTCAGTTATGTGTTCAGCCTTTTGTGTCAATCCTTCTGTCTGTTCACTTGAAACAAGCAATTTGTTCATTTTCTCACAATATTTTCTACCCTATTTGGCATATATTTTCAAATTAATTTGCAATTTAAGAATTTATATGTTGTCTGCAACTTCTTTTGATTTAGACCAGTCTAAAATTTTATTGTCTGGTAATGGGTTAATACTCTCAGATTAATACATAAGTACCAGTACATTATATTTGGTTTGAAGTATAAAAAATTGAACACACAGAATCTTTTAAACAAATTTAACCATCTCACATTCGATTTGTAAACGCCTTCTGTTGGCTGTTCTGAAGCTGTTGACCAACAACGTAATTTTTGTTTTTCATTGATTGACATTCCTCTGTTTAGGGTTAACCCATTTCCAGACGACAAAATTTTAGGCTGGTCTAAATTAAAAGAAGTTGCAAACAACAAGTTTAAGTACATGTATATGGAATTTCAGAAATATTTCGTGGTAGAAAATATTGTTGACAATGAAGAAACTGCTTTTAAAAAGCAATTTCTTCATTTCCGAAAGTGTTTTCTCAAACCTTCTTTTATTAAGGGCTTCAAAAAGCCTCATTGTGTGGGAACATGTTAGAATAATGGGGATATTCTAGTAAGTTGTGTACAACTGCGTCAGTGCATGAAATTTTTATCTCTTTCTTTGAGCTTTGACAAGCTTCAAACTTTTTCTATCAACAGATCGACTTACCCAAGGGAGCTGAAAATTTACGTTTGGCTTTGGAAATTTTGGAGCAGGATGAGAAAGATCTTCATTTAGCCACAGCCTATCAGAGGCTGGGTTGGAATTTATTGATGCAAGGCAGAAATATTGAGGCTGTGGAGTAAGTCTGTTTCTGATTCCAATATCTAAACCCTTATCATGCTTAAACCATTTCCACACAATCCCACCTTTTTAAGTTAAGTTTTAATCCGGCATAGGACGCCCCTCAAGGAAAAAGCTTTGGAAAATGTTGTAGATAATGAAGAAATTGCTTGACACAAGCAATTTCTTCATTATCCACAATATTTTCTATCCAAATACATGAAAAAAAAAATAGAGTTCCATCAACTTGATATTGTCATCTGCAGCTTCTCTCAATTTGGACCGGTCTATATTTATTTGAGTTGGAACGGATTAACTCAGACAATTTCTGTTTATGCAGGAGGTATAGACAAGGATTCTATGCAGCATGACAAAAGTTAAGTTCTCTCACTTTCAAATTAATCACCGGTTGGAAAATAGAGTAGAAAAATTATTTGCAAAGGGAATAATATGGGCACTTTATTGCTTTGTTTGTGTTGTTTTCTTTACATATATTTCTAACCCATTACAAAACGATAATATTTTAGAGAAGTCCATATTAAAAGAAGATGCAGACAACAATTTTTAGCTCTACTGGCCAAAGGCCACAAGAGCTATAGCGATGGCTTTTTCCCATCCGGCGTCCGTGCGTCCGTCCGTCTGTTAAACTTTTCGTTGTTTACGCGATAAAGTCCACAGTTTTCATCGGATTCTCTTCAAACTTTCACAGAATGATTGTACCATCATAAGGATCTATCCTTTCAAAAATGGGTCAGATCCGTCAAGAAACACGGGAAAAGGGGCCTAATTATAACTTAATTAAAAAATCTTCGTTTACGCGATGAAGTCCACAGTTTTTAATCGGATTCTCTTCAAACTTTCACAGAATGATTGTACCATCATAAGGATCGTTCCTTTCAAAAATGGGTATGATCCGTCAAGAAACACGGGAAAAGGGGCCTAATGAAAATTCATTTAAAATTCAATTAAAAATCCTCGTTTTCGCGATAGAGTCCACAGTTTTCATTGGATTCTCTTCAAACTTTCTCAGAATGATTGTACCAACATAAGGATCGATCCTTTTGAAAATGGGTATGATCCATCAAGAAACACGGGAAAAGGGGCCTTATGAAAATTTAATTATAAAATCCTCGTTTACGAGATAGAGTCCACATTTTTCATCAGATTCTCTTCAAACTTTCACAGAATGATTGTACCAACATAAAGATCGTTCCTTACGAAATTTGGTATGAACCGTCAAGAAACATGGGAAAATGGGCCTTATGAAAATTTAATTAAAATTCCATTAAAAATCCTTGTTTACGCAATAGAGTCCACAGTTTTCATTGGATTCTCTTCAAACTTCACAGAATGATTGTACCATCATAAGGATCTATCCTTTCAAAATTGGGTATGATCCGTCAAGAAACATGGGAAAAGGGGCCTTATGAAAATTCAATTAAAAACTCCAATAAAAATCCTCATTTACACGATAGAGTCCACAGTTTTCATCGGGTTCTCTTCAAACTTTCTCAGGATGATTGTACAATCATAAGGATCGGTCCTTTCGAATAAGGGTCTGATCTGTCATGAAACAGGGGAAAAGGGGCCTTATGAAAATTATATTAGAAAATTCTCGTTAACACTCTAGAGTCCACAGTTTTCATCAGATTGTATTTAAACTTTCACAGAATGATTGTACCATCATAAGGATTGTTCCTTTGGGAATTTGGTCAGATCCATCAGGAAACCCGGGAAAAGGGGCCTTATGAAAATTTAATCGAAAAATCTTTTAAGAAATACTCTTCAACACTCTGGAGTCAATAGTTTTCATTGGATTCCCTTCAAACTTTCACAGAATGATTGTACTATCATATGGATTATTCCTTTCGAAATTTGGTATGATCCTTCAAGAAACTCAGGAAAAAGGGGCCTTATGAAATGTTTAATAAAAAATTCTCATTAATAAACTAGAGCCAACAATTTTCAACAGATTCTATTCAAACTTTCACAGAATGTTTTTACCATCATAAGGATTGTATCTTTTGGAATCGGATATGATTCCTCAAGAAACATAGAGAAGGGGCCTTATTAAAATTTAATTCAAAGATCTTTGTTAACACTCTAGAGTCCACAGTTTTCATCTGATTGACTTCAAACTTTCACAGAATGATTGTACCATCATAAGAATTGTTCCTTTCAAAATTTGGTATGATCAGTCAAGGACCACGGGAAAAAGGGGCCCGATTAAAACTTGATCGAAGAAGTCCTCGTAAACACAATAGAGTCCATAGTTTTCAACAAATTCTCTTCAAACATTCCCAGAATGATTATCACATTAAATGGATTGTTCCTTTCGAAAGCAGGTTTGATCCATCAAGTTTCATGGGAAAAGGGGCCCTATGAAAATTTAATAAAAAAAATCTTAGTCAACACGTAATGGCCCTAGATTTCACCTGATTGACTTCAAACTTTCACATAATGATTGTACCATCATAAGGATTGTTCCTTTCAAATTGGGTCTGATCCATTGAGAAACATAGGAAAAGGGGCCTTAGGAAAATTCAATTAAAAAAATCTTAATTAATGCTTGTAAGTCCACAGATGAGATGGGGTTGTCTTTATACTCAAACAGAATAATTATGAAAATTCAATAAATAAAACCCTGTTAACACAATAAAGCGCACAGCTTTGATCAGATTTTGTTGAAACTTTCACAGAATGATTGGAAGGTCATAACTATCATTCTTTTCATAACAGGGTTTGAACTGTCAAGAAGCACAGGAAAAGGGGCCTTATGAAAATTTCATTTATAAATCCTTTTTACCAAGTCCAGAGCTTTCAACGGATTTTCTTCAAACATTCACAGAATAATTGTACAATAATAATGATTGTTGATGTTTGCATTAGACCTGATCCGTCAAGTATCACAGGAAAAGGAGCATTATGAAATTTAATTTTAAAATCATTGTACCACAATTAAGTCAACAGTTTTCATCAGATTCTGTTAAAACTTTCACAGAATGATTATTCCATCATGAGGATTCTTTCCTTTCAAATTAGGCGTGATCTGTCTAGTATCATGGGAAAAGGGGCCTTTAGAGAATTTTATCTATAATCCTTGTAACCAAGTCCAGAGCTTTCATTGGATTTTATTCAAACCTTCAACAAATCATTGTACAATAATCATGATTGTTGATGCTGACATGAGACCTAATCCTTCAAGTATCACAGGTAAAGGAGCCTTATGAAAATTTTATTTTAAAAATTTTACACCAAGATAAAGTCTGCAGTTTTCATCAAATTTAAATAAAAAATCTTCATTAATAATCTAGAGTCAACAATTTTCACTGAATTCTGTTCAAACTTTCACAGAATGTTTGTACCATCATAAGGATTGTTTCTTTCCAAATTGCGCCTGATCTGTCTAGTATCATAGGAAAAGGGGCTGTATGAAAAATTATTACCAAATCCTCATAAACAAAACAATGCCCTCAGTCTTTATCAGAATCTCTTCAAACTTTAATAGAATGATTGAACCATCATTTGGATTGTTCCTTTGTAAATTAGGTCTGATTGGTTAAGTGACACAAGAAAAGTGACCTTATAAAAAATTTATTACAAAACATCTCTATTACAATAAAGTCCTCAGTCTTTATCATTTTCTTCAAAGTATCATTAGGACTATTCCTTTGTACATTGGATCTGATTTGTTAAGTTTAAAAGACAACTTGATAATGATTGTGATCTTCATCACATACACAAGAATGTTTTGAATGATAATCTGTAAGGCCCCTTTTCCTGTGTTTCGAATGCCACAATCATTCCATTCATCTTTGAAGAGAATCCAATAAAACTGTTGACTTTATTGTGTTAACAAAGATATTAAATTCAAGTTCTCATAAGGCCCCTTTTCCTGTGATATTTTACTGTTTGTTTTATCATTCTATGAAAGTTAAAAGTGAATCCGATGAAATATTGGGAATTCATTATGTTTACTAGAATATTTAAAAAAAAAATCATATGTCCCCTTTTTACATGATACTTGATGGATTGTACCCAGTTCTGAAAAGAACCATCTAAGTATTTGTACAATCATTCAATCCTTTTTCCCGTGGTCCTTGACTGATCATACCAAATTTTGAAAGGAACAATTCTTATGATGGTACAATCATTATGTGAAAGTTTGAAGTCAATCAGTTGAAAACTGTGGACTCTAGAGTGTTAACAAAGATCTTTGAATTAAATTTTAATAAGGCCCCTTTTCCCATGTTTCTTGACAGATCATATCCGATTCCGAAAGGAACAATCCTTATGATGGTACAATCATTCTGTGAAAGTTTGAACAGAATTCAGTGAAAATTGTTGACTCTAGATTATTAATGAAGATTTTTTATTTAAATTTTCATAAGGCCCCTTTTCCCGTGTTTTTTTTTTTTTTTTGATCATACCCAATATCAAAAAGGAACACTCCTTATGATAGTACAATAATTCTGTGAAAGTTTGAAGAGATTCCAATGAAAACTGTTGAATCCAGAGTGCTAATGAGGATTTCTTAAAAGTTTTTTCCATTAAATTTTTATCGGCCCCTTTTCCTGTGTTTCCTGATGGATCTGACCCAATTCATAAAGGAACAATCCTTATGATTGTACAATCATTCTGTGAAAGTTTGAATTGAATCTGATGAAAACTGTGGAGTCTAGAGTGTTAACGGGGATTTTTTATTTAAATTTTCATTAGGCCCCTTTTCCCATGTTTCTTGACAAATCATACCCGTTTTCGAAAGGAACGATCCTTATGATGGTAGAATCATTCTGAGAAAGTTTGAAGAGAATCAGATGAAAACTGTGGACTCTAGAGTGTAAAAGAGGATTTTTAATGGAAATTATAATTAAATTTTCATAAGGCCCCTTTTCCCATGTTTCATGACGGATCATACCCAATTTTGAAAGGAACAATCCTTATGATGGTACAATAATTCTGTCTGAAAGTTTGAAGGGAATCCGATGAAAACTGTCGACTCTAGAGTTCTAATGAGGATTTTTTAATTAAATCATAATTAGGCCCCTTTCCCATGAATCTTGACAGATCTGACCTAATTCCGAAAGGAACGATCCTTATGATAGTACAATCATTCTGTGAAAGTTTGAAGGGAATCCGATGAAAACTGTGGACTCTAGAGTGTTAACAAGGAAAAGTTTAACGGACGGACGCATGGACGCTGGACGGGAAAAAGCCATCGCAATAGCTCTAGTGGCCTTTGGCCAGTAGAGCTAAAAATCACTAAATTTCAGAATTGTTTACTATATGCTAATTAATCTTTGTTAAATTACAACAGACTTTTAAGCATATATGGTCACTCTTGCACACTCAATATGTTTTAACATTCCTGAGAGAAGGGACTATTAATCCATTCCTACACAAAAAAAGTTTAGACTGGTCCAAATAGAAAGAGGTTGCAGACGACAATATCAAATTGAAGAAATTTTAAAGTTTTTTTGTATAGAACCCATTGTGGATAATGACGAAATTGCATGATACACGAGATTTCTTCATTTTCCAGAATGTCTTCCAAAGTGTTTTTCTTGAGGGGCCTAAAAAGGAGGGATTGTGTAGAAATGGGTTAACCAACACTCTAGAATGACAAGGTTGTCAATGGGATTCCAAGTAGTAACTATCAGACGACTTGTAAAGCACCTCTAATCAACCATCTAGCTGCAATGAAACATCAAACAAAATGTTAGACTGATCCAATGTCAAAGATGTGCAGATGACTATTTCTAGTGGGTGTAAAAAGCAAATATTTCTTAATTTTCTTCATTATTTTAGCTTAATCTTTTCATGAGGGTTGATAAAAAGGAGGGACTGTGTGTTAATGGTCAAGCATTTGTTTACTTGCAAAAATTTCAGATATTTTGAGAAGTCACTTGCTATTTCATCAAGACTTGGTAAGGAGGCAGAATTACTTAAGCTGCAGTCTTTAAACAGCCTTGGAATCACCACTACAGTATTAGGTAAATTTGAACATAATTGACAGTTTGCTGGTCATGTTCATTGAGTTCTGACAGAAAGTTCCACTTCTATGTCAGGAGGCATCATTTTGAAAAATATTGGTCAGTAACATGTAACAGTTGGCCGGAGGCCTAAAAGTTGTGACGACAGCTTGAATAAGCTGTAGTTACGGCGTTTTAGTCATGCAACCAACAAACAATGCTTCACATAAATGTTGGCCAATATCAGAGTTCAAAGTTCACTTCAGGTCTAAATCAATTATTTGATTGGTCGATGTATTCTTTGATTGACAGCAGTGATCTGTCAATTTACCCAGATGTCAAAATTGGACTGGTTGAACCCTTTCCCGTTTTTCAAAATTTTAGACCAGTCCAATTTGAAAGGAGTTGCAGACAACAATTGAAAGTAGGTGCAATTTGAAATGTAATGAACCTACAGGTTAGAAAATATTGTGGGAAAAGAAGAAATTGCTTGACAAGCAATTTCTTCTTTTCCCACAATATTTTCTCAAGTATAAATTCTCAGGGACGTGAAAACATGGGATTGTACAGGAAAGGGTTAAATTGAGAGAGCTTGCAGATAACTATTCAAGTGAGTTTAACTCATTTCCAGACAACAAAACTTTAGACAGGTCAGAATTCATAGGAAGTTAGAGACAACTACTTTAGATTGACAAAATTCAAATAGTCTTTTTTATTTTGAGGTTGAAAACATTGTGGATAATGAAGAAATTGTTTGTCAATTGTCAAGAAAAGGGTTGTGTTATGATATGGCCCAAATCAGTGGTCCATCTGTCTGTTAGTACTCTTCCTCCTATATATCTCAAGTAGTTTCAGGAGTTCTAGAATCCCTTGACTTAAGAAAATAGCTTAAAATTACAGTGATTTTGTGCGCCCAACCCCTCCTTCGGTATCTGTTGGAATAATCTAAAACTGGCCACAATTAATCAGTATGATGTGTCATGTTGTGCGTGGGAAATTTTGTGTTTGATCCCTCATGCCACTTTTGAATTATCTGTCTTTGACATAGAAAATAGCTTCAAATTTGTGTGTAGGCAAGTCTTCCAACAGTTTCATTTGAAATGAACTTAAACTAGCCATAATGAAACTATATGATGTCTACTTGTCTATGAGACAGTTTAGAATGAAATATTCATAAAGCATACAAGTATCTCACTGTCAATCCTCTTTTGGGATATATGCTATATGTGCTCCTCTGCAAAGCTCTTTTTGCTAGTTTGTCAACTTTAACCCATTCCTACTCAGAGATGCTTTTATTCACCCCCAAGAAAAAAAGCATTGGAAAACAGTGAGGAAAATAAAAAGATTGCTTTTTCTTCAATTTCTTCATTTTCACAATGTTTTCTACTCAGAAAGTTAAAAAAAGCCAAAATTCCTTAAACTTTAAATTGTTGTCTGCAAAATCTTTCAATTTTGGCTAGTCTAAAATTTTGCCATCTAGTTATGGGTTAAACATTGCTTGACTTATTCTGGATATAGTTTTGACTTTAAGGTTGCCAACCAACAGTTTGCTGTTTGTTTAATGTTTTTTGTCATTTATTATGTAAGAAGAGCTTCTTGTTGGATGAGAGTGGGTTGACTTAGCAATCCATCAATTTGACAAAAAATTGGGACTGGTTGCAATTCAAATTTTTTAACTTCAAAAATTTTAAATCAGTAGTCCAGCATGATCATCAGGGTGTATTTATTGGCAAAACATTGAAGTTCATGTCTTTTATTATTTTTCCGCCATTACTGAACCATGTAAAAAGGGACTATATATATTGTATATTTATGAATATATTCATGGTCTATGTCATACTAGGGATATATGTATTTGATTTTTAATACAAATTACCTGGGTTTAACTAGTTACTGTATTTAAAAACTTTTGACTTGTTCAAATTCAAAGTGGTAGCAGATGAGATTATAAAGCAAGCACAATTCAAAAAGTGACCATTCTATATGATAGAAAATATTGTGGGAAAAGAAGAAATTGCTTGAAGCAATTACTTTTTTATTTACACAATTTTTACCCAAGTAAAGTATCACAGGGAAGAAAAAATCAGGGAATGGGAAAGGCTTAATTGATCTTGATAATCTTCTTATATAGTTGACTACTTATCATCATCCTTTACTGTTCATTGATGAACAGTCAAAAGTTCAGTCACTTGATATTGTGTTTTTAGTGTTTTTCATGCTGAACCTAGAATATTGATATTTTTGCAGGTGGTGTAGACAAAGATCAGCCTGCCTATAGGTGCAGTGTGATCTTAGCCTACACCAGGTATTAGTTCCTTTAAGCTAGAGTTGTTTTATGAATCAATTTTCCTTTAAGCTAGAGTTGTTTTATGAATCAATTTTCAAAAAAAAAAAAAAAAAAAAAAATGACCTACAACTAGTGCTTCATGTGCTTTCAGCCCTTTGATTTTAATTCATTTCTAACAGGGATTTTATTCAGCATAACAAGAGTTCACTTACGTTGACATAAAAGATTAAAGTTGACTGTTGTTGTCCTACTAACAGGGTCTTAACCCATTCCCACACAGCAAAATTTTAGACTGGTCCAAATTGCAAGAAGCTGCAGCCAACAATTTCAAGTTAATGAATTTTTTTTTTTCATTTTCATGGAAAGAAAACATTGTTGAATATGAAGAAATTGCTTGATGCAAGCAATATCTGCATTTTCTACTATTTTGTCTAAAGCATTTTTCTTGAGGTGCGTAAAAAGGAGGGATTGTGGGGTTAACAATCTATATGTAATGCCCACAATCAGATTGAATGAAAAAATTAACCCATACCCACACAATCCTGCTATTTTACACCTCTTTAAGAAAAAAACATCATAGACAATGAAGAAATGGCTTGTGACAAGCAATTTCTTCAAGATTTTCAATATTTTCTTCCCTAAAAGGCAAAGAGTTTTTATCTTTGAAATTGTCATCTGCATTATCTTTGAAAAAAGATTAGTCTAAAGTTTTATCATGTGGTAATGGGCTAATTAAGTTGCACACGTTTCAGAAATGTTTCATAAAAAAAAATCAGATCCATCACTAAAGGTGATTAATATTCCACAGTGGCTCCTGCTACTGGAAAGGCAGCAGTTGTCCTGTGACAACTATCTAGTTGCTGAGTTAAAGGTTCTTTGCATTGGTTTGAGGCCTTTGGTTTCTAGCCTATACAGATCTAATTGAAACTTTTACCAAAACACTGGATAAATGATATTATAAATTCAATGGTTAAATAGACCTAATGCAGGTTATTTGAATTCTTCTATACCTCTTTTTATAGGAAAGTTTGAAGATGCAGAACGCTACCACTTCAAAGTTCTAGAAATACGGAGAGAAGTGCAGGGACCAAACCATCCATCAGTCGGGGCAACACTCAACAATATTGGCATCTTCTACAACCAGAAAGGGGATGGCAAAAAAGCTTTAAAATATTACACAGAGGGATATGAAATAAAGAGCCAATCACCCCACACACCACCAATATCATTAATTTCATCTCTTAACAATATGGCTGCTGAACACTCTGGTCTAAGACAATATAAAGAAGCCCATGAGTTACTCGATGAATCAAGAAAACTTTTAGATAAACAGGAAGTACCTTCACAAGAAGGTTTAGCTTTGACTCATGATACAAGAGGAAAGGTTTTTCATTCTGAGAAAAAGTTTCAAGAAGCAGCAAGAGAATTCCGGAGAGCTATTGATATAAGAAAAGAAATTGTTCCTGATAGTATTACACACTTTGAGAGTCTGATGCATGCAGCAAAGAGCTATTGCTCTATGGGACAGTATAAAGCTTCATTAAAGTATGCAGAAAAAGCTCTAGCTTTGAAAGATAAGGCATGCAAGACAATGCCCCAAAATACTTTCATAGCAGAATGTCTTGAGGTTGTTGCAGATGTGTATAGATTAACAAATAACAGTGAACAATACTTGGGTACACTTGGGAAAATTGAGTCAGAGTTGCTCCGACTAGAACAAGTTATGTTGTCAGGAATGAATGAGACAAAGGTGAATAAGATAAGACAGCAGTTACTTGATGTAAAACAGAAACTTGACAAACTATCCAAAAATACACAGCTCTTAGAAAGTGAGGTGTAGTATTAAACCCATTCCCAAACAGCAATATCTTTGACCAGTCCAAAAGGAAAGAGGTTTCAGACGACAAAATAAATTTTGTTTAAATTGAAAAGTAAGGGCCATATTAGGTAGAAAAAATTGTGAGAAAAGAAGAAACTATATTTCATTGACACAAAAAAATGCGAGATTGTGTGGTAATGAATTTAGAAAAACAAAAAAAACTAAAATACTTGATAGTAAGCTGTGGAACTTTTTTTTCAAAATTATAGCAAAGCTAAGGCTTAAAAGTGCTTACAGTAGATTTTCTTAAAAATAAAAACCAAATGTATTCATCGTTTTGGTGTTTGTATATGTGCCATTCTTTTAGTATATACTTCCTAATTTGTGAATTAAACATTTATTTTATTCGGTCTAGTACAAGATGGCTATTTGTTACCATACACTGTAATGAATTCTTATCAAAAGTTTATTTTCATGGAGATGCTTGACTGTCAAAGAAAAATCTCTCTAATGTATTGTTCAGGAATATGATGGCAATTCAACATTAATAAGGAAATAAATTTTTTGTCTAATGACAACTTTTGTTGCGCCCACAAATATTTGACGGCATTGATGTAGGATCCATCCGTGATTGTAAAAGTAATGCTTGAGACAAGCTCAATTTTATCTTTTGATCTAGAACTAAGACTTTCACCTTCAGCCATAAAAAACTCTTTCAAATGACATATCTACTAATGTAATAGCGAACAGTTGGGCATTTTTTAAAGCCATGTATAGTTGTTGTAGATTTGCCCCGGACAAACTCAGTTTTAAAATTTGATTGTAAGCTGTGACTTTGAACTTAAAGTTTCTAAGAAGTTCTTTCAAACGGCATATCTACTCAAGCATGAGAAAGGTTGTGCTAAATTATTTGAAACCAACCAAAAGGTGATAAATACCCCAAATTGTGTGTTTGTGTAGGAGGGGGGGGGGGGAGGGGCACATACACACATCAAATATTTTTTTATACATGGATAAGTAGATCAAATGATTAGTTTCTTTGGCTTGTGCTATTTTTTTGTATTCATGGGTCAGCGTGAAACAGTTGTAACTGCATATAAACATATAGGCAGTTACAACTGCTTCGCACTGACTCATCGAATTATGAAAATATCAGTTTTGTTTGTCTCTATTTACAGAAGTCGGTACTTATATAACCAATTCCCACACAATTCTTCTTTTATATTTTTGGAAAAAGGCTGAGGAAAAAAATGGAAAATGAAGAAATTGATTATAACAAGACATTTCTTCATTTCCTTCAGAGATTTTTACCACAAAAAAACAAAGACTTCTAATTTTTTTTAGCTGTTGTTGTCTGCAACCTCTTTCAGTCTAGACCAGTCCACAATTTTGTCTTCTTGTAATGGGTTAAAAGTGAGACCAAAATGGTTCAGAAATAGAACCTGTACATATTTTTTATATTCCCCCACATCAAAGGATCAGGGTTATATTAGTTTACTATTGTTTGTATGTATGTACTTAACAAACAACTTCTAATTTTCTTGAATATGATACTAGTCAAATTAAGTTAAGAACCACATATCTAATAGTTTCTTCATTTTTATCAATATTTGTTTGAAGATATTTAAAACAAAATTTCCTTGGTTGTAGTTTAATATAAAGACTAAAGTCAAAAGGAATTAGGTATCATCCCATTCAAAAGCAAACTCACTGTAAAAAAAAAACTATTTAAGCAGATTGTTTGTGGAGTATCCAATATCTAGTCTTTTGATTAAATTGCTTAGCATTTTAAACTTCATTTCCTGATATAATCCCCACAAGCCTGTATTACCTTTCTAATGGGAGCATACTGATCTAATCTTGCATTGGCTTGTAACATGAATATCACGCCCCATTTGTCAGATGATCACCACTTAGTAATAAATTTTAACCCATATCCATACAAGAAAATTTAGACTGGTCAAAATTGAAAGAAGTTGCAGAATGTAAATTAAAGTTGATGAAGTCTTTTAAATTTTTGTCTTTATGAGTGGCAAACATTGTTAATTTTCCATGTTTTTCTTACTCTCCTTTCTTGAGGGTGTCAAAAAAGTGGAATCAAGTGGTAAAAGGTTAAAATTAACTTGCTGATGACAATGTCAGTACCATCTGTTAATGTCAAGGTCAAATATCAGGGCCATACTTTTGAAAATTTGCTATTTTAGGGGCATTTGTGTTTAACAAACATGTTTGTTTTGTATTTGAGCTACATGTATGCAATATTTATCCAAGATAAGATGCATGATTACCTGATTATTAGCTTTTCATTTAGTGTGGTCCATATTTCAGTATGTCAACCAGGAGGTGTACCTAACCCACTACCCGATGACAGATGACAATATCTAGTTTATGAAATGTTATAATATTCCAGTTTTTGAGAAAGAAAGCTATGTGAGTAATGTAAATATTGCTTTTATCAAGCAATGTCCACAATACTTTCATAAACTTTCTTTCTTAAGAGGCGTCAAAAAGTGTGATTGTGTGGGGATGGGTTAAACCTTTCAAATACTATCACTTGTTTTCAATCAGCCTGAAATTTTGTATTAAAATCACAGTGATACAAAAAATAATTATTTTAGTGGTGTTTTGAGTTCCTGTTTATCAATATCTTTGATAAAGTTGTCACCCCAAAATAATTGGATGTCTACTTATCAGTGGGTCATAGATCATATGATTTTTCAATGTTTTCCAATTCAAAAATAAAACTTGTTGATACATTTTAGTTCACTTGAGCTTGACATGCTTATGATGAGCTTTGGTGATCTTGAATGTCTGTTGAATGTCTATTGTCTCTTGTGTGGTGCCAACAATATAACCCATTCAAACATGACAAATTTTAGACTGGTCCAAATTCAAAAATGTTATAGACAACATTTTAGTTGATGAAATTTTTTATTAAGGTCATGGTCTTTTGCGGTAGAAAACATTGTGGATAATGAAGTAATTGCTTGTAAAAGCAATTTCTTCATTTTCCACAATGTTTTCCAAAGCCTTTTTCTTGAGGGGCGTGAAAAGCAGGATTGGGTTTAGGATTAACACTCTAGAGGCTACAATTTTAGTTCAATTTTGAGACATGATCAATCTTTATGTAACTTGGTCAGAATGTTCGTCAGATCATAAGAATGAACCTTATTGAGAATGGGAATGTTTATCGGCAACACAGGAAAAGGGGCCTTAATAACATTCTTATGCCCCTGCATTGATAAGATCAGGGGCATATTTTTTTACCTATGTCCATCTGTATGCTATTTGTAAACTTAATACAAGAGGACCATGATGGTCCTAAATGGCTCCCAAGTATGATGGTTCATGGCTTCATAATATATACAAATAGCAAAGCTTTCTGTCTAATAATTTTGGAGAAGATGTTTAAGGATTTTCTCCTTTAATCCTAGGTATATTGGTGATCCCACCACAATTATTCTTTGAATTATTTTGTTAGAGGGTCGATAGACATCAATATATACCAAAGCTCTTGGCTTAATGGTTTAGGAGGAAAAGATTTTCAAAGATATCCTTCTTTATTCCTATCTAAAATCAGGAATTGCACAGAGAAGGGCTTATTTTCAGAGTATGATAAATTCATGAAGTATTAAAGTAAAGGGTCAGAAGATGATGCTTTATTCCAAACATCAAAAGTCTCGGGCCATATAGTTTGAGAGAAGAAGATTTTCAAAGATTTCCTTCTTTATTCCTATGTAAAAATCAGGGATTGCACAGAAAAGGGCTAATTTGTAGAATATGGTAATAATTTGATGTATTTTGGTAGAGGGTCAATAGGTGGTGATACATTACAAAAATATCAAAGCTCTAGACCTAATGGTATGGGAGGAGAAGATTTTCAAAGATTTCCTATGTAAAATCAGGGATTGAACAGAAAAGGACTTATTTTTAGTGTCCAGTAATTCATTGAAGTATTTTGGTAGAAGGTCAACAGACTTTAAACTTTACCACATATCAAAGCTCTAGGTCTTATGGTTTTGGAGGAGAAGATTTTCAAACATTTTCTTCTTTATTGCATTTTAAAATCCGATATCGCACAAAGGGCTAATTTTCAGAATACACACACAGTAATTCTTTGAAGTTTTTTTTAGAGGGTCAATAGGAAATGATATGTACCAAATATCAAAGCTCTACATTTTATGGTTTGGCAGAAGAAGATTTTCAAAGATTTCCTTTTTTATTCCTTTGTATAATCAGGGATTGCGCAGGAAAGGGCTTATTTTCAGAATATGGTAATTCTTTGAAGTAATTTGGTAGAAGGTCATTAGATACTGATACATACCAATTATCAAGGCTCTAAGCCTAATGGTTTTGGAGAAGAAGATTTTAAAAGATTTCCTTCTTAATTCCTTTGTCAAATCAGGGATTGCACAGAAAAAGGGCTTATTTTATGATTACAGTAATTCTTTGAAGTAGTTATGTAGGAGGTCAATAGGTGATGATGAATTCCAAATGTAAAAGCTCTAGGCCTAATGTTATGGGAGAAGATTTTCAAAGATTCCCTTTGTAAAATCAGAGATCGCACAGAAAAGGGCTAATTTTCAGAGTACAGTTTTTCTTTGAAGTATTTTGGTAGAAGGTCCATAGGTGATGATATGTACCAAATATAAAAGCTTTAGGCATTATGGTTTGGTAGAAGATTTTCAAAGATTTCCTTCTTCATTCCCATATAAAATCAGGGATTTCACAGAAAAGTGCTAATTTTCAGAGTACAGAAATTCCTTGAAGTATTTTGGTAGAAGGTCCATAGGTGATGATACATACCAAAGATAAAAGCTCTAGGCAATATGGTTTGGTAGAAGATTTTCAAAGATTTCCTTCTTTATTCCTTTGTAAAATCAGGGAATGCACAGAAAGGGGCTAAATTTCAGAATACCGTAATGCTTTGATGTATTTTGGTAGAGGATCAATAAGTGATGATACATACCAAATATAAAAGCTCTAGGCCCAATGGTTTGGGAGAAGAGGATTTTCAAAGATTTCCTTTGTAAAATCAGGGATTGCACAGAAAAGGGCTACTTTTCAAAATACAGTAATTCTTTGAAGTGTTTTGGTAGAAGGTCAATAGGTGATGATATGTACCAAATATGAAAGCTCTAGGCCTTATGATTTAGGAAGAGAAGATTTTTTAATAATTGTTTACAGACTGAGATAGACAGATGGACGCCAGACATTTACCAATCACAATAGCTTACCTTCAGCACGTTGTGAGCTAACAACTAGAGGGGCTTGAGTGCGTGAATTGCTCCACAGGCATGAATGTACTGATTAAGCGAATTTTTGCATGAATTCAATATAATCTGAATATAAGGAAAATAAATCTTAGTCATTGAAATCTTTGAAATAGTTCTGGAGAACCTTTTCAAAATTTTGATTGTTTTTACAAAAGTCAAGTTATGTAATATTCATTATGTAAAATTATCACTGAATACCATATATGGACATAACCCACCACTGTAATAGCCATTTGTTTCAACCAGTCATTTTTATATGTAGGAATCTGACAAACTGTAATCCAAGGAATCATTCCTGTGAAATTTGGTTGAAATCAATCAACAGATTTCTGAGAAATTTACCAAGTGACCAGTATATACCATATATGGAAAATAGCCCTGCCAATTAAAGAAATATTTTTCATATAATCAAAATTCTTTTTTATAATCTGATAATAGGTCACCCAAGGATCGATCCAACCAAATTTGGTTGAAATCCATGGACTGGTTTCTGAGAAGAATTTCGAAGCTTTTACCATATGAAAATTAGTCCCGCCCATTAAGCCACATTTTTCATACGATCAAAATAATTTGAAGCAATTCAATAAATGTTCACCAAAGGATCATTTCTGAGAAATTTGGTTGAAATCCATCTATTGGTTTCTGGGAAGAAGATTTTATAAGCTTTCAACATATAAGGAAATTGGTCCCATACATTAAGATTGATTGATTGATTGAATGGGGTATAACGCCACTTTTAACAGTATTTCAGTTATATGTTGGTGGCTGGAGCACCTAACAATGGAATCCTGGTATTTCTCACACCAGTACTACCACTACATCCTTTCCTAGCCTCCAGCTGCTATCCTACTTAGGTTTATGATTATCCACCCATTTGTGAGAGACAAATGTCAGAAAGAATATGTCCCACCGCAGGGGATCGAACCCATGACATTCCATGATTAAGAGTCTGACCTGCACCGTCTGCGCTATGAAAGAATCTGATAGAAGTTCAACATATAATCATTTCTGTGAAATTTGATTGAAATCCCTCGACTAGGTTCAAAGAAGAAAATTTTTTAAAGCTTTTACCAAACATGGAAATTAGCCCCACCCATTAAGGTTTTTAGCTCTACTGGCCGAAGGCCACTAGAGCTATAGCGATGGCCTGTCCGGCATCCGTGCGTTAAACTTTTCCTTGTTTACATGATAGAGTCCACAGTTTTCATCGGATTCCCTTCAAACTTTCACAGAATGATTGTACAATCATAAGGATCATTCCTTTCAAAATTGGGTCAGATCCGTCAAAAAACACGGGAAAAGGGGCCTTATTAAAACTTAATTAAAAAATCCTTGTTAGCACTTTAGAGTTCACAGTTTTCATCAGATTGTATTTAAACTTTCACAGAATGATTGTACCATCATAAGGATTGTTCCTTTGGGAATTTGGCCAGATCCATCAGGAAACACGGGAAAAGGGGCCTTATGAAAATTTAATCGAAAAATCTTTTAAGAAATACTCTTTAACACTCTGAAGTCAACAGTTTTCATCGGATTCCCTTCAAACTTTCACAGAATGATTGTACTGTCATAGGGATTGTTCCTTTCGAAATTGGGTATGATACGTCAAGAAACTCAGGAAAAAGGGGCCTTATGAAAATGTTAATAAAAAATTCTCATCAATAATCTAGAGCCAACAATTTTCAACGGATTCTCTTCAAACTTTCACAGAATGATTGCACCATCATAAGGATTGTTCCTTTTGGAATCGGATATGATTCCCCAAGAAACATAGGAAAAGGGGCCTTATGAAAATCTAATTAAAAAATCCTCATTAACACTCTATAGTGCACAGTTTTCATCTGATCGACTTCAAACTTTCACAGAATAATTGTACCATCATAAGAATTGTTCCTTTCAAAATTTGGTATGATCAGTCAAGGGCCACGGGAAAAAGGGGCCCGATAAAAACTGGATTGAAAAAGTCCTAATAAACACAATAGAGTCCATAGTTTTCAACAAATTCTCTTCAAACATTCCCTGAATGATTATTACATTAAATTGATTGTTCCTTTAGGAAGTAGGTTTGATCCATCAAGTTTCATGGGAAAAGGGGCCCTATGAAAATTTAATAAACAAAAACTTTAGTTTACACATCATGACCCTAGATTTCACCTGATCGACTTCAAACTTTCACATAATGGTTGTACCATCATAGGGATTGTTCCTTTCAAATTGGGTCTTATCCATAGAGAAACATAGGAAAAGGGGCCTTAGGAAAATTCAATTAAAAAAATCTTAATGCTTGTAAGTCCACAGATGAGATGGGGTTGTGTTTATACTCAAACAGAATAATTATACTTTTGTAAGAAGAGCTCCCTTTGGAATTTGTTCAAATCCATCAAGTTATATGGGAAAAGGGGCTATATGAAAATTCAATTAATAAAACCCTGTTAACACAATAAAGCCCAGAGCTTTGATCAGATTTTGTTGAAACTTTCACAGAATGATTGGAAGGTCATAACTATCATTCTTTTCATAACAGGGTTTGAACTGTCAAGAAACACAGGAAAAGAGGCCTTATGAAAATTTCATTTATAAATCCTTGTTACCAAGTCCAGAGCTTTCATCAGATTTTCTTCAAACGTCCACAAAATAATTGTACAATAATAATGATTGTTGATGTTTGCATTAGACCTGATCCGTCAAGTATCACAGGAAAAGGAGCATTATGAAATTTAATTTTAAAATCATTGTACCACAATAAAGTCAACACTTTTCATCAGATTTTTGTTAAAACTTTCAAAGAATGATTATTCCATCATGAGGATTCTTTCTTTTCAAATTAGGCATGATCTGTCTAGTATCAGGGAAAAGGGGCCTTTTGAGAGTTTATCTATAATCCTTGTAACCAAGTCCAGAGCTTTCATTGGATTTTATTCAAACCTTCACAGAATAATTGTACAATAATCACGATTGTTGATGCTTATATGAGACCTGATCCTTCAAGTATCACAGGAAAAGGATCCTTATGACAATTTTATTTTAAAAATTTTACACCAAGATAAAGTCTGCAGTTTTCATCAGATTCTGTTCAAACTTTCACAGAATGTTTGTACCATCATAAGGATTGTTTCTTTCCAAATTGGGCCTGATATGTCTAGTATCATAGGAAAAGGGGCTGTATGAAAAAATATTACCAAATCCTCATAAACACAACAATGTCCTCAGTCTTTATCAGAATCTCTTCAAACTTTAATAGAATGATTGTACCATCATTTGGATTGTTCCTTTGTAAATTAGGTCTGATTGGTTAAGTGACACAAGAAAAGGGACCTTATAAAAATTTTATTACAAAACATCATTATCACAATAAAGTCCTCAGTCTTTATCAATTTCTTCAAACTATCATTAGGATTGTTCCTTTGTACAATGGGTCTGATTTGTTAAGTTTCACGGAAAAAGGGGCCTTATGAAAATTTTGTTACAAAAATTCTTGACACAATTCAGTCCACTGTTTTCATTGCTTCTCCTTAATTTTTAAAGAATGATTCTACCTTCATTAGAATTGTTCCTTTTGAAATTTAATTTGTTCTGTAAAGTAGCATGAGAAAAGGGGCCCTATGAAGATTTCACTATAAACTCATTAACACAATGAATTCCACAGATTACACAGATTGATTGTACCATTACTCCAATTGTTGATTTTGACAGTGGATCTGATTATCGCAAGTGTCACATAAAAAGGGGCCTTATGTAAAACTTTCTTAAATATTCTGGTTAACACAATGATGTCCCTTGATTTCACCGGATTCACTTCAAAATTTCACAGAATGATTGTACAATCACTTTAATGGTTCTTTTCAGAACTGGGTACAATCCATCAAATATCATGTAAAAAGGGGCCATATGATTTTTTTTTTTAAATATTCTAGTAAACATAATGAATTCCTAATATTTCATCTGATTCACTTTTAACTTTCACAGAATGATAAAACCAACAGTAAAATATCACAGGAAAAGGGGCCTTATGAGAACTTGAATTTAATATCTTTGTTAAAACAATAAAGTCAACAGTTTTTTGGGATTCTCTTCAAAGATGCACTGGATCTTCCTTATGACCTGTCAAACATTTACAGCATGTTTGAGAAATATTGAACCAAAAACGTTGACCTATAGAGTGAATTGGCAATGCTTAAAGCACAAAATCTCACTATCAGCATGTACTCAGGTGACCTCAAAATATTACCTTTGTCAATAAAGTCACTTAAGAGCTGAAGAGAATATTTTTTGTTTTCATGGAGATATGAGCCAAAAAAAATAATCAAACTGTATGAATATGCATAGCTGATTCGTACATAAGTGTGTTTAGGTTTGTTCATTGAGTTATACATCTTTTTTTTCGACCTATCTGAACAGCCTTTTTTGATAGACAAAACTAAATGTCAAATTATTTGATTTTCTTTAGATAGATGCTCATTCTAATAAAGTAAGGAAAGAATTACAAGAAAAGGGAAATTGTTTGGAACAGCATATGAATTTTTCCACCTCATGTAGGACTCTCTCAAGAATTCTGCACTCTAGCAATGAGTAAATATTATAATCCACATCTACTATTTCTACTCTATAACACATAGATACAAATGGAAAGAATGTTCTAATTATTCAAGTATGATGTATATTACAACATATTAGTATGTGTATTGTGTGTGTGAGTTGTTGTATTCTTACTGTTTTTCTCAGTTTGAAGATGTATTAATTTTTGTCAATCCTTTTTGCGGTGAGTTAATATGACAAGTCAGTGTGTGTGTGTTATAGGAGAAGTGTGTTGGTGACTCAGTCCAACCAACTCAGTCCAGGTCAAGTCTCCTAGATATGCCACTTGAAACTAATTTTAAACAGCTCCAAAATCAAACATTTAAATTGAAACAGACTGAAACAATTTTTGGACAGCTCCAAGGTCAAGGTCACAGCTCAAGGTCAAACATTCAAATAGAGCTTGCCCAGGGCATATCTCCTATATATTATGATGGATTTCAAAATTACTTGGCACAACTGTTCTACGTCAAGCGCAGATGCTCCATTTGAAACAAATTTTCAGATACCTTCAAGCTCAAGTTCTCAGACCAAGGTCAGATGTTTGACAGACTCTACTTGTTGTCCCTACACGTCTTTCTAGTTGCATAAAGTGTACTAAAGAACTACAAGTAACATACATGAACCATTCATTCTTTATTTCAGAGTTTGAGATTAAACTTAACAAAATTACACAAAATTAGCTTGATTTCTTTTAAAAACAAGAGGACCATGATGGTCCTAAAACGCTCACCTGAGGCATCTGCAAATTACAGTACTTTTTTGTATAAAAAAGACACAACTTGAGCAAAATAAATGAAACAAATATAAGATTTGAGACTTTGTACAAAACGATCAACTAATGCTTTACAATAAAAATGAATGCCTTTGGCTTTATATTTTAATTGATTACAAAAATGTCCCAGAATTTGTCACTCTCAGGGAAAAGGGTTTAAAAAAGCATCGTGAGAAAGGGAGTGACAGGCAATTTCTCCATGTCTATTTAAGAAGAATTCTTTCAATGCAATTTACGCAATTTTCAATCCCAGGAGCAGAGACATTTCTTATCCTAAGAGCATATTTTCCTGTAACATAGTACAAAATTATTTAGTCATGCTACATACCAAATAAGAATGCCCTTCACCTTATATTTCAGAAGGAGAAGACTTTTGAAGTTGCTCTAATTGGGTGTTTTCCAAAATTTTGGACCTCTGGGGCAGTGCCATGTTTTATACCAGGGCTAAGATTTTAGCTTACATAGTACAAAATCATCTGGTTATGCTATATATCAAATATGAATGCCTTAGACTTTGTAGATTGGGAGGAAAGACTATTGAACATGGTGAAATTGAGCATTTTTACGAACTTTGGACACCCAGGGAAGCTGTGTTTTTTAATCTAGAGGCATGATTTAATCAAAATTGAAAGATAACAGACAGGCTATGCTACACTCAAAATATCAAAGCTCTCTGCCTTAAAATGAAGATTTTTTTTTAACATACTCAAATTTTGCATTTTCCCAATTTTTGGACCCCTAGTCAGGGCCGTTTTTGACCCACGGATAACAACTTTTAGTGATATTGTACAAACCTATCTAGTTATGCAACATACCAAATATGAATATCCTAGACCTTATAGTTTAAGAGGAGAGGTCTTTTGAAATTGCTCTTATTAAGCATTTTTCAAACTTCGGACCTCAGGGATGGGGCCATTTTTGACCCCAGAGATTAAATATTTAAAAACTTGGTAGAGAACCATATGATTAAGATCTATACAAAATATAAAGGTTTTTGGCCTTGTAGTCTATGAAAAAAAATAACAACAAAGATTTACTAAAGTTTCCCATTTTCAAATGCCGCGGTTACAAGACTTTTTGACAGAATGAAATTCTTTTAACACCTTTTGAAGAGCTTCACAAAAGGTACAACCCTGCAAAGTTTCAAATTGGTTGGCCTACTGGTTTAGGAGGAGAAGATTTTTAAAGATATTTAAAGAATAACTAAAGATTCCCATTTTCAAATGCTGTGGTAATTAGAGTTTTTGACGTAATTAAATTCTTTTAAGAACTTTGAAGAGCTTCACCCAATGAACATCCCTGCAAAGTTTCAATTTGACTGGCCTACTGGTTTAGGAGAAGAAGATTTTTAAAGATATTTAAAGAATTACTAAAGATTCCCATTTTCAAATGCCGCGGCAACCAGAGTTTTTGACTGAATTAAATTCTTTTAACAACTTTTAAAGAGCTTCACCCAATGAACATCCCTGCAAAGTTTCAGCTTGATTGGCCTACTGGTTTAGGAGGAGAAGATTTTTAAAGATATTTAAAGACTTACTAAAGATTCCCATTTTCTAATGCTGCGGCAACCAGAGTTTTTGACTGAATTAAATTCTTTTAACAACTTTTGAAGAACTTCACACAAGGAACATCCCTGCAAAGTTTCAGCTTGATTGGCCTGCTGGTTTAGGAGGAGAAGATTTTTAAAGAATTGTGGACGGACGGACAGACAGACGGACGGACGACGGACAACGACCGATCACAATAGCTCACCTCGCACTTTGTGCTCAGGTGAGCTAAAAAAAGACAACAAAAACCCCATTAACCCCCCCAAAACCTAGGTTGATAAAATATGAATTAATATAAAAAATGTTTTTCTTCTTTTGCAAGACAATTGTAGGAATCAGCCATTTTGAATCTAAAGACAAAACATTTACAGCTACACTGATTTTGGATTAATCTTAACAGCCTTTTAGAAGGTTTTAACATTTAACCCATTCCCATACAATAACCCTTTTGACGCCCAAAGAAAAAAGTTTTAGAAAAAAGACAACAAAATTTCAAACTGGTTCAAATTGAAAGAAGTTGTAGATAATAATTTCAAGTTGTTGAAATATAAAAAAAATCTTTGTCTTTGTTGGTAGAAAACATTGAGGAAAATGAATAAATTGCTTATTATAAGTTTTTTTTCTTTCAACAGTCTAATTTTATGTTAAGGCTAGGATTATGATACAAGTGGGCCTCATCATACTTTAAACATATATAGGCTCTGTACCTTGGGATCCCAAAGTCTTAATGACAAATTCCAAGGCTTTAGGACTAATATGAAAGAAGAACACTTTTTCCTCTCTCTGGATCCATGGGTAATAATTTTAGAAAAATGAAAGAAGTCAGTGAACTGATGCTTCATGCTAAATATTAAGGCTGAAAGGCAACTAGTTCAGGACTGGAGAAGATTTTTTTTAGATTTAACTTTCATTGCCATGGCAACCAGAGTTCTTCAACTAGATTTCTATCATTTTAGCTATTGTGATAGAGGACCACCCAAGGAACATTTCTACTACGTTTGTTTAAATTTGGTCCATTAGTTTGGGAGATGTCATTCAAAAATCTTTTTTCATTTGAATGTAGGCCCCATCCCCGAGGATCCGCCCCTGGGAACCTGAGGGCAATGATTTTAGCAATTTTGAAAGAGGTCAATATACTGATGTTTCATGCAAAATATCAAGGCTCTATGCCTTCCGAGTCAGGAGAAGATTTTTTTCAGAATTTCAATTTTGTTGTCATGGCAACCAATGTTTTCAAAGAATATAAATTCTTTAAGGAATCTATACAGGGCCACATAAAGAATATTTCTACCAAATTTGGTTAAAATTGGCCAAATGATTTGGGAGGAGATGTTGTTTAAAATGATTCTTTATTTCTACACAAACCCCATCCCCCTGAGTCTCTGCCCCTAGGGACCCAAGGGTAATCATTTAAGCAATTTTGAAAGAGGTCATTATACAGATATTTCATGCAAAATATCAAGGCTATACACCTTCCTGGTCAGGAGGAGAAGATTTTTAAAGATTATTTTATAATTCACTTCTCTTGCCATGGCAACTGAAGTTTTCAACAAATTTCAATTCTTTTAGCTATTTTTAAAGGGGACCACATAAGGAACATTTGTGCCATTAGTTTCACTTGTCAAATTAAGACTAATTCAAATTGAAAGACAACAATTTTAAGTTTATTGAATTTTAGACTTTTTTGACTTTCTCATTAGAAAAGATTGTGGAAATGAAAAAAATTGCTTGTTGCAAGCGATTTCTTCATTTCAAAGAATATTCTCACAATTACTTTTCTGGGGGATGGAGCGTCAAAAAGCCCCATTGTGTGGGAATGGGTTTAGCAAAAACAGTTGCTACACTACATAAGTAAATCTGACCATCACACTTATTCTAACTGATGTATATAAACTAATGAGAGTAAATAAATCAATGATAGCAGAGGCTATGAGTTCCTTAATAGTTACAAAGATAGCTCAGCAATTAGGAATTCCACCCATTCCCAGACACTGACTTGTTGGGGACAACCCTCAAGAATAACAATTGGGAACACATTGTGTAAAATGAAGAAATTGCCTGTAACAAGCAATTCCTTCATTTTTTCACAATGTTTTCTATCCAGAAAATTGTAAAAAAGTCTAAAATTTCATAAACTTTAAATTGTCTTCTACAACTCCCTTCAATTTGGACCAGTCTAGAACTTTGCCATCTGGTAATGGAATAAAGTACTAATAATGTTACAAATATTTTTTTTATCTCCTTGTAATGTTCCCTGGAACAAAGCCATACACAGATAAGGAGCTGTTATTTTGAGCTTATTTTCTTAATGAATATTCATTCAAATGAAAACTTCTGTTAATTTTTTCACTAATTAATTAATGATCATTTCCTGTAGACAATCATTTAACCCATTCCAAAAAAAAATTTATCCTTGAGAATAACACTTTGAAGAACTTAGTGGAAAATGAAGAAATATATTGTAGTGTGCAATTTTTTCATTTCCAACAACATGTTAGTACCATATGTTCTTCTGCAATGATGATCCAGTACTGGATTTGGAACAATACTAAGCCAAAATTTCCTATTTTGTAAATTATACAATAATTTTGATGATTTTTAAGCAAAATTGATATGAAATTGTCTTAAGATAATTTTTCCCTTTTCATTTCAAATTTGCTCTAATAACGCGAATCATAATGTGATGTCATGTTAAAAGAAAAACAATGTCATATAACACCAACATGTATAGAATGATATAGTATACCGGTAATGTAAGATACAGATTTTTTTATCTATCACATTAGATTCTGTAGGCATGCCTTGGTTGTATATACATATCTATAACTAGATGGTTGTCCCAGGACAACTGCTGTCGAGCCCGCAAAGTGTTGCAGGTATCATGCTCCAGATAAGCTTGACCTCGATCTTTGAACTTGAACGTGAAGCTTTCTAAAAAAATTATTTCAAATGGCACATCTACTCATGATGGAGAACAATTGGGCCAATTTATTTTGAAATCCATCCATAATTGTAGGACAAATGCTCCAGACAAGCAAGATTTTAGTGTTTGATCTTGAGCTGTGACCTTGAACTTGAAGCTATTCAAAAAACTCTTTCAAATGGCACATCTACTCATGATGGAGAATAATTGTGCCATTTTATTTTGAAATCAATTCATAAATGTAGGAGTAATTGTCCTGACAAATTCGGTTGGACGTCCGGACGTACTAAAGCACTAACGCACATACACCGACTTGTCATAGAGACATATGTCTCCCTCACTGCAAGTGGACTCCCCAAAAATTGATTGATTGAATGGGGTTTAATGCCACTTTTAACGGTGTCTCAGTCATATTGTGGCAGCTGGAGCACCTAACAACTGATTCCTGGTATTTTTCACACCATGCTTTTGAAAAGGAATCAAAAGGAAACCGGAACACCTGAAGCAGGTACCAAGGCTCTGCTGCAGGAACTTGATAGTGAAACATGAATCGGTCAAAAGCATAAAAAATTAAAAATTTCTTTCACACTGACCTTAGACAGATATATAAATGCAACAAGCGCAGTGAACTTTCTCATACCAAGGCGTACAAGTAAGTAAAATATTATGAAAATAGGAGGGTATGATCATGAGAGGTCATACTTGACCTCTGACCTCCTGCTGTGACTGTGACCTTTAGAGTAGAAGCCTGGATCAAGCGTAACAGTTTTGTTTCATTAACATATTAAAGTATGTTAAATAATATCCCGTTGCTGTACAATTCCTTATCTTTTATGTCCCTGTCATATTATACATGAGAAAACATTGTGAAAGAAGAAGAAATTGCTTGTAAACACAATTTCTTCTTTTCCCACAATATTTTTTATCATATAGGATGATTACTTTAAAAATTGTACTCAGTAAGATTGTCTGCTACCCCTTTGAATTTGGACTAGTCAAAAATTTTGTAAAATAGTAAAGAGTACTGACAAACAGACTAAAAGCTAAAGGTTTCAGAGATGTCAAAATGATCAAGTTTTGCATGACCAACAGCCAAGCTAAAGATGACTAACAGAAAATCAAATGAGCTTTTGTGTACCATGTGATTAAGATGAACAAAACTACTGACACTGAATTACAAAAAAAATCACATAATTTCACACTATTTTATTCATGTAAGTGTCTTCTATGTAAAGTCTCTAATTTTACAATCCTTATGTTCATGATGTTAATCCTATTCTGTCCAATCCCTGTATTTTATGTTTCTGTAATTTTATAATTGAGAAAACATTGTACTAAATGAAGAAATTGCTTGTAACAAGCAATTTCTTCTTTTCCACAATATTTTCAACCCTACTGACAGGTTATTTTTCAACAATCCACTTTAAATTGTCGTCTTCAAAAACTTTGAATTTGGACGGGTCTAAAATTTTGTTAAACAGAAAAGGGTTAAGGAAAATAATTCAGGAAAAGAATAAGGAAAATGGAGAATTTTCTTTTATGAGAGCTTTATTGAAATAGCCTCATTAAAACAATAAAGTAAAAAATGTTTATCTGATTCTCATCAGAGATGCATGGAATAAATGTACCATTGAAAACACAAGAAAAGGGGTCTTACAGATGATTATTAAAAAAATTCTTGTTTATTAAAGTTGCAAAGTTACAGAGTGATAAACATCAAACTATATGAAATTATGCAGTCATTACTTTGCTTCTGTTTCCCTAGACACATGATGAAAAAAGCTATGCCTTTCAATTGTATCTTAACCCAAACCTGCTTGTGACAAGCAGTTTCTCCTTTTGTCACATCATTTTCCAAGTTAGTTTTTGTTATTTTATGAATATGAGGGATTGCATGGCAATGGGTTTACAGATCAGGTTGCATCTAGATTATTTTGACAGTTCCATCTGGAAACAGAGATTGAATTACCGACATTATTTCCTTCTTTTCCATCTTCAACCCATTCAAACAAGTGTTTAGACTGGTCCAAATTGAAAGAGATTGCAGATGACAAATTATAGTTGGTTCAAATTGAAATATAAGGGCCATATGAGCTAGAAATCATTGTGATAAAAGAAGAAATTGCTTGTCAAAAGTAATTTCTTCTTTTCTCACTATGTTTTCCAAAGCTTTATTTCTTAAGCGCTTAAAACTGCAGGATTGTGTAGTAATGGATTAAGACAAATAGTTCAAAATATTGTGATCTTGTCAAAAATGTAAAAGGTTAAGATGGCGAAGCATGAACCATGATAATGTTTTCTTTTCCTTTATCCCCAGTAAACTTTTACTTTCTGTTCTATCTTCTTCCGACAGACGGGACATTCGAGTAAGCTCTGTGAGCACTCCTGACACGTCACAAGGTGACTACACGGTAGAAATGTAATACAAAGATCCCGATCCATGCAGATTTTACACAGTTTAAGGTCCTTCAGCTTTTCATTTTCAAGCAGCACTGAATCTACATCTGAAATTGAAAACAGATATATGTATTATGTTTCAGAAATACATTATGTCATGTAAATTGGGGGATCAAAGCTGTCAATCAAACACATGATCGGCCAATGTAATCAAACATTGAACTCAAAATACTTTGAACTCCGACATTGAGAGACAATTATATGAAGTGTTTTTGTTTTTTTTGGTTTTGCGATTTAAAATATCTTCACTACATTTTAATCAAGTTATAGTTATGACCTTTAGGTTCTTTACAACAGAATTTTAGACTGGTCCAAATTCAAAGAAGGAGCAGACAATCCTTTTAAGTGGGTGAAATTTTATATGTCTTTGTCTTTCATGGTTAAAACAAGAGCCATGTCAGACATGGCCAGCTCCCGTCGTAAAAGCTTGATAGTAAACTAAAGCCAGTTAGATTTAGGCTTTTTGTGCACTGCATTTCTTCTCAATGAGTTCCATAATAGCTATTACACTTTCAGAGATATGCTCAGGACAAAATCTGAGTCTTTAAAACAACAAAGGGAAATAACTCCAAAATTATGCAAGCAAGAGTTGTGGTTCTTGTGCACTGCACTTGTCCTGAACAAGATCTATCCACCGATGAAGTTTCAAGTTAATAGCTATTATACTTTCAGAGATATGCCCCGGACAAAATCTTAGTGTTTAAAACAACAAAGGGCAGTAACTAAAAAATTATGCAAGCAAGAGTTGTGGTTCTTGTGCACTGCACTTCTCCTGAACAAGATCTATCCACCAATGAAGTTTCAAGTTAATAGCTATTATACTTTCAGAGATATGCCCCGGACAAAATCTGAGTCTTTAAAACAACAAAGGGCAATAACTCCAAAATTACGCAAGCAAGAGTTGTGGTTTTTGTGCACTGCACTTCTCTTAAACGAGATCTATCCACCTATGAAGTTTGTAGTTAATAGCTTTTATACTTTTAAAGATATGCCCCGGACAAAATCTGAGTCTTTAAAACAACAAAGGGCAATAACTCCAAAATTATGAAAGCAAGAGTTGTGGTTCTTGTGCACTGCACTTCTCTTCAATGAGATCTATCGACTTATGAATTCTAAGTTGTTAGCAATTATACTTTCAGATATATGCTCCAGACAAGTTTAGTGACGGAATGACTGAATGACAGGAGGACTGAAGGAGACCATTACTATATCCCCTCCCCGAAATGGCGGGGGATAAAAATAGTAGACAAGCAATTTCTTAATTTTCCACAATATTTTCCCAAGCTTTTTCTTGTGGCTTTGTCTTGGTATACCTTAATGAAAAAATATTATGTTAGGATGATGAAAATTACCAATACATGCCATACTAATGAAGCAAGCATAATTTTTAGCTTTGATCACATATGTGACCTTGACATAGGAACTATAATCCTAAGGTTAAAAAAAATCAGGCTATGATGATGAGCAAATTTGTCTATAAACTTGAAAGTCCATGTATGAATGTAAGAGTTACAGATCTGGACAGACAGATGAACAGTCCAATTTTAAAATTTCCATCTTCTGATTCATAGAAATGACACTTAACCAATTGTCATATGAGGAGCATACTATTAAACAATTCACTTTCATAATTGTTCTTTTTCATTGTTTATTATTGTTTTATGTTAATGAAGTTGATATATATTTCCTGTGAATCAGAAACTTCTTCTGAATATTCCGTTACCAGATAATAAGATTTATAATGTCCAAATTGAAAAACATATCAGACATTTTAAAATGAGCCAAATTCAAAGAAGGCTAGACAATATAGTAAGGAAAATGAGCTAATATTATGTTTTCATTTAACCTTTAACCTCAATGATGCCCAACCAAGAAAAACAATCAAGAAAACATTGTCTAGAATGAAGAAATTGCAAGCAACTTTCAATTCCTTCTTTTTACACAATATTTTCTACCCAGATAGTTGAAAAAATCTAAAATTTCATGAACATTTAATTGTTGTCTACAACTCCTTTCAATTTGGACCAGTCTAAAATTATGCCATCTGGTAATGGGTTAAAGAGTCTATCTTTCTAATAAGGAAATAGAGAAATCAAAGCGTAAGAGTCTGACATCAAATCCAAGGACAAGGAAGTTAAAGTGATGATGGGGATTTTCAAGAGGGAAGTTGATACTGTATCGGCATACAATGAGATATGTTTAAGTGGTGTATTTTTCACCCTATACAATCTTTCAATGATGATTTCACTTTCACTTGATACTGTACAGTCATTACAACGCAATCCTTGGTTTTGATACCTTTATAGAACTAGAATTGTAGTAAGGTAGACTCATATCAGATGACTTTTGACCTACATTACCCAAAAGGTTCCATTGTGACCTTGACATTTTACCTACATGACCAAAAATAGGGTACCTCCTTGGGTCAAGGACACCATGCATGTAAAGTTTTAGGTCCAAGGTCAAATGGCTTAAGAGTTATAGCATGGAAATGATTTTCAACCAAAGTTCAATTGTGACCTTTGAACTTTATGACCCAAAATGATAGGGCACCTCATGGGCATTACAACATGTGTTAAAGTTTCAAGGGGCTAGGTAAAATGGCTTATGAGTTAGAACACAGAAACAGCTTTCAACCAATGTTCATAGACAGATAGACATAGTGAAGCCAATATACCTCCCTTTATTTCAAAGGTGGGGGTAAAATGATACATTGAGACTTTTTAGTGAATTTAACCCATTCCCAAACAATACCGCATTTTATGCTCCTCTAAAAAAAGCTTAAAAAATCATTGAGGACAATGAGGAAATTGCTTGTAGCAAGCAATCTCTACAAATTTCTTCAGTTTTCTACCTTAAAAGACAAATATTTTGTAAATTTCATCAACTTGAAAGCGTTGTCTACAACTTCTTTTTTTGGGCAAGTTTATAATTTTGTCATCTTGGAGTGGGTTAAATAATTTTGAATCATGGTCTGCTAACTTTTTGATGATAATGTCTCCCTCAATTTTTTATTGATAATGACTCTCTCATTTTTTTTATATACAGAAGTCAAAATGAAGAATATGAAATAAACTCACCTTTGTCTGTTTTAGAATTTGAAGTCGAAGGTTTAGGAGAGGGACTTTCTGTTTTTATAGGCGTCTTTGCTGGCACTGATTTAACACTGGTATTGTCTGCTTCATTTGTCTAAAAACAAAACTTATGTATGTGTATACATTGTATAAACAATTATTTCCCATACTTTTATGGGCATAGACAGTAACCTCTGTCGGTGTGAGTGTGTGCTTTGGTGTGTGTTAACCCATTCCCACTCAATGACGCCTTTAGACACCCCCAAGGAAAATAGCTTTGGAAAACAATGTGAAAAATGAAGAAATTGATTGTTACAAGCAATTTCTTCATTTACTACAATTTTTTCTATCCAGAAAGTTGAAATACATGGTGAGTAAATGTTTTCTCTTTTTTTTCCTAAGTCATTTCCTTGAAGGCTGTGCTTGAAAGCAGGATAGACAGGGAATAGGTTAAGAGTATATGAAGCCCTTAGGTTGCTTTTTGAATAGGATTTAGTCCAATGCACAAAACTTACATAAACAAGTTTTCTGTACACAATTTTTAATAAATATTTCACAGCAAAATTATTCATGAGGGTTCAATTCAATGTCTTCAACCTCAGTAGGGGGTATTCTTCAGAGTATAAATATGAACCCTTGTAATGCTGAACCCAGAATATTCCTGTATTGGCAGGAGATAAAGACTAAGATCAGCATGTACATAAGTGCAGTCTGATCTTAGTGTACACCAACTGTTTGTCCCCTATAAGCCAAACTTGTGTACCATATTAATTTTTTAAAGAAATTCGACCCTCAACTATTGCTTTCAGGTTCTTCAGCCCTTTGATTCAGATGCAAATCTGATTAGGGATTTCATTCAGCATGACAAGGGTTAAAGAAACCAGTTCAAAGGTATTTAATGCCATGTGCTCAATTTCAATTGATATTGTCCTGGTTTTATCCATGGAAATCTTCTTTTATGAGTTTTTGTGAGTTTTTTGTTTTTTTACATCATACTTGATCTTGAAGTTTTAATTCAATTTCTTTGAATACCACTGACAGATCTTCATCCTTGTAGTTGGGATCATTTTGTGGAATACGTACATAATTTCAAAAAAGTATTGATCAAATCTTTTCAGTTGGGGGGGTTTAATTCAATATCTTTAGTTTCCATGGACAAAACATCATCCTTGTCCAAGGAAGAACATAATTATATGTAAGTATCATCCATACCTGAGCGGGAGGATTTAATTCGAATTCTTCTATCTCCATGGACAAATCTTCTTCCTCGTCCATCGGAGTGCTCTGTTGAGTAAGTTGTAAACTATTTTGCATGTTCATTTGCTGAAGTCGACTCTGCCTCTCTCTGCTTGTGTCTTCAATGGCTTTCATAATATCATTTGCACTTTGAAGGTTTGATATTCCTGATAAAGAAGTAAAGAATATGTTTTCATTGGATGCATCAAAGTTTAAAAAATCATGGCAAAAATCAAATCAACATATACAGTCAAAACTGTGTTAGCCGTGACCTGAGAATAGCATTCTATCTGCGTATAACAGCCATCCCAGGTCCCGTGCTATTTGCTCTTTAAAATTACTGTGATTAGTTGAAATCTGTTGTATGTGGCCAGCGGTCACCTTTAACTGTCTAGTTTGCACTTTATTTATATCCTTTTCAGCGGTCATGTTACCTGACGTACTGCTGACGGGTGTCGTGTAAAAAATATCAATCAGGTGTTTGGCTAATCTTGTGCATAAACTTTTCAACACATGAAATAGACAAACATGCCACATAAAGGTGTACCCTTTTAACATGTGTTTGGTTGAACGTAATTAAATAACAAGTGCCGAGTTATGTTGATTATAATTTATCAATTTCGATAATTTCAATATAAAAGAGATTATTTTTCTAGTTTGTAAGTTGTGCAAATTGGTATTTACTCCACACAGCGAAAATTTAGACTGGTCCAAATTCAAACCTTTTGCAAACAGAAATTTATATCTGATGAAATCTTTATGATCTTTGTCTTTTGGGGTAGAATAATAATAATGATGTTAATGAAGAAATTGTTATGTCTTCATTTTTCACAATGTTTTCAAAAGATTTTTTTTTTAATTTGAGCCAAAAAAAAAGCAGCAGGATTGTGTGGAAGTGGGTATGGGAATGAATCCAAATATTCTCTCTACTCTGCGTTGATCATGCAGTTTATTGACATTATATTCTGGTATTCAGGAAACATATTGTCATAGAAGAATATCTAAAATCTATTTTATGGCAAACTTTCAAAGGAAATAAATTAAACAGAATGTTGGTATCGATCTTATGTCATCCGACCTTTTATCTTTTAAGGAATTTTTGTACATTGACCATAATGTCCCGTCCCGCAAGTGTTTGACAGTTGATGAACATGTCAATGTTCTTCAGTTTCTGATGGGCAAATTTGAAATTCTATGTTCAGAATACATAAATATTGTTGTTTTTTTTAAAATAATTTTTGTTTATTAGAATACTTGTCTTTTCTTGTATTTTGAACATTTCATGTGGCCATTCTGATGAGAAGACATGTACTTGTATCATGAATACCCTATGTTGACAGGGTTGTAGAAAAAAACAACTGATCTTTGTTAAGCAGCCAACTGTTATATATGGCCAGTTTTGATCTGTCCCTTAGATGGCTGCATACAACAGGTTCGACTGTACCTTGTTATGCTGAGACTCTATGCTTTAATATTTTTGTCTTGTTAGAAGAAATACAAAACTTATACTTTTCATACCATATCTTCTTACAGCCTCCTCAACCTGTTCTTGTGTATAACCATTGTGTAAGACAGCTAAAACATGGGGCTTTGACATCAACTCGGATGGATCAATTATCAGACCATTCTGAAATTTATAAATGTAATATCTTTAACCTTTCCCACACAATAAGGCTTTTGGACACCCAAAGAATAAAAGCTTTGGAAAACATTGTGGATAACTAAGAAATTGCCTGTTGCAAGCACTTTCTCCATCATCCATAATGTTTTTCAACCTCAAAAGACTAAACAAGAGCACCGCCTACGGGTGCCTATGCTTGGCTGTTGGGTGCTGGATAGTGGACAAAAATGCATGTAGAGTTATCCCCTTGATGGTTAACGTTGCTCTTTTGATAGTGAACAAGTGTGCCAACTTTCAAGTGAATGCCTTTAGTAGAACCAGAGATATCACAAAATGTCAAAGTTTTCGCACGGTAACAGCAACAAGAACAACACCAAGGCTATTGCAATACCTCGGTTTTTCTCTCAAAACAGCCGAACTAAACACCGAAAGTTTTTATCAATCAAATATTGTTATCTTCAACAGAGGGTAATTGCTTGCTTCAGTGAAAGATCAACTTATTTTTTTCATTAATTGAAAAAACAAAAGCTATATTTTCAAGAGTGGCTGAGCCATGAGTTAGAATATAGATTTTGTTGTTCATCAAATGAGAGATGTATCAATTTTAGATGAACAAAAAAAAAAATTCCCACACAATGATGCTTTTTGCCAGACTCTAAAAGTGTTGACAATGAAGAAATTCCTAGTCACAAGCAATTTCTTCAATATCCACAATGCTTTCTACACAAAAAGGTGAAGACTTGCTGAATTCCAATGACTAAAATTTGGCATCTGTAACTTCTTTTAACCTAGACCAGTCTAAAATTTTGCTGTCTGGTTAATGCAAAAGTGACAAAATATGAAAGACAAAATGTTGGACAAAGTCTCTGAAAGCGCATTATTTTGAACATGAGTTATGAGGCAATATCATAATGTCTTTAAGTATCTTGAATCCCACTATAATGTCATTCAGTAGCATAAAATGAACAAAAACTAGGCTAAATTGTTCACTGCTCTATTAGTGAAAATATCAAGTGATAAATGACTGATAAATCATGATTATTCCCCAATAGCATTTACAAAAACGTACCTGTTTATCTTTAACATACTGGATAAATGTCTCCCCTTTTACTTGTCTGACATAATTACACTGAGGGAACCATTTAGCATGCTCTTCCCATGGTACATCTAGGGGCTCCCACTCGAACAATTCACCTCCACACCAAAAACACTTGCACTTATCCCCGACAGCTGTATCATAAATACAAATGTCAAATTATAGTAGGAATTGATTACATCAGCTCTAAACAATATATTAAAGTCTAAAGTAGAAACTCATCAACTAGACAAGGTTGAAAACTTAACCTATTCTGTCTCACTCCCGCAATTTGATGTGATGATAAGAAATAAAGGTGAAAATCATTGAGAGAAATATAAGAGCAATTTCTCTTTTTTTACATGTTTTCCAATCAAATGGTACTTAGTATGTTGCAGCAGTTTTAGAAAACAATTCAAACCGAGTCTAAGTTTCTCCTTTAAAAAATATTTTCACTTGAGATCATATCTCTGTTTGATTATTTTTTTCAGCTTTAATTTCTCCCTCTCTGTTGTCTTTAAGCCTACTTAAGGCAAATTTAGAATCACCATCTAACATTTCTCTATTTCCACCTACCTTTCTGAACAAATCTTTACATACAAAATCTTACAATACAAACGAAGATGTTTTATATTATGCATTGCAGTACAACCAGAGAAAACTGTTTCAAGTCTGTGGTGTTCTTTTTTCCTTTCTTTTGTTTTTTTTTAACCCTTTCCCGTTTCTTAAAATCTTAGACTGGTCCAAATACGAAGAAGTTGAAGATGACAATAAAAATTGGATGTAATCAAAAATGAAACAATCCACTGTGGTAGAAAATATTGTGGAAAAGGAGAAATTGCTTGTTGCAAGCAATTTCTTCTTTTTCGACAATGTTTTCTAAAATATAAAATCGCAGCAACCTAAAATCCCGGGTTTGCACAGGAAAGGGTTAAGGGGGGATGCTCTTTTGTCAAACAAATGAACACAATAAGCAAATGCAATAATCATTTAATTCATCTGATAGATAACAGAGCATTCCATCTTTATCACATACTGATTACTTTAAAAGATAACATTAGATGAATCCCTAAAACAGCACATGATTAACTCAACACAATGTGATACCTAATCTTTTTTATCACAGATTTTCACCTTTCTCTTGATCAAACATATTTTACCTTGAAATACAGTCAAATACCTATACCTCAAAGTTCAGGGGACTTAAGAGAAAACTTCGACGTAGAGATAGTTCGACGTGTAGATAGTCGAAGATTTTCCATGTACGACCAAAACTGGTGGCGAAAAACCTTGAGTAAACTGGTCTGTACTAGTATGATTATCTAATCGAACAAAAGATATTATGACTTTGTATTTATCGTAATTTCTTTTATGAATATTCTTATTATCATCACTCGTAACTAGAGCTTTGTTAAGACTTTGTTGCTTTGTTTGTTTGTTTTTTCGATTCTATTGTTGATTTTTCTTCGTGTCGATTGCGTAGTTCGTCAATTTTCTCTTTCCTGTTGAAATAACCTAAGTATCCACCCAGATTGGTTACCGTCACGTCGGTCGAAGTTGCTGGCCACCTCCTAGGTAGACCAGGTCCTGCACCAAAGAAGACCTGCATGGTATGGGCGTTAGATGCCTCTTTTGTAATTGTAGGTTCATTTGTAACATTGTTTCCACTTCACTCATTTTTTTTATCAGATTGCAGACAAACAATCAAACAAAATCAATCAATATCCAATACTTCAACACTCTTATCTCTTAGTTGACACGTCGAAATGTGTGAAAAACTTAGTTGATTGCAAATTTTGACCACTATAATTAAGGTTCGTCCTATAGAGGTGTTAATACGAGTAAACAATAGTGACGGGCCTTTTTAATTGATTCAACATAGGGGTAGTTAACGAGATAAAGAGAACGACGTATGGAGGTTCAAATACATAGAAGTAAAGAGTAATAAGATCGGGACTTTAGAATAACTTCGAAGTAGGGGTAACTGCAGCTAAGGGACGTTCGAGGTGAAGGTATTCGACTTTAGAAAGATCAGAATTTTAGGTCCTTCATGACCCTTTTGTAAATAACCCAGAGATTGAAACTGACAAAAAAATTGATAGGTTAAGACATTGTTGTTACCTATCATGTGGAACTTGACCATCATAGGAAATGCTGAAAATATCAACCCAGGGCAAACTTTGAAGGCAGGCTAGAGACAAATTTTTCGCTTGTGTCTACTGCATCTTAACCCTTAACTGTTTTAAATTTTTTTAGACTTGTCCAAATTCAAAGGGGTAGCAGACAAGTTTATAAAGTAAGTACTATTCAAAAAGTATGCATCCTATATCCAGGAAATATTATGAAACAAGAGGGCCAGAATGGCCCTAAAATCGCTCACCTGACTAATGTAAGATGATTCAAAATTGAAATTGGCCCAATGGTTACTGAGGAGAAGATGTTTAAAGATTTCAAAGTAAAAACTGCCCTACCCTTCCAAGCCCTTATTTGGTCATCAATCAAAATTCTAGAACAACTTTTGAAAAGGGTCACTCAAGGAACATTCATACCAAATTTGGTTGAAATTGGCCCAATAGTTACTGAGGAGAAGATGTTTAAAGATTTCAAAGTCAAAAAAGTGCCTGACCCTGCCACGCCCATATTTGGGCATAAATCAAAATTCCAGGAACAACTTTTGAAAAGGGTCACCAAAGGAACATTCATGCAAAGTTTGGTTGAAATTGACCAAATGGTTACTGAGGATAAGATGTTTAAAGATTTCAAAGTTAAAAAAACCTGCCACGCCCATATTTGGGCATAAATCAAAATTCTGCGAACAACTTTTGAAAAGGGTCACCCAAGGAACATTCATACCAAATTTGGTTGTAATTGGCCCAATGGTTCCTGAGGTGTAGATGTTTAAAGATTTCTAAGTCAAAAACTGCCACGCCCATATTTGGGCGTGAAACGAAATTCTGCCAAACAACATTTAAAAAGGGTCACCCAAGGAACATTCATACCAAGTTTGGTTGAAATTGGCCCAATGGTTCCTGAGGTGTAGATGTTTAAAGATTTCTAAGTCAAAAACTGCCACGCCCTGCCACGCCCATATTTTGGCATAAATCAAAATTCTGCAAACAACTTTTAAAAAGGGTCATCCAAGGAACATTCATACCAAGTTTGGATGAAATTGGCCCAATGGTTACTGAGGAGAAGATGTTTAAAGATTTCTAAGTCAAAAACTGCCACGCCCTGCCACGCCCATATTTGGGCGTAAATCAAAATTCCACGAACAACTTTTGAAAAGGGTCACCAAAGGAACATTTATGCCAAATTTGGTTGAAATTGGCCCAATGGTTACTGAGGAGAAGATGTTTAGAGATTCCTAAGTCAAAAACTGCCACGCCCTGCCACGCCCATATTTGGGCATAAATCAAAAATCCGCGAACAACTTTTGAAAAGGGTGACCCAAGGAGCATTCATACCGAATTTGGTTGAAATTGGCCCAATGGTTACTGGGGAGAAGATGTTTAAAGATTTCTAAGTTAAAAACTGCCACGCCCTGCCACGCCCATATTTGGGGGTCAATCAAAAATCCGCGAACAATTTTTGAGAAGGGTTACCCAAGGAACATTCCTACCAAGTTTGGTTGAATTCCGCCCAGTGGTTACTGAGGAGAAGATGTTTAAAGAATTGTTGACGACTTCCGACGCACGACGGACAAAAGGTGATACCAAAAGCTCACCTTGAGCACGTTGTGCTCAGGTGAGCTAAAAAGAATAAAATGCTTGTCTCAAGCAATTTTTTCTTTTTCCACAATGTGTCCTCTTGAAAGTATAATGTCAACGGGATGTGAAAAATCAGGGATTGAATGGGAAAGGCTTAAATGGTCGTTGTACCTTACGACATGTTAATTTCCAAATTCTATTGAATTCAACCAGTACCAATCTGAATCTATATTTTTTAACCCATTCCAACACAATGATGTTTTTTGACACCCCTAAATAAAAACAATTGGTAAAACATTGTGTAAAATGAAGAAATTTCTTTAAATAAGCAATTTCTTCATTTTTCCATGATATTTCTACCCAAAAAGTTGAAAAACCTAAAAATTCATTGAACTTTGTTATCTACAATTTCTTTCGCTTTGGACCATTATTAAATTTTATAGACTCATAATGGGTTAATTATCCGTTTCAGAGTTCCTCAATAGTTTCCTTTTTTTAACAGCTCCCTATTGATTATAACAGGCTAACCTGTCCCCTTCCCAATGGGCTACTTGTTTTCCACAGGGTCATTTCAAAGTTTACAC
This sequence comes from Fragum fragum, assembly GCA_946902895.1. Classification (NCBI taxonomy): domain Eukaryota; kingdom Metazoa; phylum Mollusca; class Bivalvia; order Cardiida; family Cardiidae; genus Fragum; species Fragum fragum. The sequence continues at coordinate 28,193,559 of OX336368.1, forward strand.
CCTCATGAGCACACAGATAAACAGGGTGATTTTGATTTCAAATAGTAACATGTCTATTAAACTTTATGTTATGGGTACTCATTAGAATCATCTCCTTAGCCATTTCCCACACAATGATGCTTTTTGACGCCCCTCAAGAAAAATATTGGGATAACATTGTGTAAAAAAAGAAGAAATTGCTCATTTGAAGCAATTTCTTCACTTTCCACAATGATTTCAACCCAGTTGAAAAAAATCTAAAATTTTTACACTCTCTTACCAGGAGGTCTGACTGAAACTTCTTCAAATGTGACCTGTTTTAAATTTTGTATTCTGGAAGAAAACTGAATTGTTTAACCCATTCCCACACAAGCCCTCCTTTTTACGACTTTCAAGAAAAAAGCATATGAAAACATTGTGGAAAATGAAGAAATTATCCATAGTTTTTTGTATCTAAAAAGATGAAAAATGTTAAAATTACATCATCTTTTGATTTTCATCTGAAACTTTTTTCATTTTGGACCAGTCTAAAATTTTGTTGTGTTGGAATGGGTTAAAAGTACACATACCCATATATAGAAGACCAGCATCAGCAAGCTCTCTAGGTTTCTGTGACATCTGGGCTGGCCAACCCCTGAAGGATTGAAGTCTAACATTTACATCTGCCCATTGAGGGTACTTAGGTTCAGAACTGTTACCCAAAGAAGCCAAACTCTGTTGGGCAGGAATAGAAGGTAACTGTTGCTGTTGTGACAAACTTGCATTGGCATCAAAACGATTTTCAGGTGCTATATCACTAGCGTGATAATGTCCAACTTCGTCTTCACTAGTTGCGTTACGGACAATATGATATGTATGTTGGTATGTGTTTGAAGGCTGCTGGGAAGGGATATTAACAGTTGTGTTGAATGTCTGACGTTGTCCTGGTAATTGCTGCAGTGGTGTTGCACTAGTACCATTGGCTGAAATGGGTATATTACCACATTCATAACCGAACGCTAAAGGACATTCAGGACAGTTCCTTTTATGCTCATTTTCAACCACATCGCCAATTTCCCAATTGGACAGAATTCCTCTACAAAAGACACATTGAGTTCGATCCCCAAAATTTAAATAAATGAAACCATTTCTAGCCAAATCATGCTTTTCGACTGGAGCATTTGAGGGCCAATTTGAGAATGTTTTAAGTCTTTTAGCTTCAGCTCTGTAAAGATCATACTTTGGTGGTTTTGGAGCAATATCAAAACTCTGTTGTTGTTGTTGTTGCTGGTGTTGCCTTAGTGGGGCTCCTCGTGAGAATGTTGAACTTCCGATTGCTATTGGATGAGCTGATGTGTAATTATTTATAAAAGCTGTTCTAGTTGAGGAGAAATTTGGGCGATCTTCTTCCACGTTAGATGGTAAGTTACTGTTGTTGGACATGACATGTGTTCTAGGCCCCTGTGGAAAGAAATAGTTCTTGATATCAGAAATAGTATCTTCAGATATTCAACTTGAGGGAATTTCCTTTACCATTACCAAAACAAAATTTTAGACTGGTCCAAATTCGTTTCTGACGACAATTCAAGGTTTATGAAATTTTAGATTTCTTCAACATGCTGTATAGAAATAATTGTTGAAAATGAAGAAATTGCTTGGTTGAAGCAATATTTCAAAATATAAGAAAGTCTGATATTTCTTATGAAATATCAATATTTTCCAACGCAGCTCAAATTCAATACATTGTTTTATATCACTACTATAACTATAAATATATTCCTTTTAAATATAAATATAAAGTTTTGTATCAATACTACATCATAGTATTAAATGTGAAAAAGATAAAACAAGAGGGCCAAAATGCCCCTGATAGCTCACCTGAGAAATATCTCATAATTTCTCTAAGCCTGACAAACCAACCCCTGTTATGCCGACAATTTTGCATAAATCAAGATATCACAAATATGTTTTGACAAGAGGGCCGTTGGCCCTGGGGGGCTCACCTAAGATAAAGGCTCTTTTTCTTTCAACAGTCTAATTTCATGTTAAGGTTAGGATTATGATACAAGTGGGCCACACTTACATATAAAGACTATGAACCTGGGGATCCAAAAGTCTAAATTACTAATTCCAAGGCTTTATTGCTGATTTGAAAGAAGGAAAAAACTTTTTCCTCCCTCTGGATCCCTGGATTATGATTTCAGAAATAAAAAAGAAGTCTGTGAACTGATGCTTCATGCCTATAACCTTCCCCCCACCCCCCCACCCCCCCTCCGGCTCCGCCCATGGAGACTCGGGGATCATGATTTAAGCTATTTTGTAAGAGATCAATAGACTGATACAGGGTTTTCCCTGACCCCCTCCTTCTTTGAATTTGGCTTATTTAAGAGATCAATACACTGATGATTATTGCAAAATATCAAGGCTCTATTTTGACTCTTTGCAGGAAAAGATTTTTAAAGATTTTTTCAAAATCTCTCTTTTGTTGCCATGGCAACCAGAGTTTTCAATATATTTCAATTCTTTTGCTTTTTTTCGTACAAGGCCACCTAAGGAACATTTCTGCCAAATTTGGTACAATTTAGCCTAATAGTTTTGGAAGAGATGTTTAAAATCATTCTTCATTTTTACATAAACCCCACCCTCCTTGGGCTCCGCCCCTGGGGACCCAGAGTCATGATTTGAAAGAGGTCAATATACTGATGTTTCATGCAAAATATTAACCCTTGTCATGCTGAACCCGGAATATTCCGGTTAAGCAGGAGGTGTAGACTAAGATCAGACTGCACTTATGTGCAGGCTGATCTTAGTCTATACCTTCTGCTTGTTTTTTTTCCTGCCATAGTTGTGTATGAAGTTGTTTTCTAAAAGAAATGTTGATTTTTTAGCAACAAGTTCTATCAGTACTTTCAGCCCTTTGATTTGACAGCAATTCAGTAAGATGATTTATACAGCATGACAAGGGTTAAGGCTCTATACCTTATGGGTGAAGTGGAGAAGATTTTAAAAGATTGTTGATGGACGCCAGACAGACGCCTAACAAAAGGTGATCACAATAGCTCACTTGAGCACTACATGCTCAGGTGAGCTAAAAAGGCCAATTTACCACAGTTGGTATACAAATAATTTCTCCCAATAATAGCTCCCTCCTTAATCAATTCCCAATCAATGATGTCTTTTGATGCCCTTCAATAAAAAAAAATTGGGATAACATTGTTTGAAATGAAGAAATTGCTTACAACAAGCAATTTCTTCATATTAAACAATGTTTCTCCCAAGGAAGACGAAAAATCTGAAATTTTGTAAACTTAAAATTGTCGTCTGCATCTTCTTTAACTCTTGTCATGCTGAACCCAGAATATTCCCATTTTGGCAAGAGGTGTAGACCAAGATCAGCCTGCACATAAGTGCAGCCTGATCTTGGTCTACACCCCTGCTTGTACTTTTCCTGCCAGAGTTGTTTATGAAATTGATTTATAAAAGAAGTATTGATTTTTTAACAAAAAGTTCTATTAGTGCCTTCAGCCCTTTGATTTTACAGCAAATCAGTAAGGTAATTTATACAGCATGACAAGGGTTAAATTTGGAAGTCTAAAAATTTATCGCCTTGTAATTGGTTAATGATAGCTCCTGGTATCCTGATAACAACACAGGAATTCAACTTTTCATTAAATGACTATACATAAATTAATCAGTTATGAGGTTATCTTTTTATTTTTTTATTCAGGATGAGTTCAACATAGCAATTATTTTCAATATACATGTAAATACTGTATATCCTCGTAAGTTATCACTTGTAAAAAGCAATTTCTTCTATTCCCGCACCTTTTTCCATTAACTCATTCCCACTCAATAACATTTTTTACATCCCATATGAAAAAGCGTATGAAAACATTGTGGAAAAGAAGAAACTGTTTGTTACAAGCAATTTCTTCATTATCCACAATCTTTTTTTAGGTAATATGAAACCAAAATTTCATATTAGCTTGAAATTGTCGTCTGCATCTCCTTTCAATTTGGACTAGTCTAAAATTTGTTAATGGGTTAACTACATGTAAATTTCTATATGGAATTAAGTGGTAATTGGTTAAGTACATTTCATACCATAATGGTTCAGGTCCAATTTAATCCAGTTTATTCCAGTAAGATCAGAGTGTAAGTCAAAGAAAGATGAAACCACATATGAAAGCTCAATAAATCCAAAGAAAAGGTAAACTACATAAAGCTATTTTTGTACTAGTGGGAAGGCCATTCATGAATCACAGTATATGGGGAATTTTTAACACTGTACTCCAAGGGCAACTGATACTTTACACTTTACATCTTATTTGCTTGAATTATCTCTTGTATGTTTACTAACTTTTTAAACCATTACCAGACAGCAAAATTTTACAATGGTCTAAAATGAAAAGAGTTGCAGGCAAGCATTTAAATTTAGTAATTTTCGATTTTTTCAACTTTCTCAGTAGAAAACATTGTGGAAAATGATTAAATTGCTTGTTTTTCTTCATTTTCCACAATGTTTTCTGACAGATAGATTGATTGATGCCAGACGATGACTTATCACAATAGTACTTCTTGCTCAGGTGAGTTTAAAACAAAACCACAATGTTTTAAGTGTATCAGATTTAAGATCCATTCTTCCTGCCAGACCTCCATTGATGATTCCTTAATCCATTCCCACACAACAAAATTTTAGACTGGTCCTAATTGAAAGAAGTTGCAGACAACTATTTCAAGTTGATGGAATTTGAATTTTTTCGTCTTTTTGGATAGAAAATATTGTGGAAAATGAAGAAATTGCTTGATACAAGCAATTTCTTCATTGTCCACAATGTTTTCTAAAGCTTTTTTTACTTAAGCTTTTTTTTCTTGAGGGGCATAAAAAGGAGGGATTGTGTGGGAATGGGTTAATGCATGTTACCAATGTAGTTTCTCATCAAACTATCATCTTCAATCTTTGTATAAAATGGTAAACACCTTATGGGAAAAAGAGTTGATGTCTAGTAACAGATTTTTCTTTCATCAAAAAGTATAATTTGGAAAGGCCCAAGGTTAAAGATTAAAAAGTTAAGAAATTTGGGATTGTTAGTGATAAGGTTTCTTAAAATAAAGGTTTTATTTTCAGAATTAGTTACTCTTTTCCTTTTAAAAAAAAAGATAAAATAAAACCAATCTAGACATTGGCTCACATAAATTGTGAAAAGAATGTGGTTGAACATAATAATGTTTTGTTTAGGTAAATAAATACCAAGTGATATGATCTGTGGTTTTGGATGAAGTCCAATTGGGGAATTACAGGATCATTTGACTCTTTACTAACAGGATCATTTTTTGTACAAGAGTATGGAACAATCAGCTTGATTGACATCTTTACAAACAAGTGGTCTGTGATGGCACTGGATTGATCACATGAGAAACTGCATATCATTTGTTTTATTGTTTCTTTTTAATCAGATCCCCGACGGCAGCACTCATCCTTTCCATCTATTTGTCTCTCACCAATGGGTCGATAATAGTAGACCTATGTGGGATAGTAGCTGGAGGCTAGGAAAGGATGTTATGGTAGTACTGGTGTGAGAAATACCAGGAATCCATTTTTAGGTGCTCAAGCCGCTGTGATATGACTGAAAGACTGTTGAAAGCGGCGTAAAACCCCATTCAAACAAACTAACAAACAATCTTTTTAATCAACTCAACTTTCTTTTGAATTCATTCATCTCTCTTAACCGATTCCCACACAATGACGCTTTTAAACACCCCTCAATATAAAAGCTTTGGAAAACAATGTGGACAATGAAGAAATTGCTTGTTACAAGCAATTTCTTCATTATCCACAATGTTTTCTACCCAAAAACACAAATATTTAAAAAATGTCAACAATTTTGAATTGTCGTCTGCAACTTCTTTCAATTTGGACTGTTCTAAAATTTCACTGTGTGGGAATGGGTTAATCTGTTTCCACACAAATATTTTAGACTGGTCCAAATTAATCCTTTCCTGTACAATCACTGTTTTTTATGTCCCTTTGATTTTATATCTGAGAAAACATTGTGGGAAAAGTAGAAATTGCTTGTAACAAGCAATTGCTTCTTTTTCCACATTATTTTCTACCCTATTGAATGGTTATTTTCAAAATTAAATCCACTATTTATTTTCGTCTGCAAAACCTTTGAATTTGAACAGGCCTAAAAATATTTAAAACAGGAAAGGGTAAAAGGAAACTGCAGACAACAATTTTAAGTTGGCATTTAAATAATTCTTTGAATTAACCCATTCCAACTCAATCCCTCCTTTTATGCCCCTCAAGAAAAAAGTGTTGGAAAACATTGTGGAAAATGAAGAAATTGCTTGTATCAAGCAATTTCTTCATTATCCATAATGTTTTCTATCCAAAACGACGAAAAAATTCAAAATTCCATCAACTTGAAATTGTCGTCTGCAACTTCTTTCAATTTGGACCAGTCTAAAATTTTGTTGTGTTGGAATTGGTTAATGGACAGAAAACATTGTGGATAATGAAGAAATTGCTTGATGCAAGCAATTTCTTCATTTTCCACAATGTTATTCTAAGTTTGTTTTTTTCTTGAGGGGCCACAAAAGGAGGGTTAGTGTGGGAATGGGTTAAATACTCAGCTGAAATCAGGCACAGCGGACAAAAGGCTTTGTTACACAACTAGTATCAGTATTACTTCAGGGTTTAAAGCTACTTAAAAAATCATCTTAACTGAAACCTGTTGGTATATGACCACCAGATGCTACATGCAAAATTTGAAAGCTCTAGGCCATATGAAATAAGAGGAAAATCCTTTTTAAGAATTCATAATAAAATTCCTTTGTTACCATAGCAACAAGTTATTCATCGATTCCTATTCTTTGAAGTTTTTTGGACAATCATGAACAAAGGATCATTCCTGTAAAGACTCACTGAAATCTGATGATTAGTTAAGGAGGAGATGATTTTTAAAGATTTTTTTCTTTATTTGCATTCAAATTACAAGTACCAACAACATAGGGCTAATATATTATATAAGAGAAAGTTTCTTAAGAATTCATTAGAATTTCCTTTTGGTTACAATACAAACTAAAACAAGGGTTATTAACCAATTATAGTTCCTTGAAGTCTTTTGGAAGGCCAACACCTAAGGACCATTTCAGTAAAGTTTCATTGAAATCTGATTGGTAGTTAACCTAAGCTAACTAGAGGAACTTGAGGGCCTGATTTACTCTACCAGCCTGAATTTAATTAGAATGAAGGTAATTCAGTTTTCTTCAAGATAGGAGGCAATTCAGTTTAAAACAATAGTAAAAGAACATAGCTTGCCCTTCCTGGTACTATTTGGTACAGGGTTTAATTTTAAGGGCAAATGCTCGTAGAGTCAATTTGCCCTTAATGATCATTTTGTGATGAAAAATGACCAAGATTTATAAAGTTTAAGTTTTGGGCTGAAGTTTGTATAAAGGGTAAAGGGTTTATTTTTTTCTTGAATGGTGTTGAAAGCCACTTTAAACAGTATTTCAGTCATATTGTGGTGTATGCAGCATCTTACCATTGATTCCTGGCATTGCTCACATCAGCACTAACACAGCATCCTTTTTTGAGCCTCCAGCTGCTCATCCCACTTAGGTTTTATTATTACCCACCTGTGACCCATTGGTTAGAGACATATTTTGGAAAGGAAATTGGCCACAGCTGGAAATCAGACCGAGGAAATCTCATGATTAAGAGTCAAACGCCTTACCAACTGTACTATGGCCAATGTCATTTTAGAGGTCAGGTAACGTCATCACAGTCATCAGCTCAAATGAAAGTCTGAATATTACACGAGGGAAACATGAGCATCCTAGGATAATAAGATGATCAAGAAATAAAAACCTAAAGCAAAAGTTCTTCAGGTTAAAGGTTAAGGTCACAGTGTCAAAGCCTTTGTATTAACCCTTTCCAGTATAACCCTGGACTTTAACGTCCCTGTGATTTTATAAATTAAGAAAACATTGAAGAAAAAGAAGCAATTGCTTGTGACAAGGAATTTCCTCTTTTTCCACAATATTTCCTACCCTGCTAAATGGTTATTTTTTCAAATTTAATCCACTTTTATTTATTATAAGCAAATCCTTTGAATATGGACAGGTCTAAGTTTTGTAAAACAGGAAAGGGTCAAATGAAAGCCCATTTTCTGATGAGTGCATGTGTGAAAATGAGGATGAAAAATTTCCAAGATAGAAATAAGTTTTGGTTAAAGTTTTTAAGAAGAGCCATGTCGGACATGGCCATCCCCTGCCGTAAAAGCTTGATAGTAAACTGAAACCAGTTAGATTTAGGCTTGTTGAGCACTGCATTTCTTCAGTTCGACAATAGCTATAACACTTTCAAAGATATGCTCAGGACAAAATCTAAGTCTTTAAAACAAAGGGCAATAACTCCAAAATTATGCAAGCAAGAGTTGTGGTTCTTGTGCACTGCACTTCTCCTCAACGAGATCTATTCACCTATGAAGTGTCAAGTTAATAGCTATTTTACTTTCAGAGAAATAACCCAGACAAAATCTTAGTCTTTAAAACAACAAAGGGCAATAGCTCCAAATTTATGCAAGCAAGAGTTGTGGTTCTTGTGCACTGCACTTCTCCTCAACGAGATGTATCGACCTATGAAGTTCAAAGTTGATAGCAATTATACTTTCATAGATATGCTCAGGACAAAATGTAAGTGTTTAAAACAACAAAGGGCAATAACTCAAGAATAATGCAAGCAAGAGTTGTGGTTCTTGTGCACTGCACTTCTGCTCAATGAGATGTATCCACCTATGAAGTTTCAAGTTGATAGCAATTATACTTTCAGAGATATGCTCCGGACAAAATCTTAGCCTTTAAAACAACAAAGGACAATAACTCCAAAATTATGCAAGCAAGAGTTGTGGTTCTTGTGCACTGCACTTCTCCTCAATGAGATCTATTGACCTATAAAGTATCAAGTTGATAGCAATTATACTTTTAGAGATATGCTCCGGACAAGTTTAGTGACGGAAGGGCGGAATGACAGAAGGATGGAATGACGGACGGAGACCATAACTATATCCCCTTTGCCAAAACAGCAGGGGATTATAACCAGGTAAAGGTTAAGGTCACAGGGTCAAGGTCATTCTCTCAAATGAAAGCCTATCTCCTGATGAGTGCATGTATGAAATATGAACCCCCTAGCTATAGCACTAGCTGTAATAGATAAACAAGATGTGTTTTTTAAAAATCATGACTCCGTTACAGCCTTTTTACATAAATATGACATTGATGGTTGACCTTGATCTTGTCACATGACCTCTACCTTGGTATCTGCTGATGTATATCAGTGAGATCTATCATCAGGCAAAATACATGTTTGAGCATTGTATCTTGAATCGGCTTCAAGAAAGTGTAAACTAGAACTGTTGCCGTAAGGGCTGACAAATACCCCTAATGCCCCCTCCCTTTAAACCAGGCCAAATTGTAACCATTGAAATGTTGGCCATCCAATTGACATTTTTTTTTTTTTACAAATTTTAAGTAAATTAGGGGTAATGACTTGGTAAATAATAGGGATTTTGTTCAACATTGAAGAGGGAAATTATGGATTTCGTGCAACGTCAAACATGATGTCTATGTTACAGAATAAACATGTGAACCACTTTTATTGTTTTAATCTGTCAACCTGTTCAGGAGTTATGATTATCTCTATATGTTGTATATAAGAAAATAAATCAAAGGGGCATAACTCCTAAAACAGTTGATTGATTATAATGAAAATTGCAGATGCACAAGTTCCCATTGCAAGAAAGATTTCAGTACAGTTTAAAATTGGTCTGGAAAGGTGGGAGGAGATGTGGACACAAAATTATGTCCAAGGACGGACGGAAGGATAGACGGACAACCTGATTCCAGTTTACCCCCCATTACTTTGTACATGTGAACCATTTTTATTTTTTTAATCTGTCAACCTGTTTAGGAGTTATGATTTATTCTCTATATATTGTATATAAGAAAATAATCGAATGGCCATAACTTCTGAAACGGTTGATCTATCATTATGAAAATGCAGGTGCACAATATCCCATTGCAAGGAAGATTTTGGTAAAGTTTCAGCAAAATTGGTCTTGAAATGTTGGAGGAGATGAGGACACAAAATAATGTCCACGGACAGAAGGACAGAGGGACGAACAGACAGACAGACTTACAACCTAATTCCAGTATACCCCAACATTAACTTTGTACATATGAACCACCTTTATTTTTTTATCTGTCAACCTGTTCAGGAGTTATAATTTATTCTCTGTATATTGTATATGAGAAAATAAATCAAAGGGGCATAACTCCTGAAACAGTTGATTAATCATTATGAAAATTGCAGGTGCACAGGTTCCCATTGCAAGGAAGATTTTGTAAAAGTTTCAGCAAAATTGGTCTTGAAATGTTGGTGGAGATGAGGACACAAAATTATGTCCACAGACGGAAGGACAGAAGGACGAATGGACAGACTGACTGACAGACAGACGGACAACCTGATACCAATATACCCCCCCAATTAACTTTGTACATGTGAACCACATTTATTTTTTTTATTCTGTCAGCCTATTCAGGAGTTATGATTTATTCTCTATATATTGTATATAAGAAAATAAATCAAAGGGGCATAACTCCTGAAACAGTTGATTAAACATTATGAAAATTGCAGGTGCCCAGGTTCCCATTGTAAGGAAGATTTTGGTAAAATTTCAGCAAAATTGGTTTGGAAATGTAGGAGGAGATGAGGACACAAAATCATGTCCAAGGAAGGACGGAAGGACAGACGGACAACCTGATATCAGTATACCCCCATTACTTCATTATGGGGGGTATAATTATAACTTGTTTGGTTATGTTTTTGCACAAGCTTGACTTTGCAAAAGACCTTAATTTTGTCATATGACCTTAACCTTTGTATTAATTTTATACAATCTATCATCATGCCAAATTTGAGCACTTGAATAGGCTTGAAGAAGGCATAAATATATAAGTTTTTGCTCAAGTTTGATCTTTACAAATGACCTTGTTCTTGTCATTTGACCTAAGCCTTGATATCTGGAGAAGTCTATAAATGAGATAATGTATTTTGAATAGGCTCCCTGGGCACCATTTTTCCAATTTGGCAAAAGTGATGGCAAAAAGAAAAAACAGCCCAGGGAAGGCCCTGGCTTGAAGAAATTGTATATCTGAAGGTGTTTGGTTACAATTTTGCAAAATTTTGACTTTAAAAATGACCTTTATCTTATCGTAAGACCTTTACCTTGGTATCTGCAGATGTATATCAATGAGATCTATGATCATCATGCCAAATATGAATATTTTATCTTGAAAAGGCTTGAAGAAAGTGTAAATATTAATTTTTGGTTAAGTTTATGAATAAGTTTAACCTTCTCAGAGTTCTTAAATTAGCTTTTTAGTTTAACATTTGTATCCCTTTGAAGACCAAATTTGATTACCACGACACTTACATAATCTCATTTGAAGGACATCAATACGCAGGTTTTCCCTGGGCATAAACAATAATAAGGGGGTCATTAACCAAATTGGGAGGTCAAATCTACTAAACGCCTACAGAGCATATATAAACAAGTGCATGTTGTATTGCAATGCAATACAGGAATCCCCTTTTTTTATAGTAAACCTTTTGACTTTAATTAGGGAGGAGTGTAAAATTTATTGCTTGTGAAAGGTTTAAATAGAGGATATTTGTTTGTTACAGTTAACATCCATTTATCATTTTTGTTAAATATTGCGAATTTAAGATTTAAAATTATCAAAGGGCAAAAACTAAAAATAACTAATAATTATTTGTTGGAGAGTAACAGATCTTATAATACAAGCTTTAAAACAACAAAGGGCAATAACTCAAACAATAAGCATGGCAGGGTAATGGTTCTTGTACATGACAATTCTCCACAAGGTAAAAATAACTAAGGCCAATTACTAAAAAAATAGGCAGGCTAGATTTATGTTTCTTAAATATGACAGTTTTACACATTCAGATCTATAAGTGTATAAAGTTTCAAGTTCCTTGCACTTATGGTTTAGGATATATGCTCTGGACAAAAATGTAAAGGTAAAAATAACTAAGGCCAATAACTCAAAAAATAGGCAGGCTAGAGTTACTGTTCTTATTATGACACTTCTTCACATTGTGATCTATAAGTGTATATGGTTTCAAGTTCCTAGCATTTATGGTTAAGGAGATATGCTCTGGACAAAAATGTAAAGGTAAAAATAACAAAGGGCAATAGTTCAGAAAATAGGCAAGCAAAAGTTATGGTTCTTGCACATGACATTTTCCACATTGTGATCTACAAGTGTATAAAGTTTCAAATTCCTAGCACTTATGATTTTGGAGATATGCTCCGGACAAAAATGTAAAGGTAAAAATATCAAAGGGCAATAACTCAAAGAATAGGCAGACTAGAGTTATGGTTCTTGCACATGACACTTCTCCACGTTGTGATCTATAATTGTATAAAGTTTCAAGTTTCTAGCACTTGTGGTTAAGGAGATATGCTCCGGACAAAAATGTAAAATGTAAAAAGTGTATTAAGTTTCAAGTTCCTAGCACTTTCTGTTTTGGAGATATGCTCCAGACAAAAATGTAAAGGTAAGAATAACGAAGGGCAATAAGCCAATAACTCAAAAGATAGGCAAGCTAGAGTTATGGTTCTTGCACATGACACTTCTCCACATTGTTATCTATAAGCGTATAATGTTTCAACTTTCTAGCACTTACGATTCTCTCTAGTTGGAAATCTTAGACTTGTACAGGATAAGCAACATTATAAGTGTAACTTGCAGAGCTTATGGCTCATTTGCCACCAAAGTTAACCCATCCCCACACAGTGACGCTTTTTGACACTCCCTAATAAAAAAGACTTGGGAAAACATTGTGGAAAATGAAGAAATTGCTTGTTACATGCAATTTATTTTTTATTCATAATATTTTCTACCTAAAAAGTCAAGTATTTTTAAATTTCGATGATCTAAAAATTGTCTTTTGCAGCTTCTTTTAATTTTTACCAGTCCAAAATTTTGATGATTGGAAATTGGTTTACATGCAGAACTCTAACCTATTCCCAGACAATGACGCTTTTGGACACCCCTCAAGGTAAACAAGTGGGAAAACATTGTGCAAAATGAAGAAATAGCTTGTAAAAAGCAATTTCTTCATTTGACACACTATTTTCTACCCAAACAAGATGTGTTTGTGAAACACCATGCCCCCGAAACAGTAATTCTTAAGAAACAGGTGATTTATATTGTTTTTTTCCCTTTGTGTTAGGGAAAAGGGTTAAAATTTTGACCTTGACCTTGATGAAATGACCTTCCCCAGTTGCGCCTTGTTGAGACCTATCTACATACCAAATATTAGCACTGTAACTTAATTGGGGTTGAAGTTATAGGAAAATGTTTAATTGGCAAGTTAAGTTTTTGAGTAATGTTTTAGGGAAAAGGGTTAAAATTTTGACCTTGACCTTGATGAAATTACCTTCCCCAGTTGTGCCTTGTTGAGACCTTTTTACATACCAAATATTAGCATTGTAACTTAATTAGGGATGAAGTTATAGGAAAATGTTTAGTTGGCAGGTTAAGTTTTGCAGACAGACAGACGGACAGACAGATGGACAGACTGACAGACGGACAGACAGACACCGGTAAAACAATATGCCCCAAATCTACCGATGCGGGGGCATAAAAATTGAAAAATCTCCCTTTCAATTTGGGCCAATTTAAAAAGTTGCCTTCTGGTGATGGGTCAAACAAAGCAAATCTAAAGCATCCTTCACCCTAACTGGGTCAACCTTGTCTATATACATAACTCAAATTAGCCACTGGCCATTTGAAATGTTCAGGTTTCCTAATTACAATACCATGGCAAATTACCGCCCATAACACCTTTAAATTAGGTCCCTCACAGACTATTTATATATTTTTTCACCATGAAGCTTGGTTTTAAAAGGTATTACTTAAGTGATGAACACATATGTATAAGGGTCACTCTATTTGAAATTGAGACAATGATGTGCAATTTGTGTGTCATTGAAGTAAGGCAATACTGTTAAGTACTGTTTCATCCTGGGAAAATGATTGTTTTACCAGGCTTTGTCTAGACACAAAGAATTAATATACAATTTCATAGTACTTATTTACTTTCATTTCATTTACATGCGATCAATGATGATCACAGGCTTTACTAAGGCTGCCATAGAAGGATAACCCAAGTTAGCTGCGATATCGTAGCCCTCTTTCTGATAATCTGCTTGCCAGCAGATTATCAGAAAGAGGGCTACGATATCGCAGCTAAACCCAAGTGAGAGGCATCATTTTTATAATCAGTTACAATGCAATTATGCAGAGATAAAAACAACTTGTTAATTCTGTGTTATGATGTGCATATTAAGTAAGTTATTGTGCAACAACTTAAAGAATAGGCTGTAATTTAGCCATTCTCACTCAGTGACGCTTTTAGAAGCCCCCAAGAAAAAAAGCTTTGGAAAACTTTGATGAAAATGAAGAAATTGCTTGTTACAAGCAATTTCTTCATTTTACACAATATTTTCCTTCGAGAAATTGGAAAAAAATCTAAAATTTCATAAATTTTGAATTGTTGTCTGCTGCTTCTTCCAATTTGGATCTGAAATTTCGCAGTCTGGTAATGGTTAAGGAATAGGATACCTTTCAAATCTATTTATAGTAACATCGGAATTTCCAAGTATGTTCCAAATAAAAAACGTTTCCGCTTTAACCTCAGTTCTATCCGCATCAGTCAGTAAATTTTTATCTTCCTGGATACTTGAAACGTCTAACTGCTTATGCTAACCACTTTGAAATGAATTATATGAAGTCAAAAACGTAAATTCCACCAGCACTTGATAATTACGACAACCATTTTATAGTTTTCCACAGTGGTCTCCCTTGCGCTTGGGAAGTCCACTAGTCTAGGATACCTGTTCTAGCAGTCGATATATTATTAAGTTTTGGGGTTTGGTTTCGTTTATAGCCTGCCAGTGGAGAAGCTTAGCTTCCTTCAGTTGGTCTTAGAGTATTACTGCATTAGTAGCAGCATAAATAGAGATCAACCTACTGTCTGATCTTATTCTACATTGAAGTATCTAAGACATTAAGCTTTAAAAAATAGTGTTCTTGTCACACGCAATTTTACCTATTTTCACAAATTTTGTCATATAGAACATAGGACAATGAGAAGGCTACTAAGTCTGTACAATAAAAGTTTTTTTCCCCCAACAGGACTTAGTTTTAAACAACATCATTATCGCATGTTATTAAAAACAACAACAACTACCCCCTCGACACATAAGAGGGCCAAAATGGCCTTAAATCACTCACCTGAGTATAATTTCATAATATGAAGAATGATAAGCCAAACCCTGCCACATCAATTTTTTCACAAGTAAAGATTTCACAAACAAGTTTTGAAAAGGCTCACTCAGAGATCATTACTGCCAATTTTGGTACAATTTGGCTTGATGGTTAAGGAAGGTTTTTTAAAGAATTATTTTATGTTTTATCTTTGTCCAATAAGCCTGTCTTGCCATTTCAAAATTTCAATTACAATTTTTAAAATGGGTCTTTCCCCAGGGAAAATTCCTGCTGTGTTTGGTCTAAATAGGCGGAGTCTTTCCCCACGGAAAATTCCTGCTGTGTTTGGTCTAAATAGGCCAAGTCTTTTAGGAGGAAAATTCCTGCTGTGTTTGGTCTAAATAGGCCGAGTCTTTTAGGAGGAAAATTCCTGCTGTGTTTGGTTTAAATAGGCCGAGTCTTTTAGGAGGAAAATTCCTGCTGTGTTTGGTCTAAATAGGCCGAGTATTTTAGGAGGAAAATTCCTGCTGTGTTTGGTCTAAATAGGCCAAGTATTTCAGGAAGAGAAGATGTTAACATCATTTATGATTTTGTTAAGCCTAATAAGGTTCATCCTGCCATGCCCCATATTTTCAAGAAATCAAAAATCAATTAATTAAGTTTTGAAAAAGAGTTACTAAAGGAACATTCCTGCAAAGTTTAGTCCAAATTGGCCAAGTAGTTCAGGAGAAATATATTTTTTCATTATCCCCCCCCCCCTCCTTTCACAAATCAAAATTTCATGAACAAGGGGTACCATCGAAACAAATCTACCAAGTTTGGCCATAATAGCTTGAAGAAGATTTAAAAGAATTTATATCCTGATTTCTATACATTTGATAAGCCCCACCCTGCCAACCCTAATTTTTTTAAAAATCTATATTTCACAAACCAGTTTGACAAAGGCCACCAAAAGAACATTATTGCAAAGTTTGGTCTAAACTGGTCAAGAGGTTAAGGAGAAAAATATTTCTAAAAAATTATTAAGTTGAATAAGCCCAACCCTGCATAGCCATTTTTTTTATCAAATAAAAATTTTATGAACAAGTTTTGAAAAGGAACATTCCTACCAAGTTTTGTTTGAATAAGCCCAATGGGTACAGAGGAAAAGATTTTCATGATTTTCTATAAAACTGTTAAGGTGTGTCCTGACATCCCTCCATTTTTTCAAAACCAAAATTTCTGAACAAGTGAGAAAAGTGGCACTAAAGGAATATTCCTACCAAGTTTGTTTGAAAATAACCCATTGATTACAAAGGAGAATTGTTGCCACCTTCAGAACAGAAGTAGCACAACAGACACAAAATATCACCTCAGGTGAGATGAAGATAACAGATCATGAAATTAATCATTTTGACCAAAAAGGTCATTTCGGTCACCCGTTAATTAATGACTTGCTCATTGTGGTATGTCTCTGAAAATATATCCAACACAATTTTGTTGTTTGATATCTGTCAAACTACCTTGTCAAATCTCAGTGGGCATGCCCAGGGATCCACCAACCAATGGATCGCTTTCCCCTTCCATTGACCTCAAACAGAAAGCCAGACTAAGCTATAATTGATAGATCTCTGGTCCCACTAACTGACCTCTGACATGGCAACTTGACTGAGGTCTTAATTCACTGTTTGAACGGGGTTTAACACCACTTTTTACAGTATTTTAGTCATATCACAAAATTTTAGACTGGTCCAAATTGAAAGGAAATGCAGACGATAATTTTCAGTTATTGAATTTTTTTTCAACTTTCTGTGTAGAAAACATTGTGTCAAATGAAAAAGTTGCTTGTTGCAAGCAATCTCTTCTTTTTTCATGTTTTCCCAATCATTTATCTTGAGGGGCGTCAAGAAGCATCATTGTGTGAAAATGGGTTAAGTCACCAAACTAACAAAAATTCTTGACATAAATGTCAGAAATGGACATTCACTTCTGGGCTAAACAAATGATAGTTTAGTCAATTTTTTGATGGTCATCAGGAATCTATCCATCTTTCAGCACATTTAATGTTGCATGATTGTGTTGAAATAGATAAGGAAAGGTCTTGAAATCAGGATTTACCAAGAAAAATGCTTGAAATTAGACATCCTTAAATCTAATGCTGAGCATACTTTCCTTTTGTAGGTGCATAGCTTTGCAGAACCATAAAATCTCGGGGCCCCTTCACTAATTAGAGAGAGACATCTAGAATTTTCTTCTTTTCCCACAATGTTTTAATAGAAACAATCAGGATTGTCCTAGATATAATACTACATGGCAAGCTAAAATCTGGTAAACTCTCAAAAGGATGACAAAATTACCGGTAAGTTTAGACTGTCTCTTAGCATCATTTCTGACTTTATCAAAATTAATTTCTTCCTTTTCTTTATCTATAGAAGGTCTCATTGAAACTAAATTTTATCATTCACTAATGTTGTTATCTAATTGAGTAACCTCCTTTAAATAAGGAATCCCAACTGATTTTCTTGAGGAGTGTCAAAAAGCATGTATGTGTGGGAATGGGTTAATACATTGCATGATGGCAAAATTTTAGACTGGTACACATTGAAAGAGGTTGCAGATGAGATTTCATAGACAGTAAAAACTGGAAAAGAAGTGCCACACAGGTTGGAAAACATTGTGAGAAAAGAAGAAATTGCTTGCTCCGAGTAATTTCATCTTTTCTCTCCATGATTCCCATATCTATATTTTATAGTATGTTAAAATACAGATTATTTGGTAATGCACTAATAAATGAAGAGAACAAGGTCTGTACTGAAATTTTTTTCATAAAGATGGATTTGTTTGACTTGTTTGTTTGAATGGGGTTTTACGCCGCTTTCAACAATCTTTCAGTTATATCGCGGTGGCTGGAGCACCTAACAATGGACTCCTGGTATTTCTCACACCAGTACTACCATAACATCCTTTCCTAGCCTCCAGCTGCTATCCCACATAGGTCTACAATTATCGACCCATTGGTGAGAGACAAATAGTCAGAATGGATGAGTGCCGCCGTCGCGGATTGAACCCGGGACCTCTATATTGAAAGTCCAACGCGCTACCAACTGCGCTATGACGATGGAGAAAAAAGTTGCAACAAATATAGCAATTGCTTGTATCAAGTAATTTCTCCATTTTCTGCAATGTTTTCCACCTAGAAAGTTGAAAAAAATCTTAAATTTTATAAACATTAAATTGTCAATTTGGACAAGTCTAAAATTTTGCCATCTGGTAATGTCTCTAAGAAGAATGGGTAGACTACAAATCAAAGTTAGTAACTAGATGGTTGTCCCAGGACATCTGTTGTAAAGCCCACAAAGTTTTGTAGGCATCTTTCTCCGAACAAGCACAATTTTAGTGTTTGACCTTGAATTTTGACCTTGAACTTGAGGCTTTCAAAAAAATCTTACAAATGGCACATCTACTCATGATGGAGAATAATTGTGTCAATTTATTTTGAAATCCAACCATAATTGTAGGAGAAATGCTCTTGACAATCACAAATTTAGTGTTTGACCTTGAGCCGTGACCTTGACATTAGTACCATCCCAAAAATTCTTTCATGATGGAGAAAAATTGTGCCAAGTTATTTGAAATCCATCAATAAATGTAGGAGTAATTGTCCAGACAAATTCGGATGGACGCACAGACGATAGGACAAACATACTAACCCACATACACTGACTTGTCATAGTGACAACTATGTCTCGCTCACCGCAAGCGGGCTCGACAAGAATAAATTGAAGTGACAGCATCCTACACAGAAAAATGGGGATAAGGAAATCAAGCAATTTCTCCTCAACCATCAATTTCTCCTTTATCTTCTCAAAAAAAAAAACCCTGAAGTGAACGTTATATGAAAAACAAACTTCAAATAGGCTATAAGTTAAAATAATAATAAATAAAGGCAGTGAAACCTTATTACTAAGGAAAGAATCAACAAGTCTGTTTTCATAATTAATTTATCATTTTTTATCAATTTTATACATACAATTTTTTTTTCATTCTTTTTATAATTTTCTTCATTCAATTAAGACAAATAAAACAAGAGCATCGCAGTGTGGATGCCAACGGTCGGCTTTCATGTGCTTGATAGTTGGGTAAAATTGTTTAGTTGATACTGATGAAGTATTCCCTGTTTCAAGTGAATGTGTCCAGTAATACCAGAGATGACATAGAATATCAAAGTTTTGTGACGGCCATATAGCCACAGCAATACTTCAGGCCAGCTAATAAGCATATATCAATAGAATAGGATATTACTAGTGAAAAATTTTCACTTGAGCCTATGCGAGACATTTCCAACAATTTCATGCGAGTGTGAAAGGACAGTCAATGGATAGTCACACAGCACATGTTGAATATTTGCTGATTCTCTTGAGAAATTTTGTGCAAGTATTTATTTACAGAGAACATAGTGAAGCATGGGTTGATCTGAATCTTTACATGGTGCAAATGCCAAACACAGGTTAATTAATTTTGTAATTAGTATACACAACAGTGGTTAAAATAGTGAATTCTGCATTTTACTGCATTAACTAATTCCCAATGACACTTTTTGATGCCCCTCAAGAAAAAGGACAGGGAAAACATTGTGGAAAATGAAGAAATCACAATTTCTTAAGTTGAAAAAATCTAAAATTTCATGAACTCTAATTGACTTCGACTCCTTTCAATTTGGATCAGTTCAAAATTTGTAAACAAATGTATGCATATTTCAAATTAACCCACAATCTTGGGACAAAATTTTATACTGATCAAAAATAAAAGTTTCAGACAACAATTTCAAGTTAAGGAAATTTAAAAAGTCTTAGCCATTCTTCGAAGAAAACATTGAGGAAAATGAAGAAATAGCTTGTTACATGTAATTTCTTTATTTTCCACGATGTTTTCCCAAGCATTTTTCCTAAAAAGTGGAATTGCAAGGAATGTGTTTAATAAACTAAAAACACTGGTCATAAACCAGTATTTTTGATCAATCCATACCAAAACACTTCATCTTTCGATATCATCATGAAAATAGAGAAGCAATTTCTCCAGTATTCACATCGTTTTCTATCAAAGTAGACAAAGATTTTTATATATATATTTTTTTTTTCAATCATCATTTCATCAATCAATAGTTGTGGTCTGCAATTTCTTTGAATTTGGACAATGCTAAAATTTTGTTGTCCGGTAATGGCTTTTTTAATCTTAACCAGAGCATATAACTAAAACATCTAAGTTTTATGCCATGTGTCAAGGCCAGGCAATCCTCTTTATCTTGATCTTTTTTGGCTTGGTCACACCATCCTGCAAAGAAAAGGAGTAAAGTATTAACCCATTACCGCACAAGTTTTGACATTGCTCAAGAATTTTTTTTGAAACATGGAAAATGAATAAACTACTTGTTACAAGCAATTTTTTCATTTTCAACAATACAGTAAAACCTCTCCTTACGACCACCCTGGAAATACAGGCATCCCCCTATTATGACCGAATTTTGACAGAACAGATTTTTTGTTCTCTATTTCAATGGTCGCAAACCCCACTATATTCAGTAATAACTCCAGATAAACACAATTTTGAATCCCACTAAAATGGCAAGTAGCCTCACACCTTGGGACCGACCAAATTCCACACTTGATAAGAGCATCACTAAATGGGTACAAATGCATCGCAATTACAGTATTGGCTTTTTGTTTGTGTAATATAGAACCCTATTATATTTGGTGTCATTTTTATCAAATGGATCAAAATAGCCGATCTGTCTTAGAAATTACAGTAATTGTATGATTTTAATCATTATTTGTAGTTGTCATGGGTTTTGACTTATGTATAAAACCGAAAGTGAAAATGTGTCTGAGCAGTTATGATTGGTTTGTTTACGGCGTTCTTTACAGTCTTAAGCCGAATTACTTAGCAATTAATATTTGATTCAACTTAATAAGTGTTTGTTACTTGTAATAAAGAAGATATATCAATAATTTCACAATATGAATCCTTATTCACGTATAAATAATCCAAGATTGAACTTCCTAATCAGATCAAGATGGAGAAAGAAAGAGAAAAGAGCTGCTCCATACATTTTTCCAAAATTGTTTTATTGTTTGCTGTATGCACTGAATATTAACACCAAACAAATATAAAATAAATATTCACCCCTTCTAAATTAGCCAAATCATGGATAAGTTACATGGCAATAGCAAAACATAAGGTCGAACCTCGGTAATAACACCTCACCGCCATTACAATCACTTCCAAAAAGTATCACAAGTGGTCTCTTTAGAGGGGTTTTACTGTATTTGTATCTCGAAAGACAAAAAATTGTAAATTTCATCAACTTTAAATCGTCACCAGTAACTTCTTTGTATTCGGACAAGTCTAATATTTTGTTGTGTCGTAATGGGTTGAATATGTTTTATCAACTAAAAGACCCCATCTGGAATCAACCAGCAGAGGTCAACTAGAGAAAATGAAAATACAGCAGGGTAGAAAAATCATTTTGATTCAGAGAGTCTGTAATGATGAAAAAGTCCCTACTAAGCATGCACATTCCTATACAATCCCTGACTTTTATGTCCTTGTTATTAAATACTTGAGAAAACATTGTGGAAAAAGAAGAAACAGACCTTTTCACGCTCTCACAGTGCATGCATCAAATTAAATCTTGTTAAACGCAATATTTACCTGAGACCATGTCACTTGATCTGTTGCAGGGAGTCGATAAATTATCCCTATATAGTCCTTTATAAAATGGCTTTGTTGAACAAGCAAAAACAAAGGTTAAAAATCAAAATTTCAAAAGAGTTCAAACCTGTGAGCAGATATATGCAGACTAGTTGTAGCGAGTAAAATTGATGATGTTATCGTGTATTAGTAACCAAATTGAGTTTAAAACGGCCTGGTATCTAAGCCATATGAAATGTAACACACCTCGAATTTGGCAATAACAATACTATTTCCAAAGTAATGAGATTTTTTAAAATATTTTTACCCATCCCACACACACGGGCAAATACAAGCAAGGAAAAAAATTTAGAGGTACAGTAAAACTCTCAATGACCACTTTGATGAATTATGATATACAACAAATTACAATAAGTTATTTGTGCCAGAAATCAATGATTTTTAAATATTTACAACTATCGACACTACACAAAAGACATAAACATTCCGAATTTTTCCAGCACAATGAATGGTTAAATTTTGAATATGCGTCAATCATGGCACTTCATTCATTGCAAACCCCGCCCTTCACACGATAGGCCTGTTCACAACTGACAATAATCATGATTGACATGATTGACTAAATTTATATGTTTATTTTTAAAGCATGTAAATACTATTGACCTATTTTGGACGTTAACAATAAAATGTTGCTTTAGATATGCAAGAATAAACAGAAACATTATGAAGATAAATAAGAACAAAGCAGGTGTGCTGTTTTTAAAATATTTGTTTCTGTCTGTGTGTCCACAAAAGTAGATCTATCTCTCTCTCTTCTTTTCATTTCTTAATATCAAACATGCCCGCACAAAAGCATATCAGTTTTTTTTTTTAACCATTAGCATCATTGTAACAATAGAAATGTGGGAGAAAAGGAGGAAACATTTTCTTGATATCAATAAATCCACTTTACGTAAAAAATGCGATTCAATGAATTAAAAAGATTATATTATAATATATTGCGAAACTAGGGAGCATTATCTCGACGATGAATACATTGTATTTATGCTGACAATGTTAATAGTGCGAAGAAAAGTACCAAAAACAAGAGGCCCATGAGGGCCTGAGACGCTCTACTAGTTATCAAGTTTTCCATTTAAGAAATCAGATATTTAAGGAAGTTAATTACTTAAAAAAAGAATGCATAAAGGAAAAAAAATGGACTTTATTCCCTTTATTATTTTTAGCATTAATCCTCAAGGCCCCTTTTCCTGGGTTTCATGACGGATCCACTCCATTTCCAAAAGGAAGTTACCTTATGACCCTATAATCATCCTGTGAAATTTTCATCAGAATAATTGTGGACTTTATCACATAAACAGGATTGTTTTGATTGAAAATCCATAAGGCTCCTTTTCCTGTGTTTTCTGATGGATTAATTTCATTCCAAAAGGAACTTTCCTAACAACCCTACAATTGTCCTTGGAAATTTAAAAGACAATTTGATAATGATTGTGATCTTCATCACATACACAAGAATGTTTTTGAATGAAAATGTGTAAGGCCCTTTTTTCCTGTGTTTCGAATGCCACAATTATTCCATGCATCTTTGAAGAGAATCCAATAAAACTGTTGACTTTTTAGTGTTAACAAAGATATTAAAATTAAGTTCTCATTAGCCCCCTTTTCCCGTGATTTTTTACTGTTGGTCTTATCATTCTGTGAAAGTAAACAGCGAATCTGATGAAATATGGGGACTTCATTATGCTTATTAGAATATTCAAAAAAAAAAAAATCATATTGCCCTTTTTTACATGATACTTAATGGATTGTACCCAGTTCTGAAAAGAACCATTTAAGTGATTGTACAATCAATCTGTGATATTTGAAGTGAATACGATGAAATCAAGGGAGATCATTGTGTTCACTAGAATATTTAAGGAAGTTTTTCATAAGGCCCCATTTTATGTGACACTTGCCATAATCAGATCCACTGTCAAAATCAACAATTGTAATGATGGTACAATCAATCTGTGTAATCTTTGGAATTTATTGTGTTAATGAGTTTATAGTGAAATCTTCATGGGTCCCTTTTACAGAACAAACCAAATTTCAAAAGGAACAATTCTAATGAAGGTACAATCATTCTTTTAAAGTTAAAGTTAAAGTTAAAGAGAATCAATGAAAACAGGACTGAATTGTGTCAAGAATTTTTTGTAATAAAATTTTCATAAGGCCCCTTTTCTTGTGAAACTTAACAAATCAGACCCAATGTACAAAGGAACAATCCTAATGATAGATTGTTTGACTGCTGACTTTATTGTGATAATGATGTTTTGTAATAAAATTTTCTTAAGGCCCCTTTTCTTGTGTTACTTAACAAATCAGACCCAATTTACAAAGGAACAATCCAAATGATCCAAATAATTCTATTAATGTTTGAAGAGATTCTGATAATGACTGAGGGCATTCTTGTGTTAATGAAGATTTTGTAATAATTTTTCATACAGCCCCTTTTCCTATGAAACTAGACAGATCAGGCCAAATTTGCAAAGAAACAATTCTAATGATGGTACAGACATTCTGTGAAAATTTGAATATAATCTGATGAAAACTGTGAACTTTATCTTGGTATAAAGATTTTTATAATAAAATTTTCATAAGGCTCCTTTTCTTGTGATACTTAAAGGACCAGGTCTAATGTCAACATCAACAATGGTAATTATTGTATGATTCTGTGAAGGTTTGAAGAAAATCCAATGAAAGCTCTGGACTTGGTTACAAGGATTATAGGTAAAATTCTCAAAAGGCCCCTTTTTCCCTAATAATACAGATCAGGCCTAATTTGAAAAGAAAGAATCCTCATGATGGAACAATCATTCTGTGAAAGTTTAAACAGAATCTGATGAAAACTGTTGACTTTATTGTGGTAATTAAATTTCATAATGCTCCTTTTTCTGTGATACTTGACAGATTAGGTCTAATGTCAACATCATCAATCATTTTTATTATACAATTGATCTGTGAATGTTTGAATGAAATCCAATGAAAGCTCTGGACTTGGTAACAAGGATTTATAAATGAAATTTTCATAAGGCCCCTTTTCCCGTGTTTCTTGACAGTTCAAACCCTGTTATGAAAAAAAAGATCGTTATGACCTTACAATCATTCTGTGAAAGTTTCAACAAAATCTGATCAAAGCTGTGGGCTTCATTGTGTTAACAGGGATTTTTTAATTGAATTCTCATATAGCCTCTTTTCCAATGTTACTTGATGGATCTGAACCAATTCCAAAGGGAACTATACCTACAAAGGTATATTTATTCTGTTTGAGGATAAAGACAATCCAATGAAATCTGAGGACTTAAAAGCATTAATTAAGATTTCTTTAATTTAATTTTCCTAAGGCCCCTTTTCCTATGTTTCTCGATGGATCATACAAAATTTGAAAGGAACAACCCTTATGATGGTACAATCATTCTGTGAAAGTTTGAAGTCGATCAGGTGAAATCTAGGGCCATGATGTGTTAACTAACGGTGAATGTTTGAAGAGAATTTTTTGAAAACTGTGGACTCTATTTTGTTTACGAGGATTGTTTTAATCAAATTCTCATAAGGCCCTCTTTTCCCGTGGTCCTTGACTGATCATACCCAATTTGAAGGAAACAATCCTTATGATGGTCCAATTGTTCTGTGAAAGTTTGAAGAGAATCTGATGAAATCTGTAGACTCTAGAGTGTTAACCAAGATCTTTTAGATTAATTTCAATAAGGTCCCTTTTCCCATTTTTTTTGAGGGATTATACCCAATTTAAAAGGAACGATCCTTATGATGGTGCAATCATTCTGTGAAAGTTTGAAGAGAATCCATGAAAACTGTTGACTCCAGATTATTAATGAGGATTTTTTGTTTAATTTTCCCGTGTTTCTTGAAGGATCATACCCAATTTTGAAAGGAACAATCCTTGTGATAGTACAATCACTCTATGAAAGTTTGAAGAGAATCCAATGAAAACTGTCGAGTCTAGAGTGTTAACGAGGATTTCTTTATAGATTTATGATTAAATTTTAAAAAGGCCCTTTTTCCGTGTTTCTTGATCATATCTGATTTCGAAAGGAACAATCTTTTTGATGGTACAATCATTCTGTGAAATTTTGAATAGAATCTGATGAAAACTGTGGGCTCTAGAGTGTTAACAAGGATTTTTTAATCAAATTTTCATAAGGCCCCTTTTCCCATGTTTCTTTACGAAGCATACCCAATTTCAAAAGGAAAGATCCATTTGGTGGTACAATCATTCTGTAAAAGTTTGTATTGAATCTGATGAAATCTGTAGACTGTTAGGTGTTAACGAGGATTTATTTATTAAATTTTCATAAGGCCCCTTTTCCCATGTTTCTTGGCGGATCTGACCCAATTTCGAAGGGAATGATACTTATGATAGTACAACCACTCTGAGAAAGTTAGAAGAGAATCCCATGAAAACTGTGGACCCTAGAGTGTTAACAGGTTATTTAATGGAATTTTCAATTAAATTTTCATAAGGCCCCTTTTCCCATGTTTCTTTACGGATTATACCCAATTTTCAAAGGAACGATCCTTATGATGGTACAATCATTCTGTGAAACTTTGAAGAGAATCCGATGAAAACTGTGAACTCTAGAGGGTTAACAAGTTTTTTTTGTATAAAATTTGAATTAGGCCCCTTTTCCCATGTTTCTTGATGGATCTGACCCAATTTGAAAGGAACGATCCTTTTGATGGTACAATCATTCTGTGAAAGTTTGGAGGGAATCTGATGAAAACTGTGGACCAGGGCTCCAGAAATTTTGAAATTTAAATCGGTCAATCCCCCCTGACAAAAACGAACCCCCCCACCCCTCCGACAAAAACGAATACCCCTGCATTTTTTCACCTTTCCCGTACGTAAAAGGGTTCATCATTCATTCAGTAGTTGCCTTCTTTTTCAAATTTTCCGAAGATGATTATAATCTTCAATGAGAAAACAATGAGAAAACAACTGACAGATTCTACTTTCATTTTGTTTTTGAAAATTCGGCTGTGTATTAATTGCAATTTCGGCAATGTACAGCAGTCCACGAAATTCGATAATTGTATATTGTTAACGGACGGACGGATTGATGGTTGGACGCATGGGCAGATGCACGGACACTGGACGGGAAAAAGCCATCGCAATTGCTCTAGTGGCCTTCAGCCAGTAGATCTAATAAAAATTATTTAATGTTAAGATAATGATAAGAGAGATCTGATCAGAAGAATGATGTATTAACAGCCTTGATGTAAAGGATTCCCTTTGATAAATCACGATACATATGGGGTTATTATGTAACCGGCAACATGTCACAAGGAATATGATAAACACTCTTAGATTCAATTGGTCGAATTTATGATTTGATGAGACAAAATTTATCTTTTTATGTTTCAACTGATATGCCACCAAATACTAATGCCTTGATTGATCAAAGGATGCGACTGGGCGTCATTTCAATCGGCAATGTTGAATGACACGGTGTTTATCTTTTAAGCATTTTTCCAAAAGCAAATACAGTTATTATGCTTATTTTCAATGAATGGATTTAAAATTGTTTTTCGCTGGAGAATATATTGCAAGGTAGGCTTTCATTTTAAAATATCTAGATTCAATATTTGAAAAATCTAGCCTTTCTAGTAGATCAAGGGGCCAAAATGCATATTTTAACCAGAATATCATAGATGGGCTAACAAAAGGTTCTAAATACAATTTTAGATAACATGTAGTACGTCATTTTGGTCACCCAACGACAATACAAAATCTAAACTATACTGATCTTCAATTTCATTTTTCCTGGCACAAACTATCATAACCTCAAAATTTTTGGGGGGAAGAATATGAGTTTTGTTGATTCTGGGGTTGCCGGATACAAAACATGTTAACAGCCTTTCTAGAGGCAGTAACCTAGTCAAGAACATAACTGGGGCAATGGAGAAAAAAATATTGTAACAAACAGATGTAACATTTGCAACAATATTATCTACATCATTTAGCCAAATAAATTTTATTGTAAAAACTCAAAAAAAGAGGTTAAACTGACTGGATGTAATTGTAAGGCTTTCGAAAAGCAAAAACGGAGGTAAATCCTCCCTGCAATGGAAATTTGTTGTTGTTATTTTCTTGGAAAGCGTCTAACAGATACAAACTTTTTAGTCATCTGACACTTTGCGTGACAAGGTCTATTGCTAAACCTAGCTGTGTTGCTAATTTTCAATTTCAAATTTCAAAGGAAGTTCCCTCTTGCATGATTGGTTAGATGTTGTTAAAACTCACTTTTGAATCTGAAGTATCCATTGGCTCTGCCTTGTTATTCGTCTCTACAACAATTTTCCTATGTGAATCACCTTCCATGACTTTGTGTGTGTCATCAGTGGAAACTTTTAACTTTATCTTCTTTATTTCACCCAAATCATCTTTTGTTTTCTTCTCTATACTGGGAACATGTTGGTTAATTTTCAGTTTATCTAATGACTTAGAAATTGGTGAATCTGGCTGAGAACTTGACCCTGATTTCAGTTTGAGTGTTTTCTTTTCAAAGTTGATGCAGGATGGTGGTGGTTTCAGTCTGTCAACGGATGATGATGATGATACGGAATTCAGTTCTGTTCCAGTCCATTTTCTGAAAATTCATTATATATATCATTGGCTCTTTCTCCTAGCAAAGAACACAGCACTTACTCATTCAGACTTAATTCTGCTTTATATGACACTCATAAAAAAAAATAATAATAATATAAATTTAGAAAAACATAGTGGGAAATGAAGAAATTGTTTGCAATTTTTTTTGTTGTCCACAATGCCTTACCTTAAAAGATTTTCTAATTTTCACCAACTTAAAATTGTCCTCTGCACCTTCTTTTAATTTTGACCTGTCTAAAAGTTAATCTTTTGCTAATAGGTTAAAATAAGTTCCCTGTAAAATGGATTTTACATGACAGAATACATGTATTCATTTCTTAAAACATTTCTAATATAGATTTTGAAAAGTCTAAAGTTTTGTGATCTACCAATCACACGTTTTTTTTCCAAACATCAAAATTCAAGGCTTCTCCAACTGAAACTAAATTGATATACATGTATTTTATTCTGATTAAATAATGATTGAGTATGTTAGAGAGATATAAGAGCTTTGCAAGCGGATGCCCATGCTTGGCTGTAGGTGCTGGGTGCTGGATAATGAAACTAGAGGGAATAGAGCCAAATATTCGCTCAAACCGCATGAATTTACTAGTCATACCGGTTATTCAGCTTTTTAAGCGCATTCCCGCACAATCCCTCTTTTTTACACCCCTAAAAAAAAAAAAGCTTTTGAAAACATTGTGGACAATGAAGAAATCGTTTGTAACAAGCAATTTCTTCATTATCAACAATGTTTTCTACCTTAAGAAGCAAAGACTTCTCAAATTTCACCAAACTGAGACTGTCATCTGCATCATCTTTCAATTTGAACAGGTCCTTATTTTGACAAATGGGAATGAGTTAACCATAGGAGGCCAGTCATTTAACACATTCCCATACAGTGAAGTTTTTGGATGCCCCTCAAGAAAAGCAATTGAGAAAACTTTGAGTAAAATGAAGAAATTACTCGTAACATTTTACCCAAATGTTTTGATTGATTGATTGGGATTTAACATTATGTCAGTCATATCGCAGTGGCTGGAGCACCTAACAACGGATTCCTGGTAATTCTCACACCGTTACTATCACTACTTCCTTTCCTCGCCTCCAGCTACTATCCCACTTTGGTTTACGATTATCCACCCATTGCTGAAAGACAAATGTCGGAAAGGATATGTGCTGCCGCCGGGGATCGAACCCATGACATCCCATAATGGAAGATTAGGAGTCTGGCAAGCTACCGACTGAGCTATGACAGCTGCTCTAACTCTTATCAAACTGGACCAGTCTAAAATTTTTCCGTGTGGTAATGGGTCAAAAAATACCTTTTTTCAAAATTCAATTTAATGGAGGTAAATTTCCTTTATATAACAATTATTCTCTGTCACATACAACAAATATTCTCAGTCAAACAGTATCAATTATTTCCTTTGCATCACTATGTGTATCTACATGAAATTTGGAAAATCCTCCAAAGCAATACATATATATGTACTATTAAACCTATAAAATTTTTTCAAGGAATCTGATAAAGGGTCACCAAAAGATCATTCCTGTGAAATTACTCAAATAAGGTTAAAATCCATCCTCAGAGAAGAAGAAATTCCAAGTTATCACAACTTACCATATATGGATATTAGCCCCGCCCATTAAAAACATGCTTTAAACAACCCATTACCAGACAGCCAAATTTTAGGCTGGTCCATGCCATGTTTTTAAGCCGATCAGAATTCTTTGAAGGAATCTGATGAGTGGTCGTCCAAAGATCTTTCTTCTGAAATTTGGTTCAAATCCATAGATTGTTTTCCGAGAAAAAGATTTTTGAAGTTTTCGTTATACACCATACAGTATAAGGGAAAAATGCCCTGCCCATTAAAGCCATGTTTTTTATCCAATCAAAATCATCATCAGGACCATAAGGTACAGAGATGCAGGTGAAATTTGACCTTCTGCTATAACCTTGATCCTTTGAGTTTGACCCTGAATCAAGTACAGTGCTTCTGCTCTCATCAAGATGTAGTGTGTAAAATATCAAAAAAATTGGACCATAGGGTAAAGGGATATAGGCAAGGTCAAAATTAAACCTTTGACCTTCTACTGAGACCTTAACCATATGTGTAGGAGCCTGGATCAAAAACAGCACACTTGATCACATAAAAATCTACCTAAGTGTAAAACACATTCAGAATTGATTCATGGGATCAAGAGATATAGGCAAGCTCATTTCTTTTTTACCTTTGACCTACTTGTGATCTTTAATTAATCTTTAGAGTAGGAGCTTGACTCAAACACAGCCCACTCACTCTAATTGAGATGTAAAAACATGTGAAATGTTATATGAGGAGGACCATAGATTACAGAGGTATCACCCAAAGCCAAAGTTTTTGCACAACAATGAAAATAACAAGGCTATTGCAACACCTCAGGTTTCACTAAAACAGATGAGCTAAATACTATGGTAGACTGAACAGTGTTTGCCAGTATCTACTTTTGCTTAACCATTCCCACACAATGAAGTTTTAGACCTGTCCAAATTCAAAGAAGTTGCAGACAACAATTTTTAGTTTATGAAATCTTTAGTTTAGTTTATGAAATCTTTAAACTTTTAGTCTTTTGTGATAGAAAACATTGTGGATAATGAAGAAATTGCTTGTAACAAGCAATTTCATCATTTTCCACAATGTTTTCAAAAAGGTTTCATATTGAGAGGCGTTTAAAAGTGTCAGTGTGGGAATAGGTTAAACCAATACCATATTATCCATCATTTTGATAATGTAATGAAAAACAGTTATAGAAAAACATTGTGAGAACAGAAGAAGTTTTGTCTTTGAAATTGTTATTGTTATAACAAATTATATCTTCTTTTCTCACAATATTTTTCTTATCCTATGCCACTAGTTTTTTACTCCAATGGTTTTCAATAGTTTTGAAAGTAAAGAAGTTGTAAATTTGGTAATTCTGATAATGAGTTGAACACAATGAGAAGATTTCAACTCAACCCATTACTACACAATACCACTTTTTTACCTTCTTAAAGATAATGGTTGTAGACAATAAAGAAATTGCTTATTACAAGCAATTTTTTCATAATCCGCAACATACCCTTCTCATCAGGACAAAGATTTTATAAAATTCCTCGACCTCAACATGTCGTCTTCAAATTCTTTCATTTTGGTCCAGTCTAAGTAATCCAGTTGTTGTCTGGTAATGGGTTAAGAAGACAGTACCTCTTTTCTGATGGCTGACCATCATCCTGCCCTGGTGTGGTTATAATTGTGCTTTTCCTCTTTTTAGCACGTAGAATTTGCTTCTTGGTCATCTCTCTACCTCTCCTATTGAGACGATGTTTCCTTTGTGGCAAAGGCAGCACAAATCTATTGTACAGATCTACTAATTCCTCCTTTGAGAGGCTCTCTATGTTCGTGTGCTTGATGTATCTCTGCAATAAATTCCGTTGACATGAAGAACAAAACTTTAATACATGTTCTCCTTTTCACATTAAATTTTCTTTCTTACATGGTACATTTGTACTTTAACCCACTTCCAGATGACAACAATTTATACTGGTCTAGATTGAAAGAAGTTGAATATGGACATTTCAAAGAGTGCTATAATTCGGAAATAAGGACCATATAGGGTAGAAAACATTATGGGATTTCCCCCCCCCCCCCCCCCCCCAGATAAGGACGAATTTGTTGAAACAGAAAGCCTCATTGTGTGGTGATGGGTTAAAAAACCTACTTCTTTAAAACATGCCTGCATCTTTTTTCAAATTCAGGCAAAGCTAAAATTTTATCGGCTGGTAATGAATTAATAAAATGTCTTATACAAATACATATTTCCCATAACATATTTTACTAATGCATATCCTACTAACCCCTTCCTGTTCAATCCCTGGGTTTTACGTCCCTGTGATTTTATAATCTATGGAAACATTCTAGAAAAAGAAGAAATTACTTGTGACAGGAAATTTCTTCTTTATCTACATATTCTACCCTACTGTATGGTTATTTTTGTAGTTGCATTCACTGTAGATTTTCATCTGCAAAATCTTTGAACTTGGACAGGTCTATAATTTTGTAAAACAGAAAAGGGTAAACCCATTCCCACACAACAAAATTTGAGACTGGCCCAAATTCGATAAAGTTGCAGATAACAATTTTAAGTGAATGAAATTTTGGATTTTTTCAACTTTCTGAGCAGAAAACATTGTGGAAAATGAAGAAATTGCTTGTAACAAGCAATTTCTTCATTTTCCACAATGTTTTCTAAATCTTTATATCTTGGGGGCATCTGAAAGCGTTACTGAGTGGGAATGGTTTAAGAGGCTGGAGAGTGCATGAAATGCGCTATTGACTCTCCCACCTTCTTAACCCATTACCAGATGACAAAAAATTAGACTGATCCAAAATCAACAATTTTAAGTAGGTACAATTTTAAATATTTCTTCATTTCAAGCATTTTTACATTTTCCATATTGTTTTCCTAATTCTTTTTCTTGGGGAGTTCAGTGTTTATTCTAGGATTCAAAAAATGTGGGGGATTTCAGCCCAAAATCTACACAACTGAGAAATGTTTGGTATTTCATGCTCTTTGTCAATAGAAAAAAAATCCCCAGTCAATGTTGAAAATATGGGGGATCTTTGTAAAAGTGGGGCAATCTCCCAATTCCCCTGCCTAGAATAAACACTGACAGGGAGTGTTAACCAATTACCACACAGAAATTTTTAGACTGGCCCAAATTGAAAGGGGTGGTAGATGATCATTGAAAGTCTATGAAATATCGGATTTTTTCAACTTTCCGGGTAGAAAACATTGTATAAAAAATGAAGAAATTGCTTGTTACAATGTTTTTTTAAACATGTTTTTCTTGGGGGTTGCTCAAAAGCAGGATTGAGTGGAAATGGGAAACTATGTGATATTCTGTAGGTCATTTATGAAGTCTGATTCAGCAACACCAAATTATGTACAGTTGACATTAAAGAAATAAAAGGATGAATTCCTAATCTAGGATAAGTGAATTTCAATTTCTGGAGAGGATGTTTCTCACAATTTCTGGAGAGGATGTTTCTCACAAAGGTTACTTAAGATTGTAGAGGGCTTTTCAACTCTCAGATTTCAGTACATTTGCATTAACTTTCATCCCCAATTTGAAAATAAGTTTTTAATCATAACCTTTTAACCCATTCCCACACAATCCTGCTTTTAGACACCACTCAGGAAAAAAGCTTGGAAAACACTGTGGAAAATAAAGTAATTGTTTGTAACAAGCAAGATTTTTTAAAATTGCATGAACTTGAAAATGTCTTCTGTAAACTTCGGTGTCTAATATTTGTTGTGAGGTAATGGGTTAAAACCTACTTATCAAATACCTAGAGACAACATTAGATACTAAAACAAGAGGACCATTATACATTCTGACCAAGTTTCATGAAGATTTGGCCAAAATTGTAGCCCTGGGAGTGCAAACTAGGAAATTGTAATTTAGGCCACTTTTCTTGTGTTTTCCAATAGAATGTTCCCATTTTCGATAGGGTTCATCCTTGTGACAAGACAAACTTTCTGACCAAGTTTCATGAAGAAAGAGCCAAAACTGCGCCCCCTAGAATGTTAACAAAGGAAATTGTTGAAGATGCACAACAGACCCTTCAATGATCACAAAAGATCACCTTGAGCACAATGTGCTCAGGTGAGCTAAAAAAAAAACCAGCAAAACAACAAATTTGCATTACATATGATTAAACTACAAAACCTTAGAATAGTCCGAATTGAAAGCTGTTGAAGACTAGAATTTAAAGTTGATAAAATTTTAAAAATCTTGGTCTCATGGTGTACAAAGAATTGTGGATAATGAAAATATTACTTGTGACAAGCTTTTTCTTCATTTTTCACAATCTTTTCTTTTCAAGCTTCTTTCTTAAGGATCGTAAAAAACAGGATTTAGTGGGAATGGGTTAAATAAATAATATACAGGAACAATTTATCATTACATAATTTAAATGTCTTTACATTTGTGGTGTCCATGTTTGGTGGTTTTTTGCTTTTGACTTATTGGTAGTGATTTATTAGGTGCATGTTACCCTTATTTATTGCCAAAATAAATCCATTTAGTTTGGGACCTCTACTCACTACTGATAAATTGCTAGTGGGAAGAGTTTAACTTGGAATATGATGCTTGTGCGACGATATTCCAGGATAGTGTGAAAATAAAGTTTCACCAATACAGTACTTTCTATTTAGATATCAGTTCCTTGGTATTCATCATCGAAAAAAAATCAAAAAATTTGAATTCATTTAGATGCCAGATTTCAGAAGTTAAAGTGGTTTGTATTAACTAAAGTTATCAATATTAAGAAACATCGCAATTATCTCTGACCTCTGGCACCACTGGTAGGTGTGAAATACTTTTCTGGTTTCAGGCAATTATGGATTTTTATATGGTTGACATAATATTCCAAACAGAATTAAAAATCACCACTAGAAAAGAGTTAACCCAAACATGCCATTCGTCCCAGATTATGCAGGACAGTACCACATTTTCAAAGTTGTGCAGTTGTTCTTTAAAGGTGTTCTGGGAATACGAAAGAGAAATCAATAAATTTTCAAGGGCAATTTCCATGAAGGGTGTTGATTAGGTAAAGTTATAGTATAAGTTGCATCTAACATCCACCAATTACCAGGATAACAAATCTCACACTCTCACTGATATAAGACTATCATTGGTGACACCCGCATGGTCCTTATTATAACTGACTCATGTGGTAAATTTTTTGCATATGTCAAATGTGATATATTGCGGCGATTATTTAACGTTATATACATATCGGCTAGACTAGCCATTTTTGCCAGATAACAAGACATCCTTGTTTTGGATTCCTGGGGATTGAAGCTGACGTCTTTTGGAAACAACGTTAGAGTTAAGAATAATAAATCGCTTATGGTCTACAATTTACAATGACCGACTTTTCTGCACAATTTATACTCTGGGAAAAAGCTGAAACACGTTGGCAACCCTCTCTAAATTTTTTTTGTCTGTCTTTTTGATCTATGTCACGACCCTGTACTCCTGTAGGGTAAAATGAAAAGATCTGATGCTTTTGTGACATCAGCTGTGTTTTCCCATCAAAAGACGCTGGTGTTGAAAGAGAACCGATATAACTGTGATCTATGTTAAAATTAATATCACTGATCTCAAAAACTTACTTTGGGTAAGTAGTTTATGACAAAGTTACAGCTAAAATTAAATCCACTCAGCTCTATTTCATTCATTTATTTTTGTGATTGGTTGGCTGAAGTTCTAATTAATCTTGAATTTGGAACCATCATGGCAGCAACCGAAAATGGTCACACACCCCACACCCCCAATTTTGGGAGCCAAGCAGATCCCACAATATAATGGATTTAACACTGTAATGGAGAGTATCATATTAAGAATTACATTGTTCTGTAAAATATAACAAGATGTGTTTGTGAAACAATGCCCACGCTGTACATCAGGTTTTTTTTGCATTTGACCTTGGTACGTGATCTTGACCTTATCACATAACCTTGACCTTGACATGAAGAGACGTGTATTATGGAGATCTAACATCATGTCAAATATGAGCATTGTATCTTGAACAGACTGGTAGTAATTGGCAATGTTAAGTTTTTTGGTTAAGTTTTGCAGACAGACAGACAGACCTACAGACTCAATGACAGACAGACAGACAGACGGTCGACGGTAAAACAATATGCCCCCGATCTTTCGATGCCAGGGCAAAGAGACCCCGGGATCAGGAAAATAGACCCGAAGCAAACAGGATTTACGGCTGAAATTAAATACATAGATTTGTTTGTTTGAATGGATTTTAATGCCACTCTTACCAGTATTTCAGGAAAAATGCAGCGCCTGTGCACTTGATTTTCAGAGATTTAGTAAAATAGAAAATGGAGATAACCCCACAATTTTCACTTTTGCAGGCCTCCTAGTGACCCTTTTGAAAAATATAGGTTTTTTTATAGGTTCCTTTTACCAAAAATAAAGGTTCTTTTACAGGTTTTTCACCAAAAATATAGGTTCTTTTAGTGTCTTTTTTACTCGCTTCGATAACAATTTTAGCAGCTTCTTTCTAAATACTGGAGCTTCCTTATGGTGAATTGATATTCCAACCAAAAATAAAATGATAATACCTGACAGCAGCATAGACTAATATACCTCTATAGCAGCCAGAAGATTTGCCAATGCCTCTAATATCAGCCAGGTTTGTGAGCCAGCCAGATGTCTTCTTCTTCAGACCTGAATTTTTTTTTTTGACAATTGAGTGCTAGCAATATACAATTTGCTTGAGATGACTTAAATTTTTGCAATTTGAATTTCCATTGCTATGACATTATCATGCTTCATATAATGATGCTTCATATAATGAAAAGTATTGACTGTCAAGTTTGTGCTACATTGGGCTAAAATAATTTTTACTGCAATGGAAATTCAATGAGCAGAAATAGTTTACCCAAGCAAATAATATATATATGACCACTCAATTATTGTTGGTTTTTTTTTTAATTTATTTCAAACTTTGGAATTCTACAAACAATACAATACATCCTTGCCATAAGATCTTACACTATGGTTCAGTAGAGAACACTCCAGTGCAACATGCAACAATCTTTCAGCTGTAACAACATTTAAAATATTTGATGATTGTTGGTAGCTGTCAGAACTGTCTCACTTAGCCTCAAAGAAGTGATTCTAATGAGTACTAACAATGTGTGTTTTAGAGAAAATAGAAGAAATAATGTTTTTCACTGTGTGTGAGGGGATAAAAATTGCATGGAAGTGTTATCCTGCATGTCAGTTCCTTTCAACTACATATATTTATATCATTATCTTCTCATATTTTGCTAGATGTCAGATTTTTATACTGATACTATACATTTTTATGTGTGTACATTTCTTACAATACAGTTCAGTTTTCTCCTCTACTTTTGCTTAAAACAAGTCTGTCTTTCAATATAAACACATGTAATATTTTTGTACAGAGTACACTATTGACTGATGAATGCATATCCATATGTATCCATTTAGTGAAGTTCCCTTCACCCACCAATCTTTCTTTTAGTTTGATACCCATGTTTTCCTTTAAATCTTAAAACAAATGTTTGTAAACAATACTGATAGCATACAGGGCTCTTAAACAAAAATAACCCAAATTCCTCTTTTTTTGAAAAATATATAATGACAAAGCAGAAAAAAAAGAGAACTTCAGGGAGAGAGTTAAACAGAGTCTGGACAAGGCCTACACCACAAGCTATAAAGTTGACCATTTGAATCTCTCTCATCTAACCACCTATCTTGAAATGCCGTTTTGGAATGTGACATGGTCTATGATTTCTGAAAGGAATATAATATGTTATACAAACAGTTTTATTGGTCAGATATATTTCTTAACATCTCTTTTTGTCATTTAATCTTACACAGAACCATATCAAGAAAGGCTTCACCATGAAATGTGCTGTTTTTAAACCTCATTTACTGGTTACATGTATCATGATTCTTGTAAGATTTTTGACTCAATGAAATGAAAAGAAATATTCTGACCTCAGAAATTCTTTAGTTGCCTGAAACTTCCTATGGTAACATTCATCCAAAGATTGTAACACACAACTATACATTTTTTGAAAAAACTGATGCATCAACTGAGATCTAAGGATCCAGGAGCAGTAGCAATTGCCCTCAGTTTGCTTCATTGGGCAAAATTTGTCAAAACTTGATACTAACCATCAATAGATAAGGGTCCAGGAGTCCAGCAGCCCTGCCTCTGTTGATGGTCTGATGAAGAAGAACATCTGAAAACTCAAAGAAAAGCAAGAAAAGCACAAACAGCTGTTAAAAGAATGCATCTTCAAAACATTTACAAGCACCAGAAAGCAAACATTGGTTTAAGAATTATTCATCAGACCATTTTTGCAAAAATATAGGTTTTTGTAGAAAAATAAAGGCTATTTATAGGTTTTTAGCCATTTTGGGGGCAAAAAAAGGTTTGATAGGTTTTCACTCAATTTGATGCAAAATTATAGGTTTTTATAGGTTTTATAGGTTTCACTAGGAGGCCTGCTTTTGGTACGAGTTGACTAAATTGGTATGAGTTGACTTAGGCACAAGTTGACTGGTAGCCTTGCATATGTCCATTTCGTCAAAGCTATTCTGGGCTAAAAACTTAGTAAAAAAACCCAATTTAATCTATTTTCAAAATGTTTGTAATTGTTGAAAAATGTAGATCAATTCAAAAAATATAAAGCGCGTTGTTAAATTGACACTTTTATGCAAAATATTTCATCATGCCGAAACGGACGTATGCAAGACTTTCGCGAAAACCAATTGCATAGCTAATTTACACAAGAACCAGACTTAATGAGATCTAGTGAAAGAGCACATTAAAAAGGGATATGTTGTTAAACTTAATTTCACCTTATTAAGAATATCAATTAATTCGTGTTTAGTGAAAAGATCGGGGTAAAGCCAATTATTTGGATCTTTCCTCGTTTCCATTTTGGATTAGATCTGTTTGAATTTTCATATGCATGAGATCATGAATATGGGTATTGGTGTTTTTGAAATAGTACAAATAAATCTTTGACAGAAGAAATAGTTAAGATTTAAATCCAAAAACAATTAAAATCATGTATATCAGTAAAATGGATCTGCATTTGTTAATTTTTTTGTTTACTTTAATCGTAAAGCAGCAGATTCAAAAGGAAAATCAAACTGTCCATGAATTCGTACCAACATACATTCGGTACATAATTTTTACGTTACCATGGGTGTTCTTTCTTGAATATTATATTTTGTATCTGTTATTTGACCTTTTAGAAAATGGGAGATGTTGAAAAAGAAATCCAAATGCTTCTTGCTGGAGAAGTTGTGCCTATTAAAGGAAATGTTGATCTGAAATTAAAATCAGCAATATCAGATGGTATGTAAAACTAAATGATATTTATATCAATGTCTGGATTTTACCTAATGCTACCATGGCCCCACAGATAATTGTCTTTGAAGTGACAATGATATGTGGGATTGTGTTTGTATCATTCCATTTTCACTATTTTGGTAAATTTTTAACAGTTTAGGACCTGTTTGAAAAATTGTATTGATTATATACATATAAAAATAACTAAATAAAATACAGACTTAAATTATGTGGTTCATGATAATGTTCAAATAAAACAATAGTTTTTGATTTAACTTTTTTAATTTCTTTATGCAGAAAAAGATCATCTGACAAAATATCTAACTGTGAGGGTTTTGAGGGAGGTAATTTGCGTTGATATGCGAATAAAGAAACCTCCAAAGAGTTATTTTAATAATGGTCATCGATATAAGACAGAGTCAACCCATTTAGAATTGAGGATCCCTTTCTCTAAATAAATAGGTTTTGTCTACAAAGTCTGTATGTTACATTACTCTGCAGCGGCGGCGGCCTTTCCGACAATTGTCTCTCACCAATGGGTGGATAATTGTAAACCTAAGTGGGATAGCAGCTGGAGGCTTGGAAAGGATGTAGTGGTAGTACTGGTGTGAGAAATACCAGGAATCCATTGTTAGGTGCTCCAGCTGCTGCGATATGACTGAAATACTGATAAAAGTGGCTTTAAACCCCATTCAATCAATAAATTACATTTCTTTATCCTAATATCTCAGGCCCTGTCCAACCCATTATAAAGAGAAATGTGACGTATATTGTGATGGCCATGGTCTTTGATGACAGAGGGAGAGTGATCTTGATCCAAGAAGCCAAAGAGAGTTGTTATGGACAATGGTACCCACCTGCAGGCAGGGTGGAGCCAGGAGAAAACCTTGTGGTATGGTTCTTAACTAAAATTGTTAACTGTAGATTGCTATTAATTTTGTTTGAAGTAAATATGTTATAATCCGAAAATATAGAATTATTTGTTTTTTCAATCTACCTTTAAACATTTCCCTACTCAATCCTGTATTTTAACATAACAAGGAAATATAGCAATGGAAAATTGTAAAAAAAGAAGCAAGTAATTTTTTCTTTTCTCACATTCCTCATTTAGACTATATATTTTTTTTTATTTAAACCAACTTTGTTTTATCATCTGCAACCTCTTTGAACATGGACCAGTTTATGTTTTTTTCGTTTTGGAATGGTTTAAACTTTTTTTTTTTTTGATTTAAGCTCCACTGGCTGAAAGTTAGCGAGCTATTGTCATGGTGTTGTGTCCATCCCAGTGTGCGTCCGTCCGTACTTGTACTTTAAAAATCTTCTCCTCAGAAAGTACTGAACATAATTCTACCAAATTTCACAGAAATGATCTTTTGGTGACCCTTTATCAGATTCCTTCGAAGAATTTTGATCCGATGAAAAACATGGCTTTAATGGGCGGGCCAATTTCCATATTATGGTAAAACCTTCAAAAATCTTCTTCTCAGAAACCAATGGATGGATTTCAACCAAATTTTACAGGAATGATCCTTGGGTGACCCTTTACCAGGTTCCTTCAAAGAATTTTGATCGGATGAAAACATGGTTTAAATGGGCAAGGCTAATTTCCATATATGGTGAAAGCTTCAAAAATCTTCTTCTCAGAAACCAATGTATATATTTCAACCAAATTTTACAGGAATGATCTTTGGGTGACCTTTTATCAGATTCCTTCAAAGAATTTTGATCAGAAGAAAAACATGGCTTTAATGGGCGGGGCTTATTTCCATATATGGTGAAATCTTTAAAAATCTTCTTCTAAGAAACCAATGGATGAGTTCCAACCAAATTTTACAGGAATGCTCATTGGGTCACTCTTTATCAGATTCCTGTAAAGAATTAAGCTCAGTTGAAAAACATGGCTTAAATGGGCAGGGCTTATTTCCATATAAGGTGAAATCTTAAAAAATCTTCTTCTAAGAAACCAATGGATGAATTTCAACCAAATTTCACTGAATTGATCCTTGGGTGACTCTTTATCATATTTTTACAAAGACTTGATAGGACAGAAAAACATGCCTTAACCCTTTCCCGTTTTAAATTTTTTTAGACCTGTTCAATTTCAAAGGTTTTCCAGACGACAATTTATAGTGGATTTAATTTGAAAAATAACCATCCAGTAGGGTAGAAAATATTGTGGAAAAAGAAGAAATTGTTAGTTACAAGAAATTTCTTCTTTTCCCACAATGTTTCTCAAGTATAAAATCACAAGGACCTAAAAACTAGTGATTGTACAGTAAAGGGTTATATGCTTAAATGGGTGGGCTGATTTCCATATATAGTGAAAGCTTTAAAAATCTTCTTCTCAGAAAACATTAGATGAATTTCAACCAAATTTCACTAGAATGATTCTTGTCTCTGTATATGGTATATAGTGAAATTTTGAAAATGTAACTCTTGCAAGATGGTTTTTAACAAAACTTCTCAGGAATGATAAGTTAATTCAGGCCGGTGGAGCGAATAAGGCGCTCAAGCGCCTTTAGTTAAATTATTTAAGCTTAAGTCATAGGTGTTAGTTATCAATTTTCACATTTCTTTTACTTTTGTTTCAGCCTTCATCAGAGATGTTTAAACTTTACTTTTTGCAGGTTTTTTTACATTATTATGACAAAATTTCAGAATGTTTATTCGAAGAAATTGCAGATAAAATCTAAAAGATAGCATTTCTGTGAACTATATTCATTAGACTGATCCAAATTGACAGAAAGTGCAAATTAGAAAATATAGATTATGTTTATATGGAAAAATATGTGCTGTATAGAGTAGGAAAGATAGTGAGAAATGGAGAAATTGCTACTTGCAAGCATATTCTTCATTCAACACAATGTTTTCCAAAGTAAATTATATTCAGGGCATCAAGATGCAGTTTTTTTGGAAATGGGTTAAAGTATATTTAGCCAAATTTAATCCTCTCCTGTACAAACACAGGATTTTACGTTCCTGTGATTTTATATTTGAGAAAACATTGTGGAAAAGAAGAAATTGCTTGTAGCAAGCAATTTCTCCTTTTCCCACAATATTTTCTACCATAGGATGGTTTCATTTCAAATTGCATCCGATTTTCATTGTCTTCTGCATCCTCTCTCAATTTGGACCAGTCTAAATTTTCCAAAACAGGAAAGGGTTAATGTCTATGTCACCAGTTCTTTTGTTATAGCAGACTTTAAACTGCTAGTATTACTAATTATTTTGTCATATAGAATCTAATAAAAACAATTCTTTCAATTTTGTCTATTAGAATTTGAATCACAAATATTTCCCTTTAGGATGCAGTTAAAAGAGAAGTCCTTGAAGAAGCAGGTGTTAAGTTTGAGCCTCAGTCAGTAATCAGTGTGAGAGTCCATCATTTCTACGTGATTAGAATTGTGTATATAGGAACTTGCACAGGTACATATATGTGAACAATTGACGGAATGCTGTCAATCAAAATATCAACTGATCAACTGACCAATTCAATTATCTTATATTGGTTCTCACAAGAAAGATCATTTAAGTTATTGGCGAAAATTTAGGTGACATTTACCAGTAAAATATTGTAAGAAGTCAACTGCATTTTCATAGATACTTACACAACATAAGTTTATCATATTTGATATACCATAATATAATGCACAAAGTTGATACAACTAGTATTATATAATATTTAATGATTTAACAAGTAGATAATCAATTTTATTATAATTTCATTGAATT
Organism: Fragum fragum; assembly: GCA_946902895.1. Taxonomy (NCBI): domain Eukaryota; kingdom Metazoa; phylum Mollusca; class Bivalvia; order Cardiida; family Cardiidae; genus Fragum; species Fragum fragum. Next base: position 28,236,900 of record OX336368.1, read on the forward strand.
TTTAAGTAGTTACGGCACAATCTATCTTTTTAATACACCTGAAGACTTGAAGGAAAGTATTGTGAGAAATGCTTTCTTCCAATTTAAAACAATAACTTTACGATGTATATACTATTTGAAATGTTTTATGCAACTTCTTTGAATTTGATCCAGTCCAAAAATTTTTCGGCTTGTTAAAGGTTATACTATACATAGTTTAAATGACAGCTTACATGCTGGTTCTATTAAAAGGGGCTGTGACCATAGCACGTAGCGCGTAGGACTCCTAATCATGGGGCTCTGGATTAGATCCCTAGCCTCAGCAAATATCCATTCCGACATTTGTCTCCCATCAATGGATGGATAATCATAAACTTGAGTAGGATGAGCAGCTGGAGGCTCAGAAAGGATGATGTGGCAGTACTAGCTTATGAAATACCAGGAACCCTTGGTTAGGTGCTCCAATTTGACTGAAATACTGTTAAAAGTGGCATTAAACCCCATTCAGCCGATTAACTTATTAAAACCTCCAAAATGTTATTTTTTGATATGAACAGAAGAAAAAACAGGAAGACAAGAAGCCATGGTTAGGTGCACCAGCTGCCATTATTCAAATGAAATACTGTAAAAGCGGTGTTAAACTCAACTAAAAAATCAACTAATGTTACTTATATTTTGTTTTTATCACTTTTAGATTGGCTTGTCATGTACCAGTTCTTATGATCTCATTAAAGTCTCCCTTTGGGCTCAACAATTTTTTTATACGCCCTAAGGGTCGTATTAAGTTATGGCCCTTGTTGTCTGTCTGTCTGTCCGTTCGTTAGCAATTTTGTGTGTGCACAACTCTTCCTAAACTATCAATGGGAATGAGCTGTAATTTGGCACAATTACTCCCTATGATGACTAGTTGTGTATAAGACCTTTGAAATTCAAATTGCTCTAGCCATTCTTGAGTTATCTTGAATTATTTGCCATTGAATTGAACGAAAAATCCCCGTTATTTCTTGTGAGCTCTCTTTCTCCTACATTTTGATTGGGAATGAACATAAACTTGCCACAATGACTCTGAATGATATCTAGTGGTGCTTAGGACTAAAATTTGTTTGATATGTTAAGTTGTTCCTGAATTATCTGCCCTTTACTTAACTATATAGCTTAAAATTACAGGGTTTTTTTGTGTGTGTGCACAACTCCTCCTACAAATTCTATTGAATTGAACTGAATCTTGCCACAATGTATCTCTGATATTTAGTTGAGCATAAGACTTCAGAAATTCAAAAAGTTTGTGTCTTTCTTGAATTATCTGCCCTTGAATTGATTGAATTCAAATATCAAGGTCATTTAGAGCTCTGGAAAATCTAAACTGAACCATTGTTATAGTTTATTTGTCAAGATCAGTTTTTCAAGGTCATATTCTTATTGCTTGTGGTGAGAACTTTCTGTTGAAACTTGTTTCAAGGTCATTGGTCAAGGTCATTTTTTATGTCAAGTGTATTCAAATTATAGAATTCAACCATTGTACATAATGTTGAATGATAAGTTATTATATACCTGTCTTGTTTCTCAAGTGTAAACAGTATTATTCAGGTGATAAGATCTTTCTTTTGAAAAAAATAATTAGCTATCATTCAGGCTCAGGTTACTGACAAGCCAAGCGTATATGCGCCGCTCTGCAAAACTAGTGTTTAATTTTCAAGAGGTTGCAAAACTTTGTCTATGATTAACTCATTCCCACACAATCCCGCACCACAAGAGTAAAGCTTGTCAAACCATTGTGGAAAATGAAGGATTGATTATAACAAGCAATTTCTTAATTTCCCATGTTTTCTATCCAGAAGAGAAAGATTTTCAAATTTTCATCAATTTAAAATTGTCTCCAATTTTATTCAATTTGGTTTGGTCCAAAATTTTGTTAGGTTAAATGTTTCATTTTATGCTTTAGGACAACTGAAAACTACTGAACAAAAAGATTCAGAGTCTCTACAAGCTAGCTGGTTTTCAGTGAGTCAGCTTAAATCAAGACAAGTTAATTTGAGGTAAGTGATCTATATATATAGAGAGAGGATAATGGTTTGTTTCAGTATTAGATATGGCTAAGGTTTTCATGAAATGAAAGATAATTTTAACCTTAAACAAAAAAAAAGAAACATTTATTTTATTCCTTTAATGCAAAAAGAGACAAAATATGACTCATATTGGGAAGATTTTTTAGAAGACACATCTTTTCATACGTGAATAAAATTGCAAGCTTGTGATGATGTCGCAAGTGTCTTCCATCCCAAGCAGACGATGTTCAGAAGCATGCAGTTAATAAAAGCAGGGCTAAATCTACCAAAACATTGAATTTATCATTTTGATAATTTCATTGTTTTTTTTTTTGGGGGGGGGGATAATTGGGAAATAATCTACCATAAAATCTGGATAATCTACTCAATTTCAATAATCTATTAAAAGGCATTAAAGAAAAGCCAGTGATTTGTAGCAGTGGTAAGTCACACTGTCTTAATCTCTTAATTCTTTTCAAAAATTTAGACTTGCCCAAATTCAAAGGGGTGGCAGACAACGTTATAAAGCGACTACAATTAAACGAGTGGCCATCCTATGTAATAGAAAATATTATGGAAAAAGAAGAAATAGCTTGTTACAAGCAATTTCTTTTTCCACAATGTTTTCTCAAGTATAAATCACAGGGATGAAAAAAATGAGGGGTTGGACAGGAAAGGGTTAAATTTTAGGTCTGAAGATAAAAGTCGTCATTCCTTTTTTTGGAAAAAATGCAGTGGTGGGGTATTTGACTTTGATAAACACACCTTTTTGAGTTTCCAGTTGTTTAGTCATTTTTTACTGGTCAAAAGGTTGCAGATAATAATTTTTAGTTGTTGAAATTTTAAATTCTCTGTCTTATGGGATATAAACATGATGAATAATGAAGAAATTGCTTTAAATAAGTGATTCCTCCATTTTCCTTAATGTTTTCCATGAGTTTTTTCTTAAAGCGCTTAAAAAGTGGGATTGTGTAGGAATGGATTAATGAGTATACTAAGAACAAAATATCTTAAAAGCAGATTCCTTGTTCAGTTTTCTGATTTCAGGTGTGATGATTTCTTTGTACCGTTAGACCTGGCAGTAAGGTACCAAAGTTTGAGTCCCAATAAGAGACACCCAGCTTACAGTATTGGAATACACCCCCACAATCAGATGATACACAGACTGCTTATAATGAAAGAAACACCTTCAGGGTAATTGAACAAGCACTGGCCCCGCCCACTGGCTCCCTAAGCCACATTTATTAACTCCGACAGGAAGTTTTGCTACAATTTTTAATGGTGTTATTTTGCAAAATTTATGTCCAGCAGCATGTAAGAGAAAAGTAAATTGGTTGGTTGGTGACCTAAACGCCATAAGCTGTAGTTACGACATTTAAGTCTCTAAACCAACAAAAAAATTAACAAAAGTGGTAGCCAATGTCAGAGTTGAAAGCTCAGGTCTGGGCTGAATAAATGATTTGATTGGTCGGTTGATTCCTTGATTGACAACCGCAACTGGTCAATTCATTTATAGCCTGGATTAACCCATTACAGGCAAAGAAAATGTTAGACTGGACAAAATTGATAGAAGTTTTAGACGACAATCCAAAGTGAGTTTAAATTTGAAAAAAAAAATGGTTGCTTAAGGTAAAAAGGAATGTGAGAAAAGAAGACAATTTTTCCTTCCCTTGTCATAAGCCATTTTTCTTTTCCCCACAATGTTTTCCTTAGTATTATTCTAAAAGTGCATCAAATGTGCTATTGAATGGTAATGAGTCAAAGAGAAATAAATGAAACATAGACAGAATGAAGAATTCTCTTAAAAATACTGGAAACAAAAGTATTAATGTTTTCCTTAGTATTATTCTAAAAGTGCATCAAATGTGCTATTGTATGGTAATGGGTCAAAGAGAAATAAATGAAACATAGACAGAATGAAGAATTCTCTTAAAAATACTGGAAACAAAAGTACTACTTGATGAAATACTTTAAGGGTATGTATATGTCGGCTGCTTGTATTTTCATTCTTATTTTACAAGAGGTTAGCTTTTATATATCAGTCATACACTAAGTCTCTGATCTCATTTGTTAACCCTTGTCATGCTGAAACCAGAATATTCCGGTTTGGGCTGGAGGTGTAGACAAAGATCAGTCTGCACATACATTTTAATTGCATTCAGAACTAAATGTAATTTTTAACCCATTCCCACTCAGTGATGCCTTTAATGCCTTTGATGCCAAGGAAAAAAGTTTTGGAAAACAGTGTGCAAAATGAAGAAATTGCTTGTGACAAGCAATTTCTTCATTTTCCACAATGTTTTCTTCCTAGAATGTTGAAAAAATCAAAAGTTTCATTAACTTTAAATTGTCTTCTGCAACTTCTTTAAATTTGGGCTAGTCTAAAATTTTGTCGTCTGGTAACGGGTTAAAAAGATTTTAATCAGCATGACAAGGCTTACGCCGACTCTCCTATGTTATTTTTTCGTGTTTTTTTTTCCAAACTCTGTTTAGAGTTTCTTTTTATTTAAGCAATAAATTTTAACAACTCCCCAAGAAGCCACTTTGTCTGATTTCTTGGAGGCCCTTATCTCTTTTCAGTTCAACAGAAGTTTTGTGTAACATTAAGAAAGGCAGTTTACTCACCTGTGCTGCAAATCCTCCTGATAATTTATCAGCATCTTTAGCCGCTTTTTTCATGGTAAGATTCATCTAAAGAATAACCTCAACACAAAAACAGATGGCAAAAATTGAAAGGAGTTGCTGATCATTAAACTTGAACAGGAGAAGTTCATCATGGATAAGTGTAAGGGTGGAAGACATGGTGATAGAGCAGTCAAAGATTGAGGGTTTGAATCATGATGGCATGGTTTGTTACATGGTTTTGGACAAGATATGTATAACCCAGTTTGGTACTGGTGATACACAGAATGTAAATGTGTGACATTTCCAACCACTTTATGTGTGCGTGAAGTGTATACACTGAAGTGTATGCACAGCCACTCGGGGCATTTAAAATGTTTGCTGATCATCTACATTAGATTTAGCTCAAAATCCATCTATGTGCGTGAATGAATTAGACATTTCATGAAACGGCTAAAATTTTCAGTCATTTCATGAGATGGTTTATTTCACAGATTTGCTGTAACATATACACTGAGCAGCCTTCACAGCCACTCAGGGCATTTAAAATGTTTTCTGATCACCTACAGAAGATTTAGGTCAAAATCCATCTATTGAGTACATAGTGAAGGCTTTCATCAGACTGTGCATATAATCTGGCTCTACTTGGCATGCATGGCTGGAAATGTTCCACACAAGCACAAACGAACTTTGCAGCGTTATGGCTGAAACATTGATGAAAACAGAATAATTAACAAAACAAGTCAATTGGAGTACACTTTGAATTGTTGTCGGCATATCCCTCAATCCCCCCCTTTTCACCACACTCAAGAAAATGTCAAAAAAATTGTTGGAAATGAAGAAAGTTCTTGTCCTCATTGTTACCCCAGAGTTTCTTATGCCCATGCCATGTAATGGTAACAGACATATAGAGTTACCTCTGTACTTATGTGAGTATGTGCATGGGTGTGTCTTTGGTAAGATGAGTTGGTTGGTGTATTTATGTGTGTGCTAATGTGTCAAATTCTTGTCCACAGCATTTCTTCTACATCAATTGATGGATTTTAAAATAAATTGGCTCAGAAGTTCCACTTGAAGCGTACTAGTGTCCCAAGTTTTGTTAGATATTCCTCAGTTCAAGAACACAACTGAAGATCATGTTACAGGGGCATCTGTATCTGCTACATATTTCTAGTTTAAAATTTCATATTTTAAGCTTTATGTTGACATCTGTAACTTCTTTGAATTTGGACCAGTCTTTATGCCTCAAAGATGACTGTATATCTTTTCAGCTTCTCTGTCTGTCCAGCTGTCTGTCCATTCCTCGAAAACAAACCTCTATCCAATTTCTTGTTAACATATTCTCATCCTACATTTATGGACATATTTAAATGAAATTTTTGTAGAATGTTTCCAGTCACTTGGAACATGTTGGTTGGATTTTGCAGATGCTGGTTGGTTCAGACTCTGTCACAGAAAAATGCAAAAGGGCGGCATATATATTGTTAATCTTGGGTGTGGCAAGCGGTCATCAATTGCTTGCTGCTTTCAATTGAAAAAACAAAAGTGGTTATACTTGGTATCATATCAGTATTTTGCCTTTATAGGGTATAGTAACCCATTCCCACACAAGATTTTAGACCAGTCCTATTTCAAAGAAATAATAGACAAGATTTTTAAGTTGGTGAAATTTTTTTAAAACATTGTCATTTGGGGTAGAAAACACTGTTGATAATGAAGAAATTGCAAGTAACAAGCAATTTTTTCATTGTCCACAGTATTTTCCAAAACTTTTATATTGAGGGGCGTTTAAAAGCGTCATTGTGTGGGAATGGGTTAAGGTATTTTTTGCATGAAAAGTTATGTCAATTTAACTTCTTTTCTTTTTTGCAGGAGGTGTTCAATTTGCGTTTCAAAGATGGATTCCCAAAATTGAAATTACGTGGTTTACTAACAATGGAACATTGTGGGGTACCAGCAAGGGTGCATGATGGGATATGTTTAACGTCTGTGTATGTGGTTCCAGTAGACCAACAACAGAAAATGGACAAAGTTGCTAATGATAATTATTCATGGATACAGATAAGTAATTGTGGAGTGTTAGAGAATTTAAAATTTCGAACTATGTCTGCTGATGGACAGCTGCTTATTCCCATCTTATAGCATTGGATTGCTAAATGATGGATTGCCTGCCATTTGCTCTGTCCTCCAGTGTGATAGTTCAACTGAGGTAATAAATAACATCAATGATTATTTGGGACACAGTTCCAAGTGTCTATATTGCAATTAACCCATTTTTTACTTGTAAAAGAATGGTCAGGGAGATGTAAAAGAAGCAATTCATTGGTTGGTCGACCTAAAAATCAAATCATTTATACAGGAAGTCTGACGTTTATTTTTATTTTTTGCTCAGTGACTTAACCCATTCCCACTCAATGACGCTTTTAGACGCCCACAAGAAAAAAAGCTTTGGAAAACATTCCGGAAAATGAAGAAATTGCTTGTTACAAGCATTTTCTTCATTATCCACAATGTTTTCTCCCAACAGGGGGGAAAAAAGGGATTAAAGTTCCATCAGCTTGAAATTGTCGTCTGCAACTCCATTCAATTTGGACAGGTCTTAAATTTCCCCGTCTTGTAATGGGTTAAACATTGAAACTACAGCTTGAATTAGGTTGCCATCCAATGATTAAATGTTATTCAAGTTTTGTGTTATAAACTGTGCAAACTAACATTGTTTGATATTTCAGTGTAATCAACTTCTTGAAGTTCAGAGAACATGTCTGTCTGTCAATTGAACAATCGCAGATATCAATCAAAAACCAGTTGACCAATGAAACCATTTAATGCGACCAGAAATGAGTTTTGAACTTCGGCATTGGCAGCCATTTTTGTAACATTTTTAGTTTGTTGGCGACCTAAATATTGTAACTACAGCTTTAATAAGCTGTAGTTACAATATTTAGGTCGCCAACTAACTATTCTTCTCTTTCTTTAAACTACTGGTCATAAATTCTGCAAAATACCAGTGTATAAAAACCGAAGTGGGACGTCTTGTTTGAGTCAATGGGCGGGGCTAATGAAGTAACTACTGGTCATAAATTCTGCAAAATAACATTGTATAAAAAACCGAAGTGGGACGTCTTGTTTGAGTCAATGGGCAGGGCTAATGAAGTAACTGGGCAGGGCCAGCGATTGGTCAATTGTTACTGAAATATTTGTCAACAGAAGTGCTGGATCTATGGATAGTCTTAAATTCTGCTATATGGCTCCATATTCACAAAGATGCTTTCTGATACCCTGAACAAATATAATCATGGAAAATTTTGTTGAAAAGGAGAAATTGCTTGTAGCAAGCAATTTCTCCTTTCTTCACACTATTTTCTGCCCTATTTGGCACTTATTTTCCTGTTTAGCACAATTTTAAATTTTGTTTGCAGTCTCCTTCAATTTCAACTAGTCTAAAATTTTGTTGTGTGATAACGGTTTAACAGATATATCTTTGAATTTCATAGTGAGGACTGTGATTGGTCAACACATGTTATGTCCAATCATTAACTGTTTTGTCCAATTAGACTATTTGTTGTACTTGTCGAGTAGACAATTTAGGGACTAATTATCCAGTTTATTTTTCATTATATACCAAATTATGTCTGTGATATATTTATTAATATCAAATTCGGACATTAAATAAAACAAGAGGCCCATGAGGGCCTGAGACGCTCTACTGGTTATAAAGTTTTCCGTTAAAAAAATCTGATATTTAAGGAAGTTAATTGCTCAAAGAAGAATGCATAAAGAAAAAAAAGGGGGCTTTATCCCCTTTATCATTTTAAGCAACAATCCTCAAGGCCCCTTTTCCCATGTTTCATGATGGATCCACTCCATTTCCAAAAGGAAGTTACCTTATGACCCTACAACAATCCTGTGAAATTTTCGTCAGAATATAACAATAATTGTGGACTTAATCACATAGACAGGATTGTTTTGAATGAAAATCAATAAGGCCCCTTTTCCTGTGTTTTCTGATGGATCAATTTCATTCCAAAAAGAACTTTTCATACAACCCTACAATTGTCCTGTCAAATTTAAAAGACAATTCGATAATGATTGTGATCTTCATCACATACACAAGAATGTTTTGAATGATAATCTGTAAGGCCCCTTTTCCTGTGTTTCAAATGCCACAATTATTCCATGCATCTTTGAAGAGAATCCAATAAAACTGTTAACTTTATTGTGTTAACAAAGATATTAAATTCAAGTTCTCATAGGGCCCCTTTTCCCGTGATATTTTACTGTTGGTTTTATCATTCTATGAAAGTTAAAAGTGAATCCGATGAAATATTGGAAATTCATTATGTTTACTAGAATATTTAAAAAAAAAATCATATGGCCCCTTTTTACATGATACTTGATGGATTGTACCCAGTTCTGAAAAGAACCATCTAAGTATTTGTACAATCATTCTGTGAAATTTTGAAGTAAATCCGGTGAAATCAAGGGACATCATTGTGTTAACCAGAATATTTAAAAAAGTTTTTCATAAGGCCCCTTTTTATGTGACCCTTGCTATAGTCAGATCCACTGTCAAAATCAACAATTGGAATGATGGTACAATCAATGTGTTTAATCTGTGGAATTTATTGTGTTAATGAGTTTATAGTGAAATATTCATAGGGCCCCTTTTCTCATGATACTTTACAGAACAAACCAAATTTCAAAAGGAACAATTCTAATGAAGGTAGAATCATTCTTTAAAAGTTAAAGAGAATCAATGAAAACAGTGGACTGAATTATGTCAAGAATTTTTGTAACTAAATTTTCATAAGGCCCCTTTTTCTGTGAAACTTAACAAATCAGACCCAATGTACAAAGGAACAATCCTAATGATAGTTTGAAGAAAATGATAAAGACTGAGGACTTTATTGTAATAATGATGTTTTGTAATAAAATTTTTATAAGGTCCCTTTTCTTGTGTCACTTAACCAATCAGACCTAATTTACAAGGGAACAATCCAAATGATGGTACAATCATTCTATTAAAGTTTGAAGAGATTCTGATAAAGACTGAGGGCATTGTTGTGTTTATGAGGATTTGGTAATACTTTTTCATACAGCCCCTTTTCCTATGATACTAGACAGATCAGGCCCAATTTGGAAAGAAACAATCCTTATGATGGTACAAACATTCTGTGAAAGTTTGAACAGAATCTGATGAAAACTGCAGACTTTATCTTGGTGTCAAATTTTTAAAATAAAATTTTCATAAGGCTCCTTTTCCTGTGATACTTGAAGGATCAGGTCTCATGTCAGCATCAACAATTGTGATTATTGTACAATGATTCTGTGAAAGTTTGAATAAAATCCAATGAAAGCTCTGGACTTGGTTACAAGGATTATAGATAAAATTCTCTAAAGGCCCCCTTTTCCCATGATACTAGACAGATCACGCCTAATTTGAAAAGAAAGAATCCTTATGATGGAATAATCATTCTGTGAAAGTTTCAACAGAATCTGATGAAAACTGTTGACTTTATTGTGGTACAATGATTTTAAAATTAAATTTCATAATGCTCCTTTTCCTGTTATACTTGACGGATCAGGTCTAATGCAAACATCAACAATCATTATTATTGTACAATTATTCTGTGAATGTTTGAAGAAAATCCGATGAAAGCTCTGGACTTGGTAACAAGGATTTATAAATGAAATTTTCATAAGGCCCCTTTTCCTGTGCTTCTTGACAGTTCAAACCCTGTTATGAAAAGAATGATAGTTATGACCTTCCAATCATTCTGTGAAAGTTTCAGCAAAATCTGATCAAAGCTGTGGGCTTTATTGTGTTAACAGGGTTTTATTAATTGAATTTTCATATAGCCCCTTTTCCCATGTTACTTGATGGATCTGAACCAATTCCAAAGGGAACTCTTCTTACAAAAGTATAATTATTCTGTTTGAGTATAAAGACAACCCCATCTCATCTGTGGACTTACAAGCATTAATTAAGATTTTTTTAATTGAATTTTCCTAAGGCCCCTTTTCCTATGTTTCTCAATGGATCAGAACCAATTTGAAAGGAACAATCCTTATGATGGTACAATCATTATGTGAAAGTATGAAGTCAATCAGGTGAAATCTAGGGCCATTACATTGTAACTAAGATTTTTTTTATTAAATTTTCATAGGGCCCCTTTTCCCATGAAACTTGATGGATCAAACCTACTTCCGAAAGGAACAATCTATTTAATGTAATAATCATTCTGGGAATGTTTGAAGAGAATTTGTTGAAAACTATGGACTCTATTGTGTTTTCGAGGACTTTTTCAATCCAGTTTTAATCCGGCCCCTTTTTCCCATGGTCCTTGACTGATCATACCAAATTTTGAAAGGAACAATTCTTATGATGGTACAATCATTCTGTGAAAGTTTGAAGTCAATCAGATGAAAACTGTGGACTCTAGAGTGTTAACAAAGATCTTTGAATTAAATTTTAATAAGGCCCCTTTTCCTATGTTTCTTGAGGAATCATATCCGATTCCCAAAGGTACAATCCTTATGATGGTACAATCATTCTGTGAAAGTTTGAAGAGAATCCATTGTAAATTGTTGGCTCTAGATTATTAATAAGAATTTTTTATTAAACATTTCATAAGGCCCCTTTTTCCTGTGTTTCTTGAAGGATCATACCAAATTTCAAAAGGAATAATCCTTATGAAAGTACAATCATTCTGTGAAAGTTTGAAGAGAATCTGATGAAAACTGTGAACTCTATCGCATAAACGAGGATTTTTTAATTAAAATTTTCAAAAGCCGCCTTTTCCCATGTTTCTTGACGGATCATACCCATTTTCGAAAGGAACGATCCTTATGTTGGTACAATCATTCTGAGAAAGTTTGAAGAGAATCCAATGAAAACTGTGGACTCTATCTCGTAAACGAGGATTTTTAATTGAATTTTTAAAGAATTTTCATAAGGCCCCTTTTCCCGTGTTTCTTGACGAATCATACCCATTTTCGAAAGGAATGATCCTTATGTTAGTACAATCATTCTGTGAAAGTTTGAAGAGAATCTGATGAGAACTGGGGACTGTATCCCATAAAAGAGGATTTTTAATTAAAACTTTCATAAGGCCCCTCTATCGCGTAAACAACGATTTTTTAATTAAAATTTTCAAAAGCCGCCTTTTCCCGTGTTTCTTGACGGATCATACCCATTTTTGAAAGGAACGATCCTTATGATGGTACAATCATTCTGAGAAAGTTTGAAGAGAATCCGATGAAAACTGTGGACTATATCGCATAAACGAGGATTTTTAATTGAATTTTTAATTAAATTTTCATAAGGCCCCTTTTCCCGTGTTTCTTGACGGATCATACCCATTTTCGAAAGGAACGATCCTTATGATGGTACAATCATTCTGTTAAAGTTTGAAGAGAATCCGATGAAAACTGTGGACTTTATCGCGTAAACAAGGATTTTTTAATTAAGTTTTAATTAGGCCCCTTTTCCCATGTTTCTTGACGGATCTGACCCAATTTAGAAAGGAACGATCCTTATGATGGTACAATCATTCTGTGAAAGTTTGAAGAGAATCCGATGAAAACTGTGGACTTTATCGCGTAAACGAGGAAAAATTTAACAGACTGACGATGGACGGACGGACGCCGGACGGGAAAAAGCCATCGCTATAGCTCTAGTGGCCTTCGGCCAGTAGAGCTAAAAACAAGAGGTCCATGATGCTCCTAAATCGCTCACCTAAATTGTCTGCTGTTAAAACTAGAGGCTCTTGAGCGCCTGATTCGCTCTACCAGCCTGAATTTACCTATCATTCATATGAAATTAGGTTGAAAACCATGCTGCAGTTTGCAAGAGTAAGGTATTCAAAATTTCAGTATATACCATATATGGAGACAAGTCCACCAATAAAAGCCATAATTTTAATCTGAGCCTTATTTTATAAAGGAATCTGACAAAGAGTCAATGAAGGGTTGTTCTGTGAAATTTGTTGAAAACTTATATAATCTTTTGTAATCACTGAATACAATATATGGAAATTAGCCCTATCCTTTTAAGCCAATCAATTCTAATTTTAGCAATCTTAAAAAGGGTAACAAAAGGATCATCCCTGAGAAATTTGGTTGAAATCCATCCAATGGTTTCTGAGATGAAGACTTTTGAATGTTTCACCATATATTGAAATTAGCCCCATCCATTTAAGCCATGTTTTTCATCTGATCAAAATTCTTTGAAGGAACCTGATAAAGGGTCACCCAAGGATTATTCATGTAAAATTTGGTTGAATTCTGTTCAGTACTTTCTGAGGAAAAGATTTTTAAAGTAAAAGTTTACAGACAGACACACACACAACACCATGACAATAGATCACTGGCTTTCAGCCAGTGGAGCTAAAAATCAAGTTTGAAATCAACAAAGGACAGTCTAAGTCCCAAAATATGAAATGCAGAGTTATAGTTCTTATGCACTGCACTTCTCCTTGATGAGATCTATCTACCTCTATAAATGTAGGAGATTATGTGCTGGACAAGCTTAATTTGACCTTAAGCCATGACCTTGACCTTCGAACTATCTTAAAATTTCAAATACATGTAGCTCCTCTACTCATGATGGGAAAACATAAATGTTGGGAGATATGCTCTTGACAAATTGGGACAGTCTGATGCACAGACACATACACTGACTTGTGAAAGTGACATTTATTGTTTTTTCGAACAAAAATAATGGTCAAAAACAAACAGAAATCATTGTGACAAAACCAAGAAATTTCATGAAAAAAGTTTTTTTTTTTTTATTTCCGAGTCTTTTATATAATGTTTTTCAGCAAAAAAGCAGGGTTTTGTGACAATTTGTATAGGAAAAAAGCATCTTGCTTACCCCATGACCAGACAGCAAATTTTTAGGCTGGTCCAAATTTTAAGGAGTTGCAGACAATTCAAAATGTATGAAATTTCATATTTTTTCAACTTTCTGGGTAGAAAACATTGTGTAAAATAAACAAGCTGCTTGTGAAAGCAATTTCTTCATTTTGCACAATGATGATACATCTCCATCATAGGCATCTCCTCATGTCAAGGTCATGTGATAAGGTCAAGGTCACGTACCAAGTTCAAACACCAAAAAAACCCTCATGTACGGCGAGGGCATTGTGTTTCACAAACACATCTTGTTATATGTAGGGATGCAATATGGTGTTTTTACAACCAAGAATAAATCATTCTACCATAACATATTGATAGAATTTCAAACTCCTGTGGATAAAGGTAGGTTCCAGAAACAGTACAAGGCAAGCAAGTTCTCTTTTCTTTCAACATTTCAACCATTTTTATAGGTTATGTGAACCAGTTTATCTTGTGATGCACTGCGAGTTACACAGAAAACAAGACAGATATCCAAATGTACATTTTATTTTTGACAAATTAAACACAGATGACACGCACTTTGACAAATTAAACACAGATGACACGCACTAACAGCACATCAAGCCAGATGGGGCAAAAACAAATATTAAACCTGGTCAGAATGTGGATTGTACTAAACTCATCATGAGTTGTGAAAATTCTACAGACATGTCCATATTAAAAGTGGTTGCACAAAATAAATTCAAAGTGCATTTTGCTCCACTGGCCTAAATCTACTTATTAAAGGAGTATGACTTGTATCATCCCAAGAATCTATGTTTGTTGTGATTCAATTCTTGAGAAAACATTGTGGAAAAAGAAGAAACTGATTGTAACAATTTCTCCTTTTCCCACAATATTTTCTGCCACATGAGTCTGTTTCATTTTTAAATTTGATTTTAGCATGGCTATATATGCTAAAGATAATTGAAAATACATATATTGGCCGCCACCTTGGATTTTGGCAGCCATTTTAGTTAGCCCAGCAATGCCAAGATGGCATCCACCAGATTTCGAATCATTATGACCATATCTACGACCTTGATTAAAAATATTTTCTATGGACCCTACTGCAAGGTCTCCTTTTGCTCCTGCTAGACTATTTCAGTTTAACAAGGTTTAATAAAAAATGTGGATAATTCTCTACAAACTTTCATGTAATTAAACTTAGAATGAGACAGCTTTAGCTAACCGATTTACAATGATATAGAGGATAATTGTTTGTTTCAGTGTAAGATGGATTTATATTTCATATAAGTGAACAACAAAAGCTTTATTATCACGAGTGGCAAAGCAAACAAACGATTGTTCTATTTCTTTAATGCAAAAATTAGACAAAATGCGAAAATGATATGACAAATTTTCTTAAAGCGCGTCATTTTGCATGTGACTGCTATGCAACACTTATAATGACGTCACTTATTTGGCTCTGCTTAGATAACGTCAGATAGGGTGAAATGAATGAAAGCAGGGCATAAGTTTTTGATAATTTCACTGGATAGGCGGTGAGTTTATCAAATGATAATCAACCGTTATTTCTCGATAATCCACCTGAAAGCATTAAAGAAATTCTGTTAACCCATTACCCCACAAAAATTTTAAACTGTTCAAATTGAAAATGATATAGACAATATAAAGTTGGTATAATTTAGAAAATATTAGCCTTTAACAGTAGAAAACATTGTGGGCATTGAAGAATTGCTTGTTACAAGCAATTTCTTCATTGTCCACAATGATTTCCAAATCCTTTTTCATAAGGAGTGTCAAAAATGTGGGATTGTGTGTGAGTGGGATTAAGGAGGTCACCTTAGATGATCTTATAACTTGGACCAAGATTTTGTAAGAGCCAGAAATAAATGAAATTGATTGAATGGAATTTTACGCCAATTTTTACAATACTTTACAGTACTTAATATTGGATTCCTGGTATTTCTCACACCAGTGCTACCAGTACATCCTTTCTGAGCCTCCAGCTGCTCATCCCACTTGGGTTTTTGAATCACCAACCATTGTAAAGGATATTTGTCACAAACAGGAATCAAACCCTGGACTTCATGATTGACAGACCAACAAGCTACCATCTGCGCTTTGGCTGCAGCCCAGAAATGAATGAAAGTAAGAACAATTTCTTGCTGAATAAATATAAATTTAGATAAAAAGAATGTTAGCATTTTTACCTACCAAACTTGAATATAAGATATAAAATACCAAATGAGTAAACCATTAACAAGCCTTACAAAAGTCGAATTAAACAAGTATTTTACCATACATATCGCATTCAATGAAATAAACAAGAGAATCATGATGGTCCTATATCGTTCCCCTGAGTATGATTGCCCAAGGCTTTATGATATATACAAAATATCAAATAACCATTTAATTTGGAGAAGAAGATTTTTAAAGATTTTCTTCTTTAATCCTAGGTATATTGAAGATCCCACTATATAGTCCTAATTTCCTGAGAACAGTAATTCTTTGAGGTATTCTGTTAGAGGGTCAATAGGCATTGATACATACCAAATATCAAAGCTCTAGGCCTAATGATTTAAGAGAAGATTTTAACAGAAATTCTTCTTAATTCCTATCTTAAATCAGGAATTGCACAGAAAGGGGATAATTTTCAGAGTACAGTAATGAAGTGTTTTGGTAGAGGGTCAATAGATGATGATTTATACCAAATATCAAAGCTCTAGGCCTTGTGGTTTGGCAGAAGATTTTCGAAGAATTCCATCAGGGATCACACAGAAAAAGGCCATTTTCAGAGTACGGTTAGTCTTTGAAGTATTTTGGTAGAGGGTCAATAAATGATGATTTATAGCTCATGGCCTTATGGTTTGGGGGGAGAAGAATTTTTTAATAAGGTTGCCATGGCATCCAAAGTTCTTCATGGATTTTAATTCTTTGAAGTATTTGAAAGAGCATGACCTTAGGATCATTTATGTGAATTTTGGTTGAAATTCCAAGGTTAGTTAAGAAGAGATTTTTTTGGACGGCCGGATGCTGGATAATAACTTACCCAGAGCACTTCGTGCTCAGGTGAGCTAAAAAGCTATTAAAATACTTGTTTGAAAGCAAAGCTGACAAAAATGAAAAATTAAAGGCACACATATAGGAGAAATGACTTGTTACTCAATCGTAGTAATAAAAGTTGTTGAAAGTCATCCAGCATAAAGATATTGACTCTTGAAAGCTTACTTAATAATAATACAAGAAGGCATGTATAGTAAAAACCCTTATGACCATTTATGAACCTGGATTATTCCTATTTTGGCAGGAGGTATAGACAAAGATCAGCCTGCACAAAAGTGCAGTCTTTTAGTTTACACCTATTAATCTCCTTCAATAGAGATATTAATATGATTAATTTTTCAAAATAATTTTTCACCCACAACCCATTCCCACACAATCCCACCTTTTTACACCTCTCAAGAAAAAAGAAAATTCTTCATTATCTATAATGTTTTCTATCCAAAAAGACAAAAAAGTTAGAATTCTATCAACTTCAAACTGCTGTCTACAGCTTCTTTCAATTTGGTCCAGTCCAAAATTTTGCCGTATGGGAATGGGTTAACTAGTGCTTTAAGTACTTTCAGGCCTTTAATTTTAATCCAAATTTAGATAAGGATTTTATTTAGCATGATAAGGGTTATTACTGAGGTTGCCTTGACCCATTCCCACACGATAAAATTTTAGACCAGTCCAAATTCAAAGAAGTTGCAGATGACAATTTAAAGTTGATGAAATCTTTAAAATCTTTGTCTATTGTGGTAGAAAACATTGTGGATAATGAAGAAATTGCTTGTGACAAGCAATTTTCTTCATTTTCCACAATGTTTTCTAAAACCTTTATATTTAGAGGCTTTTAAAAGCGTCACTGTGTTGGAATGGATTAATACTTATGTTTGGTTGTATATTTAGCTGTTGTCATGAAAGTTATCATTTGGCTAATTCAAAATAAGATACGCACATTCATTTAGAATTCAATATTTATTTTGTCAAATATACTGTACATACAAAACAAATAAAAACATGTTTTACAGAGAATCCATTGTAATTTCTCCGCCAGTTGGCACTGTGATTTGACACTGCTTTAATTATCAATTCCCACACCATGTGACTTTGATGCCCCTCTACAAATCATAGGCCTGAAGGGCCTCAAATACAGTCAGAACTTTATATTAACAATTAGTATGATAATTTATGACAATATCCAGTTTAAAATTGATGTATGCCACCTCTTTCAAACTGAACCAGGCTGAAATTTTGTTGAGTGTTAATGGGTTTACAAGTTCTACTTTCTGTTTAAAAGTAAGCTCTTTTCAATCCAATTCGAAAGTCCAACCTTAGATTATTATACTTCTGTACAGGTTCATAGTGACAAACTGTTGTTAAACTGCATATTTCAAATTATCTCAAATACCAATACAAATCAACAATTACATTGAAATCAAATTTGGATTGCTCATTAAACCAGGTTAACTCTGTTTAGAATTCCATAAACAAATCATAATTGTACTGATTAAGCAAATGGTGATTTTAGGAAATCATTATAAACACTACAGGCGCTAAAGTGCCTGACTCACTCCACCGGCCTGAATTTACTTATCATTCCTGAGAAATTTGGTTAAAAACCATCCTGTAGATTGTAGGTTTTCACTGTTTACCATATATGGAAATTAGCCCAATCATTTAAAGCAATGTTTACAGTCAATCAATTATTCTTTTTTAGCAATCTAATAAGGGCTCACCAAAGGATCAATCCAGAGAAATTTGCTTGAAATCCATACATTGGTTTCTGAGAAGAAGAATTTTCAAAGTTTTCTCCATATATGGAAATTAGCCTAACCCATTAAAGCCATGTTTTTCATCCGAATTCTTTGAAGGAATCTGATAAAAGGTCACCTAATGATCATTCTTGTAAAATTTGGTTGAAATCCACTCATTGGTTTCTGAGAAGAAAATTTTTAAAGCTTTCACCATATATGGAAATTAGCCCCACCCATCAAAGCCTTGTTTTTTATCCGAATTCCTTGAAGGAATCTGATAAAGGGTCATCCAGTGATCTTTTGTCTAAAATTTGGTTGAAATCCATTCCTTGGTTTCTGAGAAAAGATTTTTAAAGCTTTCACCATATATGGAAATTAGCCCCGCCCAATAAAGCCATGTTTTTCATCCTTTCAAAATTCTTTGAAGGAATCTGATAAAGGGTCACCCAAGGATCATTCCTGTGAATTTTGGTTGCATTCTGTTCAGTACTTTCTGAGAAGATTTTTAAAGTAAAATTATACAGACGGACGCACAGATAGACACAACGCAATGACAATAGCCCTCTGGTTTTCAGCAAATGGAGCTAAAATTCCCATGTATGATATGCAAACAGGTTAATTTTTCTACACCCAGTAAACCAACAACCACTTTTTCCAACAAGAGGGCCGTTGGCCCTGGGGCGCTCACCTGAGATAAAGGCTCTTTTTCTTTCAACAGTCTATTTTCATGTTAAGGTTAGGATTATGAAACAAGTGGGCCACAATTACATATAAACACTATGAACTTGGGGATCCAAGTCTAAATTACAAATTCCAAGGCTTTAGTGCTGATTTGAAAGAAGGAAAAAACTTTTTCCATGGGTTATAATTTAAGAAATAAGAAAGAAGTCTGTGAACTGATGCTTCTTGCCTATACCCCCCCCCCCCCCCGGGCTCTGCCCCTGGGGACCCGAAGATCCTGATTTTAGCTATTTTGAAAGAGGTCAATATACTGATGCTTCATGCAAAATATCAAGGCTCTACGTCTTCTGGGTCAGGAGGAGAAGATTTTTAAAGATTATCTTAAATTTTACTTTTGTTGCCATGGCAACCAGAGTTTTTAATGGATTTCAATTCTTTTAGCTATTTTTGAAGGGGACCACCTAAGGAACATTTCTGCCAAATTTGGTTCAAATTGGCCCAGTGGTTTGGGAGGAGATGTCATTTAAAAAATCGTTCTTTATTTCTATATAAACCCCACCCCCCTGGGGCTCCGCCCCTGGGGACCCGAGGATCATGATTTTAGCTATTTTGAAAGAGGTCAATATACTGATGCTTCATGCAAAATATCAAGGCTCTACGCCTTCTGGGTCAGGAGAAGAAGATTTTTAAAGATTATTTTAAAATTTCACTTTTGTTGCCATGGCAACCAGAGTTTTCAACGGATTTCAATTCTTTTAGCTATTTTTGAAGGGGACCATCTAAGGAACATTTCTGCCAAATTTGGTTCAAATTGGCCCAGTGGTTTGGGAGGAGATGTCGTTTAAAGAAATTGTTGACGGACGACGCACGACGCACGACGGACGGACGCCGGACAAAAGGCGATCACAATAGCTCACTTGAGCACTACGTGCTCAGGTGAGCTAACAATGGCTAGACTAAAAACTTTTTTTCCCCACTACCACACATTCTAGTACACAGAGTGTTTATCCCTTTCCTGTTCCAAAATGAAAGAGGATACAGACGACAATGAAAATTGGATGAAGTTTGACATGAAACCATCCTATGTGGTAGAAAATACTGTGGGAAAAGGAGAAATTGCTTGTAACAAGCAATTTCTTCTTTTTTCAACTATGTTTTCAAGTATAAAAGCAGTGATGTAAAATCTCAAGTTTGTATGGGAAAGGATTAAGAACTACAGCCATGGAAAACGAGAAGAAAGAAAACACTTCTGGCGAGATTAATTTTTACTAAAATTTTTCTTTCAGCTTATTGCATAAAACATCCAGTCAGGCTAGTGCCAAAGCTAAGCTGTAGGATTGCAATAGTAACAAATGCTTAACGATTAACCTCCTTGATCTTATCGGTTGCCCTTGTGATAGTAAGAGCATAAGCAGAGATTATCATAAATATCTCCAATAATACCAGAGATTGATTGAATGGGGTTTAACGCCACTTTTAACAGTATTTCAGTCATATCACAGTGGCTGGAGCACCTAATTCCCACACAATAATGCTTTTTGATATGATACAATAAAAATAATTTTGGAATACATTATGTAAAACTAAAGGCGCTTGAGCACCTATTTCACTCCACAGGCATGAATATACTGATTAAGCAAATTTTTGCAAGAATTCAATAAAAACTGAATATAAGGAAAATAAATCATTGAAATCTTGGAAACAGTTCTCGAGAACAATTTCAAACTTTTCATTGTTTTTACAGTCAAGTTAAGTTATGTAAAATTTATTATGTAAAATTTTCACTGAATATCATATATGGACATAACCCACCACTGTAATAGCCATGTTTTTCAACCAATCATAATCATATGAAGGTATCTGACAAATAGTCATCTGAGAATCATTCCTGTGAAATTTGGTTGAAATCTATCAACAGGTTTCTAAGTTTACAAACTTTTCAGTATATATCATATATGGAAATTAGCCCTGCCCATTAAAGCCATATTGTTCATCCAATCAAAATTCTTTTTTATTGTCTGGTAAAAGGTCACCAAAGGATCTATCAGGTCAAATTTGGTTGGAATCCACTCATTTGTTTCTGAGAAGAATTTCAAAGCTTTTACCATAAATTGAAATTAGCCCCGCCCATTAAATCCACATATTCTATCAAATCAAAACTAGACATTATTGCAAATCAGACTAATACCCCCCCAACAGCCCCTGTCCATATACAAGTGCTATCCGCCAAAGGGCCGTAACAAAAAATGGACTTTTTATTTAAAGGGCTATAAATCAGTCAAAAATTAATGGACCGTAACCAAAATAAAATATAAACATGTCTGAGGGGGGGGGGGGGGGTGTATAATAATTTGAAGCAATTCCATAAATGTTCACCCAAGGATCATTTCTGTGAAATTTGGTTGAAATTTATCCATTGGTTCCTGGTTTTTCAAAGCTTTTACCAAATAAGAAAATTAGCCCATCCCATTTAGGCCATGTTTTTCATCCGATAAAAGTTCTTTGAAGGAATCTGATAGAGGTTCAACATAGGATCATTTCTGTGAAATTTGATTGAAATCAATCCAATAAGTTCTAAGAAGAAGATTTTCAAAGCTTTTACCATATTATGGGAATTAGCCCCACCCATTAAAGCCATGTTTTTCATCCGATTAAAATTCTTTGAAGGAATCCAATAGAGGGTCACCCAAGCATCATTTCTGTGAAATTTTGTTGAAATCCATCCACCGGTTCCATATAAAAAGATTTTGGAAATTAACTCCGCCCATTAAAGCCATGTTCTTCATCTGATCTAAATTCTTTGGAGAGGGTCAACCAGATTTTTAAAGTAAAAGTTTTTGGAGGCATGCACCCACACTTGCAGACACAACGCTATGACATCATAAATGAGCAACTTTCAGATTACAGCTTTCAGTAAATGCTGTAAAGTACTCGATATTTTGTGGTACACACTTAAATTTATTGCTGTAATGGATATGTCATGGATACAAAGATAAACAAATGTGGAGATACAACAAATTTAACCCATTCGCAGATGCTAACATTTTAGACTGGTCCAAATTGAAAGGAATCGAAGACGACATATAAAGCTTAAGAAATTTTGGACATTTTTTATCTTTGGGGTAGAAAACATTTAGGATAATGAAGAAATTGCTTGTAACAAGCAATTTCTTCATTTTCCACAATGTTTTCCAAAGCTTTTTTTCTTGGGGGCGTCTAAAAGTGTCACTGTGTGGGAATGGGTTAAAACTATTTTACATCATATGACAACTTGTTTCAATAAGATACACAGAGTTTCATGTATTTAACTTTATACCATAACACAATATTTTAGACTAGTCTAAATTCAGAGAAGTTGTAAATGACGATTTTTTGTTTTGGAAATTTAAAAAATCTTCTTTGGGATAGAAAATATTGACTGGATAATGAAGAAATTGCCTATATCACATGCAATTTCTTCATAATCCATAATTTCTTCAACCTAAAAGACGAAGATTATTCAAATTTCATCAAGTTAAGAATGTTGTCTGAAACTTCTATGAATTTGGACTGGTCTAATATTTTGTTGCTGGTAATAATTTACCAGATGACATAATTTGAGACAGTCCTAAATTCAAACAACAGTGAAAGAGAGGGGTTATGTGTAAATGGCTTAACCCATTCCTGCAAAATGAAATATTTATGCCCTCAGGAAAAAAAGCTTTGATAAAAATATTGTGAAGAATGCAGAATGCAGTTTCTTCAATGTCCACAATGATTTCAACCATAAAAGGCAACTATTTTTTTCCCATTACTGTATTGCAAAATTTTAGACCTGACAAAATTCAAAGGGTTTGCAGACAACAAAAGTTGATTTTTTTTGAAAGATATTAATAGAGTAGGGTGAGAAAATATTTTCTCCAGTAGTAAAACACAGGGACTTAAAACTAGGGATTGATCAGGAAGGGGTTAAATCTGTGCTCTCAATAAGCAGACAACAACATATAAAATAGCTAGAAAATCAGGAAAAGCATCCAGAAAATCAGAACCTGATGTAAATTAACATTCAAGAATAGAGAAAGATGTACAGAATTAATCATTAGATCGTTTTCTGAAGTCATAAGATAAAATGTTTGATAAACAGAAGAAGGTATGATCTTGCCAAAAGTCAATAAAATACCCTTAGGTAAAATTGAATCCACAAGCAGTTTACTGAAATATCTACATGACGACCTATATCGATGTACCATTAACATGGAACATACTTGATAATAGCCTGTTCACTAACTCAGCCATCTCTGGATATTGGATGTCTCTCGATTGGTAACTTGCTAGGCAAAATCCATTAGACCCCTGGACATAAGAGTAGAACTTCGTCAAATATGGCAGACTGGTTGACTTTTTGTACACTAGATTTTGGCCAGTAGAACGCTCAATTCACGTCTTTGTGGCGAGTAAAGAACAGAGCTTGAAAAATAAATATCTGTTTTGTGTGTTAAATACGTTGATGACAAAAGGAATTCTATTTCATAACTTTCATGACATTCTTCTTAGAAACATCGAAGTTACCTGATGATCTCGCTAGTTTCGGCTAGTTCTCTCCCTTCATAATGATGTTATACAGGAATTGTTAAAAAAGGAACTTCTTAAAAGATGCAACTCTTAAGTTTCAGTACTCTCTGTACTGTTACTTTAATTCATGCAAGTTATATTCATGACGTATATACTCAGATATCCATAATGTGACTGGAGACGGTTTGAGAATTAATCCTGTCTGGATTTTGTCCCGTCACTAAAATTTCGTCCAGTCAGTTGAAACTAATCTTTCCCCCTACCCATTCTGCTAATCGTCCACCCATATTTGAAAATGGAAGTGCTTTGGGAAAGGGAAAATTATGGGGAAAGGTGAAAATAACGAAAGGAACAATCTCTTCTTTTGCCATAATGTTTTCTCTAGTTCCACTCAGGGACAATAAATTGCAGACTATAAGTAAAGGACGGAAAAGAATGTACTGTAGACATTATCTATCTATTTTCATTTCATCTATTTCTTCTTTTTTGGGGGGAGGGGTGTTGTCGTATGAAAATAAGTAACTTGATTTTGTGAAAACTGCCTGGGAATGACACTTACAATTTAACAATTCCAGAAATTGGTCCTTATTGAGAGCACTGTTAAATGTATGGGAATAAGTAACAAACCAATTATGTCAGTCTGTTCATATTTCTGTTAAAAGTTTCAATATACAACTGTCCAAGTTGTTTTTTGTCCATAATTTGGACCAAGTTCTATGACAAATGTTCCAGCTCATCAGGGTGTGTGATAGTTCTAGCTGATCTTGGTGCACCAAACAAGTTCATTCTGATATAATCAAGAACACTCGTAGCCCTTGGTTGATCCATCTCTTCATACACTCCCCATAGCTTCTGGTCACTGGGTCTCCAATTCTGGGGCCTCAATAGGGCTTTCATTCTCTAAAATACAAACATATTTTCTGATTTTCATGGAATTTGCTATTAAATTTTTTGGACAAAATAGCCAAGATTTGAATTTCTACAACTATTTAAAAGAAGATTGTCCTGAATTGCTCCCGAAATTGTCTTCCTCAAGCTAACTAATCAACCTGAATTTGATAAAAAATAAGATATTTTTACAAAGTGAAATGATTTAAGCTTATAAAATTTCTACAAAGCATCTGTTAAAAGGATCCCAAAAGGGTAATTCCTGAAATTTTTGGTTGAAACCCTGCCAATACGTTTTGAAAAGAATGTTTTCAGTTTTCTAATGAAAGCAATGTTTTCCTATAAATCAAATTTCTTGGAGGACTCTGGTATAGGGTCAAACAAGTATGATCCAGTGAAGTCTAGTTGAAATCCAGCTAATAGCTGCTGTGAAGAAGATTTTCGAAGTTTTTGCTTGATATAATAAACCGAAACAAGAGCAATGTCAGACATGGCCATCCCCTGCTGTAAAAGCTTGATAGCAAACTGAAGCCAGTTAGATTTAGGCTTCTCTTGTGTACTGCATTTCTTCTCAAGGAGTTCGATAATAGCTATTATACTTTCAGAGATATGCTCTGGACAAAATCCAAGTCTTTAAACCAACAAAGGGCAATAACTCCAAAATTATGCAAGCAAGAGTTGTGGATCTTGTGCACTGCACTTCTTCTCAACGAGATCTATCCACCTAAGAAGTTTCAAGTTAATAGCTATTATACTTTCAGAGAAATGTTCCAGACAAAATCTTATTTTTTATACAACAAAGGGCAGCAACTCAAAAATTACGCAAGCAAGAATTGTGGTTCTTGTGCACTGCACTTCTCCTTAATTAGATCTTTCCACCTATGAGGTTTCAAGATAGCATTCATACTTTAGGAGATATGCTCCGGACAAGCTTAGTGACGGAAGGACAGAATGACGAACACCATTACTATAACCCCTTTGCCGAAAGGGTAGGGGATAATTAGCCTTGCCAATAAAAGCCATGTCTTTTGAATGATAAATTGATTTAAATGAATGTGGTAAAGGATAAATTCCATTTCTTAAGATCTTTGAAGTTTTCACTATATATAGTATAATACAGCCCTGCCCCAAAAAAGCCACAATCTTTATGCAATTGGAATTTCTTTCTAATAATTATTTGAAAAAGGGTTACTGCAGGAATTTGGTTAAAATCCATTGATTACTTTCTGAAAAGATGATTTTCAATATTTGTACTATATAAGGAAATAAGCCAGCCTGTAGAAGCCACATTCTATTTATCCATTCTTACATACTTTTCTTTGAAGAACTCAAATTAATGGTCAAATGTGGAATTTGGTAGGAACTCATCCAATAGTTTCTAAGATTTCTGACAAAATTTTTTCCATACAAGATGCAAGACTGAAACAGTGCCTTTGGCTAGGAGCTAAAAATAAGTATGATGACTAGATGTTTACTCTGTGAATTCAAAAGAGCTTTCTAGATCTAAAATTTACACATTGGAATTTCATTGTGATATAATCAAGTTTAAGTATATAACAATTAAAGTTCTTTCAATCATTTTTCTCGGTATTTGGTATCATTTTTCTTCTACAAGGGTTATTAAGAGACAAGAGAGCCATTTGCCCTGGGGAGCTCACCTGACTCTTTTTCACTCTTTTTCTTTCAACAGTCTAATTTCATGTAAAGGTTAGGATTATGATTCAAGTGGGCCATACTTACATATATAGACTGTGTACCTGGGGATCCAAAAGTTTAAATTACAAATTCCAAGGCTTTATGGCAAATTTGAAAGAAGGAGAAAACTTTTTCCTCCGTCTTAATCCATGGGTTATAATTTCAGAAATAAGAAAGAAGTCTGTGAACAGACGCTTCATGCCTGTAACACACATCCCCCGGGCTCCGCCCCATTTGACATGAGGATCATGATTTTAGCTATTTTGTAAGATGTCAATATACTGATGCTTCATGTAAAATATCAAGGCTATACGCCTTCTGGGTCAGGAGGAGAAGATTTTACAATTTCACTTTTGTTGCCATGGCAACAAGAGTTTTTTTTACGGATTTCAATTCTTTTAGTTATTTTAAAAGGGGATCCCCTAAGGAAGATTTCTGACAAATTTGGTTAAATTGGCCCAGTGGTTTGGGAGGAGATGACAGTTAAAAAACATTCTTTATTTCTTTATGAACCCAATCCTCCTGGAGCTCTGCTCTTGGGGACCCGAGGATCATGATTTAAGCTATTTGAAAGAGGTCAATATACTGATGCTTCATGTAAAATATCAAGGCTGTACAACTTCTGGGTCAGGAGGAGAAGATTTTTAAAGATTATTTCAAGATTTCACTTTTGTTGCCATGGCAACTAGAGTTTTATTTACATATTTCAATTCTTTTCACTATTTTCGAAAGATCACCTGGGGAACATTTCTGACAAATTGGGTTCAAATTGGCCAAGTGGTTTGGAAGGAGACGACGTTTAAAAATGGTTCTTTATTTCTTTATAAACCACATCCCCCTGGGGCTCTGCCCCTGGGGACCCAAGGATCATGATTTTAGCTATTTTGAAAGAGGTCAATATACTGATGCTTCATGCAAAATATCAAGGCTCTACGCCTTCTGGGTCAGGAGGAGAAGATTTTTAAAGATTATTTTAAGATTTCACTTTTGAGGAGACATTGTTTAAAAATCATTATTTCTATATAAACCCCTATCCCCTGGGGCTCCGCCACTGGGGACCCGAGGATCTTTATTTTAGCTATTTTGAAAGAGGATAATATACTGATGCTTCATGCAAAATATCAAAATCTAAGCCTTCTTAGTCAGGAGAAGGTTTTTAAAGATTATTTTAAAATTTCACTTTTGTTGCCATGGCAACCAGAGTTGTTTTTTTTTTATCGATTTCAATTCTTTGACCTATTTCTAAAGGAGACCACCTATGGAACATTTCTGCCAAATTTGGTTCAAACTGGCCCAGTAGTTTGGGAGGTGATGTCGTTATAAGAAATTGTTGACAGATGACGGACAAAAGGTGATCACATGGGTGAGCACTTTGTGCTTAGGTGAGCTAAAATAGTATAAAATCAAATTTGTGTACATTTAAATGAGGCATACCACTGATGTAATGGACTTTCAAATTTTTACCTGTGAGAATGATCCCCCAGTTGACAGGAAACCAATAATGAAGCAAACAGGAAGTGGAAGAATGGGAACCATGGCACTGATATATCCAATTACAATTGAGTATTCTGGATATTTATAGCCACTGTAGGTGACATCTTGGTAAGTGACCATCATGGTGACCAGGATGACAAAAAATATGGCAGGAGATATGATACACCAGCATAATCTCAACACTAGAGGTAGAGGGTAACCAAGCATAAACACTAGGTCGTTACTGAAATGTTCTGCTCCTGTAAATCAAACAAGAAACAGCTTTACTTCAACTTCTTTCTCTTCAATATCCAGATACCTTGCTCAATAGAATTGTTCCGCAATAACCCATTACCAGACAAATTTTTTTAAGACTAGTCAAAGTTCTAAGAAGCTTCAAAGTACAACTTTTAGTTGATGAAATTTCAACTAGAGGCGCTTGAGCGCCTTATTTGCTCCATCGGCCTGAATTTATTTATCATTCCTAAGAAGTTTTCACCATATATGGAAATTTGGCCCGCTCATTGAAGACATGTCTTTCAACCAATTTTCTTTGAAGGAATCTGATAGATTCGCCAAATGAGCATTCCTGGAAAAATTTGGTAGAAATCCATAAAATTGGTTCTAAGAAAAAGATGTTAGAAGATTTCGCCACATATGGAAATTAGCCCCGCCCATTAAAGCAATGTTTTTCATCCCATCAAAATTCTTTGAAGGGATCTGATAAAGGGTCACCCAATGTGCATTCCTGTGTAATTTGGTTGAAATCCATTAAATGGTTTCTAAGAAGAAGATTTTTAAAGGTTTAACCTTATATGGAAATTAACCCCATCAGTTTAAGCCATGTTTTTCATCTGATCAAAGTTCTTTGAAGGAACCTGATAAAGAGTCATCCAAGGATCATTTCTGTGAAATTTGGTTGAATTCTGTTTAGTACTTTCTGAGGATAAGATTTTTAAAGTAAACGTTTACGAACAGATAGACGACGGACACAACGCCTTGACAATAGCTTGCTGGCTTTCAGCCAGAGGAGCTAAAAAAATGAATTTTTTGGAAGTAATCAATGAAGAAATTGCTTGTAACAAGTAATTTCTTGATTTTCCACAATGTTTTCAAAGTCATATTTCTTCGGGGTGTCAAAAAGAAGAATCATAGCATCCATTTATACCAACTAGATGGTTGTCCCAGGCCAACTGCTGTCGAGCTCGCAAAGTTTTGAACATCAACTTGACCTTGACCAATAATTGTGCCAATTTATTTTTAAATCCATCCATAATTGTTGATGAAATGCTCTTGACAATCACAATTTTAGTGTTTGACCTTGAGCCATGACCTTGACATTAGAACTATCCCAAAGTTCTTTCAAATGGCACATCTACTCATGATGGAGAATAATTGTGCCAAGTCAATTTGAAATCCATCAATAAATGTAGGAGTAATTGTCTGGACAAATTCTGACGGACTAACCCACATACACAGACTTGTTATAGTGACAACTATGTCTCGCTCTCCGCAAGCAGGCATGACAAAAATGACCTTTGAACCAAAACATTTATGTCAACCCATTCCCACATAATGATACTTTTTTGAAGCCTCTCAAGAAAAATGTTTGGAAAAACATTGTGTAAAATGAAGGGATTGCTTGTGACAAGCAATTTCTTCATTTTGCATAAGTTTTCTCCCTAGAAATTTGCAAAAAAAATCTAAAATTTCATAAACATTCATTTGTTGTCTGCAACTTCTTTTAATTTGGACAGTCTAAAATCTAGTAATGGGTTATACATTTTAGTTGGTTTAATGACTTAAGTGCTGCAATTGCCGCTTTTTAACCCATTCCTAGATGACAAATTTTAGACTGATTAGAATTCACTAGATGGTTGTCCCAGGACAACTGCTGTCGAGCCTGCAAAGTTTTGAAGGTATCATGATCCAGACAAGTACAATTTTAGTGTTTGACCTTGAGCTATGACCTTGAACTTGAAGCTATCCAAAAATTTCTTTCAATGGCACATCTACTCATGATGGAGAATAATTATGCCGATTTATTTTGAAATCCATCCATAATTGTAGGAGAAATGCTGCAGACAAACACAATTTTAGTGTTTGACATTTGGCTGTAACCTTGAACTTGAAGCTATCCAAAAAATCCTTTCATATGGCACATCTACTCATGATGAAAATAATTGTGCCAATTTATTTTGAAATCCATCCATACTTGTAGGGGAGATGCTACAGACAAGCACAATTTTAGTGTTTGACCTTGAGCTTTGACCTTGAACTTGCAGCTATCCAAATTAAAGCCCTGTAGGGCCTGAGAGTTGCGACAACAGACAGACTGTCTGGAATTCATTACTAAACATAAACTGAAGTCTGTTGGCCCTTGACTGATCAAATGAGATTGATCCACTTAAAAGTAAATTCTGTGTGAGTATTTTTGTTTATTTAATTCTGTGTTAGTGAGTTCTATTTTTAAAGCCTAGTGTGATTGGATCTTGCATTTAGGTCATATTTTCTTACAATTGACTTCATATCTCACAGGTTACTTAAAAGAAACATGGTTTAAATTATCTGAGGTGAATTGTGTTTTGAAATATGAAAATTTTCCCAGTATTTATAGACATCAGAGAATATTTCTTCTCAGTGTTGCACAACAAGCTCTGGAAAGCAGTTTTTAAATCACCATAGCAAATTCAAAAGACAGAGTTAATTTAGTAGAAAGTAACTTCTAGTTGTATAAATCTGGTTTCTGTTTCTCATCAGAGGTACTTTCAGTGCTTTGATTATACAAATTATTGAACTTCAAATCCCAGCTGAAATTTTAAATGAATACTAAAATAAATAAATCTCAATCCGTATAATAAAAAGTTCGTACATATCATCTAGGAAAAAAATAAATAGGGTTTAGGTCGAACATTTTTGAGTACGCATGATGTAATGAAAATAATCTTTTCTCTGCTTCATATGGGTATGTAACCAAGAGATCTTCAGGTATCTTTAGAAAATATATGCCTTAATTTGCCTGGGCTTCAAAGTATATTTCCTTATATCGCATTCAACGCGAGAAGGTTTGGTGCGAGAATGACAAAAAATCCATTTGAAAAATTAGTTTACTAAATTGGGGAAAGCCTGGGCCAGGGCGGTACAATCACAATTTTTGTACAAGACAAATCATTTTTGACATGCAATCAAATTATAACCTTTAACAGGAAGCGCAGAAATTGCGGTAGACGTCTTGAGAAAACATGACCTAATTTGGCATTTCCATCCATCTGGTAGGTAAGTCAAATCACCCTATCGAAGATATGACATTAATCTGGGATATAGCCATTGTCTCTAGGGTGAATGCCTTTACTCATCACTAAATAATCTTTATCGATTGTCACAAAATCAAACAACAGCTAGGATTTAAATCGGGAATCAACATTCTCGTTTAGTATCAGGGCAGAATACAAACAAGTTCGCGCTCATGCGTCATACACCAAATAGTGTTGATAATAATTTGCATTCAGTAGGTTAGGTTTGCCCCACTATATTTGAAATCACAAATAACTCCATAAAATCAATATTTAATACATTGATGTTAGTATAAATGACAGGTTATAGCATTTTATCCTCAAAAATACCAAAATAAGTTAATATCGTCTATGCATTTCCCTACGGACCCATTTAATATATACAAAGCTGTACGGTCCATATCACTTATACGGCGTGTTGTAAGTATCGTATGTATTTATTCTCAATTTCTCCGATAGTTTGTTTCATCGGAGGTAACCGATATGAGATTTGTAATGCATTTGCAGATATAGTTCTAAGAAATATAAAATGACGTGAAGATACACACTGTCCTTTTGAATATTTGGTCTTTTAATCAAAACTG
The DNA here is from genome assembly GCA_946902895.1 of Fragum fragum. Lineage (NCBI taxonomy): Eukaryota > Metazoa > Mollusca > Bivalvia > Cardiida > Cardiidae > Fragum > Fragum fragum. The sequence goes on from OX336368.1 coordinate 28,268,375, forward strand.
ACGATCTAATTATTTGTATGTATCAAGGTTATTTACGCGTTGAATGAAGTTCGCTTGTAAAATCAAAAGTTTCCAAAAAATTAGGATAATTTTGTAATGAAACCTTTAAAAATGATGCCATCTTTTAAAACAGTGTCCAAAAGTTTATAATTTGGGCTGGTAACACAAATGAGCCTATCTAAGAAACGACAATGTCAGGGAGGTTATTTGTCCCAGGCCATCGGAGGAATACATGAGATAGTTAAATCGTGCGACGACAATGAGTAGCTTCAAACCTTCGGTTTGCTGCAACTCAAAAATTCTTTCAAATGGCACATCTACTCACGATGGGAATAGTTGTGCCAATTTATTTTGAACTCTCAGTAGTTCCGTCCTGTATCCTTGCACTGTACCCTGTACCCTGTAACAACTAACCCTCTTCTGGGGGCATCGCTCATATGGGCATGTGCCACGGTAGCGACGACAAATAAACAGAAATACACACATGATAATAATATAACCCTGACCACATATATAACCTTGATCACAAATATAACAAAATAATTTGATAATGACCCCAGTCAAAAAGTCTTGTTGGAGTTCAGTTGGCAGGGCCAGTGATTTATCAATTAACTTGACAATTTTGATTTATTATTACTAGACAACAAAATCTTTAGACTTGTTCAAATTTAAAGGAGTAGCAAATTTATGAGATTCTAGGATTTTTTTTCAACTTTATGGGTAGAAACCATTGTGTAAAATGAAGAAAATGCCTTGAATAAAAAAGTCTTCATTTTACACAATGTTTTCATAATTATTTTTCTTGAGGGGAAACAAAAAGTGGCAATGTGTGGAAATGAGTTAATTGTCTAATACAAAGACTAACAATATCTATTAAACCATTTATCACAGATATATTAGATTTTTTTGTTAAGTGTTTAATAATTGGTGAGAATAGTCTTGGAACAAATAAACTCAACTCCTCAATGTCATTCACAGACACAAACATTTCAGACTGGTCCAAATTCAAAGAACAGTGACCTGCCATGCTTTTGGAAACAACCTGTTGTCTTAAAATGGGGACTTTTTACAAAATCAATAGAACACTATCAAACTGGCTACAGGGAGTTTGGAACCAAAGGGAGTTACCACATGGTCTTGAACAAGATGTGTTTGTGAAACACTATGCCCCCGAGACAGGAATTCTTTAGTCGTGTTTTTTCTTTGTTTTAGAGAAAAGGGTTAAAATTTTGACCTTGATGAAATGACCTTCCCCAGTTGCGCCTTGGTGAGACCTATCTACATACTAAATATTAGCATTGTAACTTAATCAGGGTTGAAGTTATAGGAAAATGTTTAGTTGGTAGGTTAAGTTTTGCAGACAGACAGTCAGACGGACACAGGTATAACAATATGCCCCCTATCGATGCGGAGGCATAAAAATTTAGGACATTAACAACTATTTGGTGACAATGGTGCAAAAACACAGCCTTGGTAGATCACTGAATTAAGTTGACGATGACAATTTCAAGTTAATGAAATTTTAGAAATGGTATAAATGAAAACATCAAGGCAAATTGAGAAATTGCCTATCACAAGCCAACAGTTTATCTTCCACAATGTTCTCCAAGCATTTTTCTTATTTGATAAAGCATGGTTGTGTTGGAACTGGTTAATACCATACACACCAAACAACCAATGAATGACATAGTTAAGGATAAATGACAGACAAGACTTACCATAAAACCAACCAATAGCTACCAGCTCTAAAAGCCCACCAACCTGCATACACACTGAGCTACTGTACCAGTCTACCAGGTTATAAATAAATATACCAGCCTGTTGAATAAAACGAAATAGCCTGTGATTATTAAACTGAACAAGAGCACAGAATGTGGATGCCAACATTCCCCTGCATCGCTATTTAACTTAACTCATTACCAGACAACATATTTTTAGACTGAATTTGATATGAGTTGCAGATGAAAAGTTTATGAAATTGTAGATTTTTTCAAATTGTTGGATATAAAACATTGTGTAAGATGAAGAAATTGCTTGTCACAAGCAATTTCTTCTTTTTACACAATGCTTTCCTGATTGTTTTTCTTGAGGTGCTTCCAAAAGCGTCACTGTGTGGGAATGGGTTAAGTAGAAATATATGCAAATGTAAAAGTTTTTGGATGAGTTCTTGGAATATGACCTTGATCAATGACTTGACAATGACAGTATGTCAAATTTGTCTAAATAGGCCATAATTTGTTAAAAATACATTTAGACAGACCCAGGGCTCCGGAAATTTGGAAATTAAAATCGGTCCGGGACAATGCCCCCCCCCCGGCAAAACGATTACACCCCACCCCGCCGGCAAAAACGAAAGCCCCCCCCCCCCCCCCCGGTCGGCAAAAACGAAACGAATGCCCCCCGGCAAAAACGAATACCCCGCCTTTTTTCACCTTTCCCGTATGTAAAAGGGTTCATCATTTGTACAGTAGTTGCATTCTTTTTCAAATTTTTCGAAGGTGATTATAATCTTCAACGAGTGGAAGATAGATGAAAACAACTGACAGATCCTACTATCATTTTGTTTTTGAAAATTCGGCTGTATATAAATTGCAATTCCGGTAGTGTACGGCAGTCCACGAAATTCCAATAAATTGTAAAATTAGATAGACAAATAAATTCTATTATCATTTTTTTTCCGTGACGTAGGCACCCCCCCCCCCCCGAGTACCGTCAATTTAATTATAGTAATGGTGTACTTTTTCATAAGCTAGTTATCCAAAGTTCTGTAAATGTAACACAGTCATAGCGATTTTCTCTCAACACGAGCCTCTGATGATGGAAAAACACAGCTGACGTCACAAAAATGTCGGGTCAGTCTATTCTATCCCATGGGATCGCAGAGTCGTGACGTACATCAAAAAGACCGACGAGACAAACTCGAGTGGGTCGCCCACGTGTTGCACTAATTTCTTAGAGTAGAATTTGTGCACAAATCTGTCATTTATTAATTGTCGTTAATTTACGATTCATAATTCGGACGTTTTCCACCCCTGAAGTAAGATTTCATGATTTGTTGTTTCTTTAGTTTTATTGACGGAACTAGCGATATTATTAAGCGACGTTTTCGTTTATATTCAAATTATCGGCATTTTGCAGGTACCACCTATTGTTTGAATTCTAAAGGTTACGTTTCTTACCGTGAATGAAAATTAATAAAACAAATATTTACGGCATAACTTTTTATACAAACTTCAAACTCGGTCACACGCGCTCACTTGTGATAAATCAATTTCATAAAAGCGTTGTGCTGAACTTTTCCAAATTCAAACGAACAGCAACTGAAGCCTTTTCATGTCTCGATTTATCTAAGCCTCCCGTATTATAGTAAAAAAAATTGTTTCAACAGTAATTGCAATTTAAATTGACGCAGTTTTAGATGAGCATTTTGATTTTCTATTCCAAATACTCGATACCCGAAGTTCGGTCAAGCGCGAAATTGGCTAACTGCTAATTAGGTCCTCGTGCGGATTGGCATTAGACTGGCCGGCGGGTAAACAAATTATCGATTTTTGGCACTTTTGTTTATCTCTTAATCTGCAGATAAGGTGTGAAACCCTTTAATTATTTCGGTTTTAAAGTTGATTTTGATAGATAATGAGCGAGTTTGCCAAAATTTCAATGAAAATTTCGGACCGATTTTGTTGTTATTTTTAGGGAATCAAATCGGTCTCGCAATTCAAAATTCGGTCCAGACCGGCAATTTATCGGATTTCCGGAGCCCTGGACTGACCCCCTTATTGGCAAAGAATGCTCTCTTGATATTGAAAATTATATACAGAGTTTCATGTGAATGTGTTCAGTAATACAAGCAATAAATTTCAAAATGTCAAACTTTCGGGATGAAGACAATGCTGATGCAGATGTTAACATTGACTTTGCTATACCTTGGGTTTTCTCTGAACACAACCGAGCCAAAAATGTCGAATACCCTTCTCGACCTGAAAGTTCTGTGAAATATTGGTCGAAATTTATACAGAAATCTTGCAGGAGTAGTGTTAACAAGATGTTATACACAAAACCTCCAAAATCATTTCAATATAAACCCATTCCCACTAAATCACTACTGTTTACACCCTCTGGAAAATATTGGGAAAACATTGTGGAAAATGAAAAAATTGCTTGGTACAAAAAAAAGTTCTCCACTATCCAAAATGTTTCCTACACCAAATGACAAAGATTATAGAAATTTTGACTACAAATAGGTATCTGCAACTTTTTATGAAGTTATTCCAGTCTATTTTTTTCTTCTGTTTATAGGTTGTATGAGCCACTTACAATTTACTGAATATTGATTGAATAGGCTGTAACACCACTTTTAACAATGTTTCAGTCATATTGCAGCGGCTGGAGAACCTAACAATGGATTCCTGGTATTTCTCACACAAGTACTACCATTACATCCTTTCCTAGCCTCCAGCTGCTATTCCACTTAAGTTTACACATTATTCACCCATTAATTTTCTGAATAACAAGGTATACAGTATTATAAAGGGTTTGGAGATATTTACCCTTGTAGTGTATGGTAAACCAAGTAAAAACATGGCACAGGCTATCAAGGCAGTCACCAACGTCTTCCTTTTACTTAATTTATCTGGGAAAGCATCAACTATACCACTGGAGAGTGTTTCAAACATCCCAAACTGAAATTGAATAAGCAATTTGTTGACAGATATACTCCAAAGAATATGATGTTTTTATCATTATTGGAAGAAAATACAATTAATTTATTGACTTCATCCCCTACCACACAATCACTCATATGATGCATCTTGCTCTGATGAATTGATTGATTGAATTTTAACGCCGCTTTTAACATTTCAGTAATATCGTAGCGGCTGGAGCACCTAACAATGGATTCCTGGTATTTCTCACACCAGTACTAACATTACGTCCTTTCCTAGCTTCCAGCTGCTATCCCACTTAGATTTACGATTATCCATCCATTGGTGAGAGGCAAATGTCCGAAAGGATATGTGCCTCCGCGGATCGAACCCATGACATCCCATATGATTGAAGATTAGGAGTCTGATGTGCTACTGACTGCACTATGACGGTGGCATATGCTCTGATGAAAAAGAAGTTTTGAAAAACATGGAAAAAGAAGAAACAGTTTGTAAGAAGCATTTTTCCCCTTTCTCACGTTTTCTACATGATCAAGACCACTCTTAGTCAATTTCAGCAGGCTATGGGTTAACCGATTCCAAGGAAATCAGGAAATATGGTTTTCCTAACCTAAATTTTTAATCCCAAAGCATAGGAAGTATGGTGTAAAAAGACAAAATTGAAATATATATTTTCTTCTTCTCTCAAAATGTGTTCTATTTCCTCTGATTCAATTTTTTTATAGCCCATACATGAAATGGCAGAAAAACATAATTATAGAGTTACACATGTCCATGTGCAAGTGTGCATGGTTGTTTGTGTGTGTGTTTCTTTCCCATTCCTGTCTTGATTATTACTTGTACATTTAGATTGGATTTCAACTTATCTATGAACAGTTGTACCCTCAACCAGTACTATAATCATGCACAGTTTGAACAGTTATGGGCAAGGTCAAGATTGCAGCTGAAGGTCAAATGTCATTATATATGCCAGAGATTAAAGTCACAGATGATAGTCAAGTGCAAATATTGACCTTGTCCAAAGAGATCTTCTTCATCTATATATGGATTTCAAAATAATATTTGTCCTACTTGACCAGTACTAGAATCAAATGAAAAGTTTGTTCTGATATGCCAAGATCAGGGTCTCAGCTGAAGGTTAAATGATAAATTTGACCATGTCTGGAGTATATCTTCTACATTTGTGAATAGATTTCTAAAAAACTTTTCACATTCATTCCCATTCAGGAGTATTACTGTCATGCAAATAGTTGTACAGATATCCCCAAGGTCTAGGTCAAAGCTGAAGGTCAAGTGTCAAAACTGACCTTATCTGGAGCACATCATCTATATTTTAGAATTGATTTCAAAATAGCTAAATTTAGTTGTTCCTCTTGAGGACATACAAAAAGTTGGCTTTGATTGGCCCAATAAGAAGGTCACAGCTGGAGATCAAGTGTCAAAACTGACCTAGTCCACAACATATCTTCTATGTTAATGAATGGATTCTAAAATAACTGAGCACAGTTGCTTCCTTCAAAGAGTATGTGTACCAGTGTCCTTTGAAAGGTCAATGTTAAGTGTTAAATTTGACCTTTTTCTTTATAACTTTTACATTTAAGAATGAATATTAAAGAACTCGGCACAGTTGTTCCCCTTTAGGAGTACTAGTGTCGCACATAACATTAGCTTGGATACTCCTAAGGTCAAGGTTACAACTGATGATCAAGTGACAAAATTGAACTTGTTATTTTTACAATCTTAAGGTCAAAGACAGGGCTGAAAGTCAATCTTTTTCATAGGTCACACATGCAGGTCACATTTCAAAACTGAACAGGTAGGTTGTTTCATTTCTTTGAAAGGCAGTATTTGTGGAGGCATCGATGTCTATGACTAACTTCTAGATATACAAAGCATTCATTTGATGTAGTCAAATGATGTTAGATTCTTTCAGGCTATTGACTTATGACATCTAATGTAAGGTTTAATATTTTCATCTTAACTCAAATTCATAGTGTTTAACTTAACACATCAATTCATATTTCAATTCATATTGTAATAATCAGAGTTTCTGTACGCCCTTAGATCTTAGGTTTCATGCTCAGAATAAAAGAAGCAATTGTGACCCTTTGAAATTGTCCTGAACTGCCATTTTAACTTTTCAAATAATCATAAAGCGTCTATGATCATTTGAATTTACTTTGACTCTGGAGATTTCCCTTTTGTGAAAATAATTGATATGGATAGATGGAAAGACAGGACGCACAGACGGACATACAGATGTATGTTTACTCCCCCCCCCCTCTTTCCCCCCTTTTGCATGGTATAATAAAATATACTGAACCTGTGTGTCAAGACCAACAGTAATCAACATGATGAAGAACAGAACAGCCCAAACTTGAGGAAATGGCATCTTTGATATGGCTTCTGGATACGCAATAAACATTAAACCTGGACCTGAAGGATAATTTATATGGATATCTGTTAACCCAATTCCACATGACAAGATTTAGTCTTGTCCAAGTTGGAAGGTGTTGCAGACAACAAATACAAGTCTGCGAAATTTTAAAAATATTTGCCTTTTAGTGAAGAAAACATTGTGGACATTGAAGAAATTGCTTGTTACCAGTAAAACAAGAGGACCATGATGGTCCTAAATCGCTCACCTGAGGCATCTCCAAAATACAGTACTTTTTAGTATAAAAAAGACACAACTTGAGCAAAATTAATAAAAGATATATAAGATTTTGGGCTTTGTACAAAACAATCCAGTAATGCTTTACAATAATAATGAATGCCTTTGGCTTTATAGTTTAATCCATTACCAAACTATCCCAGAATTTGTCACCTTCAGGGAAAACAGGTTTGAAAAATACATAGTGAGAAAGGGAGAGACAAGCAATTTATCCATTTCTCACAGTGTTTTCTACCTGAAATTCTTTGTATTTAGATTTCAATCAAACTCTTATTACTGTCTGCAACTTCAATGGGTGTAATTTTAGCAACCTTGGTAGAGAACAATCTGGATGTACTATAAATCAAAATATGAATGCATTACAACTTATACATGAGGAGTGGAAAATATTTGAACATGCTCTTATTGGGCGTTTTTCATATCCTTGGATGCCTTGGGAAGGTCCATGTTTAAATATTTAAAAAAACTTGGTTGAGAACAATATGATTGAGCTCTATATAAAATATAAATGCCTTTGGCCTTGTAGTCTGTTAAAAAAAAAGACAACAAAGATTTTCTAAAATTTCCATTTTCATATGCCGCAGTTACAAGAGTTCACGGAATTAAATTCTTTTAACAACTTTTGAAGAGCTTCAACTAAAAAACATCCCTGCAAAGTTTTAGATTGATTGGCCCAATGGTTGAGGAGGAGAAAATTTTTAAAGATTTTTACAGATTCCCATTTTCACATGCCGCGGCAACCAGAGTTTTTGACGGAATTAAATTCTTTTAACAACTTTTGTAGAACTTCACCCGAGGAACATCCCTGCTAAGTTTCAGCTTGATTGGCCTACTTGTTTAGGAGGAGAAAATTTTTAAAGATTTTTACAGAATTACTTAAGATTCCCATTTTCACATGCCGCGGCAACCAAAGTTTTTGACGGAATTAAATTGTTTTAACAACTTTTGTAGAACTTCACCCAAGGAATATCTCTGCAAAAGTTCAGCTTGATTTGCCTACTGGTTTAGGAGGAGAAGATTTTTAAAGATTTTTACAGATTTACTAAAGATTCCCATTTTCACATGCCGCGGCAACCAAAGTTTTTGACGGAGTTTAATTCTTTTAACAACTTTTGTAGAACTTCACCCAAGGAACATCCCTGTAAAAGTTTCAGCTTGATTGGCCAACTGGTTTAGGAGGAGAAGATTTTTAAAGATTTTTACAGATTCATTCAAGATTCCCATTTTCACATGCCGCGGCAACCAAAGTTTTTGACGGAATTTAATTCTTTTAACAACTTTTGTAGAACTTCACCCAAAGAACATCTCTGCAAAGTTTCAGCTTGATTGGCCTACTGGTTTAGGAAGAGAAGATTTTTAAAGATTTTTACTGATTTACTAAAGATTCCCATTTTCACATGCCGCGGCAACCAGAGTTTTTGACGGAATTAAATTGTTTTAACAACTTTTGTAGAACTTCACTCAAGGAACATCCCTGCAAAGTTTCAGCATGATTGGCCTACTGGTTTAGGAGGAGAAGATTTTTAAAGAAATTGTGGACGGACGGACAGACGGACGGACGGACGGACGGACGGACGACGGACAACGACCGATCACAATAGCTCACCTCGCACTTTGTGCTCAGGTGAGCTAAAAAGCATTGTGAGAAAGCAAGCAATTACTCCATTTCTATTTAAGAAGAATCCTTTCAATGAGATTTATGCAATTTTCAATCCCAGGAGCGGAGACATTTTTTATCCTAAGAGCAAATTTTCCTGTAACATAGTACAAAATTATATAGTCATGCTACATACCAAATATGAATGCCCTTCATCTTATATTTCAGAAGGAGAAGACTTTTGCTCTAATTGGATGTTTTCCAAAATTTTGGACCTCTAGGGCAGTGCCATGTTTTATCCCAGGGCTAAGATTTTAGCTAACACAGTAGAGAACCATCTGGTTATGCTATAAATCAAAAATGAATGCCTTAGACTTTGTAGATTGGGAGGAGAAGACTGTTGAACATGGTCTAATCGAGCATTTTTACGAACTTTGGACACCCAGGGAAGGGGTGTTTTTTAACCTACAGGCATAATTTAATCAAAATTGATAGATAACAGCCAGGCTATGCTACACTCAAAATATAAATTCCCTCTGCCTTAAAATGAAGAATTTTTTTCAACAAACTCAAATTTTGCATTTTTCCAAATTTTTGGACCCCTAGTCAGGGCCGTTTTTGACCCTTGGATGGAAACTTTTTGTGATATAGTACAAAACCATCTAGTTATGCTACATACCAAATATGAATATCCTAGACCTTATAGTTTAAGAGGAGAAGCCTTTTGAAATTGCTCTTATTAAGAATTTTTCCAAACTTCGGACATCAGGGGCGGGGCCATTTTTGACCCCAGAGGTTAAATATTTAAAAACTTGGTAGAGAACCATATGATTAAGCTCTTTACAAAATATAAAGGCCTTTGGCCTTGTAGTCTATGAAAAAAACAACATCAAAGATTTACTAAAATTTCCAATTTACATATGCCGCGGTTACAAGAGTTTTTGACGGAATTAAATTCTTTTAACAACTTTTGAAGAGCTTCACCCAATAAACATCCCTGCAAGGTTTCAGCTTGATTGGCCTACTGGTTTAGGAGAAGAAAATTTTTAAAGATATTTAAAGGATTACTAAAGATTCCCATTTTCATATGTCGCGGTTACAAGAGTTTTTGACAAAATTAAATTCTTTTAACAACTTTTGAAGAGCTTCACCCAATGAACATCCCTGCAAGGTTTCAGCTTGATTGGCCTACTGGTTTAGGAGAAGAAAATTTTTAAAGATATTTAAAGGATTACTTAAGATTCCCATTTTCATATGCCGCGGTTACAAGAGTTTATGACAAAATTAAATTCTTTTAACAACTTTTGAAGAGCTTCACCCAATGAACATCCCTGCAAAGTTTCAGCTTGATTGGTCAACTGGTTTAGGAGGAGAAGATTTTTAAAGATATTTAAAGAATGACTAAAGATTCCCATTTTCAAATGCCGCGGTAACCAGAGTTTTTGACGGAATTAAATTCTTTTAACAATTTTTGAAGAACTTCACCCAAGGAACATCCCTGCAAAGTTTCAGCTTGATTGGCCTACTGGTTTAGGAGGAGAAGATTTTTAAAGAAATTGTGGACGGACGGACAGACGGACAGACGGACGGACGGACAGACGGACGGACGGACGACGGACAACAACCGATCACAATAGCTCACCTCGCACTTTGTGCTCAGGTGAGCTAAAAAGACGGATTGTGTGGCAATAGATTAACCCATACCCACACAATGATCTTTTTATACGCCCCTCAATGTGAAAGCTTTGGAAAACATTTTGGAAAATGAAGAAATTGCTTGTTACAAGCAATTTCTTCATTATACACAATGTTTTCCTTCCTTAAAGACAAGAACTCTAATGGTTTCACAAACTTTAAATTGTCGTCTGCAACTTTTTTGACTTTGGACCGCTCTATACTTTTGCCATGAGGGAATGGGTTCATACAAATCATTGCTGTTTGTCTCCTAAATCACAATAATCGGTTTAGTACACTGCAACTCCTCTATAATGCTACCCGGCACAGCGCTCCCAAAATTTGTGAGGGGGGGGGGGGGCATTTTGGATTGCAGATGTTGAGATACCAAGTTCTGATTTGGCTGCAATTTTTTCATCCCGCCTTCGGCCCGCTCGTAGATTAAAGGTTGCACATAAAAATCAATAATTACCCGAAGCCAGGTAAGTTTTTAACACTTTACGTGGACGGTCCTGGCCATTAATGCATTAGTTCAGAGGTCATTGCTTTGTTTGATTGATGACACGCATAGTGTTTCAATTTACAAAATCGGTTTGATTGTTTGGTCTTACTGTTGGACATTGAGATGATCAATGCCTTAGGTCATTGATATTTTTTAAATCAATAGAGAATAGGCAAGGACCTCGGTATCCTTCAGTTACAAACCTTGAAGGTGGTGCAATTAAAATATCACACTGTCTCACTCTCAGCGTTCTAAATTTTCTTAAGTCCCCGGTAGGACGTGTTATTTAAGTAATGCGGGACCATGAAATTAGTCAAACGGACTTAAGCCTACTTTTTATTTCACTTCATAGTTTGCTGGTATCCGAAGCTCTAAGAGGATAGTGGCTTCAAGATAAAAATGCAAGAATGTGCTTTGAAAACAATCAGTCGTAGTTGCAACGTTTTCGCTAAATACAGAAAATATGTGAATTTTAATTGTAAATGTCAAAATATCGGAAGGTTCTCATCCGAAACGGGACAGATAATATAAGTAGATTAAAATAAAATACCGTTATTTTTCCGCATCTCTTTCAATAATCCGAAAATTTAATGCCATTTAGTATGATCAAACACAGAGCAAAAAGCTTGTCGACAAATTTGAAGTAAAGGTTTTTCGGATACAATTTATTTTATTCTGAGGAGGAAAGATGATCAAAGGTACCGCCGCCAGATGTTCAGCTATTTATGGGAGAGTTTAAGGAGTGGACACGTGCCAGACGCGTACCCTGTGAGAATTCTTGCTGACCAAATTTTTTACTCTTGTCGTTATGAAACCAGACATTCGGCTGTCTCAGATATTTTTTGATTATTATGACCTTCATTTTTACGCTACAAAGTTTAATCCAGTTTTGTATACGTCCAACTGGTCGGTATATACTCCCGATTCGTAAATGACTAGGTTCAGATAGAGTTATAGCATAATAACTCCACTTCTTCCGCTGTTTGATTTCTTGGACCCCACCAACAGCGTTATAGTGGAGCTGCAGTATACAAATATGTTTAGGGTATTTCCGGATATAAATGAGTGAACATGAAAATTTGGCTTGGTGAAATTGTGATGGGTTCAGGGAAGAATTTTCCCTTTCATCAAAGAACGTGCTACAACCCTTTATTTGTTTTCATTGAATTTTAATGCCCATGCAAAGCCAGATTCCAAAATCTTAACCCTCGTCATGCTGAACCTAGAATATTTCTGTTTTGACAGATCTAAACAAAGATCAGGCTGCACATATGTGTTGTCTGATCTTTGTCTAGACCTCCTGCTTGCTCGTTTGAGGCCAGCACTGTTTATACCGTTAATTTTCAGTAATTACCAACCCAAAATGAGTGTTTTCTGAGCTTTCAGTCCCTTCATTTTCAAATAATTTTGTAGAGGCTTTTATTAACATGATAAGACTTAAATTGCATTCAAATAACTATGTGACCAAGGGTAGCCAAATTAATGACGTTCCCACTCTTTCGGTATGACTTTATGAAGATTCTATATAATCTTTTTTTTAAATTGCATTTGACTATCCTTCAACTTATTTCGATACATAACCAAATGTTGTGAGTTACTAGATAGACAGCATGTTAATCCATTCCCACACAGTGAAACTTTAGACTGGTTCAAATTCAAAGAAGTTGCAGACGACAATTTCAAGTTTATGAAATCTTTAAAATCTTTGTCTTTTTGGGTAAAAAACATTGTGGATAATGAAGAAATTGCTTGTAACAAGCAATTTCTTCATTTTCCACAATGTTTTCCAAAGGTTTTATATTGAGGGGCGTTTAAAAGCGTCATTTAGTGGGAATGGGTCAAGTAATACCAAGTTACATACTCCTTAATCCATTCTCAAACAAGGAAACTTTAGACTGGTCCAAACCACAAGTTAAAGACAACAAATTCAAGTTGATGAAATCTTAAAAAATCATTTATTTACTGGAAGAAAACATTGTGTATATTGAAAACAAAATAGTTGTCCCAGGACAACTGCTGTCGAGCACACAAAGTTTTGACCATCAACTTGAACTTGACCATTTATTTTAGTGTTTGACCTTGAACTTTAACCTTGAACTTGAAGCTATCCAAAAAAATCTTTCAAATGGCACATCTACTCACAATGGAGAATAATTGTGCCAATTTATTTTGAAATCCATTCCATAATTGTAGGAGTAATTGTCTAGACAAACACAATTTTAGTGTTCGACCTTGAGTTGTGACCTTGACATTAGAACTATTCCAAAAATTCTTTCAAATGGCACATCTACTCATGATGGAGAATAATTTTGCCAAGTTATTTTTAAATCCATCTATAAATGTAGGAGTAATTGTCCTGACAAACACAATTTCAGTGTTTGACCTTGAGCTTTGACCTTGAACTTGAAGCTATCCAAAAAATTCTTTTAAATGACACATCTACTCATGGTGGAGAATAATTGTGCCAAGTTATTCTGAAATCCTTCCATATTCGGAGGGACGGACAAACAGACTAATGTTCTAATGCACATACACAGACTTGTCATAGTGACAACTATGTCTCGCTCACCGCAAGCGGGCTCGACAAAAATGCTTGTCACAAGCTATTTCCACAATATTTCTATCATATAGGACAGCTACATTTTGAATTGTAATTACTCAATAATGTCGTCTGCTACCTCTTTTAAATTGGAAAAGTCTAGAATTTTGAAATACAGTAAATGGTTAAAATATTACCTTGATCTTATTATTGGTGGTTACATTTCAATAAAGGACACCCACACAAGGCTCATTCTAGAGCGCGCCCTTGTACCATAAGCATATTTTTCACAAATGACACACAGAAAATCCAACGATGGGGCCAACCCTACGCATAAATTTTTGGGAATATTGATCAGAAAGGAGGAGAACATCCCTCTGAATCCATGGATAATAATTTCAGAAATATTAATTCAGTCAATGAAATGATGCTTCATGCTAAATATCAAGGCTGAAGACCAACTGGCTCAGAACTGGACAATATTTTTGAAAGATTTAACTTTCATTGCCATGGCAACCAGAGTTCTTCCACTAGATTACTTTCATTTAGGCTATTGTGAAAGAGGACCACCTATAGAACCTTTTCTGCCAAATTAGTAAAAATTGGTTCAGAAGTTTTGGAGATGTCATTAAAAAATCTTTCTTTACAAACCCCACCCTCCTGGGGCTCTGCCCCTGGGAACCCTAGGGTAATGATTTAAGCAATTTAGAAAGAGCCTACTATACTGTAAATTCATACAAATATCAAGGCTCTACACCATCTGGGTCAGGAGAAGGTTTTTAATATTATCTTGAAACTCCACTTTTGTTGCTATGGCAACTTAAGTTATCAACAGATTTAAATTCTTTAGGGTATTTATATAAAGGGCCACCTATATAAAATTCTGCAAAATTTGGTTCAAATCGGCCAAATAGTTAGGGAGGAAATACTGTATAAAAATTGCTTTGTATTTCTGTATAAACCCTGGCCTAAGGGTAATGAATTTAGCAATTCAGAAAGAGGCCAATATACTGATGGTTCATGCAAAATATCAAGGTTCTATACCTTCTGGGTCAGGAGATTTTTAAAGATTATTTTAGAATTTCCCTTTTGTTGCCATGGCAACCAGATATCTTAATGGATTTAAATTGTTAAAGCTATTTTCAGAGACCATCTTAGGAAAATTTTTGCCTAATTTGGTTCAAATTGGGCAAATGGTTCGCAAGGGGATATTGTTGATGGACAACGCATGCCGGAGGCAAGATGATCACAATATCTCACTTTGAGCACCTTGTGATAGTGAGCTAATAATGCAAGGATGATAATACTCAAATCAAATTGTCATACACAAAACTGCGTCAACTGGTCGCCAAAACACTGAAGTTGAAGATGAATCTGAATGTAAACTAAGTCTGAAAGAATCCAGGTGTTTTCAAAACAAACAATGCCCTTACTGAACAAATAGTACCCGAACAATGGCCCTAACATGACATGTGGAGAGTAATGTTCACAAAAACGCTGTCTTGGCAGAAAATATTCTACCCGATTTCGTCAAAGCTATGAAAAAAGTTGTCTTTGAAAATGATGAGTTCTTGTTAAGATCTTTTCAGGGCGTGTAATGGTTGGCCAAGAAAAATTTGCTTATGCAGACTTAAAAATACATGGCCCCTAAAATTTGGAAATGGCCCCTCTTTTTACTACTGAGCGAGCCATATGGCCCTCTTGTTTTCATTTCTAGAATGAACCCTGCCTATATACAACGAATGAGCATTTACTCTGTCTTCAATCATCCTAAAGTAACATTAAATTCATTTCATGACAAATAGGTGCCCTAAATTCTTCAATACAGAGGCATACAAAATATATTTGTGAGACATTAACTAATGTTCCTGAAACAGTACTATTTCAAGACTGATTCATAATAGTTCATAACTTACTTTTGACCTTTACCTCAATTCACCCAGTCCAACACAGTGGGATTTTAGACTGGTCCAAATTGAAAGGAGCAGCAGACGACAATTTCAAGTTGATGGAATTTGAAATTTTTTCATCTTTCTGGATAGAAAACATTGTGGATAATGCAGAAATTGCTTGATCCAAGCAATTTCTTAATTTTCCACAATGTTTTCCAAAGCTTTATTGTTGAGGGGCGTAAAAAGGAGGGATCGAGTGGGAATGGGTTAAGACCTTGACCTTTGAGACAAATATCTGTAATTTCTATGACAAAATCTAAATTCATATTTCAGAATCATGAATATCAGAGGTTTGGAGTAGACTAAGGACAGTGAATTTTGATAGCCAACATTTTACAAATAAAATTCAGTTATCTCCCTTGACTACCAAAGTATAATAGCAGTTAGTTACCTTGTGTAGCCACCTCCTCAATTGGTTGATTCAATTCATGTGCCATGTAACCAATAATGGAAAATACTACAAATCCTGCTAGGAAACTGGACAGACCATCAGCAAGACATGCAATGATTGTGTCACTGAAATAAATAGCACAATAATTTTGAGTTCACTGGCACCATTGATATAAATAGCACAATCATTGACAGATCGCCATAGCGCAGTTGGTAGTGCGTCAAGACTCCTAATCTTCAATAATGGGGTGTCATGGGTTCGATCCCCAGCGGTGGCACATATCCTTTCCGGCATTTGTCTCTCACCAATGGGTGGATAATCGTGAACCTAAGTGGGATAGCAGCTGGAGGCTAGGAAAGGATGTAATGGTAGTACTGGTGTGGGAAATACCAGGAATCCATTGTTAGGTGCTCCAGCCGTAGCGATATGACTGAAAAGTGTTAAAAGCGGCGTTAAGCAAGACAGAAAAAAAAGATTGCCAAAGACACCAATGGTTATTGATAGCAAATAATTGGCAGATAGCTGGCCAGTCAAACTGACCATCAAATGAATAGCAAAATACATAACAGATTGCTGGCAATGTCTACTTATACTGAAATAAACAAGAGTGGTCAGAGACGGATTATGCTACCAGAATTTAGCTCCGTCACAAAAAGTATAAAATCAACAAGGAAAAGGGTTTGGAAAATCCTACAGACGCAGATGCAGGTATATGCTCGCTATATTCAAGAAGTGCTAAATTTTAACGTACATACTTGAGCTGTGACCTTGATCTTGGAGCTATCTGAAAATTTGTTTCAAATGGCACATCTTCTCACTAGAGAACAATTGTGACAAGTTATATTGAAATCCATCTAATATTGAAGGAGCTGTGCTCTGGACATGCTCAATTTTAATGTTCGACCTTAAGCTGTGACCTTGACCTTTGTGCTTTCTATTTTTTTCTCCAAGTTGCACATCTACTCTTTAACTAAGAACAGTTGTGACAAGTTATATTGAAATCCATCTATAATTAAAGCTGAAGTTGTGATGTTTAAGTCACCAACCAACTCTACTACCTGTTTGTTACATGCTACTGACATTAAATTTTCCAAAGAAAATTTTTTGAAATTTGAAGCGGGATTTCCTGTCTGAATCAATGGAAGGGGCTAATGAAGCAAGTGGCAGGCCAGTGATTGGTCAATTGACATGGTTGTATCTTTTATCATTAAAATATTAAAGACCTTCCTGAATTCATTTTTAAAAGATATGAAAGTATCTCTATCCAAAAGAAGACTACAGACCTACCTCAGAACATTATTTCTGAATTTGTTATAACTTGACATGGTAATAACTCCTCCCCAGATTGGACCAAGGGAATAAAACACTTGAACTGCTGCTTCAATCCATACCTGTAAGACAGAAAATTGTTCATCAGTCTCTTTTATTATATTGTAACTGAATTTCTTACTGGTTCTATCGCTGCATATTAACCCTTGTTGTGTTGAGCCCGGAATATTCCTATTTTGACAGGAGGTAAAGACAAAGATCAGCCTGCACATAAGTGCAGTCTAATCTTAGTCTACTCCACCTATTTCTCTTCTTCAACCCAAAGTTAATAGTCAAAAGTTCTGCAAAAAGAAAACAACTGACAATGAGAAGACAAAGGAATTGCTTGTCAAAAATTTCTTAAGCATTTTCCTCATTGCATATATAAACCCCGTAAATGAAGATTTGCTGGAAATTTCAAAACTTGCAAAAACAAGTCTTTTCCAATCAAGATGGAGTTTTGAACTTAACCTATTACCAGACCATCTAGACTGATCCAAATTGAAAGATGGTAGATTCTAACTTAAGGTGGGTGAAATTAAGAGAAAATTTACTTTTAGGTAGAAAACAATGGGGAACAAGATGTGTTTGTGAAACACAATGCTCCTGCCGTATATAAGGTGGATTTTTTGTGTTTAACCTTGACCTAATTACGTGACCTTGACCTTGACATGAGGACATGCATATTATGGAGATGTATCATTATGCCAAATATGAGCAATGTATCTTGAATAGGCTGGTAGTAATTGGCAATGTTAAGTTTTTTAGATAAGTTTTGCAGACAGACCGACAGCGGTAAAACAATATGCCCCCAATCTTTCGATGTGGGGGTAAAAAAAATGAAATTGCTTGTTACAAGCATTTTTTCATTATCCACATTGTTATTCTTGAGGCTCATTAAAAAGAAGGAGAGACTGCAGGGTGCCCATTCACGTACTGCAGTACGTAATTCATGTACAATTACGTCGGTTCACGTACAAGTCTTTCACCAAGACGTGCATGAACGTACACAAAAATAAATGAACGTAGAAACAAAAATGCCATTACATGTGTGTGCATTGAAAAATTATTAGCGTACAAAACGAGAAACTATATGTGCGCATTTTTTCCTAAAAACCCCAAAAGTTGCAATCAAAGTAGACTACAATCGCATCCGGAGCAAATGATTTCCCTTTCATTCGACGGGAACCATCGCTTCTTTCTGGCCTTTTTTCCTCCATATAGAGATTAGGGGAACCAGCAGCTGTAAAATGACGAATAAAGCGGATCTTGATGGCCTGACTAGTTTGTTTTGAAATGAGTCCAAAAGTGCGCTATTTTTCAAACATAACGCAATATATTTACATGTTTTTGGCGAGAAACTGACAATACTTCGTACTATAGAATTTGATTTTGAAATGAGTTTCCCTCTTGAGTTCTGTTGTACATGTAAGTATAGTGTGACAAAATGGAGCCGTTTATTCAACATTTTAGTTTTGTTTTTAGCTACGTAATTTGCTGTCAGAAAATGTCACAACAAACCTATTCTATTTCTATGGTGATTTTTGAACAGTAATAAGGCCAGTTGATATTTTCTGTACCAGTATTGTTTCAATACCAGAGTTTGAGTTAACAATTAGCTGACATGCCTGGTATTGCATGCTCAAATGCCTTCCCCACCCTCGTAATTATCCTGTTGGAGTTATTTAGCCATCGCTCCCATATCATATTCAGCCCTTCCAAAATCAAATAATTAAGAAAAAGCGAATTGTCAAAAATCAGCTTTGCTATCCTTCGCTCTAAATTGATCTGAAACTTGCAGATGACATGTGGCACTTATTTACTGTTTATTAACAAAGTAGATATAACTATAACATTGTCATTTGGTAAAGGGTTCAGTTTAGTATGGTGTACCCTTAACTCTGAAAATAAAGGGTACACTGTACCCTCAGATTTTTCTTTGTACCCAATTTCAAAACCTAAAGGGTACATGTACCCCCAAAATGAAAACCCAGTGGGCATGCTGGATTGGAAATGAGTAAAACAATCTAAAAGTTAAGCTGTAGAGTATAGTATAAGTATACATATACAACATATTAAACAATCAATTATTTCATTTAGCCCGAAATATTACCTGTGGTGATTGGAGTCTGCTAAACTTTGGTGTAAGGAAGAAACTTATTCCGTCCCCGGAACCTGGTAATGTCAGCCCTCGGACAAGGAATGCAAACAGTAAAACATATGGTAACAAGGCAGTCACATATACAACCTGAAATTTAAGGTAATACTCATATAGGGGATTCACAAACGGTAGGACATACAGTACAAAGGGGCTGTTGGCCCTAGAGTGCTTACCTGAGATAAAGGATCTTTTTCTTACAACAGTCCTATTTATTAATAAGGTTAACCCATTCCAACTCAATCCCTCCTTTTTACGCCCCACAAGAAAAAAGCTTTGGAAAACATTGTGGACAATGAAGAAATTGCTTGTAACAAGCAATTTCTTCATTATCCACAATGTTTTCTATCCCAAAAGTCGAAAAAAATTAAAATTCCATCAACTTGAAATTGTCGTCTGCAGCTTCTTTCAATTTGGACCAGTCTAAAATCTTCTTGTGTTGGAATGGGTTAAAATTATGATACAATTAGGCCTGACCATACTTTATACTTATATAGGCTCTGAACCTGGGGATGTCATTTAAAAATCAACTTTCGTTTCTACATAAACCCCACAAATTGCTAATGATCTTAGCAATTTTAAAAGAGGTCAATAACTTATGTTTCATGCAAAATATCAAGGCTCTTGGTAGGAGATGTCATTTAACCCATTCCCGCAGGATAAAATTTTGGACCAGACCAAATTTAAAGAAGTTGCAGACGACAATTCTAAGTTGACAAAATCTGCAAAATCTTTGTCGTATAGGGTAAAAAGCATTGTGGATAATGATAAATTGCTTGTAACAAGCAACTTCTTCATTCTCCACAATGTTTTCCAAAGCTTTCATATCAAGGAGCGTTTAGAAGTGTAATTGTGTTGGAGTGGGTTAAAATCACTCTTTATTGCTATATAAAACCCCATCCCCCTGAGGCACCACCCCTGGGGACTGAGGGTAATGATCTTGGCAACTTTGAAAGAGGTCAATGTACTGATGTTTCATGCAAAATATCAAGGCTCTATACCCTCTGGGTCAGAAGAAGATTTTTAAAATATTATTTTAAAATTTCATTATTTCTACCATGACAACTCTATTCTTTTAGCTATCTTAACCCTAGTCATGCTGAACCCGGAATATTCTGGTTTTGGCAGGAGGTGTAGACTAAGATCAGCCTGCACGTAAGTGCAGTCTGATCTCAGTCTACACCTCCTGCATGTACTTTTCCTGACAGACTTGTTTACGAAGTTGATTTCTAAGAGAAATATTGATTTTTCGAAAACAAGTTCTATCAGTGCTTTCAGCACTTTGATTTAACAGCAATTCAGTAAGATAATTTATACAGCATGACAAGGGTTAATACAGGACCACCTGAGGAACATTTCTGACAAATTGGTTTCAAACTGACCAAATGGTTTGGGAAAAAATGTCGTTTTAAAATCAATCTTTATTTCAACAAGCAATTTCTTCATTCTTCATTTTATACAATGTTTTCTACCCAGAAAGATGAAGAAGTGTAAAATTTGATAAACTTTAATTTGTCGTCTGCAGCTTCTTTCAATTTGCACCAGTCTAAAAAAAAATGTGTTGGAATGGGTTAAAGTGTGAAGACTGTTGAGCATGTATTTGCGTTGGAACAGATCATAAACTTAAACCTTTTGTAATCTGTTTGATTTTACAACCTCATTTTTTTCAACGATGAATAAACTTATTTCACTATTTTTTTACAAGGACAAGGGTTTAGTAGCAATGACCCAAAATACTCATTCTCTTTCGAAATTCAGTCATTGAATTTTAATGTTACTTCAAAAGACAACTTAAGAAAATATTTTTGATTTGAGCACATTTCTATACTTTTCCATGGTTTTAAAAGACCTTTTTTTATACTATCAAAATTCTGGAGTAGTTTCTATTTTTATACTATTAAAATTCTGGAGTAGTAATTGACTGATTCAAGCAGCAAAGCTATATTACAATGTAGGATCAAAAGTTATTTAACCCATTACCAGATGGCAAAAGTTTAGAATGGTCATAATGAAAAGAGTTGCAGACCACAATTTAAAGTTCATGAAATTATAGGTTTTTCAACTTTCTGGGTAGAAAACATTTTGAAAAATGAATAATTGCTTGTTACAAGCAAATTCTTCATTTTACCCAATGTTTTCCAAATTGTTATCCTTGAGGGGCATCAAAAAGTGTCATTGAATGGGAATAGCTTAAATCACAAACCTTTCCTACAGATTTAACTCCCTTGATCAGACACAAGAACACCAACAGCCAAGCAGCTAGGAGGGAGACCACTAGGTGCCACTGTACATATCCAACTTCATCAATACCGGATGACATGTTCAGCACTCGCCGCCTGCAAACAGGGATATTCATAAATAAGCTGAGAACCTCATAATACCAACATCCCTGTTCCATCCCAAGTTTGCACCCATATAGACGATTACTGTTGTGTTAATAAAACATTAGGCACAGCCATTTGTCTTTATCACATGGTTTATAGTTTATTTCATACAATGTTCTTTTTCATAATCAAACTAGACAGATTGTGATGTTAAATGAACACAAACAGGGTAACAGGGTACTGCTATTCCAAAGACTAATGATGATAAAGTATTCTGGAAATTTTCCTGCAAATTTCAAAAAAATATATCTTTTCCTGTTAGCATAATGTTTAATTCCCTTTAAGGATGTTTCATGCATATGTTATTTTCCTTTTTTGAAAAATGCAAGAATAAAACTGAAATACTCTTGAAAGTGCTTATTGGCCCCATACAAACAAACTTTTCAAGAGGCCACAATTGAAGGTCACAGTTCAAACCTACCTAGCAGGCTGAAACTTTTATGTCACCTTATATCACATTCTATGGACAAAGGTAATCTATGCCTCTTGAGTTTAACTACCTAACTCTAAGTTGGTTCAAACTCGCAACCCAACTATTGAGAGCACAACTAGTGACTGAATGCCAAACTTAAGCTCTGGACACAAGTGGTACACAATACGTGCATTAATACACACACACACACACTCACAGGCAGACATATGTAATCTGCTCTTCAGTCATTAAATGGCGGGGCATGAAATCATATTCATATCTAAAGATTGTTTCAAAGGGTCTCGCTTAATGAGCAATTTTGCTACAGGAAGAAGTGTATCTGTATAGTGTTCATGCAGAAGCCCTCTGCAAGACACACTCTATTATGTTAACATGGTATTGTGTGTATACAATCTCTTGTTGTAACAAGACAGTGGCCAAAATGGCACAATTACAAGACCATATATCATTTAGAAGGCCTAATATGTTTTTGTTGTTGTATGAATATTTTGCAAGACAATCTCCACTTTGGATGAAAAGTTTTCTTTTCATATAAAATTCATATAATTCAGATACAACATAATGTATATTGGTGAAAAGTTAAGGGATTACGGGAAACCATGTGTTAAAGACAAATAACCACAAATAAAAGTCTTTCTCTCTTCATATATGAAAATGATGAAAACTGATTAATTCATTTATAGGTCAAACCCATTACCAAACCATTCTTTTTTCCATTTTGATATTAAGATGAATTTAGATATCTTTTAAAGAATACAGTTATGATTGCATTTATCATATACCTACAAATTTTCTAGAGTATCGATATACAATACTTGCAGGCTAAGTCCGAAACTTGTGATCAGTATCTGTGAGTAACAAATATGGTTCCATATATCAAGGCCTTAGTGCAAGACTGCTGTAAATACATTCATTTTTCAAGGCACTTATGACTGTTTTGCACTAATTGATATTATTGTATTATTAGTTCATTTCCATTCTAAAATGACGTCAAAGAAATCATGTTATTAGGAACAACCTTAAAATATAGGAAACATTAAATTTAAATAAATTACCATAAATATTTTTATATTTAGATTTGTGGGTATACAATAGAAGGAAAACAATTATGTGGCTGAATCAATACTGTAACATTTTCTTTAATGCTTTGTGCTGAACTATTGAGATTTATCAGTGAATTAACACTTAAGCCATTCTAACAGAACAAAAATTTAACTGGTCCAAATTGAAAGAAACTGCAAAGGACAATTTCAAGTTGATTTAATTTTAATTCTTTTCATCTTTTTGGATTAAAAACATTGTGGATAATGAGTTTCTTCATTTTCCACAATGTTTTCGAAAGCTTTTTTATTGAAGGGCTGAAAAAGGAGGGATTGTGTGGGAATGGGTTAATTCTGCTGAAAAATTGATGAAATTATCAAAATGATTAACTCACTGGTTTAGTTAATTTTGCACTACTGAACTCCATTTCAGTTGGACCAAAAACGCAGATGACATCAGGTTGCATGTGTGGAATTACACTTTTTTTTTTAGAGATTTTCCTTTAGAAATCTTTTTTTTTTGTATCAAAAAAACAGTATGATCTTTCGTTTTTCGTGCAAGGCCAATATATCTTTCAGGTTTTGACAAAATTTAGTTACATTTTAGCTTTTGACATGTGAAGTTTTTATTTGGAATGGTAATGGGTTAATCTATTGGGATTACTTAACAAGAAGAGCTAACTTGCATCATAATTTCATTAAGTTAATACATTTTAAAAGAACATATATCTTTGATTTTTTTTATTTTTTTTTTATTTTCTAAGAAAATATAAAAAGAGTTTAATAAATCATACAAACAATTTTTGCTGCAAGATCAAGACATTCAATAAATTCAAATCAAAACCTCAAACTTGTTCAGTAAATCAAAATATCCATAATTTGTAAAACAGAAATTGAGAATAATCAGATAATACCAACACATAAATTTGCTCTCAAAAATGTGATAACCCATTACCATATGAATTTTTTTTAGACTGACCAATATTTAAAGAAGTTGCAGATAAAAATTAAAGATGATGAAATTTTAAAAAAAAATGTCGTTCCAGGTAGAAAACATTACGGGAAATAAAGTAATTGCTTGTCACAAGCAATTTCTCCATTTTCAACAATGTTTTCCCAAGCATATTTATAAAGGGGCATAAAAAAGCGGAACTGTATGGATATGGGCAATAAGAAGTTTTCATTTTTTACAGCCTTAATAGAATCAAAATACTTTAACTAAAACCATAACATGTTAGCTTTCCTTGTTGGGTAGATCCTGAGCAAACTGCATTTTCTGTAAAAAATAATAATACATGAATATGTATGACAATTACTGATGAGCCCTGCCCTTTGTGAACACATGCCTGTATACATTCCCCAACATGGCTGTACCATTGACAGCCTATCTAATCAGGCTGTTCTTTCCGCTAAAAATTTGTCTTCTAATTCGATATTTACCTCATGTGTAGAATATCTTGGCAAATAAGTGAGTGGGGAGTGAAAATTAAACGTCATTGCATGACTGTTAGGCTGAAGGAGCAGATGTGTGCTGAAAATTGAAAGAATAAACATGTTTTCTTAGTATTTTTCAGAAATCATTAAAACAACACCTTAAATCTATAAATTAAAACTATAAATATAGCACTATTATCTATCTGTTTGAATAACATACATGCCTTGATTCCCTGTTAGATTTCAAATGTGTATTTTACTATAACCATGGTCTCACAGACTCCTTGGCCTGCAAGCATTCACAATAATCTCTGCAACGCTTCAGCCTAAACCATTCCCTCATTCCATTCTAATGATATATGACATTGTGCTGTTTGCTTTTTTTCTTGACGACGTGATTTTGTTTTACCTGTTGGTTGCTTTTAGAACAACTCAAATTAAACCTTGTCGAAAAGGGGCATAACTCTTACAAAAATGATTATAGAGTTATCTCCCTTGATAGTCTAGATAGCTCTTATGATAGTCAACACACATGCCAAGTTTCATGAGGTTGTCTTCAATAAAAACAGAGATATGACCAAGGTTAAAGTTTGTCACGCCAACGCCAACAATACCAAGGTAATCACAACACCTTGGGCTTTCTCCGAAAACAGTCGAGCTAAAAATAATGGCGTCATCAGATGCCACTTGAAAAATGTAAATCATTCACAGAATTCATGATATTTGGGGTTATTCTGGCTAAAAAAATTTTTAAATCATCCAGGTTCCTACACAATGACACTGTGAATACCCCTTAAAGAAAACATTAGGGAAAACGTGTTATAAAATGAAGAAATTGCTTGTAACCTGAATAGATGTAAAATTACCTTTTTTTAAATTTGAACCGTTTTATAACTTTTTAATTAAACCATTACCAGATGGCTAAATTTTAGATTGGTCAAAATTGAAAGAGATGCAGATGACAATTTAAATTTTATGAAATTTTAGATTTTTTTCAACTTTCTGGGTAGAAAACATTATGGAAAATGAACCTAAATTTTACATCTGTTCAGGCTAACAAAGGGTCATTCTAGTTAATAAGTACTTTTTGCAACTAGTCAGGTTAACAGGCTAAGATAAGCTGGAGTAAATCAGGGTCTGTATTCACAAGCCAGTCTTAATCAAGAATTCATCAGCGTATTTCAAAACAAGGCCTCTGATTGGCCATAACATATTTCTTGGCAAGTCAGACCCATGTTATGAAATTGCAACTTTAGAAGCAAATTAGTTAGGTTTACGAATATCCATCCATTGGTGGGAGAAAAATGTCTGAAAGGATGTTTCAAATAAACCCTGCACCTCATAATTTAGAGTCCAACACCTATTACCACACATGAAAATTTTAGACTAGTCTAAATTGAAAGAAGATGCAGACAACAATTTGAAGTTAGTGAATTAATAAAATCTTTGCCTTAAAGGATAGAAAACATTGTGGACATTTCAGAAAATGCATTTTGCAAGCAATTTCTTCATTGTGCATTTCAAAACCTTTTTTTTTTTTTTGAGGGGAATCAATAGGAACAGAATAACAATCCATTTTATTGAACTGTTAACCCTTTCCAGCACATTCCCTGATTCTAACATCCCTGTGATATTACAATTGAGAAAACATGCTGGAAAGAGAAATTGCTTGTAACAAGCAATTTCTTCTTTTTCCACAATATGTTATATCATAAGAAGGCTATTTCTCTAATTTTACTAACTCTATAATATGGACTGCTACCTCTTTGGACGAGTCTAAAATTTTGTGAAACAGTAAAGGGTTAAAAAAGGATTGGTGGCGTGTCATCCAAGTTATTTGTAATATTTTAAAATTATTCAGGCTAAATAGGAACTCTTAGAGCCATTCAGGGTAAAGAATTATCAGAAAATTTGAAAAAAGGTCAATTTACTGTTACTCATGCAAAATATTGAGGCCCTATGTCTTCAGGGTCAAGAGAACATTTTGATTTTTGTTATTATCTTTACTTTTAATATAATAATTTAACATCAATGTTTTCTCAAAATTGATCACTTCTGAACAAGTAGAAAATCATGTCTTACTTGTCTGGGGATAGGTAGAGAAAATCTGTCTTTCCACATCACTGCCAGATCTACCTAGCCCTTTCCCCTTTCTTGAAATTTTAGAATGGTCCAAATTGAAAGAAGTTGCAGAGGCAATTAAAATTGGATGCAATTTTAAATGAAAACATCCAATGTGATGGAAAATATTGTGGAAAAAGAAGACATTGCTTGTAAAAAGCATTTTCTTCTTTTAGCAAATTGTTTTTGCAAGTATAAAATCGAAGCAATGTAAAATACCGGGTTTGTACAGGAAAGGGTTAGTAATGCTAAAAGAGTTTTCACTGTAATCCTTAAATGGAATTCAAACTTACTTAAAAAATTATAATAACTAATTTGCTATGTTGTTATTATTGTTGTTTTGATTTCATCTGAATAAGAGTTACCCAAGGATCACTCTTGTAAAACTTTGTTAAAATCCATTCACTAGTTTCTAAGATTTAACCTATTCCCACACAGTGAAGCTTTTGAACACCCCTAAAAAAAATTATTTGAGCAAACATTGTGTAAAATGAAGAAATTGCTTTTCACAAGCAATTTCTTCATTTTACACAATGGTTTCTACCCAGTAAGTTGAAAAAATCTAAAATTTCATAAACTTAAAATTGTTGTCTGCAACTCCTTTCAATTCGGACCAGTCTAAAATTTTTCTGCCTGGGAATGGATTAAATGTTTCAATATATGACCATGAATGGAAATTAGCACTGCCCATAAAAGCCATGTCTTCATCTGAACAAAAATTCTTTGAAGGAATCTGATATCCGGTCATCCAAGAATTATGAAATCTATCCACTAGTTTATGAGAAGATTTTAAAAGATTTAACAATATTAGCCTCGCCCACTAAAGTCCTGTTTTTTACCTGATCAAAGTTCTTTGGAGTAATCTAAGAATCATCCCTGTGAAATTTGGATGAATACCATCAACTGGTTTCTGAGAAGTGGAAATGGTCCCAGCCCATAAAAGCTGTTTGATTAGATTATTCAAATGGGGTTTTACGCCGCTTTCAACAATCTTTTAGTTATATCGCGGAGGCTGAAGCACCTAACAATGGATTCCTGGTATTCCTCACACCAGTAAAACCATCACATCCCTTCCTAGCCTCCAGCTGCTATCCCACATAGGTCTACGATTATCAACCCATTGGTGGGAGACAAATAGTCGGAAAGGTTGAGTGCCGCCGTTGGGGATCGAACCCGGGACCACTAGATTGACAGTCTGACGCGCTACTAACTGCGCTATGAAGGCGGCCCATTAAAGCTGATTTTCTTCCAATCAAAATTCTTTGAAGGAATCTAAGTACACATCATTGAAAGATCACTCCAGTGAAATTGTGTTGAATTCCAGCCATCAGTTTAATAACAAACTTATGGACAGACTCATGACTGACACAACACTTGGGTCAGTGGAGTCTGACACAGCACTATTATCATTAGACCAGTGGACTTAGATCAGTTGAGTAAACTAGAGGCACTTAAATGCCTGATTCACTCAACAGGCCTGATCTCTTTTCTTTTTTCAAATTAGTTAACCCTTTCCTGTTCAATCCCTGGTTTTTACAGCCCTGTGATTTTATGATTGAGAAAACATTATAGTAAAAGAAGAAATTGCTTGTAACAAGCAACTTCTTTTTTTTTCTACAATATTTTCTACCATAGTGATTGGTTATTTTTCAATTTAAATCGGATTTAAATTTTCAATTGCAAAACCTATGAATCTGGACAGGTCTGGAATTTGGCAAAACAGGGAAGGGTAAAATGGAGGTAACTGTCTTGTATACAACAAATATTCTCAGTTGAGCAGTAATAATTATTTCCCTTGCATCACATTGTGACTTCCACCTTAAATTTGGTACATCCTCCAAAGTAATTTAATCAAAACAATGAAAATTTCCACAAGAAATTAGATAAAAGGTTACTAAAAGATCATTCATGTGAAATTTGGTCTAAACCCATCCTCTAAGAACAAGATATTCTGAACTTTTATATACCATATTAAAAATTTGCCCGCCCATTGAAGCCTTGTTTTTTTAGCAAACAAAAATGGGATAATATAACACAATGACACCTTTTGACACCCCTAGATCATAAACTTTAACATTTGGAAAATGAAGAAATTGCTTGTAACAAGCAATTTCTTCATTGTCAAGAATGTTTTCTATCCCGAAGGAAAGACACTTTCATCATCAAGAAATTGTTGTCTTCAACTTCTTTGAATTTTGGCCAGTCTAAAATGTTGTTGTTAGGTAATGGGATAAAGGGTAACCAAAAGGATCATTCCTGTGGAATCTATCTACTAGATTGCAAGATAAAGATTTTTTAAATTCTTAACAATACACTATATTTGGAATTACCCCCGCCAATTGTAGCCATGTTTTTAACCTATCAGAACTCTTTGAAGGAATCTGACGAAGGGTCACCAAAGGATTGTAAATGTGAAATCTAGCTGAAATCCATCACTAGTTTCTGAGAAGAAAAAGTTCAAAGTTTTCACTTTACACTATATTTGGAAAATAACCGTACCAGTTAAAGAATTTTTTTATCTGATCACAAAGTAGACTAATACCCACCAACAGCGCTTGTCCATATACAAGTGCTATCTGCAAAAGGGCCATACAAAAATGGACTTTTTAATTAAAGGGCCATAAATCTGTCAAAAATCAATGGATCATAACCAAAATAGGATATGCAAATGTCTGACTTATACCGAGTGTTTCGTTAAAATTTAAATCAAATCCGTCAAATGGTTGCTGAGAAATTGAGCGGACACCATTTTTCACTAAAGGGCCATAACTCCGTCAAAAATCAGTGGGTCGTAACCAAAAAAGAATATGCACATCTCTGCTTGATACTGATTATATCAGTGAAGTTTGAATCAAATCCGTCCAATGGTAGCCCAGAAATTGAGCGGACACAAAAAAGCTACAGACGGACGTATAGACCAATGGACGGACCGACCGACAAGCTGACTACTATGTACCCCTCTAACAAAGTAAAGGGGAGGATAAATAAGCCTAAAAGTTTCAGATGAGAAAATTTTCTCGGTGCTAACTAACATAGGGAAATTAGACCCATCAATAAAAGACCAGTCCTTTACCAAAACAAAATTTGAAAGGAATCTGATTAAAGGTCAACAATTAGAACTATTCCTGGGAAATCTTGTTGAAACCCATTTTATAGTTTGAGTGAAAGCTTTCAAGCATTCACTATATACAGTGTATGGAATTTATACCTGCCCATATAAGACTTTAATCCCATCATAATTTCTCAAATTAAAGAATCTGATAATGGATTCTGTGAAATCTGACAGAAATTCACCAATAAGCTTCTGAATGGAAATTTTTTAACCCTTTACTGTTTTTGAACATTTAGACTGGTCCATATCAAAGAGGTTTCAGACAACAATAAAAATTGGATGCAATACGAAATAAAACCACATAATGTGGTAGAAAATACTGTGGGAAAAGGAGAAATTGCTTGTTACAAGTAATTTCTCCCTTTTTCACAATAATTTTTAAGGTATAAAATCAAAGTGACATAAAATCCCTGGTTCGTACAGGAAAGGGTTAAGAAAATGTTTAGGGAAAGACACACAGATGGTCACAATATCAAGACAGTTGCATACTAGCCTATATGCCAGTAAATCTAAAATTTGTGATTAAAGGAGAAATAGATTGAAACAAGTAAATTCTCCTTTCTCATGTTCTTTTCAACCCTGAATGGTTAAATTTTTTCAATTTCCAAACACTTTGAATTGTGTCGAGTCTAAATCTGTTGTAATTTGTTTAAGGTTAGATTAAATTGATTTGGCCATAAGGCATGTTTTTCCCAATCCTCACTCTCTTTAACACTAGCACTAACAGTGTGAAAATTCTCTTATTCTCTAAATCTACAAAAATTTCAATGCAAATGGATTTTCAAATCATCTTATTGCATATAAATATATGCAAATGTATTTTTCCTTTTCAAATAATAATTCCAAATGACATGAATTCTTTATCATTGAATTTTGAAGATTAAATTTTTTTTCAAAAATATCTTGGTACAGAATTAACCCATTCCCACACAGTGACACTTTTGGATGCCCCTAAAGAAAAACTACTGGGAAAACATTGTGTAAAATGAAGAAATTGCTTATTTCACACCCTGTTTTCTCCCAAAAAAGTTTTAAAAAATCTAAAATTTAATATACTTGTAATTATCGTCTGTAACTTTTTTTTAAAATTGGACCAGTCTAAAATTTTGTTGTTTGGAAATGGGATTCCTTGCCACACCAACTGAGCTCCCACAAAAATTTCTACTCAGAAATTACATGCTGTTATAATCAAAACTTATGGGCAGTAACATGTAACAAAAAAGTAAAATGGTAGGTAGGTGACCTAAATGTTGTAACTACAGCTTGAATAAGCTGTAGTTACAACATTTAAGTCACCAAACTTCTATACATACAAATCTTTCTATCCTGCATTGATCTCATTCTTGTCTGACAAATCATAATAAATCCATTCCCATGCAATCCTGCTTTTATGAGACACTCAAGAAAATATTTTTTGAAAGTATTGTTCAAAATGAAGAATTTGCTTGTAACAAGCATTTTCTTCATTATCCAGAAAGATTTTTAAAATTTCATCAACTAATAATTGTTGTCAGCTGGTAATGGGTTAAGCTTCTATTGAATTGGATCTCTTTCTCATACAATTGTTTAACAAATATATTTCCTGATGGCCCCTTCTTGTGTGACAGATTCCAAATAGTAAATGTCATGTTGACAGGCTAGCATTAAACTTTAAAAGCACCATACCAGTATGTCTATCAAACTGACAAAAAAAATTTAAATATTGATGGGCTGTTGCTTTCCATGAATTTGGCAAATCCATTCCCACATAATACTACTTTTATATAGGCTAAATAACAACAAGAGCTTCGCAGAGCGGCCATTATAGGCCCATATACGCCCAAAGGGGCTTGTCAGTAACCTTGCTTTGTCAGTTATGTTACCTTGAATGATAGCTCATGCATTTTATAAATAGAAAGATCTTGTTACCTGAATAATATTGTATACACTTGAGAAACATGACAGCTTTCAAAACCATTGTTAAATTTAAAACCATTGCCATGAAAAATGTAGGAATAGATGTGTTTTCAAGACATTAAGTGATTTTCGTTCAATTCAAGGGCAGATAATTCAAGATAACTCAAAACAGGCTGGAAAGATTTGAATTTCGAAAGTCTTATGCACAACAAGACATCATAGGGAGTAACTGTGCAAAATTTCAGCTCATTCCCATTGATAGTTAAGGAGGAGTTGCGCACACAAAAAATTGCTAGCAGACGGACAGACAGACGGACGGACAGACTAAAATCATAGAGATACATTGTGGCCAGTTTCTGTTAAGTCGAGGGCAGATAATTCAGGAACAACTTGAAATTTCAAACAAATTCTAATCATAAGGACAAGTAACCATCACACAAAGTCATTGTAGCAAGTTTCAGTTAATTCCCATTCAGAATGTAGGAGAAATTGTGCTCACAAGAAATACAGTGATTTTCATTCAATACAAGGGCAGATAATTCATGATAACTCAAGAACAACTGGAATGATTCAAGGTCTTATGCACAACTAGACATCATAGGGAGTAACTGTGCAATGTTTCAGCTCATTCCCATTGGTAGTTTAGGAGGAGTTGTGCACACAATAAACAGTGATTTTCATTCAATTCAAGGGCAGATAATTTGAGATAACTCAAGAATGACTGGAGCAATTTAAATTTCAAAGGTCTTACGCACAACTAGACATCATGGGGAGTAATTGTGCCAAGTTTAAGCTCATTCTCAATGATTTTTAGGAGGAGTGCGCACACAAAAAATTGCTAACGGACAGATAGACGGAAGGACAGACTGACAGACGACCCGGGCCATGACATAATACGACCCTTTGGGAGTATAAAAAGGCTTTGGAAAGCATTTAGGAAAACAGGTTCAACCGCTACCACAAAATTTAAGTGATCCAGACTGAAAGAGTTTTAAGTCGATGAAATTATTTGTAACAAGCTTTTTCTCCAATTTCTAAAATGTTTTCCAAAGCTTTTTTTTCTTTGAGGTTGTCAAAAAGCTGGAATGTATGGGAAGGGTTTATTGTTTCCTATTCAATCCCTGGTTTTTATGTCCCTGTGTTTCCATACAAGCAATTTCTTGTTTTTTCTATCCTATTTCTATTTAAATAAATGTGTATTTTTCAAAAAAGTGTATATTCACATCTGCAAAACCTTTGAAATTAGACAGGTCTAAAATTTTGTAATTGGTATCTAGTATGGGACTACCCATTCCCACACAATGTCACTTTATGTCTGTTTGAACAGATTTTAACACCACTTTTAACATTATTTCAGTCATATTGTGACGGCTAGAGCACCATTTGCCATACCAGTGCTATCACTACATGCTTTCAAAGCTTCAAGCTGTTCATCCCCATAGGTTAACGATTATATATCCAAAGTTGGAAGACAAATGTCGGAAATGATACTTGCAGTGACCGGGGATCAAACCCTTGACCTCATGATTGAAAGTCAAGACATGCTACCAACTAGGGCTGCAACCCTTGATACTTTTTCACACCCCATCAAGAAAAACAATTTGGAAAACATTCCAAAAAGCAATTTATTCATTTTACCCAATTCATTCTGCCAAGAAAATTGCACAAATCCAAAATTCCAATGAACTTTTGTCATCTTCAACCCCCTTCAATTTGAACCAGTCTAAAATCTTGCCATCTAGTAATGGGTTAAGTCAAGGCACAAGCCATATAGATGGATATTGTAGAACTTCTGCCAACTTTTGTTGACTGAGCCCTGGAAAGTGGAAGATGCTTGTAGTAAGCAACAGCTTGGAGTCCACCTATTCAAATTGTTACTATCCTTTAGGGTAGAAAACATTGTGGAAAAAGAAGAAATTGCTTGTGACAAACAATTTCTTCTTTTCCCACTATGTTTTCTCAAGTATAAAATTTAGGGATTGTAAGGGAAAGGGTTTAAGCGAAAGATGCTTCTTATTCAGTGTATGCACTATATCACATTGACATATTTTTTTGTTGTTTTCATTTGGACTACATCAGTCTTCAATTACCTTGTCTGCTTTAAAATTTAAATGAGATTGCATTTCACATCTATTTCAGTGAATGACATTGCATTTCCTTTATATGAAAGCTAACCTACTTTGACAGCAAGTGTTTTTCAAAAGTTTTAATCGAATTACATTCATGTAATTTAGGGTATAGATAATATCAATGGTGCATTTAAACATTGATGAAGTAAGCAAATATCCTTCTAAGGCTGAAATAATTTCTTATTATCAGAAAATCCATTTGACATTGAGACTTCCAAATACTTTTAACTTAACATTAGATACAAACCCTTGTTTCAGAACCCTTCTACTTACTGCCAAAATTCTTTTGCTGAACTTGTATTCCTGATAACTGGCTCTGTGTAGTTGCCATCCAAAATCTCGAAAAGTGATTCGTTTGAACTCTTGCTTGAATTTTCCATAACGTTTTCTAAATTGATCAACATACTCTGGTTGTTTCCGAGTTCCAAAGCTATGCGACTCTCAGGATCTGATGGTAGGCAGTAAGCTGTATTCCAATCGTTGTCACATGTAGACCAGGGAAGTTTTGGATAAAATGAGTTGACAAGGTAAAACAGGACCCACGCTATAATCGTGTTGTAGTACCAACAAACAATACCTGATATCAGCACCATCAGCCACCCTAAACCTGAAGGTAAATGAATAGGTAGGTATAAATATTGACCCACTACTACATTTTAGACTCATCCAAATTCAAGGTAGACAACAATTTTTAGCTGGTAAAATGGAACAAATCTTAGCCTAATTGGTAATAACTAGAGGCACTTTAGGGCCTGTATCCCTCCACAGGCATGAATGTAAAAAAAAATTGAATATAAGGACAATAAATCGAAGTCATTGAAATCTTTGAAAAAAAGTTCGAAAAAACCATTTCAAACTTTTTACTGTTTATACAAAAATCAAGTTATGTAAAATTCATTATGAAAAATTTTCACATTATACCATACATGGATATAACCCAGGGTTCTCCCCAGAAATTTTTGAAGGCGTAGCGGCAAATGCGCTGCATGTTGTCTGTTAACATCTTGGTATGACTATACATAATAAAGGTCATTAAAAGTGCTTTTTAGCTTGTTTATTGATATTTTGTTTTTTATTGAGAGTTATTCTTGAATAATATGCTTCAATTTTTTAAGTATTATAGCTTTATTTCTCTACTCTGAGGCTGATTTTGATTTCAATCAATTGTGACATTACTCAGCTTATTTTAACTCTCTATCCTATTTGTTAGAAAGGGCACTAAATTCAATGAGTCAAATAAAATCGAGGTATCAATTGATCAAATGATAGAATAAATCACAAAGTCTCAAAGGAATGAGTAAAAAAAGGTGTTATCTGCTTGTCTATTAGATAGGAATAGCTTTTCATGCTTGGCCACTTTAACAAGTCTGTCCAAAATTCATATCCTTGAGGACTCTTTAAAAATCATGGAGTGTTGGGTTGAAAAAAGTGCCCTTCTTCAGAAAAAATAGAAATTATTATCAGTATTTTAAAAATGTATTTATACGGTTCCTGTGTGAAATACCTGGTTTCATCTTCAAATTTTGCATCTTAAAGAGCTCCATTAGATTCTCTGTGTAAAATTTGAAAGGTTCATTATTTGCCCATTCAGAAGCCTTTGACTGTCTGACACTATAAGTACTTTCAGCTCTTTGATTTCAATAAGTTAATCAGAAATTTGTAATATATCAGCAGTGTCCAATCTTAGCTTAATTCTCAAATTATAACATGAAACTTGATCAAATTTATAAACCAAGTGTCCTTACTCTTCTCTTCTTCAAGTGATTTCAGCACTTTGATTTTCAAAGGTTTTTTTTGTTTTCAGAATCTTATAGAGTGAGTTATCTTTTCCTGATTCTAAATAATTATTTAATCATTACTTTTGATAAAAAAAATAATTGGTCTAAGGCTTTCTTTTCTTGAAGTGCTTTCAGCACTTTGATTTTTATTGGGTATTATTTCTTTCTAAGCAAAAATTATGACACAGCGAGATATCAAATTATAATTATATTTTTTATCAAAATTCAAAACATATTTATTAAAAAAAAAACCTTAAAAGCGAGAGGCCCATGAGGGCCTGAGACGCTCTACTGGTTATCAACTTTTCTGTTAAAGAAATCTGATATTTAAGGAAGTTGATTGCTCAAAGAAAAATGCATAAAGATAAAAAAAGGGGCTTTATCAATTTCGAAAGGAACGATCCTTATGATGGTAAAATCATTCTGTGAAAGTTTGAAGGGAATCCGATGAAAACTGTGGACTCTATCGCGTAAACAAGGAAAAGTTTAACGGACGGACGACGGACGGACGGGAAAAAGCCATCGCTATAGCTCTAGTGGCCTTCGGCCAGTAGAGCTAAAAACGGGTTGAACAAACTAGGGTATGAATGTGTGAGATAAAACCCTCCATGTTGAATAAAAAATAAACAGACTTAATCAAAAAGATACATGTATGTAATCATTAAACTGGGTTGAAAACAAGAGCCAAGTATAACTAGGATGGCTTCTATACCAATCTGTCTTTATTATTTTGGAAAATTCCCGTAAGGAAAAAGATCTCAAACAGGGCATGTTTTCAGCGATCAGTGTATGAAATAAACTGCCCCAATTAATCTCTCCTTAAAAAAATTAAATTTCAAACCACTATGGCTTAAGTTTGATAGTAGTCTCATCAAATAACATCTTTTACCTCGGCCAATCTCAGCCGAAGTGACAATTTTACCTAAACTGGGTCGCTATTTTGAATTCATTGTTTATATATTGGTTTCCAGCATCCTTGGTGACTGATAGCCCGGTATCAGTAGTAAAACAGAGAAAAAATCAATAATCAACAATTAGTAAGAGTGTAAGGGTCTTATCAATAAAGATGTTATGTAATATACCATATATACAACACTACAGATAAAGAGCATGTGGTGTCCACGCTTCTGCAACCAATATTAGTGGCTTGCTTGACCCTTTTTTAAGCTGGAAATTAAGCTGTCTCAGTGACCAAATTTAAGTGTATCGGCGATCTGAAGGCGTATCGGAAAACTCTCTTAATTCAGGAAGGCGTATCGGGGCCGATACACCATAAGGGCCTTGGGAGAACCCTGTAACTCACCACAATAATAGCCATGTTTTTCAAATCAAAATTATATGAAAGAATCTGACAAACATCATCTGTGAATCAATTCTGTGAAATTCTCATCTGATCAAAATAATTTGAAACAATTTAAATGGAAATTAGCCCAT
This sequence comes from Fragum fragum, assembly GCA_946902895.1. Taxonomy (NCBI): domain Eukaryota; kingdom Metazoa; phylum Mollusca; class Bivalvia; order Cardiida; family Cardiidae; genus Fragum; species Fragum fragum. The sequence goes on from OX336368.1 coordinate 28,305,595, forward strand.
TAAAGCCATGTTATTCATCCAATCAAACTCTTTGAAGAAATCTGGTAGGGGTTCACCATAGGATCATTTCTGAAAAATGTGATTGAAATTGATACACTTGGTTTTGAGAAGAAGATTTTCAAAGCTTTTACCATATATGGAAATTAGACCCACCCATTAAAGCCATGTTTTTCATCCAACCAAAATTATTTGACGGAATCAGATAGAGGGTCACCATAGGGTCATTTCTGTGAAATTTGGCTGAAATCCATCCACTTGGTTCTGACAAGAAGATTTTCAAAGCTTTCATCAAATATGGAAATTAGCCCCGCCCATTTAAGCCATGTTTTTAATCCGATCAAAATTCTTTGAAGGAATCTGATAGAGGGTCCCCCATGGATCATTTCTGTGAAATTTGGCTGAAATCTACTCAGACCTTTCTGAGGAGAAGATTTTCAATAGAAACATTTACGGATGGATGGACAACTGGACAGACTAGGCTGACACCACACCACGACAATAGCTCTCTGGCTTTCAGCCTGTGGAGCAAAAGCTTGTGGATAATGAAGGATTTGCTTGTAACAAGCAATTTACATATTGTCTAAAATGTTTTAAAAAGTCTTCGTCACGAGGGGTGTAAAAAGCAGGGCTCTGTGGGAATAGGTCAACATATTACCAGACAACAAAATTTTAATGGATTTCAGTGAGTAGTGCCATGTGCCGCTTACAGGTTGAGATCAAAGGAGACACCCTGCTGTTTCTGGTGTTTTTTTACTGTGACATGTTGTCAGTATATGAATGAAATTATCTTTGTGATGTAAGTGACTATTTTTGTCTTTTTCACATTAAACATTTAAAAACGAACAAAACAAGAGCTACAATTATGCTTGCCCTAATCCAGAAATGTAAAATTTTAATGTAGGACCTTGAGCTAAGACCTTGACCTTTGAGATATCTGAAAATATTTTTCAAGTGGTACATCTTCTCATGATAGAGAACAATTGTACCAAGTAATTTTTAAAACCGTCCATAATTGAAGGGGCTATGTTGTGAAAAGGGTCAATTTTAATGTTTGACCTTGAACTGTGACCAGGACCTTGGAGCCATCAAACAAGAGGGCCGTTGGCCCTTGGGCGCACACCTGAGATAAAGGCTCTTTTTCTTTCAACAGTCTAATTTCATGTTAAGGTTAGGATTATGATACAAGTTGGCCACACTTACATATATAGACTATGAACCTTGGGATCCAAAAGTCTAAATTACAAATTCCAAGGCTTTATTGTTGATTTGAAAAAAGGAAAAAACTTTTTCCTACCTCTGAATCCATGGGGTATAATTTCAGAAATAAGACAGAAGTCTGTGAACTGATGCTTCATGCCTATAAGCCCCCCCCCCCGGCTCCGCCCCTGGAGACCCGAGGATCATGATTTTAGCTATTTTGTAAATGTACTAAAACTTCATGCAAAATATCAAGGCTCTACACCTTCTGGGTCAGTAGGAGAAGATATTTAAAGATTATTTTGAAATTTCACTTTTGTTGCCATAGCAACCAAAGTTTTTAAAGTATTTCAATTCTTTTAGCTATTTTTAAGGGGGACCACCTAATGAACATTTCTGCCAAATTTGGTTCAAATTGGCACAGTGGTTTGGGAGGAGATGTCATATAAAAATCATTCTTTATTTCTATATAACACCCCCCTTGGGGCCCTGAGGATCATTATTTTAGCTATTTTGAAAGAGGTCAATATACTGATGCTTCATGCAAAATATCAAGGCTCTACACCTTCTGGGTCGGGAGGAGAAGATTTTATAAGATTATTAAAAAAAATTTACTTTTGTCACCATGGCAACAAAAGTTTTTAAAGGATTTCAATTCTTTTAGCTTTTTCTAAAGGGGACCACCTAAGGATCATTTCTGCCAAATTTGGTTCAATCATTTCTGCCAAATTTGGTTCAAATCAGCCCAGTGGTTTGGGAAATGTCATTTAAAAAATCGTTCTTTATTTCTATATAAACCCCACCCCCCTGGGGCTCAGCCCCTGGGGACCCAATGATCATGATTTTAGCTATTTTGAAAGGGATCAATATACTGATGCTTCATGCAAAACATCAAGGCTCTACGCCTTCTAGGTCAGGAGGTTTGTTTGTTTGAATGGGGTTTTACGCCGCTTTCAACAATCTTTCAGTTATATCGCGGCGGCTGGATCACCTAACAATAGAATCCTGGTATTTCTCACATCAGTACTACCATTACATCCTTTCCTAGCCCCCAGCTGCTATCCCACATAGGTCTATGATTATCGACCCATTGGTGAGAGACAAATAGTCGGAAAGGATGAGTGCCGCAGTCGGGGATCAAACCCGGGACCTCTAGATTGACAGTCCGACGTACTACCAACTGCGCTATGACGGCGGCTCTGGGTCAGGAGGAGAAGATTTTTAAAGATTATTTTAAAATTTCACTTTTGTTGCCATGGCGACCAGAGTTTTTAACGGATTTCAATTCTTTTAGCATTTTTTAAAGGGGACCACCTAAGGATCATTTCTGCCAAATTTTGTTCAAATCAACCAAGTGGTTTGGGAGGAGATGTCATTTAAACCCCCTGAGGACCCGAGGATCATGATTTAAGCTATTTTGTAAGAGATCAACATACTGATGCTTCATGCAAAACATTAAGGCTCTACGCCTTCTGGGTCAGGAGGAGAAGATTTTTAAAGATTATTTTAAAATTTCACTTTTGTTGCCATTGATGACCAGAGTTTTTAACGGATTTAAATTCTTTTAGCAATTTTTCACGGTAAGAAACATAGCCGATAGAATTCAAACAATAATTGGAAATCCTCAGAATACAGATAATTTAAATAAAAACGAAAAAGACAGCTTAATAATATCTCTAGTTCCGTCAATAAAAATAAATCGTACTTCAGGAGTGGAAAATGTCCGAATTATAAATCGGAAATCAACTACAATAAGTAAATGACCGAGATTTGTGAACAAATTCCACTCTAGGAATATACAGCAACACGTGGGCGACCCACTTGAGTTGTCTCGTCGGTCTTTTTGACGTACATCATGACTCTGTGATCCCATGGGGAAGAATGGACTGACACGACATATTGTGACGTCAGCTGTGTTTTTCCATCAACAGTCGCTCTTGTTGAGAGAAAATCGACATGACTGTGTTGAATTAACAGATTTTTGAATAACTAGCTTATGAAAATGAAAAAGTATATCTTTACTATAATTAAATTGGCAGTATTCTGTAAAACCCGGGAATTTTAAAAATGTAATTCATTTGTCTATCTAATTTTACAACATATTGGAATTTCGTGGACTGCCGTACATTACCTGAATTGCAATTTATACTCCGCTGAATTTTCAAAAACAAAATGAAAGTAGGATCTGTCAGTTGTTTTCATCTATCTTCCGCTCGTTGAAGATTATAATCATCTTCGGAACATTTGAAAAATAAGGCAACTACTGAATGAATGATAAACCCTTTTTTTTTGGGGGGGGGGGGCGGACCAATTTAGATTTCCAAATTTCTGGAGCCCTGCCCACAATGCTTACTACCCTGAAAGCTACTTATATTTGAGTTTCAATCCAATGGGCCCCTACCGATATACGGAGTTCTCCCGAAAATTGCCCTTTAATTATCTCCCTTGATTCCACTGGGTAGTTCCGGTTTAAATTTCAACAAAGAGTATATAAGGGCTGAGACTTAAAACGTCTGTTTTGGAGAGAATTAATTATTTTTTCGGTATTTCACACATAAGAATATTGAGTACTTATTGAATTCTTACAGATTATGAAAATGTTTTGGTAGTTTTTATTTACGTTGACACGTTATAATCGTCTTCCCGTCCGAGTTTCATCCAATTTTCATATTCTACTTCTCATTTTCGAAAAAAAAGCAAAAGTGTCCTTCATGGTGAATTGTTGCTTTTATTTCCTTGGCTTGAGAATATCTATTGAAACGTGCAAACAGACAAAACAACAACGGGGGAAACAAAAGTGTTGCGATAAAGTATTTTTACAAGGAATTTCTCAAAATCTGAGCGATCCGTTATTTGTATACAAATAGATTTTAATATTTTGTCTGTATCCTATTTTGTTCTGAGATTTTTTTTTATCTACAAATGTTTAAGTGGTAAGTTAATCTTAAGAATTATCGATGTCCGTCCATTAACTCCTGTTTTAATCCAAGTAACTTACACGTTTTGAATCAGTATCTTTGATTACACAATAGTCAACGGGTGGTATCTGGATATATCTCATAACGATCGGTTATTTGCTTTGATTTTAATATGACTGCCCAGATGTCCTTCTTTTGACTAATTAACAAGGGAGTCGGTTGACTTATATCATTTGGAATTTATCTAGTTCTAAAGATTGATTAATGTCTTATCTTTCTGTCCATATATTATATGCAAAATGATGTGGTTGGGTCCCTGAGTAAAAGTACACTATCAAAGGTTAAATGCTCCTATTTTGCGTAGAATCAGATATTTTTCAGAATTTGATACAGAGAAATGTTGAGTACTCTTAAAATACTCTTAGAATATGGAATTGTTGTGTAGTTTATATTAACACTGACACGTTTTAACCTTTTTTCTCTCCCGACCTAGGAACCAATTTCATTCTCGTCCAGGTTTCATATTTTACTTCTCATTTTTGAAAAAATAAAAGAGCAAAGGCGTCCTTTGTAGGAAATCATTGCGTTTACTTCTTTAACTTGAAAAGACTTACTAAAACAAGGAAACCACACAACAACAACCAAGAATAACAATATTGCGATATAGAGTACTTTTTACGCCGATTTTCTCCACATCTGAAAGATCCATTATTTTCGGTATACATAGCTATTAAAATTACGTTCGTATCCTCTTTCGTTCTGAGATTTTTTTTTTCTGTAAAGGGTTAAATGGTAAATCAAATTTAAAATTTACGATGTCCTCTCATAAACTGCTGTTTTAATCCAAGTAACTTACACGCTTCTGATTGCGTAATAGACCACTGGTGGTATTTTGAATATACAGTCGAACCTGTCTTAAGCAAGGGGTCAAGGGATTTGCCAAAATCGCTTGCTTAAGACAGGTGCTTGCTTAATACAGGTCGGCCTGATGGCCGGATATTTGTATAACAAAAAGATAGGGTGGCTAGAAAGTATTCATTTTCAGTAAATAAATAACAAGATAAAAGCTCATTCAAACATATCTTCTTAATTTTGGTAAGAATACAAGTAGGCCTATATACTCATGAAGTGGATCAGATTATGAATCGAAATTAAAAAGGTTAAAATCGGATAAAATTACTCGAACGGTCGTGATTAGTTTTTGCAAAGATCGAACAATTGACATAATGTCGGCCGGTCAATTGAGGATCAGTCTGATCGATATTTTTGATTATTGCGTAAAACACTTTATTTCAATATAATTCCAATTAGAATCTAGGCAGATTTAGTCTCTGAGCGAGTTTGTTTACCCATTTCTCACCTCTAAAACTGCAAACAAACTCTGTACGAATACGAAAATAGATTGGTTTCCGAGAACAGTAATTTCGATCGTCATACTCGATTAAACTTTATTGATAAAGTTTGAATATCATATGCATAAAATTCAATCACTGAATAAGACAAAAATAACAAAACTGGGCATTTTGATGACTCCGTAGTTATCTACAAAACACCTGTTAATTGGCGACGCGTGTGAATGTTTATCTGATTTTGACACTTGATTAGATAATCCGAAAACAATTATGCGCCGTGATAATTACTTATCCGTGAAAATTGCCATCGGCCCGAAATTGACCGTAAACTCAGGTTATTTCAAAGAATGGGACACGATTTTGACGGCCGTTGACCGCATTTTAGAGGTGCTTGTTGAATACAGGTAAAATTTAGTGTAAAAAAGATCGGGGGGACATTGAACTGGCCGTTTAAGACAGGTGCACGCTGAATGGAGGTGACCGGATGACCAGGTTTGACTGTACACTGGATATATCTCATAATGATCGGTTATTTGCTTTTGATTTTCGACCAATATCCCCTTATTACAAGTAACAAAGGAAGTCGTTTGTTATTCCCTCTAATTCTAAGGATATTACGAGTTTGTACATTTTAAATAGGGTTATAAATGCAAGTGGTAAAGGAAATCTAGTTTAAAACCTTTCTCATTTAGAAAAATTTGGAAAAAAATGTTTAAGTAAGAAAAATCTGAAAAAAAAAATGTTTAAGATCACTTTTTTACAACAAAAAGATGATATATCTCAATATAGTAATAAGAATTTGGTATCAACTAAATGGATTAAAACGCTCAAAAAGATTGTCTTAGTTTGATCTATGTAACACTTCTTATGGTCATCTCTTTTATATTTCCACTTTTTATTTCTCGGTTTTTCTCAAATACTTAAATACATGAAATGATATATAAAACAATAAATTAAAACATTCAGCAGGGTAGAAATACTGTGAAAAAGGAAAAAACTGCAACAAGCATATTCTTTTTCTACAATGCATTCTCAATTTGAAAGCTACAGGGACGTATAAACCAGGGTTAACCAGAATAAATTTTATATGAAAAATATAAATTTGTACACACATCTAATATCAGATGCTACAGCTTGTGCAGGTTGATTGAATTAAATTGGTTTACCCATCCCCACACAATGACGCTTTTAGGCGCCCCTTAAGAAAAATAATTGGGAAAACATTGTACAAATTGACAATATTGCTTGTTACAAGCAATTTCTTCATTTTGCCAATGTTTTCTGCTCAGAAAGATGAAAATATCTACAAATTCATAAACTTAAAGTTGTCATGTGCAACTCCTTTAAATTTGGCACAGTCTAATATTTAGCCCTCCGGTTATCGGTTAAACACCACTTTCAACATTAAATCAGTTCTTAAGCATAACTGACATTTCATCTGAGCCACCAGCTGCTCACCCTACTTAGACCTTATCATTTGCCGATTGGTAAGAAATTAATGATAAATATTACTTGCCGTTGGTAAGAAACGAATTATATATCTTGGGAGGACCTACAGAGGCAACAATCATTTCCACAAGCCTCCAGACACTTTACAAAGCTTGTTGAGGATCATGCAGTGAAATTCTGATTAAATTTATTTCATATTAATCAATGAAAAGGGTATTTGGTAGATTCCCATGATCATGAAATGAAGACGTATGGAAAGCTTCTTTGTAACAGTTCCCGTTTGTAAAATGACAGTTATCTTATAAATTCAAAGCCCTGCTTGACATGTGAAACCATTTTCTATAAAAGGAAATATCAGAATGTATTTCCGTGAGTATCATTGTATTTACTTCGATCAAAAAAGCTCTTTTTATGGTAATTAATACGTATATCTGGAATTAGGGTATATCCGAAAAATACACTTTCATACCGGCTCATTTACGATTATAAATACGTAAAACGTCACTTAGCTTTAAAAATCAAGCTCAGTTGTTAAAGTAAAGTAGTCTCTAGATCATCTAGGGTTTCAACATTGATGACACATAGTGAGAGCTCGCAACAACCTGTTAATGTTTTCGATACCGATATCATCGATTTTTTCACCGGAACTACCCAAGATTTGAGGGAGGTCACTCTAATACTAAAACTAAGCGGAGTAACTCTGGATATCAGTAGGGGCCCATTTGAATTGCCAGCGCAACTTCTTTCAGTTTGGATAGTCTTAAATTTTTGCATCTGGTTTGAAGAATTTAAAATCGTGCTTATTGAGCTTTCTTCCATTTTATTAAACACAGAAACAGTCAACTGAAACAACAAAGCAGATCTTAATTTGTAAAGACACAAGTAGTTCACGAAACTTATAAAACTAATATTGATAAAAGATTTGACCTACTTTTTTTTGTTTTCTTATAGGTATATCTCATTTACAACATACCGTAATTTGTCCATATATTCGGACACAATTAAATAATTATTTTTTTTCATGTCCGAATACATAGATAATTACTCAAGCCATTGTCCAAATTTATAGACAAAACGTCGTGAGTCCGGGAACAACCATTGCCGATTTTCATGAGTCACTAACTGTTTTGCTCAGACACTGAATTCATTTCAACAGTAAATAAACTTGATATGTGTTACGCATTACGTTCGTAAGTTCATTTATTATTATTTTATTTTTTTCAGATTGTTTCAAGATACCGGCGAAGACGACGTGAAATTAATGATCATTAACTGATTCAAAACCTTAATAAACGATTTACTTTTCTAAAATGTTGGTTTTCTTCGTTTTAACGATTGATAGAATCCCACATATCACCGTAAGAATACAACAAGATCGTAACTGCAGCATGTTCAGGCAAAATTGTTACGACGTTTCGATAGTCAAAGTTCGATTTTGAGAGGATGGTAAATTCTTTTTCTGTTATCTATATACAATCATCGTCGGTTGAATTGAATAAAAGGATATTAATTTGGAGAGCTTTACAAAATCTTCGCATTTTAATTGTTCATGTATTAAAGTCACGTAGAGATAAGAAGTAATTTGTCAGAATAAAATCACGGCATCGATTAATTACGACAGTTTTTCTCTGATCTGCTTCAATTAAATCATCGCGTAATATTGCCCGCAAATTTAAAGTAAATGCGGTGGCCTACCTGTGAGAAAAAAATCCTTTTTTTAAATTGTATCCGTAATGTTTGAAGAGTATTCAGACAGTCGATTAAACCGTGTAAAATTTCGGCATAATGACAAGGGTAAAAATTCGGTCACCAAGAATTCTCACGGGGTACACGTCTGGCATGTGCCAACTCCGGAAACTCTCCTAAATATAGCTGAACATCTGGCGGCGGCACCTTTGATCACCTTTCCTCCCTCGTAGTAAAATAAACTGTACCCGAAAACCTTTACTTTATATTTGTCGAACGAGATTCGTTACGTGTGTTTTATTGAACAGTATGAGATTAAATTTTCGGATTATTAAAGAAGCGGGGATAAAAAAAGGTAATCTATTTGAATCTACCAATATTATATATCGGATGAGAAGTTAATAATTTTGTGACAAATTAACAATTAAAATTCTCGCATTTTCCTTATTTAGGGAAAGCATCGTAGCTATGACTGATTCTTTTCAAAGCATGTCATTGCATTTTTTTTTCTTGATTAGATACGGCCGATGACAATACCCTCGATGAGCTCCGGATACGAGGAAAGTGTAGTAAAATCGAAAGTAGGTTCAGGTCAATTTGACTAATTTCATAGGGTCGCACATTTTTATCGTAGCCATCCTTTCAGAGCAGGTCCTGTCGGGGATAGAAAATTAAGAAATCAGAGAGAGAAACCAAGCGTGATATTTTAATTGCATCACCTTCATGGTTCGTAGCTTAAGCATATCAAGGTGCGTACCTATTCGCGGTCACTGTTATGAACAATATACACCTGTTGACACTTAACCCAGACAGTTTGGAGATACTGATCGCCAAGATTCCAAATTACCGATAATGGATGTGGTATTTGTTAACCTGATATATTATGTTCGTAAATTCGGTGTCCAAATTTATAGATAAATTCCAGACACCATTTTTCCGAAATTAGAGGCACAAAATTAATTTTTTCATGAAATTATTAATAGTGTCCGAATTCTTGGAGTGTCCGAATATATGTACAAATTACAGTAGTTCATCCTTCTGACCTGGCAAATCAATCTGATCATGTTTTTCATGAAGTTTGAGCCGTAATTGTAGCCTTTAGAGTGTTAAGTGTGAAATTGTCATTTAGACCCCTTTTCCTCTGTTCCTAATAGAATTCCAGTTTTCAATAGAGTTAACACATTCCCAATCAGAGACATTCTTAGACGCCCCCATAGAAAAAAGTTTTGCTTTTTGACAATGTTTTCTTCCCAGAAGTTTGAATCAAGAGGACCATGATGGTCCTAGATCGCTCACCTGAATTGTCTGCTGTTAAAAAATATGCAACAAGAGACAAATAACTTTAACCAGTTTCATGAAGATTGAGCCAAAACTGTGACTTCTATATTGTAAACAAAGAAATAGTCATTATGGCCCCTTTTCCTGTGTTTTTCTATAGAACCTTCCCATAACATATAAGGTTTATCTTTAAGACCTAACAATTATTCTGACCAATTTCCATGACAATTGAGCCTATATTGTGGCCACTAGAGTGTAAACAAAGAAATTGTCATTTAGGCCCCTTTTCCTGTGTTTTTCAATAGAATCCTACCATAATCATTAGGGTTCATCCTTGTGACATAATAATTATTCTGACCAAATTTCATGAAGATTGGATCAAAACTGTGGCCTCTATAGTGTAAACATTTCAATCATTGACGCTGCACGACGGACCACAGACATTCAACAATCACAAAAGCTCACCATGAGCAATTTGTGCTCGGGTGAGCTAAAAATCCAAAATTTCATAAACCTAAAATTGTTGTCTGCAACTTCTTTCAGTTTGGACCAGTCTAAAATTTTGCCATCTGGTAAAGGATTAATCCTTATGACATGACAAGCATTCTGACCAGGCTTCATGCAAATTGAGTCATAACTATGGCCTCTAGGGTGTTATAGAGAAACCATTTGGAAACCAGTGGCCATTTTGAAACAAAAGGTGCTTGTGCACATGATTTGCCAATAAAGGTATTTTCTGGTATGGCAGATGGAGGGATGAACATGTGACAGACATTTTGCTATGACTAAAGCTTGCTGGCTTTAAGTCAGTTGAGCTAAAAACACTCTTTTTCCCAAAATGAACTTGAGAAAAGGACTTCCACATTTTATGAATAAAAAGTAATTTGTGAAGTCATTTCAATTCTGTAAGAAAGGTTTGATATACTATTGTTATAACTGTCATATAGAGAATAGTCAATAAAGTGTAATATTGTTAAGTAACTTCAATGTTTTTAGCTGCAGATAGTTTTACTAAAGATCTCACGGAGAAATTACAGCATATTTTATAGTGATGTTGAAAAATGTAATGCATTTTGTAGCTTTTAATATCATGTTTCATCTAATATCAGACAGTTAAGATTCAATTAACAACAGGCTTTTTGACAAGATCTATTTGCCAGTTCCCATACAAACCCACTTTTTCACGCCCTCATGGAAAGAGGTTTTGGAAAATAGTGGAAAATGAAAATGAGGGCTATGATGTCCCTAGGTCACTAAACTAAGTTCTTGAAAAAAGAAATATAAAACTGAGACATAAAAGCTCGTTTCATATGTGAAGAGAAAAGCAGTAAACAAATCCAAATATGAAATTTTCGAAAAGATTAACAATTTACTATTAAGGCCCCTTTTTCTGTGTTTTCCAATGGAATCTCCCTATTTTCACTAGACTTCATCTTTATGACTTACAATAATTCTGGTCATGTTTCATCAGAATTTGACTAAAATTGTGACCCCAGAATGTAGACAAGAGGACCATGATGGTCCTATATCGCTCCCCTGAGTATGGTGGCTCAAGGGTTTATGATATAATATATAAAATATCAAAGCCCTACACCTAATCATTTTGGAGACAGCATGCCCACTGGGTTTTTATTTTGGGGGTACATGTACCCCTTAGGTTTTGAAATAGGGGTACAAAGAAAAATCTGGGGGTACAGTGTACCCTTTACTTTCAGATTTAAGGGTACACAATACGAATCTGAACCCTTTACCAAATGACAAACAAAGTTTTAGTTATATAGTTTGTTATTACTCAGAAAGAAGTACCACACGTCATGTGCAAGTTTAGAGGGAAAGATAATAAACTTTCTTTGAAAGCCTGGTTTTTTACAATTCACTTTTTCTTAATTATTGGATTTTGGACGGGTTGATTGGGATATGAGAGCGATGGCTAAACAAATCTAACAAGTTAATTACAAGGGTGGGAATGTCATCTTGGAGCAGGCCATACCAGGCATGTCAGCTCATTCTTAGATCAAACTCTGGTATCAAAACGATTCTGGTACAGAAAATATCAAATGGTCTTATAAGTGTCTAAAAGTAACCATTTGTGGAGTAATAGAATGGGTTTTGTTACAAAATTTTGCAGACAGCAACTTACGTAGCCCAAACAAAACTACAACGTTAAACAAACGGCTCCATTTTGCCCCGCCCGACTTTCATGTTCATCGGAACTTGCGAGAGATACTGCTTTCACAATCAGATTCTATATTATGAGTTCTTGTCAATCTTGCCCAAAACATGTGAACTTGTGTTTAGTTTGAGTTTTTTAGGGAAAACTACGCACGTAGGGTTTCTCGTTTTATACGCTAATAATTTCAAATGCACACACACGTAATGGCACGTCTCGTCTTGGTGTAAGATTTGTACGTGAACCGACGTAGTTGTACGTGAATTACGTACTGCAGTACGTGAATGGGCACCCTGTGGAGAAGATTTTTTAAGATTTTCTCCTTTAATCCAAGGTATAGTGAAGATTCAACCATATTGAGCTAATTTCAAGAGTACGGTCATTCTTTGAGGTACTTAGACACTAATACATACCAAAATCAAATTCTAGGCCTTATGATTTGTGAGAAAAAGATTTTTCATATTTTCTTTCTTTATCCATTTCTGGGATTGCACAGAAAAGGGTTTATTTTCAGAATACAGTAATTCTATGAAATATTTTAGTACAGGGCCAATAGGTATTATAACACACCAAATATTAAAGCCCTTGGCCTCAGGTTTCAGGAGAAGAAGATTTCTTCAAGATTTCCTTCCTTATCTCTTTGTAAAATCAGAGATCACAAAGAAAAGGGCTAATTCTAGTACTGCTATTCTATGGAGTATTTGGTAGGTGGTCAATATATGATGATAAATACAAAATATCAAAGCTCTAGGCCTTATTTTCTGGGAGAAGAATTTTGTTAAAGTTTTCCTTTATTTCTATTTAAAATATGGGATTGCACAGAAAAGGGCTAATTTTCAGAATACGCCAACTCTTTGAAGTATTTTGGTAGAGGGTCAATAGATGCTGATTTGTACCAAATATCAAAGCTCTAGGCCTTATGGTTTGGGAGAAAAAGATTTTTAATATTTTCCTTCTTTATTTCTATGTAAAATCAGGGATCGCACAGAAAAGGGCTAATTTTCAGAATACGGTAATTCTTTGAAGTATTTTGGTAGAGAGTCAATAGATGATGATTTGTACCAAATATCAAAGCTCTAGGCCTTATGGCTTGGGAGAAGTTTTTCATTCCCTTGCCATGACAACCAGAGTTCTTATTGGGTTTCAATTCTTTGAAGTATTTTGAAAGAGCATGTCCTAAGGATCGTTTATGTGAAGTTTGGTTGAAATTTCGTGGTTTTTATCAGGGGAGGGATTTTTCGTAATTGTGAACCGTCAGACAGACAGACACACAACGGACACAATGCCATGACAATAGCTCTCTGGCTTTCAGCCAGTGGTAGCTTTCAGCTAGTGGAGCTAAAAAAAACAATTCTAACCTGGAACCCCATGACTACAGCCGTGGCCAGCAGTTTTAAAGTTTGGATAAAATGTGCATTGTAGAAATCACAATTCCGTTTTGACATCCCTTCCCCTAAAACGGGTATTCAGGAAAACAATGTTGGAAAGTTCTACACACAAGTCATTTCTACTGTTCTCAGTGTTATCTTCCTTTCTTTAATTACCTAATCCATTTCTAGATAACAAAGTTCTAGATTGGTCCAAATTTTAAGACGAAAATTTGATGAAAGTTGATGAAATTTCATTTTTTTTGTCCTTTTGGGAAGAAAACATTATGGATAATGAAGAAATTGCTTGTAACAAGACTTTTCTTCGTAATCCACAAATTTTCCAAAAGTGAAATTTTGTTAAAAGTATAATAGAACTTTTTTATAATTTTTTCAACTCAGTCTAAAATTTTGTCATCTGGTAATGAGTTCACTGATTCACACAAATTGACACTTTTAATCATCCTCAAGAGAAAAATTTGGAAAACATTGTGGAAAATGAAGAAATTGCTTGGTGCATTTTACACAATGTTTTCTATCGAGAAAATTGAAAAAATATCTAAAATTTCATAAGCTTTAAATTCTTGTGTGGCAACTCCTTTCAATTTTGACCAGTCAAAACTTTTGCCATCTTGTAATGGGTACTTTTCTATTATTACTCATCATTTTGGGGCACATCTTTAATCTATAAAACATATCACATTAACAGCTGTATCAATCCATTTATCGACTTCTAGAAAAAAAATTGTACTTTTTATTTACAATGGGACCATATCATCCTTAATCCTTTCCCATGTTTTGACATTTTATACATATTTTCGACTGGTCAAAATTGAAAGAGGTTGCAGACAAATTAGATGCAATTTGAAATGGAACCATCCTATGTTATATAAAGTACTGTGGTAAAGGGAAAAATTTCTTCTTTTTCCATAATATTCTCACAAGTAATCACAGCAATGTAAAACCCCTGGCTTGTAAAGGAAAGAGTTAACCCATTACAAGACCTTAAAATTTTTGAACAGTCCAAATTCAAAGACGTTGAAGTTCCGAGGTAGAATACAATGCAGATAATGAGGAAAAGGACTTGCAACACGTCATTTCTTTAATTTCCACAGTGTTTTCCAAAGCTTTTCTTCCGACAAAGTTTTCCATGATCATAATTCATCAGACTGTTGAAAAGCATCATTGAGGGGTAATGGGTTTAACCTTCACCAAAGAAATATGACCCTGTTACGAGCAATTTCTTCTTCTCTCACTATGATTAAAACCTAATGATGGGCCCTTGTTTTCTAAGTTAAACTAACTTTGTCATCTTCAACTCCTTTGAATTTGGACCAGTCTAAAAATCTGTCATGTGGGAAAAGCTTAAGCCCTAACCTGGTTTAACCTTAACCTGATATGGGGCCCTAGTCAGGGTTTTCCATCAACTTTCAAAACAGGGGGTCATTTTGCCACAATATGACCCCTATCAAATAAGATAAAGAAGGCTGTCTAGCTATTTTGGGGTTCATTTCTGAAAAATGGGGGTCCAAATTCAAAGAAGAAGAGGGTCATGGAAAACCCTGCTTAGTTATTTTAGTCTTTGAGTTGTCTTAGGTCTTAAACATAACACTCCTGGTTCAAAATTTAACTCACAATGCCATTTTTTGACACCCTGATAAAATTATGATCATGGAAAACTTTGTGGGAAAAGGAGAATTGCTTTTACACTTTTACTGATATATCCCTGGCTTTACATCTCTGTAATTTTATACTTGAGGAAACATTATGGAAAAAGAAGAAATTTCTTGTAGCAATTTCTTTTTTCTCTATGATCAGTGCTCTCAATAAGCGGATGTCAACTTATATTACGTCCAGAAAATCAGAAAAAACGTCCAGAAAATCAGACCCGGACGAAAATTAACGTCAGAGATTCTAGGAAAACGTCCTGATTTCATGACCCGGACATTTTCTGAAGTTACAATATAAAGGGTTTGACAAACAAAAGAATTTACATTCTGACCATAACCTCAGGTAAAATTTAATCCACAAGGAGTTTACCCAAATGTCTTCATGACGACCAATGTAGATGGAAATTAACATAGAACGTACTCGATTATAGTCGGTTTGGTAATCACTCGATTAATAACGTGCCGGGCAAAAATCAAGCAGGCCCATGGAAGCCGTTCGGTCGAATTTATGTAAACTAAGTTCAGGGCAGGAATTCACCCGAAATGTCATGTCCCGTCTTCAAGTTCGCGGCGGATACAGAACGGTGCGTCAAATTTGCATTCTAAATACGTCTATGAAGCTGGGGATTCTATTTAGTAACTTGACATGAAGTCCGTCCTAGAAACATCGAAGTTGCTCGATTGATCTGGCTAGAGTTCGGTCACTCGATTAATAACGTGCCGGGCAAAAATTAAGCAGGCCCATGGAAGCCGTTCGGTCGAATTTATGTAAACTAAGTTCTGGGCCGGAATTCACCGGAAATGTCATGTCCCGTCTTCAAGTTTGCGGCAGATACAGAACGGTGCGTCAAATTTGCGTTCTAAATAGGTCTTTGAAACTGGGGATTCTATTTAGTAACTTGACATTACGTCCGTCCTAGAAACATCGAAGTTGCTCGATTGATCTGGCTAGAGTTCGGTCCCTTTTTATTGATGTCACATGAATTGTCTGTAAACATCAACTAGCACAAACAAAACAGGGAATTTCTTAACCCTTTCCTGGTTTTTGAATTTTTCGACGTGTCCAAATTGGAAGAGGATGCAGACGACAATGAAAATTGGATGCGATTCCAAATAAAACGATCCTATGTGGTAGAAAACATTGAGGGAAAAGGAGAAATTGCTTATTATAAGCAATTTCTCCTTTTTCCACAATGTTTCCTCAAGTATAAAATCACAGTGACATAAAATCCCGGGTTTATCCAGGAAAGGCTTAAAGATACAACCCTGCTATTAGTTTCATTTCTTTATGTTCTGTAACTTTTATTTACGCAAGTGTTATTCATGGCGTAGGCACCTGGATATCTATGATGAGACCGGAGATGGTCTCCAAATAATCCAGTCTCGTTTTTTTCATAGCCAAAACGTTTCAAACAGTCTGTTTTCTGACATTCTAGTAATCAGAAATTTTAAAATCCTGAGAGATTTTCAAATAATAATTACCAAATTTCTCCACTAAAATTTGGAAAAGTGTTCAAGGGGCGGGAATATTGTGGGAAAAGGGGAAATTTATTTAAGAGACAAATTTCTCAAGAAGCACTTCTTTTACCACATTGTTTTCTCTAGTTCAACTAAATGGGACATGAAATTTAGGGACTACATGTAAAGGATAGAAAAGAATGTACTGTAGGCTTTATGTATCTTTTTCATTTCATCATTATTTTTTTTTGGGGGGGGGGGGTATGGTCGTGGGTGAAAAAAAAAATCCTTGATTTGTGAAAACTTCCTGAAATTGAAACTTTGAATTTTAAAACTTCCTGAAATTGGTCCTTATTTAGAGCACTGTATGATACTTTCTACCCTATTGTAATCATTTTCAAATAAAATCCACTTTAAATTGTCATCTGCAAAACCTTTAAAGATGGACAGGTCTAAAATTTTGCTGTACAGTAAAGAGTTAACAAGTGATTTCTCCTTTTCTCACAATCTTTTCCACCTTGCTTGCCACATATTTTCAAGTTCTAGCATAACTTGTCTGCAACTTCTTTGAATTTTAATCCGTCTAAAATTCTGTGGTCTGGTAATGGATTAAATTAACATTGCATAAGGGATTACAAATGTGGTAGTAATTTCCTATAACTCATTGTACCCTTGGACTGAAGTTCCACATATTTCTTGTTAAAAGTCAACTTTAACCCATTACACGACAAGAGCCATGTCGGACATGGCCATCCCCTGCCTTAAAAGCTTGAAAGTAAACTGAAGCCAGTTAGACTTAGGCTTTCTTGTGCACTGCATTTATTCGATAATAGCTATTACACTTACAGAGATATGCTCAGGACAAAATCTAAGTCTCTAAAACAACAAAGGGCAATAACTCCAAAATTATGCAAGCAAGAGTTGTTGTTCTTGTGCACTGCTCTTCTCCTCAGTGAGATCTATCCACCTATGAAGTTTCAAGTTGATAGCAATCATAGTTTCAGAGATATGCTCCAGACAAGTTTAGTGACGGAAAGAACGGAATGACGGACGGAGACTGTTACTGTATCCCTTTCGCCGAAACGGAGGGGATAATTAGCTTGTTAAGTTGTCAAACCAGGGATCAAACCTGTGATCTCAAGGTTTGAAGTTGGGTGGTCTACCTACTAAGTTAATTGGGTGGCTTCAAAGAATATGAAAAGGTAATTGTGTGTCTGCATTTCACTATATTTATCATTGTTACAATGAGACAGAGCAAGGATACAGGACAAAACTCCTGAGAGCCCTACCTGGTTCTTTAACCCATTCCAACTCAGCAAAATTTAGACTGGTCCAAATTGAAAGAAGCTGCAGACGACAATTTCAAGTTGATGGAATTTTGAATGTTTTCGTCTTTTTGGATAGAAAACATTGTGGATAATGAAGAAATTGCTTGATACAATTTTAGGTCAAAATTGAAAGAAGTTGCAGAGGACAATGTAAAGCTTAAAAAATCTCAATTTTTAGTTTATTTTTGGTGTAGAAAACATTGTGGACAATGAAGAAATTGCTTGTAACAAAAAGCATCATTGTGTGGGAATTGGTTAAGCAAAGGCTGTTTTCAGAAATTCAGTATAAACTGAATTATCTTTGCAATACCTGGCAAATAAATCTAGATACTGAAATCTTGTTTTAACCCTCTCCTGTTAAATATTAGACTGGTCAAGGTCAGACATGGCGAAGATCTGGAAATTTCTGTCAGACACTCGGTCTGACAGTGCTAGATAATCTGTCAGACCGAATGAAATTCTGTCAGACCGAAAGATCAGAATAAAAAGACATATTATAAATGCGTAAAAATACTTATCTAAATCGGTTCTGTCTGAAACAGCTGGCGAAGAGCGAAAGAATAAGTGGTGAACCAAACGGACCGGTGCTCAAAAAACGAACGGCGTGAGAAACACATTATCATAAAAACTATCGCGAGGAATGTTCTAGAAACTGAACCGGGTCAAACTCGATTATACACGTTGCATGCTTTTACAGCCTAGATGTACTTTGTTTGATTAATATTTTCGGTAGTATTTCTTGCTACCAATCAAGTAGGCATAAACAAAATAAAAGTAATTTCCGGCGACAGTCTCAAATTTTACTTTGGTAAGTTTTCAGTTCTTGTTAGGTAGATTTGCCGATCTTTTTTATACAGACAATAATCGAAATTATTATCGGACAGTGGGACTGACGGAAAGGAAAAACATGTCAGACATTGTGAAATTTCATCGGACAGGTCCGAAGGTCCGAAGGTCTTCGCCATGACTGCAAGGTTTTGCAGATGACAATTTAAAGTTGAAATTATTTGAATAAGATGTGTTTGTTAAACACAATGCCCCTGCAGTACATGAGATTTTCTTTGGTGTTTGATCTTGGTATGTGAGCTTGACCTTATCACATGACCTTGACATGAGGAGATGTGTATTATGGAGGTGTATCATCATGCCAATATGAGTATTGTATCTTGAATAGGCTGGTAGTAATTGGCAATGTTAAGTTTTTTGGTTAAGTTTTGCAGACAGACAGACAGACAGACAAATGGAACAGTAAAATCATATGCCCCTGATCTTTCGATGTGTGGGCATAAAAATATTCATTCCCTACAGGAGAAAGTATTGTTGAAAAAGAAGAAATTGATTGTTACAAGAAATTTCATGTTAAATTCATTTAGTAAGTCAGATGAAAGGGTATGTACAAAATGTTCACTGTATATCATATATGGACATAAGCCAAAACAATAAAAGCCATGTTTTTCAACTAATAAAATTATATGAAGGAATCTAACATAGAGTCAGCTGAGGGTCTATCTTGTGGTTGAAATCTATCAGCTGATATCTGAGAAGATTTTCAAAACTAACATCTGTCATGTCTTTAATGTTTCTAGGTGACCAGTGTCTTAGGAATAGCTACTTGTCTGCTTACAAAAAATGCAGTGTCAGAAAAGTTGGGAATACCTGGAGTTTAATATTGAACCAATTCCAACTCATTGTCCCTTTTAGACCGGATTTCAACCAACCTTCTTTATATTGAACCAATTCCCACTCAATGATGCTTTTAGACTGGAGTTTCACACCCCTGCTTTATATTCAACAAATTCCAAATCAATGTCAATCTTAGATTTGAGTTCCACATCCCTGCTTTATATTCAACCAATTCTCAATCAATGATGCTTTTATACTAGAGACCCATATCCCTGCATTATATTTAATCCATTTCCCACTCAATGACTCTTTTAGACTAGAGTTCCACACTCCCGTTTTAAATTGAACCAATTCCTACTCATTGACGCTTTCAGACAGGAGTTCCACAGCCCTGTCTTATATTGAACCAATTCCTACTGATTGATGCTTTTAGACAAGAGTTTCATCGTCAGACTGGAATCAAACAAAAGCTGTTGGAGAACGATTATGATCCCCATATAAGGCTTTTGTCACAAAACTTTATGCCATTATTGGACAAAAACAAAATGCAACAATAGTTTGAGAGTTCAATTCACAAGAAATTTGGAAGTTTGACAAACATTGAAGGAATCTGTTTGGCTTCACAGGCCTGATTCTAGTAAAATTCAATATCATTATATGGTAAAGGGTTAAACATTTTACCTTGACTATCAAAGTTATCAATGAAAAATATCTCCATACAAAAAATGAAGACTCTAACTTGAGTAGTCTTGCAGCAACAATAGACTGATTTATTTTAGAGTAGGATATATACAAAATGTAAAGCTACATGGCATTAAGCCCCTTTTTAGCATGGTAAGGATCATTGGATCAAAAATTGAAATAAACATTACCTAGGGCACTAAATGTACAACATTTATGTCAAGTAACAATTTGTAAAGGAGGTATATTTGAAAATGAATGACCTTGACAATTTGACCTTGACCAATGACCTTGAACTTAGTACCAATAGAAAGTCCATGTCATAAGCAATGCACATGAGAAATATGAAGGCTATATCACTTACCATTGTAAACTTATAGACCATGCTAAAATTAAGATTTTAAAACTTTTGACCTTGAAAAATGACCCTGATCTTGACAGATGACCTTGAACTTAGTATCAACAGAAAGGTCATGTCATAAGCAATGCACATGTGAAATATGTGAAATCATATCACTTACCATTGTAAACTTATGGACAATGTAAAAGTTAAAGAATTGATAATTTTGACCTTGAGAAGGGACCTTGACCTCAAGAGAAGATTTTCGAAATTCTGACATTGACACCTGACCTTGACTGATGACCTTGAACTTAGTACCAACAAAAAGGGTTTGTCACAAGCAATGCACATGTGAAATATGGGGACTACATCCGTTACCAATCGAAAGTTATGGCCAATAAAAGTTTTTGCAGGACAAAAAGAGAGCTTTCATAAACTAATAACCGAGACTCCACCCTTTTAACCTGATTAGTATAAAACGCACTGATTGGCCAGCCTCTATTGTGACATCACACATACAGAAATTCTATTCAATATGCCAAGGGTTAGATAAGAACATTTGCCGCCCTTGGTACTACAAGATGTAATACCCACACTTCAAGTGAAAGGTTCTAAAATTATATCAACTTCAAAAAGTTGGCTTTAACCCATTCCCACATGTTGATGCTTTTTGACGCCTCTAAAGAAAACAGTTTTTTTATAAAAACATTGTGAAAATGAAGAAATTGCTTGTAACCTAAAGGCTTTGTCCCTGTTGACTCCAGGGCCTTAATCAATTCAACACAATGACGCTTTTTGAAGCCCCGAAAAAAATAATTTTGAATATGTTGTGTAAAATTAGGAAATTGCTTTAAAAAAGCAATTTCTTCATTTCATACTGTATTTTCTATCTGAGAAGTTGAAGATATCTAAAATTTCATAAATTATAAATTCTCTTCTGTAACTCCTTTCAATTTGGACCAGTCTAAAAATTTGCAGTCTAGTAATGGGTTAATTTTGCAAATTCCTAAAGAGGGTCATGAACTTACAATTATTCATACACACTATCATTGTTCTAGGCCATATAGCTCAAGAGATTTTCATAGATTTTTTTACTTCAATAGCAACCAGACTTTTATTTAGTTCTAAAGGGACTCCTGCCAAATTTGGTTGAATGGCCCATCAGTTTGGAAGATGTTGTTGAAAGAAATCCCTCTTTATTTCTATACAGGCCCAATCCAACATTTCATTAGGGCCATGATTTTGGCAGTTTTGATAAAAGTGCTTGAACTGTAACTCCATACAAAATATTTTTGTCACTTTTGTTGCCATGGCAAGCTGAGTTTTTGTAGGATTTAAACTCTTATAGCATTTTTAAAGGGGCTATCCAAGAAAATTCCTGCCAAATATGACTTGAATGGTTACATAATAAAAAGTTTTAATTACCTTTGAGCATCGGCACAATCCGCCAAACAAATAATGGTGAGCTTCCAGAGAACTGTCCAAGGCAAACTTCTAGGTAGTACAATGGGAAGCCAAGTAATATCATGAAGGTGAAGAAAGGGATAAGAAAAGCTCCTGGAATAAATACAGGGTATTAATATTTTCATGAATAAAATGACCCAAATTTGAGGTTACTATGCAACCTTTGTAAGATTGCAGCCAGATGCCCATGGTTTCGAAAAGATATAATTGAACCCTTGCCATGCTAAACCCAGAATATATCTACTTAGGAGGAGCTATAGACAATGATCAGCCTGCACATAAGTGCATTCTGATATTAGTTTACACCTCCGGTTTGACACCTATAACCAAGAGTTATTTATATAACCCAAGAATCAAAGGCCTGAACGGCCTCAAATGCAGTCAGGACTGTATATTAACAATTTGTATGATAGGTTAAGTCATTCTCTAATTTGTGTTGTTAATTTTTCCTTATTATGAAATCACATTTGAAGACTTCTATCTCCACCCCCCCCTTCTGGGCAGAATCCCAACCATATTTTCTCACCCATAACTGACTTGATCAACAGTGTAATGGATGAATTCGGACAAAATATATGAAGAATAGTTTAAGGAGCATCATCCTCTGATATTTCAAAAGATAACAACTGTAGTTATGAGATTTTAGCAGAAACCAACGAAATTCAGCATGCAGAGACTTATTAAATTCTACCTTTACCTTCCCAGTCTATCGGAATTGAATCATCTGTAAATTTCTACAGGTCTACAATTGTGGTTCTCTTTGGTCCACGCCAATATTTCAAAGCTAAAATTGTCACCCGAGACATTTTTTATTATTATTGATAGTTGTCAGAATTAATCTAATTGAATTTAGCTTTACACTGACGTAAATATTTCCATCCTAAGACAAAAGGTATAAAATCTGAGTATCCCTCATAGTGACATCTCCTTGGAGACCGACGAGTTGTTGAACACCTGGGGTAACTGACGCGTTGAGAAAATGTCATGTGGATCGATCTTCAAACCTCTTTTGTGGTAATGGACTTTGTCTAATTTCTTTACCATTGTCAGAAATACGGTAACAATAAGTCAACAAAGAACTCTATTTGACGAATTGGGAATTTACTACGCACAGATGCAAAACTGGATTAAACTTTGTAGCTGATAACTTTTAAAATTGTAAGAATGAAGGTTACAATAATTAAAAAAAAATCCGAGACAGCGGAATGTCTAATTTCACTTTCAACTATGTCTAAGATTGACGAATCATTGAAAACGGAGGCCTACCATACCCATTTTTTGTTAAATGAAATCCGTAATGATGGTAAGTTCAGGTAATCCATTTAAATGATGTCAGAGACATAAATATACTTTAATCTATGTCTCTGATGATGTTAACTTTTGACATAATGATAAACACAAAGGATTCTCTCTATCAAGTGGCCTTGATGCAACACTGTTTTAGATGGTATAAATAGAAGTACCTGTAGAGGTCGTGACCTTAATCACTGCGCACATTCAGTGATTCCGCTGTTCGCGGTCATTCTTTATGAATGGGCCTACATTTTCAGATAGTATACTACAAGAAATTATGAATCAATTCACAAGCAAGGAAAAAATTTCAGGTTTTTGTCAGGTTCCTAGAAGCAAAGAGCAAATTTGGGAGATTCCTAGATTACAGTCAGTATCCTGACTGCAATAAAAATGAAACTGAAGCATCAAATAAGATCATATATGTGAGAACAAGTAGTGCATAAAATTTATCAAATTAATATTGATCAAACATTTGACCTACTGTATTCTTTTTCATATGGAACAGTCTCATTTTCAAAAGAATTTATCCTAATAACCAGACAAATATTTGCATTTTATTTTCAGAAGTTTGTGCCAAAAGTGCCATGAGGCTTTATAGTGATAATGGTATTTATCCAGAGATACAGATAGATTGACTGAATGGGGTTTAACTCCGCTTTTAACAGTATTTCAGTCATATCATAGTGGCTAGAGCACCTACAATGGATTCCTGGTATTTCTCACACAAGTACTACCAATACATCCTTTCATAGCCCTCAGATGCTATTCCACTTAGGTCTATGTCATGCTGTATAAATCGCCTTTCTAAATTGCTGGCAAATCAAAGGGCTGAAAGCACTGATAGAACTTGTTATTCAAAAATCAATATTTACTTTAGTATCAAGTTCATAAACAATCTGGGCAGGAAAAGTACAATCAAGAGGTGTAGACTAAGATCAGTCTGCACTTACGTGCAGTCTGATCTTAGTCTACACCTCTTGCCAAAACCGGAATATTCCGGGTTCAGCATGACAAGGGTTAACAGTATTTCAGTCATATCATAGCGGCTAGAGCACCTACAATGGATTCCTGGTATTTCTCACACAAGTACTACCAATACATCCTTTCATAGCCCTCAGATGCTATTCCACTTAGGTGTATGATTCAAATGAGTACCACAACATAGGGTTCCGTTAAGAAATAAGGATTTAAGATCATATTACCCTCTCCTCTTTACCTTTCTAACCCACTCCTCCACAATAATGCTTTTTGACACCCGAAGAAAAAGTTTTAGAAACAGTTTGGATAAAGAAGAAATTGCTGTTACAAGTAATTTCTTCATTATCCACACTGTAGATTCTACATCAAAAGACAAAAAGATTTGAATTTCATCAATAAAATTATTGTCTACAACATCTTTGAATTTGGACCAGTCCAAAATTTCATTGTGTTGTAGTGGGTTAACACCCCTTTTCCTGTCTTCCAATGAAAATTTCCCCTTGTCAGTAAGGATTATCCATATAATCTGATGGGCATTCTGGCCAAGTATCATCAATATTGAGCCAAAAACAAGGCCCAAGAGTGTAAATAGTGAAAAAGACATTAAGGCACCATTTCCTGTGTTTTCCCCTTTAATATTCCCATTTTCAAGAAGTATTCTAAAAGCCTCTTTAACATTCTGACCAAGTTTAATAAAGATTAAATCAAAATTGCGACCACTAAAATCGAGGCCTTACAAGTGTAAACAGTGAAATTCCAGTTGTTGTCCCTATTTTCAAAGATTCATCTATATGACCTGACAATCATTCTGACCAGTTTAATGAAAATTGGTCCAAAATTATGGCAACTACATTGTTAATAAAGAAATTTTCATCAAAGTCCCTTTTCCAATGCTTTCAATTAACCCTTTCCTGGATAAACCCGGGATTTTACGTCACCTTGATTTTATACTTGAGAAAACATTGTGGAAAAAGGAGAAATTGCTTATAATAAGTAATTTCTCCTTTTCCCACAGTGTTTTCTACCACATAGGATGGTTTTATTTGGAATTGCATCCAATTTTCATTGTCGTCTGCATCCTCTTTCAATTTGGACCAGTCTAAATTTTCAAAAACCAGGAATGGGTTAAAACATTCAACTATTCAAAATTCAAATTCCTGAGTTTGTATACAGATTGTTCTAATCTTTAACAGAGTTCATACTTCTGATCTGACAAAGTATCTCACCAAGTTCCAAATATATTAAGCTAAAAACATTTGCCTCTAGAGGAAACTCATGTTGACGCAGCAAGCTGCACAATAGACAAAAGACATTCAAAGACATTCAATGATCAAAAAAACTCACTATGAGCATGTAGTTCTTAGGTGAGCTAAAGATGAAAACAAAAACGAAATACTTTCTCATTTCAGCAATTTGAGAGAAAAGAACCTGTATTTATGTTTTTTTGTGTTCAACATTAATTAGAGAAACCTAATTTACACCCATTTCAACATAATCTCTATACTTTGCAGAAAACAAGAAGGGGTTGCACAGAAAAGTGCTTATTTTCTAAAGTATCTGAATTCTTTGAAGTAACTTTGAAGAGGATCAATCCCTATGTAAATTCAGGGATCACACAAACAAAAGGGCTAATTCAAGTGTACAGTAATTCTTTGAAGTACTGAGGGTCAATATGCATTGTTACTTACCAAATATCAAAGCTCTAGGCCTTATGGTTTGGGAGAAGAAGATTTTCAAAGATTTCCTTCTTTATTCCATCCTATCTATAACCAGGGATTGCAGAGAATAGGGCTAAATGCCAGACATATATCGATCACAATAGCTCACCTTGAGCTCATAGTGCTTGGGAGAGCTAATAAGCTATGAAACAAGAGGACCCTGATGGCCCTATATTGCTCCCCTGAGTACAATGGCTCAAAGCTTTATGATATTAACAAAATATCAAGCCCTTCACCTAATAATTTTGGAGAATTTGTTTAAAGATTTTCAATTTAATCCTAGGTTTATTGAAAATCCTTCCATTTAGAGCTAATTTCCAGAGTACAGTTATTTTTTGAAGTATTTTGATAGAGGGTCACTAGATGATGATTTATACATTATATCAAAGCTCTAGGTCTATTGGTTTAGGAGAAGAAGATTATCAAAGATATACTTCTTTATTCCTTACTAAAATCTTAGATTGCACTGAAAACGGCTTATTTTCAGAATACAGTAATTCTACAAAGAATTTTGGTAAAAGGTCAATATATTTTAATGCATGCTAAATATTAAGCACTAGGCCTTATGGTTAGGTAGAAGAAGATTTTCAATGATTTCTTTCTTTATTCATATGCAAATACAGGGATCACACAGAAATGGGCTAATTTTCAAAATACAGTAATTCTTTGAAGTATTCTGGTAAAGAGTCAATAGACATTTATACATACAAAATATTACAGCTCTAGGCCTCATGGTTAAGGAGAAGAATATTTATAGAAGATATCCTTCTTTAATACTATGTTAAACCAGGGATCACACAGAAAAGGGCTAATTTTCAGAGAATGGTAATTCTTTGAAGTATTTTGGTAAAGGGTCAATAGATGCTGATTTATACCAAATATCACAGCTCCAGGCCTTATTGTTTGGAAGAAGAAGATTTTCAAAGATATCCTTCTTTAATTCTATGTAAAATCAGGGATCCCACTGAAAGGGGCTAATTTTCAAGATACAGTAATTCTTTGAAGTATTTTGGTAGAGGGTCATAGGATGATGATTTGTACCAAATATCAAAGCTCTAGGCCAAATGGTTTTGGAGGAGAAGATTTTTAAGTTATTTCACTCGGTTGCAATGGCAACCAAAGTTCTTCATGGATTAAATTATTTGAAGTATTTTGAAGGAGCATGACCTAAGGATCATTTCTGCCAAGTTAAGTTGAAATTTCATGGTTTGTTTAGGAGAAGAAGATTTTTTTGTAATTGTGGACGGCCGGACGCCGGACAATGACCAATCACAAAAGCTTACCCAGAGCAGGTGAGCTAAAAATAGGGAGAAGAACTAATTACTAATGATAAGCTGTTTCTTCCTTTCACACTATGTTTTCTACCATTATTGTCGTATGCTAATGGGTTAACCTTACCTCCACCATTTCTCATACAAAGATAAGGAAATCTCATCAGGTTCCCATAGGCAACAGCAAACCCCACACAAGCAAGGATAAACTCAAACTTGCTACCCCATTTTTCTCTTTCCTGGTAACGTGACTCTGAAGACGATGACCAGCTTTCTGACATTCCTTTGTCTGAGCAGTTTTCAGTATTCTTGTCTGATGATGGGTCATTGGTAGATGCAACAGCTGCACTCTTATTATCGTTTAGTGGCACTTTCTCAAGCTCAGTGATATGTACTTCAGTTTCCTGAAATAACATGTTTGATAAATACTATTTTCTGGATTCCAACCTTTCACCCTTTTGACACTTTTGGACGGCCTTAAATAAAATGCTTTAGAAAACATTGTGGAAAATGAAGAAATTGCTTGTCACAAGCAATTTCTTCATTTTCCACAATGTTTTCTACCAAGAAAGTTGCAAAAATCCTAAATTTCATATACTTTAAATTGTCGTCTGCAAGTCCTTTCAATTTTGACAAGTCTAAATTTTTGTTGTGTGGTAATGGGTTAAGTAACTGACCTTGGTACTTGACCATGATTTTGATACAAGAGCTTATCAAAGATTTTATTGGAGATATCTAAAGAATTTCAACAAAATCTATCCAACTAGATGTACTAGAGTTTCTGAATCACTCTACCAACCTGAACTAGACACACTTGAGCGCCTATATTGCTCCAGAGGCCTGATTGTACTGATAAAGCAAATGGTGTTTGCAGGAATTCAAAATAAACCAAACCATATTTACCATATATGGCAAATAAAAGTTGTCAATGAAATCTATTAACATTTAAAATATTCATTGTTTTACATTTAATACATCAGAAAAGAAAAGTGTTTACAACTCTTTAAAAAAAAATTCACTGTATACCAAATATGGACACAATCCACAACCATGAAAACCATGTTTTCAACCAAACAAAATTAATTGATGGATTCTGAAAAAGAGTCACCAGAGGATCATTCCAGTGAAATTTGGTTGACTGGTTTCTGAGAAGATTTTAAAAGCTTTCACTGTATATGGAAATAAACCCTGCCAATTAAAGCCATTTTTTCATTTAATCAAAATTCTGTGAAGGAATCTGATAAAGGGTCACCTGGGGATCATTCCTATGAAATTTGGTTGAAATCCATTGACCAGTTTCAGAGACGATTTTTAAAGGTTTACCCATATATTGAAATAAGCCCACCCATTAAAACCATGTCTTTCAATCTGATCAAATCTGAAGGAACCTGATAATGGATCACACAAGGATGATTCCTTTAAAATTTGGTTGAAATCCATCAACTAGTTTCTGAGAAGAATTTTAAAGGTTTTTATATGGAAATAAGCCCCACCCATTAAAGCCATGTTTATCATCATATCAAAACTTCTTGGAAAAAATCTGATACAGGGTCACCCAATGATCGTATCTATAAAATTTGGTTAAATCCATCAACTAGTTTCTGAGAAGTTTGTTTGAATGG
This sequence comes from Fragum fragum, assembly GCA_946902895.1. Taxonomy (NCBI): domain Eukaryota; kingdom Metazoa; phylum Mollusca; class Bivalvia; order Cardiida; family Cardiidae; genus Fragum; species Fragum fragum. Next base: position 28,334,458 of record OX336368.1, read on the forward strand.
GGTTTGATGCCTTTAACAATTCTTAAGTCATATTGCCGTGGCTGGAGCACCTTACAATTGATTATTGGTGTAACTCGTACTAGTACCACAATTACATCCTTTCCTAGCCTCCAGCTGCAATCCTACTAAGTAAGGTTTCTGATTATCCACCCTTTGGTGAGAGCCCTGCACATTAAAGCCATGTTTTTCATCCGTTTAAAATTCTTTAAAGGAAATCCGTGTACTGGTTTCTGAGAAGATTTTGAAAGCTTTCACCGTATATGGAAATGAGCCCCTGCCGTTTAAGCCATGTTTTTCATCTGATTGAAATTTGAAGGAATCAGATAAATAGTCACCGAAAGATCATTTTCAGTGAAATTTGTTGAATTCTGTTCTGTACTATCTGAGAAGAAGATTTTTAAAGTAAAAGTTTATGGACAGACGGACGCAAGGACACCTGACAGACAAAATGCTTTGACAATATGCGCCAGCAAGTGGAGCTAAAAATTACTTGTAATGTCTATCATGTTTTCTACCCTAAAAGGCAAAGATTTATTTCAAATTCAGACAGCAAATTATCCGAAACATCTTTTGATTTGGACAAGTCAAAAATTTGCCATGTGACAATGGGTTAAACTGCTACAGCTATGGTACCAAACATATATAATTCAAGGTTATATGGAGTTTACACATTCTTCAAATTTCACAAGTACAACATCAAAACAAACAAAAAAGAATGGTCTTTGCAATCAAAATCTAACCAATTAGAAGACAACAAAATTTTAGACTGGTCAGAATTCAAAGAAGTTGGAGACAACAATACTTGTTGATGAAATTCCCAATATCTCTTTCTTTTTGGGGTATAGGACACTGTGGGTAATGAAGTAATTTCTTGAAACAAGCCCTTTCTTCTCTTTCCAAATTTTTTCTTAGGTTCTTTTCTTGGAGGGGGGGGTCCAAATTAAAAAAAGTTGTAGACAACAACATATAGTTGATGGAATTTTAACCCTCGTCATGCTGATCCCGGAATATTCCTGCTTTAATAATGGCTTTGGCAGGTGTATGGCACAGACGTGCAGTCTGAACTTAGCCTACACTGTCTACTGTTGTTGTTGTGAGAGAAATCTTTGAATGCAAGATCAATCTGATTTTGTCAAAGTATTCAAATATGGTGAAATAGGGAAAATATTCAGCAGGACAGGGGTTAAATATTTTAGTAATTTGGCATAAACATTACGCAATTTCTTCATTATCCACAATGTCTTCCAGAGCCTTTTTCTTGATGGGCATAAAAAGGAGGGATTGGTTGGGAATGAGATTAACTCTCTCTCTAATGCATGTGCATTTGGAGACTAATCAATGACTTCACTATACACTCTTCACAAAGATTCCTTCTCTAATGTTTTTTATGCGATCAGCAAATATTCTAAATGCCCGGAGTGTCAAGTGGTTGTCAAGGCACTCAGTGTCCGCACTTCAAGCACATGATATGGTTGGAAAAGTCATTATCTTCAAGAGATCCTTTACCAATTTCGTTTGTTTGAATGGGGTTTAACGCCACTTTTAATAGTTTTTCAGTAATATTGCTCCTGCTGGAGCACTTAACTTCACTATGCACTCTCCACACAGTTTCAGCCTCAAATGTGTTGTTTTTTTTTTGCGATCAGCAAATATTCAAAATGCCCAGAGTGTCAAGTGGTTGTCAAGGCTGCTCGGTGTCTGCACTTCAAGCACATGAAATGGTTGGAAATGCAGGGGATTTGGTTTTTAAAAAATTTAACAAGAGTGACATAGTCACAATATACGCCACCACTTTGCTGCTGTTTCACGAAAACAATTGTAGACGCTACTTATTTTGATAGAACCAAATTCAAAACATTTGCAGACTACCTTTTTGATTTGTCAAGTTCAAACTGTTTGTTATTATTGATTGATTGATTGAATGGGCCCAGAGACTAAGTGTCAAGGGGCATAACTCTTGCAAAAAACAATGAACCATAAAAATCCTTGATCCATGTACACCTACAAATTATGGTGATGACATTGACCAAATTTCAAGTAAATCAAGACAAAAAGTTAGGAGGAGTTGCATTCATAAGGCTGCAATTTCAATAAGCCCCAAAGACTAAGTTTTAAGGGGGCATAACTGAGGCAAAAATCAATGAACCATAAAATCCTTACTTCATGCACATCTACCAATTAAGGTGATAATATTGACCAAGTTTCATTAAGGTCCGTCCAGAAACTTAGGATGAGTTGAGCTCACGAGAGAAGTGGACGTATGTACAGACGGACGGATTGACAGACGTAGAAGATGATGCCAATATACAATTGCCTCTGGCGGCGTATAAAACATGTTTGGGGATATCTTTCTATAAACAAAGAGCATGAAATACAAAACATTTAACAATTGTGTCAATTTTGAGCTATACCGTAATTTGTCCATATATTCGGACACTCCAAGAATTCGGACACCATTAATTATTTCATGAAATAATTAATTTTGTGCCTCTAATTTCGGACAAATGGTGTCTGGAATTTATCTATAAATTCGGACACCGAATTTACGAACATAAAATATCAGGTTAACAAATACCGCATCCATTATCGGTAATTTGGAATCTTGGCGATCGGTATCTCCAAACTGTCTGGTTTAAGTGTCAACAGGTGTATATTGTTTATAACAGTGACCGAGAATAGGCACGCACCTCGATATGCTTAAGCTACGAACCGTGAAGGTGATGCAATTAAAATATCACGCTTGGTTTCTCTCTCTGATTTCCTAATTTTCTATCCCCGACGGACCTGCTCTGAAAGGATGGCTACGATTAACATGTGCGACCCTATAAAATTAGTCAAATTGACCTGAACCTACTTTCGATTTTACTACACTTTCCTCGTATCCGGAGCTTATCGAGGGTATTGTCATCGGCCGTTTCAAATCAAGAAAAAAATGCATTGATATGCTTCGAGAAGAATCAGCCGTAACAACGACGTTTTCCCTAAATACGGAAAATGCGAGAATTTTACTTGTTAATTTGTCACAAAATTATTAACTTCTCATCCGATATATAATATTGGTAGATTAAAATAAATTACCTTTTTTATCCCCGCTTCTTTTATTAATCCGAAAATTTAGTCTCATACTGTTCAATAAAACAGACGTAACAAGTCTCGTTCGACAAATATAAAGTAAAGGTTTTCGGGTAAAGTTTATTTCAGTACGAGGGAGGAAAGGTGATCAAAGGCGCCGCCGCCAGATGTTCAGCTATATTTGGGAGAGTTTCCGGAGTTGGCACGTGCCAGACGCGTACCCCGTGAGAATTCTTGGTGACCGAATTTTTACCCTTGTCATTATGCCGAAAGTTTACATGGTTTAATCGACTGTCTGAATACTCTTAAAACATTACGGATATAATTTCAAAAAAAGGATTTTTTCTCACAGGTAGGCCACCGCATTTATTTTAAATTTGCGGGGAATATTACGCGATGATTTATGTGAAGCAGATCAGAGAAAACTGTCGTAATTGACCGATGCCGTGATTTTATTCTGGCAAATTACTTCTTATCTCTTGGTGACTTTAATACATGAACAATTGACATGCGAAGATTTTGTTTAGCTCTCCATATCAATATCCCTTTTTTCAATTCAACCGACGATGATTGTATATAAATGACAGAAAAAGAATTTACCATACTCTCAAAATCGGACTTTGACTACCGAAACATCGTAACAATTTTGCCTGAACATGCTGCAGTTACGATCTTGTCGTATTCTTGCGGTGATAGGTGGGATTCTATCAATCGTTAAAACGAAGAAAAACAACAGTTTAGAAAAGTAAATCGTTTATTTAGGTTTTTAATCAGTGAATGATCATAAAATTCACGTCGTCTTCGCCGGTATCTTGAAACAATCTGAAAAAATAAAATAATACTGAATAAATTTACGAACGTAATGCGTAACACATACCAAGTTTATTTACTGTTGAAATGAATTCAGTGTCTGAGCAAAACAGTTAGTGACTCATGAAAATCGGCAATGGTTGTTCCCGGCCGCACGACGATTTATCTATAAATTCGGACACTGGCTTGAGTAATTATCTATGAATTCGGACATGAAAAAAAATAATTATTTAATTGTGTCCGAATATATGGACAAATTACGGTAATCCCCAACATTTTTGAAATCCTAAAATAAACACTGAAATGTCATTATCTTTTCATGAGATCACAGTCAGGAAACTAAATAGACAAAGCCATTGGCTCTGTTAAGGAAATCTTGTGTGGGTTTTTCCGGTCATGTGCGGCGGTGTCAATATGGGCTGTTTATTGTCAAAATCTCGGACATCGTAGACAAGCCAAGTTCTGCTTGCTGGTGTGTCCAGAGTTTTTAAAAATATTCTAGATTTTAGCCCTAAGCCCCACCCCCACCCAATGGGCAAGGATGCAGGGGACCATGTCGTGGAATGAATCAATGATAAGTAGAAGCCAATATCTGGACTTATAGAAAACTATACAACAGTCAATTTCCTAAGGTGTTCTAGATTTTAACCCCTAGCCCCATCCCCAGGGGGCCAATGTCATTGAATGAAAGCCAACCCTACTGAGTAACTATGGTCCAAGTTTGGACCCTCTATAAGTTGTTGCCATGATCTGGACCCTCTATAAGTTGTTGCCATGATCTGGACTTATACTAACCTATACATCAGTGTGGTGAATAGAGGTGAATACAATAGCTCTTCACACTTTGTGCAGTCAAGCTAAAAGTATGTACTCAAGTCTGGAGTGTCAACTTCAGACAAACCTGCAAAACTTTTACAAAGGTTATTCTCAAATAATGGTTTTATTCAGTCTTGCGTCCCCGAAGCAGTTACACTAGTATTGAGATGAATAGATCGGTAAGTGGGAGGAAACGGGAGCACCCTGGGAGTATCCTGCAAAAAACAACAAACACCCACAAGCAGAACTTGGGCTTGTCCATGTTGTCCGAGAGTGCCCTGTACCCACAGGGTGATATGGTCAAATGATCAAGAGTATTGAAGTCAACCACTTTAACCACTCTACCATGTGACCGCCCTTTTTGAAATGATAGATGGTTCGAGAAAAGCATCATCATTCCAAAAATAACTTTCAAAAATCTAACTTTTGACTAGTAAACCCAATAGCGAAAAAAATCTATCCCTTCTAAATCTCCCCCTCAAACAGCCGAGCCAGCTGATATAGACAGAGGCGGCTGATATGGACAGAGCCAGTTTATTTTTTTTCATTTTATTTTTATTTGATTCAAATTTTGTTTTTCGTGAGTGGGGAAGGATTAGATAATCAATTAATACATTTAGATAAGTAACTTTTATGCAGAAAGAGTAATAGAAAGCCTGTGGTCATTATAGAAAAGACCTTATTTACCTCACCATCGCTAACGGCAAAAGTGCCAACTTGGAAATCACAATCGACAAGGAAGTTAGTTGAAAGTCATAGGTCCCTCATAAAATTCCTTTTCTTTGCTAGTGTTCAATATAAAATCAAATTTTGACAAAAATTGGGAGACTTACGTTTTCGTGTCCACCAAAATTGCCGATATTGACAGCGCCGCATGTGACCGGAAAACACCACACAAGATCTCCTTAACCCATTCCAACACAGCAAAATTTTAGACTGGTCCAAATTGAAAGAAGCTGCAGACGATAATTTCAAGTTGATGGAATTTTGAATTTTTTCGTCTTTTTGGATAGAAAACATTGTGGATAATGAAGAAATTGCTTGATACAAGCAATTTCTTCATTTTCCACAATGTTTTCCAAAGTATTTTTCTTGAGGGGCGTAAAAAGGAGGGATTGAGTTGGAATGGGTTAACAGAGCCAATGGCTCAGTCTATGTAGTTTCCTCAACATGGAGATCCTTTACCATTGTTTTTGTTTGAATGAGATTTAAGCCTTTCTTGTTTTGCAAAATTTTAGACCTGTCAAAATACAAAGGTTTTGCAGACGAAAATTTAAAGTGGATTTGATTATTGTAGAAAAAGAAGAAATTTATTGTTATAAGCAATTTCTTCTTTTTTACAATGTCTTCTCAATCAAAAAATCACTTGGACGTGAACCAGGCATTGAACAGGAAAGGCTGAATGCCACATTTAACATATATCAGTAATAATGTGGTAGCTGGAGCATCTAACCATGGATTCTTTGTATATCTCACGCCAGTACTACCACTACATCTGTTGCCAGCCTCCAGATGCCCATCCCACATTGGTTTATGATTACCCACCAATGAGGGACATTCCTGTGTTATCTTCCCTTTGTCCTGTGACCATTAAATCAGAGGTGTGCCAAAATGTACATTGGTCCTTTCACTTCATTTCCTTTGTTTTTATCCTTGTTCAGTATGGGGAAGTTGCGATTTTTTATTTGCCTTTTCTAGTTTTATTATAAATACAAAACTCTCGATGGTGTTAGTTTATGGTTCAGAAATAACATAGAAATGTATTTTCAATATGAAACGAATTTTACAGCTCTAAAATTTGCATTATACAGCTGATCTTAAAACCAGACAGTGCAAAGAAACCTAGGACAAAGTCCAAGTAAAACACTGATAGGGACCAATGTATTTAAGGAGAGTATTCAAGAGAGATAACCCAAGAATGTCCCTCATTGGTGGGAGACAAAATATATTTTTTAAAGGATATTTGCTGTGACCAGGAATCCAACCCAGGACATCATAATTAGTAGACTGACGCACTACCAACTGCCCAATGGCCATGGCAGATCTGCAATCTGTGCTTAAAATAACAGATGGCACAGAAAAAAATCAAATGGCAGGGCTCTGCAGACTCCCAGAATTTGGGGAGAAGTCACTTCTCACTAGTCTGAGAATTAGGAGAAGTTTTTCAAAATGGGGAGAAGTGGTGAGACTTTCAGGAGAAGTGGATCGCGTTAAAAATTAAGTTTTTGTGCGTATTCCTCATGTCTATCAAAAAATAAAATAACTTTACAATCAAGTAGTTGCATTTTATATTATGTATTATGCAATAAACAGAGAAATTACTGCTTATTCTTTCAGTCCTCAATAAAGATCTTATTCCTGTGAACAAATACTTTTGTATTTTTCTTTTTTTAGGTTTGAGAATTCAAGAGTTTGAATCTGATTTTTTTTTTTAATATTTCATAATAGATTCATATATGATAAAAAGTCAACTAATAAAAAAATGCAAATAGTGTAAAGGGGGTCTGAATGAAATGAGTACTGTTCCAATTTGAAGCAGAAAATGAGAAAAGATTTTATTGTAACAACATGTATTTAATCAAACCATTACCAGAAGAAAAAAAATCAGACTGATACAAATTGAAAGAAGCTAAATAAAACATTTCAAAGTGAGCTTTAATAAGAAAGAAGGTGCCAAAGAGGGTAGAAACATGTGGGGAAAGGACAAATTGCTTGCTGCAATCATTTCCTCCTTTTTCCATATTTTCTCATAAAAACATTTCAAGATGTCAAAATGGGGGATTGTGTGGTAATGAGTTAAAGTCTGTCCACTTTACCTGATAACATATAGGGCCTAAATGGAAAGAAATTGTCATTAATTGGCCAAAAAGGTTCTCTGTGATTAAGTCAGTTATAATGTGTAAAGGGTAAGGGTTACTGCTGAGTACACAAAACCAGACTGTGTACATGCAGAGGTTTAAAGTTAACACAGGATAATTTGCTCCATTTTATATGATTACATGTTATTTGAAGGAATTATTACCAACACAAGTAAGTGGAATTTAGCTTTAGAAAGAATGTATCTTAACAAGAAACTCAGGAAAAGATCGTAGCAGCCTTTAAATTGTTTGCCATAATTTTCTTCACTTGTTACAATTAAAGTAGATAATTCAAATTGAATGATTCTAATGAAAAATGAATTTACTCTACGTAGATTTTCGGCAGTTTAATTTTTCATCAAGATTTCAAATTTTTAACAAAATTTTGACTTCTGGTAAATGACACGGCGTCCGTAAATGTCGGCGATTATTCTCATTATGTGAAAGTAAGCAACAAATCTTGTAGACTGATGACAACTTAATTTACAGAAATAATTAAAACTTAAGAAGGGAAAGGATTTTAAATACAGATTTCTGGTGCCGATAGTATACAAATCATTGCCGAAACCAATCAGCGAGTATCCAGGCGACTTCCCGAAAATTCCAGGTGACTTCGACTTCGCTTTGATCAGCAAATCAGGCAAAGTTTTTTGAAACCAGGTGACTTTTTCGCCTAAGTCGCCCACTCTGCAGAGCCCTGAATGGGTGGGGCTGAGGGCATGCATAGGATTTAAAGTACAAAGTCGGCAAGAATCTGTCTTCTGTGACATTCTAGCAGTAACTTAGCCTAATCGAAATTAAAGTGAGTATGGTTTCTTGCTTTACAATGTGTACGTCTGTGTTGGGTTATATGAAATAAACCCATTCCCACAGAGTGATGCTTTTTGACACCCCTCAAGAAAAACAATTGGAAAACACAGTGGAAAATGAAGAAATTGCTTGTATTTCTTGTATTGATTGTATGATTTCTACCCAGAAATTTGAAAAGCTCTAAAATCAACTTTAGATTGTCATCTACAACTTCTTTCAATTTGGATCAGTCTAAAATTTTGCCGTCTGGTAATGGGTTAAATGCTTCAAGTACAATACCATGAGTACATGTTTATAAGTGAGGTATCTTTTGCATTTTTACTGTGTCCTCTGCCACAAAGTAAAAGTATAAGAGGACATAGGATCTCCTGAGCTAGAGCCCAGTTCTGTACCTATGAGGGGAGGTCTTTTTTTTTTTTAAAAAAAACTAGATACAGAACCATGTGGTTGTGCTGTAAATGAGATATAAATGCCCTTAGCCTTTGTAGGTTTGTAAAAAAAGATGTCAAAAAATTTCCTAACATTTCCCATTTTTAAATGCTACGGCAATTAGATTTTTTCATGGAATCAAAATCGTTCAACACCTTTTGTACAACTTCACATTCCTACCAAGTTTCAGATTGATCAGCTTACTGGTTTAGGAGATGATTATTAAAAATAGTTGTTGACGTACAGACAGACTGTTCAGGGCTCTGCAGACTCCCACAATTTGGGGAGAAGTCACTTCTCTCTAGTTTGAGAATTGGGAGAAGTTTTTCAAAATGGGGAGAAGTGGTGAGACTTTCATGAGAAGTGGATCGCGTTAAAATTAAGTTTTTGCGCATATTTCTCATTTCTGTCAGAAAATAAAATAACTTTACAACTAAGTCGTTGCAATTTATATTATGTATTATGCAATAAACATAGAAAATACTGCTTATCCTTTCAGTCCTCAATAAAGATCTTATTCCTGTGAACAAATGCTTTTGTATTTTTCATTTTTTAGGTTTGAGAATTCAAGAGCTGATTTTTTTTTTTTTTTTTTTTTAATACTTCATAATAGATTCATATATGATAAGAAAGTCAACTAATAAAAAAAATGCAAATAGTGTATAGGCAGTCTGAATGGAAATGAGTAGTGTTCCTATTTGAAGCAGAAAATGAGAAAGATTTCATTGTAACAACATGTATTTAATCAAACCATTACCAGAAGAAAAAATTCAGACTGGTACAAATTAAAAGAACCTAAATAAGAATTTCAAAGTGAGCTTAAATAAGAAAGAATGTGTCAAAGAGGGTAGAAACATGTGGGGAAAGGATAAATTGCTTGCTGCAATAATTTCCTCCTTTTTCCACAATTTACCATAAAATCATTTCAAGATGTCAAAATGGGGGATTGTGTGATAATGAGTTAAAGTCTGTCCACTGTACCTGATAACATATAAATGGATAAAAATTGTCATTAATTGGTCAAAAAAGGTCCTCTGTGATTAAGTCAGTTATAATGTGTAAAGGGTAAGGGTTACTGCTGAGTACACAAAACCAGACTGTCTACATGCAGAGGTTTAAAGTTAACACAGGATAATTTGCTCCATTTTATAGGATTACATGTTATTTAAAGGAATTATTACAAACACAAGTAAGTGAAATTTAGTTTTTGGAAAGAATGTATCATAACAAAAAACTCAGGAAAAGATCGTAGCAGCCTTTAAATTGTTTGCCACAATTTTCTTCACTTGTTACAATTAAAGCAGATAATTCAAATTGAAGGATTCTAGTGAAAAATGAATTTACTACTCTAAGTAGAATTTCGGCAGAATTATTTTTCATCAAGATTTCAAATTTTTAACAAAATTTTGACTTCTGGTAAATGACACGGCGTCTGTAAATGTCGGCCATTATTCTCATTAAGTGAAAATAAATAACAAATCTCGTAGACTGGTGATAGTTTAATTTACAGAAATAATTAAAACTTAAGAAGGTAAAGGATTTCTAGTGCCGATAGTATACAAAGCATTGCCGGAACCAATCAGCGTAGGTGTGAATGAAGCAAGCATGTTGACTTTTAGCTGCCAGAACATACCCCTCTTTCTGTTAATCTACTGCCCTCGCGACTATCGATACACGCTTGAATTACGATCAAGGGGCTTCCGACCGGCAGTTGTATAATTGCACACTGTCACCTAGTTTTATAGCCACTGGGCCAGATTTGGTTATCACCTATCGTATCCAGGCGACTTCCCGAAAATTCCAGGCGACTTCGACTTCGCTTTGATCAGCAAATCAGGCGAAGTTTTACGAAACCAGGCGACTTTTTCGCCTGAGTCGCCCACTCTGCAGAGCCCTGCTGTTGGTAGAGTCCACATGGTTATGCTTTATATGAAATATGGATGCATTACATCATATAAATTGGGAAGAGCAGATATTTGAAATTGCTCTAATTGAGTGCTTTTCAAAACTTGGACCCCTGGGACAGGGATAATTTTTTAACCCAGGGGCATACTTTCAACAAACATGTTAGATAACTATTGGGTTATGCTACCATCCAAATATGAATGTTTCAGGCCTTATTGAAGTTTTTTTTTCTTGATCATTTTGAGCGAAATTCCAAACTTTTGACTCCTTGTACAGGGCCGTTTCTTACCCCAAAGGCATAATTTTACTAACATACTACAAAACCATATAGTTATCTTACATACCAACTAGATGCCCTTGACAGCTTGTATCGCTGCACAGGCCTGGTGGTACTGATTAAGCAAATGGCATTCCAATCAAAATCGGAATCGGAAAAAGAATCCCCAGAGGATTATACGCGTGAAATTTGGTTGAAATCAATCCACTGATTTCTAAGAAGAAGATTTTAAAAGCTTTCAACATATATGTACATTAGCAAAACCCATTAAAGCAATGCTTTTCATACAATCAAAAGGCTCATTCTTTTTAAATTTGGTTGAAATCCATTCTCTAGTTTCTGAGAACAAGATATTCAAAGCTTTCAACATATATGGAAATTAGCCCAATCCATTAAAGCCATGTTTATCATAATTCTTTGAAGGAATCTGCAAAAGGGTCAAATAAGGATCATTTCTGTGAAATTTGCTTGAAATCAATCCACTTGTTTATGACAAAAAGATCTTTAAAGGTCTGCCTATATAAGCTATGTTTTTCATCTAATCAAAATTCTTTGAAGGAATCTGATAAAGGATCACCATATGATCATTCCTGTAAAATGTGGAGCAATCCTGTAAAATTTGGTTGAAATCAGTTAAAATTGTTTCTGAGAAGATTTTTAAAGATTTCACCATATATGGATAAAGCCAAGCCCATTAAAGCCATGTTTTCATTTGATCAAATTCTTTGAAGGAATCTGATAAAGGGTCACCAAATGATCGTTCCTGTAAAATTTTGTTGAAATCCATCAAATGTTTTTTGGGAAGAAGATTTTTTGAGGTTTACCATATATGGAAATTAGCTCCATACATTTAAGCCATGTTTTTCATTCAATCAAAATTCTTTGAATGAATCTGATAAAGGGTCACCCAAGGATCACTTCTGTGAAATTTGGTTGAATTCTGTTCAGTACTTTCTGAGAAGATTTTCAAATCTTGCACCATATATGGAAATGAGCCCTGCCCATTAAAGCCATGTTTATCATCTTATCAAAATTCTTTGAAGGAATTTTATAAATGGTCACCCAATGAACATTCCTGTAAAATTTTGTTGAATTCCATTCAGTACTTTCTGAGAAGAAGAGACATGTTTATGGACAGACGGATGGACAACAGACACATCGCCATGACTATAGCTTGAGCTAATAAAAATGAATTTCAACGAAAAACTGTCTTAACAAGTACAAATACAGAGTGTTTACAAAGATCAGAATGGACTTAGTGCAGGCTGATCTTTGCCTGTATTTGCAGTCTGATCTGAGTCTATATGGAAATAAGCCCCGTCCATAAAAGCCATGTTTATCATCTGATCAAAATTCTTTGAAGAATTTGATAGATGGTCACCCAATGATCATTCCTGTAAAATTTTGTTGGATTCCATTCAGTACTTTCTGAGAAGAAGATAAAGGTTTATGGACAGACGGATGGACGACAGACACATCGCCATGACAATAGCCCAAGCTAAAAATGAATTTCAACTAAAAACTGTCTTAACGAGTACAAATATGGGGTTTTTACAGATCAGAATGGACTTAGTGCAGGCTGATCTTTGCCTGTATTTGCAGTCTGATCTGAGTCTATACCTGCAGTCAAAAAAGGATTGATTAAATTTGGGTTTAATGCCACTTTTAACAGTATTTTAGTCATATCCTGGCGACTGGAGAGCCTAACAATGGATTCCTGGTAATTCTCACACCAGTACTACCACTACATCCTTTCCTAGCCTCCAGCTGCTATCCCACTTAGGTTTATGTATAATGATTATCACACATTGGAGAGAGATAAATGTTGGAAAAGGATATATGCCGCTGCCAGGGATCAAAAGCTATGACAGCGGCAGTCCAAAAAGGAAAATCAAGGTTCAACAGAAAAAGGTTAAAAGCCTGATTTTTTTAAACCTTATTTAAGTAAAGATTCAGTGAACTGGAAAAAAAATATATAAACTAGAATCAACAGCCAGAATGCTAATGGCATCATATCCTTTGATGCATGACTATTTGATTTCATGTCCCTTTACACTTACCTATTACTACATGATTTTTTTTTTTCAAATTTGATATTTTTGAGGAAATAAAAAGTAAACAAGAGCATCAGATACAGATGCCAATTCTCAGCTGTTCAAAAGCTTGATAGAGGGTGAAATTTCTTGGTCAAGAGGGGACAAAATTTTTTCAAAAATAGTCATCCCCCTTGTTGGTATACATTACTCATTGACAGTGAATGCATATTCCAAGTTCTAAGGAAATATGTCCTGTAATACCAGAGATATTAAAAATGCCAAAGTTTATCGGACGACAAAGCTGACACAGACCCTTGCAATGACCTAGGTAAAGCAATACCTCAGCAAAGCTAACAAGGTGCCAAATTGTCACAAGATACGCCCATCACACTGCTTAATATTAACTGGGGGTTTGAATAGAACTGAGGTTATTTTGAATGAATATTTTTTGTCAAACAAAGTATGAAAAACAACAAAGGGCAATAACTCAAAATATACGCTAGGTACAGTTATGGTTCTTGTACACTGCATTAGGGCTGTAACGATACAGAAAGTGACGAATACGAATACAGATCACGATACAGGGTCATGAATATGAATATTTATTCATGAATACAACTTTTTCCAGGAACAGACATATTTATCTATATATTTCTTTGAGTAAAGAATGAAACAAACTTAAGACTATATGTGATACAGACAGCTGTTTATAGTTATCTATTTTATTATTTCTGCAACAATAATCAAAGGTGCATGGCAAACTCAAGCCTAACAAAGGGTGAGGTCAAGATCCGTCATTGTTTGATGCTGGATCATTTCAAATTACTTATCACTTTATCATGGATTTCAAGTATTTGTACTTTTAATTTGTATATTTTGAATTATGTTGTGAACTTCTATCTGTTACAAACTTACCAATTAATATGAAAATTTTTGTCACCAGAATTGATCACTTATAATGAAAAGACGAAATATTTAAATTTTAGCCAACATTCAAGGTATATTGGACATGCAGCCATAGCTTACCTTTTAATTTTTTAAAGGGAGGTAATGTATACGTTGCATAATTGAAGACAATGGTCTTTGCTCCGAAAGATTATGTCATTCAATTTCTTCAGAATCTGCACTTAATGGTCAATAAGATAGAAAAATTAGGCCATAAATACTAGAATTTGAATTGAAAATCTTGATTTAAAAGGTTTAAAAGATCTAAGACTTTGACTTAAAAAAGATGATTTTTGATTGTTAGTATTAACAGAGGTCTGACCGTTGATGGTCAAAGTCATGCGTCGATTGTCCAATTAATCTACCATTAACTACCCAAAATGCCACTTGTAGACAACAAATAAATAGCTGTCACCAGTGAAATAGAAATTCTTTGATTTAGTATCTAGAATATGTATTAAGTTGCATCAGAGGCGCCCAGCTGTCAATCGACTACGGGAGCCGCCTAGGCTTTAAGGATTTACGTCTTTCTTCATAAATTTAATGAAACCGTCGTTATAGCTTGTGCATGTTGGATATCTATGACCTTTTAGATATTTTTTTTCACTTTGCATCCCGGAAAAATATTTCACATTTAGTATTCGCCAATATTCGGTTCTCAGACAGACGAATACGATACGTACTCGCCGGTAAAAAAATATTCGATTCATCGAATATTCGAGTGTATCGTTACAGCTCTACACTGCATCCCCACTTGGTGAGCTCTATCCATCCGTGAAGTTTCATGATTCTAGCTATTATACTTTTAGAGATATACTCCGGACAAGATTCAAGTATGAAAAACAACAAAGGGCAATAACTCAAAATATATGCTGGGTAGAGTTATGGTTTTTGTACACTGCACTCCCACTTGGTGAGCTCTATCCATCCATGAAATTTCATGATTCTAGCTATTATACTTTTAGAGATATCCTCCGAACATGATTCAAGTATGATAAACAACAAAGGGCAATAACTAAAAAAAAAGGCCAGGTAGAGTTAAGGTTCTTGTGCAATGCACTCCCCCTTGGTGAGATCTATACACCCATGAAGTTTCATGATCCTATCTATAATACTTTAAGAGATATACTCCGGACAAGATTCAAGTATGAAAAACAACAAAGGGCAATAACTCAAAAAATAGGCTATGTAGAGTTATGGTTCTTGTACACTGCACTCCCAATTGGTTAGCTCTATCCATCCATGAAATTTCATGATTCTAGCTATTATACTTTTAGAGATATACTCTGGACAAGATTCAAGTATGAAAAACAACAAAGGGCAATAACTCAAAAAATAGGCCAGGTAGAGTTATGGTTCTTGTACACTCGCTCCAACTTGGTGAGCTCTATCCATCCATGAAATTTCATGATTCTAGCTATTATACTTTAGAGATATACTCCGGACAAGATTCAAGTATGAAAAACAACAAAGGGCAATAACTCAAAAAAAGGCCAGGTAGAGTTATGGTTCTTGTGCAATGCACTCCCCCTTGGTGAGATCTATACACCCATGAAGTTTCATGATCCTAGCTATTATACTTTTAGAGATATACTCCGGACAAGATTCAAGTATGAAAAACAACAAAGGGCAATAACTCAAAAAATAGGCCAGGTAGAGTTATGGTTCTTGTACACTGCACTCCTACTTGGTGTGCTCTATCTATCCATGAAATTTCATGATTCTAGCTATTATACTTTTAGAGATATACTCCGGACAAGATTCAAGTATGATAAACAACAAAGAGCAATAACTCAAAAAATTGGCCAGGTAGAGTTATGGTTCTTGTGCAATGCACTCCCACTTGGTGAGATCTATACACCCATGAAGTTTCATGATCCTAGCTATAAAACTTTTAGAGATATACTCCTGACAAGATTCAAGTATGATAAACAACAAAGAGCAATAACTCAAAAAATTGGCCAGGTAGAGTTATGGTTCTTGTGCACTGCTCTCGGTATTGATGAGAAGAACATAACTGCCAAGTTTAAAGTCATTCGGACTTACAGTGACAGAGTTATGCTCCGGACAAAGAAGTGGACACCGCCCGGACGCCACGGGTGATCCCATAATACTTCCCGTCTTCTAGGGGCGTATAAAAATTGTTTAGGTAAAATACATAATCCAACAATGTATCTTGGAGTGATGTCATTGAATAGTTTGGTGGGTATTGTTTGTGCAAAATTTGAAAGCCTTTACACATTACCAGACGGATGGATTTTGGACTGGTTCAAATTGAAAGAGTTGCAGACACAATTTGAAAATCTTGAAATTTTAGATATTTTCCTTTTTTTGGATAGAATACATTGTGTATAATGAAGAAATTGCTTGTTACAATCAATTTCGTCATTTTGCATGTGTTTTCATTATCATTAATATCTTTTTTCTTGAAGGGCATCAAAAAGTGTCATTGTCTGAAAATGGATTATGAAATAACTTAAGCAGTTCGGGAGCAGAATTAAGATTTTTTTTTAAATAATCCATTCTTTATCTTTAAGTCAAATGCTGAATACCACAACAAGCTAATTTCAACATAGGAATAATTATTTGAAAAAATTAAGCAGAGGACCGTTAGGTAATTCTATTCATACAGATGTTCAAAATGTGAATATTTCTACTGATTTCCTATAACTCAACAACTAGGGATTTAGTTGTTCTAATAGTACCCTATTGAAAAAAATGAAAATAAATCTAAATCATTGAAATCTTTGAAATAGTTCTAGAGAACCATTTCAAACTTTTCATTGTTTTTAAAAAATTCAAGTCAAGTTATGTAAAATTCTTAGTGTAAAATTTTCACTGTATACCATATATGGACATAGCAAATCACCATAATAGCCATGTTTTTCAACAAATCAAAATTATATGAAGGAATCCGACAAACAGTCATCAGGTAATCATTCCTGTGAAATTTGGTTGAAATCAATCAACAAGTTGTTGAGAAATTAACTAAGTTTTCAGTATATATCATATATGGAAATTAGCCCTGCCCATTAAAGCCATATTTTCATCCGATCAAAATTCATTTTCATAATCTGATAAAAGGTCACCCAAGGAATGATCCAGTCAAACTTGGTAGAAATCCATCAACTGGTCTCTGAGAAGAAGAATAATGAAGATTTACCATGTATCAGGGAAAAAGACTAGCAGGGGCCCAGTCGCCCATGGCCTCTAGATTTTGGGCTGGGCCCCTAGACCTTTTGAGAAAATTTCTACCCCTAATGTTAAATACTGAATTTTGGCAGGCTGGGCCTCTAGGTTGAAATGAATTGTCTTTTTCCCTGGTGTATGGAAATTAGCCCCGCCCATTAAAGCCATATTTTTCATCTGATCAAAATTCTTTGAAGGAATCTGATAAAAGTTCAACTAAGGATCATTTCTGAGACATTTGGTTGAAATCCATCCATGGATTTCTTCGAAGATTTTCAAAGCTTTTATTATGTATGGAAATTGGCCCCGCCCATAAAGCCATGTTTTCCATTTGATCAAAATTCTTTAAAGGAATCTGATAAAGGTTCACCCAAGGATCATTTCTGTGAAATTTGGTTGAAATCCATCAAACAGACTCTGAGAAGAAGATTTTCAATGCTTTCACCATATATGGAAATTAGCTCCGCCCATTAAAGCCATGTTTTTCATCCAATCAAAATTCTTTGAAGGAATCTCATAGAGGATCACCAAGGATCATTTCTGTGCAACTTGGTTGAAATCTGTCTAGTACTTTCTGAGGAGAAGATTTTCAAAGTAAAAGTTTAAGGACAGATGGACTGATGGACGACTGGACTTAAAGACGCACACATGTACAACGGACACAATGCTATGACGATAGCTCTCTGGCTTTCAGCCAGTGGAGCTAAAAACAACAGAGTACTACTAATAACAACGATATCATGTGCAAGTATTAACTTATTTCTTGACTTGACCATTCTTACCTCAGTAATGAGAAAAAGTCTAGAAATCGTTACAATTAGGAGATTCGATTAAAAAAGTCATGAAACATTGAAATAGCAAATAAAGACCTTTATCATGGGTGCTCCCTGTTAAGGGCTGTGGACAGGAAGATGTAACAAACAGGGGTTGAAAAATCCACTCGCCCGCTCGCATTGGCGAGTAGAAAATGCCGTAGGGCGAGTAGATTTGGGGTCGAACTAGTCCGACAGGGCGAGAGCAAATTTAGGACTTGAATCACGCTGATTGAGGGAAAAAAATAAAGGATTGAAAAAGAAAGTATTTATTTCAAACACATTCCTATCGGAAACAATAATATTCGCTGTAAAATTAGACTGTTCCCTGTTTATGTTGATCAATCTTCATAGACGCTTGATTTGTAGACTGGAGACCATGTCGAAATATACTATAATGTATAGACAGGATCTCCAGTTTAGCCTGCATAGTATTCTGTATCTTTAAAGGGCAAATCCATAGGGGTAACATAATTCAAATTTTCAAAATTCCATTAATAAACATGTGCATTGATACTCATTGATTTTTCTTGAGATTGTTTCAAAAACACTTTATTGGAGTTTTTATTTTTACCTTTTCATTTTTACGGCATCGCTTA
This sequence comes from Fragum fragum, assembly GCA_946902895.1. Lineage (NCBI taxonomy): Eukaryota > Metazoa > Mollusca > Bivalvia > Cardiida > Cardiidae > Fragum > Fragum fragum. The sequence continues at coordinate 28,353,016 of OX336368.1, forward strand.
TGTCCCTTACCTATTGGATACATATGCTTAACTCCCCTGAATTGTGACGTCATAGTAGAAGTTTATTAAAAATGGACGTAGAGTATGACAGCTATTTTAGCGATATTCCCGAAGAAGAAATGGATGTTTCTGGTACTTTAAGGCCATATGTGTACGAACCAGTTTGAAGGGCAATTGCTACGGAATCGGAGGATAGTGATGATTATATTCTTCGTCTTCTTTTTGCCCCGATTTTGACGATAATGTTCCTGAGGTGTCAACATGGTGAGTGATCAATATTTGCGGCGAATATTGCCCTTTATAAACATTAGAATCGTAAAAAATTTAACTTGCTCCCTTTTTGAACGTTTGAATCTGACTTGAACAACGAATTTAAATGAAGATCCCAATGAAGTGACGTTTGCGAGTGAGACCCCTTTTGAATTATCCCTGGACTATTAACACTGTAACAAAAACTCCTCTGAATTTTCTTCTACCAAAAATTTACGATCAAACATCTCGTTTGTAAATTTAAGACGAGAATAAGAAATTATGTGCATGACATTCCCAGTCTTATTGTCCAAATAGTGCATTAGATGATTATCTGGCTGTCATAAGAAACTTTCAGTCTGTAGCTATCTACTAGGTGCAAAGTGAAGTCTGATCGGACAGGATTATATGCAAATGTCTAACACTGGCTCAAATGGTTTTGGTTGCTTGAATCAGTACTACATTGTCCAATGTTTGAAAACAGTTCTTGGTATATGGTTTACAATTGTGACCCCATCAGAAAAGTTACAGTAACGTTTGTTTACTCTCTGTAAATATGGAAAGTAAATCATTCTCAAATATGAAAATTATAATAAATAATTCAATTTCACAGGTGCCAGTGCAAGATTTGTGTGAATATGCCAACTGTGACAGAATCCAAGTGCTGCAAGACAACAAACAGTATAGATGGGAAGGATGAAGCAGGATTGACACGCATAACAGATCACATTGCATTCCGGTTGAATTGTCTGAACATTCATGTATTGGGAGTTACCTACTATGACCATTCGTTACAGACAGGCCCACTTGAGTAAGTAAAATATTGTTTTGTTATAGTGCTAAATTATTTTTCATAAATGACCTACATTGTTTATAACCCTTTCCTGTTTTCTAAAAATTTAGACCCGTCCAATTTCAAAGGACTTGCAGACGAAAATTTAAAGTGGATTCTAGTTGAAAGTAAGCATTCAGTGGGATTTGAAATATTGTGGAAAAAGAAGAAATTGCTTGATATAAGCAATTTCTTCTTTTTCTACAATGTTTCTTATTCATAAATTTACAGGGATGTAAAATCAGGGATTGAACAGAAAAGGGTTAAGGCAAGGAAACTTACCCCATTACCACACAATCCAATGTTCTGACATACTGAAGCATTGTAGTTTGCAAAAAAATAGTGGGAAAAGGAGTAATTGCTTGTAACATGCAATTTGTCCTTATACAAAGTTTACTACCCCATTCAACACTTAAACTCTTAAAATTCAGTGATTTACCAATTGTCAGCTGTCGAAGAAATTTTTTTTACGATCAATTCATTCATTTAGACCAAAAGTGAACTTTGGACTGCAATTTTGGACATCTTTTAGGCATTTTTCTTGGTTTGTGGACCTTGACATTGTAACTGCAGCTAATTCAGTCTGTAGTTACAATTTAGATCACCAACCAACCATCTTGGAAACACTGTAGAAAAAGAAGAAAATGCTTGTTACTTGATTCTGTCGTATGTAAGACAAAGCCTGTAAAGATCATCAACTTTATATTGTCATCTGCTACTTTTTGAATTGGACCATTCCCAACTCTGTTGTCTATCATTAAGTTAAACATCACCAAAAAAATTTTGGTTTAAAAGCTAAGATCTCTTTACATTTTTTTATTCTAGGCTACACAGACACCTGGACGATTGCGAAAGGAGCGAGGAAAGTGATTCCTTCACATGTGGTGACTGCTATCAGAGACATGATTCCCCCTGTGGACTATTGAAAGAAAGAAATTCTGGTTGTCAACCTTTCAATTCTTTAAATCCATTATAAACCATTTTATGATACACCTCAAGAAATGGCTTTGATTAAAATTGTTGAAAATTTGGAAATTTCTTGTTGCAACCAATTTCTTCATTTCCCACAATGTTTTCTGCCAAGGAAATGTTTTCTGTCATGTTATAAAAAAATTAAGATTAATTCATACATGACATAAATTATGACCTTTTCCAGTATCATCTAAGCTTATTTCCAAAGTCATAGTAAGTTGCAATAGAATAATAAGGACTTTAACAAGGAGTTATACAGTCCTTGGAATAAACATAGATCACGGGTGAAAGTCAAGGGTGCCATATACATCACTAGTTTGTCTAACATGAAAGGATGGGATATGCATATATTATGTAATCATTTCCTGTATTGTTTAAAACACTAATTAAGACATGACCATGGCCTAAGTTTACCCTTTACCAAGCAATCAGTAGCTTGTCTTTCCGCTAGTGACTATTGTGATCTTTGAAAAAAATTGAACTTAATGATAGCCACTATTTTCTGTTCAATTATCTGTACCTCCTTTTAACTCATTACAACTAAATCCTCTATTTTTACTCACAGTAGGAGAAAGTTGTGACAAATATACGGGAAAAAGGAGAAATTGCTTGTGACTAGCAATAGCAAATTTTCTCAAATTTTTGAAGCCTATTTACAATAATTATTCAATTTTGGCACAAATTAAGTTGTCATCTGCAACCTCTTTCAATAAAAAATCACTTTTTTTAATTTGATCTTAAAATTTTTTGCCCAGTAATAACTCATTCATACGCAATCCTGTCCGTCTAAGCCCAACTTAAAAAAAAAAAAAATTCAAAAAAGATTGTGGAAAATGAAGAAATCGCTTGGTACAAGCAATTTCTTCATTATCCACAATGTTTTCTACAAAGGCAAGCAAACGAAAAATCAGGAGCATTAGTTGATACCTTAAGATCTATTGTACTGGAGAAATATTGAAGGATCCTAATGGAATCTCTAGCCTGGAATTGCTGGGGTCCCTTCCAATTTTAAGGGATCCCGGAACACTGTTAGTGTCGACCCCTTAATGTGTCTAAATGGATTTTTTGGTAATAAAAAAAAAGGAAATACCTTCTAACAACCATGTAAAAGGAACATTTTGAAAATTTGTTGGAATTCTAGATAAACAGTATGTTTATGAGGGAAATATGTTCATATCAATAATAAACACAGGTCTAAGTAGTTGATAACGGCAATTAAATTCAAAGCACCTCTCAATTTGGACTAGTCTAAAATTATGTCATTTTGGAATGGGATCAATGAAAAATGAGAGTATGACTAGAGGAGAAAATGGTGAGAATAAGGGGAAATGACTTATAATTATTAATTTCTCATTTTGCCACACAGTTTTCGTGAATATGTCAAAATTGACCAATGGCTGGCCCGCCCTTTACTTCATAGTCTCCGCTCATGAACTCCAACAGGAAGTTCCGCTTTGATTTTTAACAGCGTTCTTTTGCAAAATTTATGCCAAGTAGCATGTAACAAAAAAGTAAAATGGTTGGTTGATGACCTAAACGTGGTAACTACAGCTTGAAAAGGCTGTAGTTACAATGTTTAAGCCGCCAAATCAAAAATAATAAAAAATAAAGGTAAACAAAAATGGCAACCAATGTCAGAGTTGATAAGCTCAGGTCAGGGCTGAATGAATTATTTGATAGGTCGGTACACTCCTCTATTTAAAGTCTCGTTTGGTCAATATATTGGAAGGACAATATCCGAGATGAACAAAATGGGAACCCTTTCAGTTCTGCTGTCTCACGAAAAATCGGTCCATAATGTGATTCGTTCACTGTTTTATATAATCCCAACCCCCACAATATATGGCCGAGATATCAATTTGTTCACCAAATTGATCTAACCGCTGTTGCAGCTACTTCCTCGAAATTGCCCTAGCTGATGGTCGGCATGTCGGTTCTTCTTCCCGTCGGTTCTCCGAGATCAAGATTGTTGGCACGGCGTCAGGTTTCAATCGGAGTCGAAAGTTCTTAAAAACAACGTCATTTGCTAGTTTCGGGCTGATCAAAAACTTGAAATTAAAGTGTCTCACACAAAGCTTTGCATGACTCGGTGGCTCAAAATTTGTCACTGCTGTCCGCTATGAATTCACAACTTTTTTCTTTTAAAATCAATTGGAAACGTAAAAATGCTGATCCTCTGAGTCCCCGATTCAACATTACAACCGTAAGCGGCACAGATCGTCATTATTCTCCTTTAAAATCGATTTTTTACGTATTATCGCCTGTATTTAGTACAGCAACCATTTGACATGTAAAACAGATAGCTTCTACTATGACGTCACAAATGCAGGGGAGATAAGCGGTTTGTGGAATGTACAGGGGAAGTAAGCGATGCGCTGTTTTGGGGCAGTATTAAATCTTGACATTTCAAATTGGTTTTAGTACATGTGCACGGTCTGCAATCGCGAAAATATTGTTTGTGTGTTAAATTAACACCATATACTTGAAAAATAATGAATGAAAAGACAATATAAAAATTTCTTTGAATTTGACCTTTAAACGCTTGATTGATCACTGTAATGTGTATTGCAAAGCGAAAATACGTCGATCTAGATAAAATTTGTGTGTTTTAAAACTCATGGCTGGAACATCGGACATCCGATCGTTTTTTGGGTAGTAATTTTCTTCATCTTTAAGGGCGAGTTGGGTTGCCTTAAGGGCGAGTAGAAATTCAGAGCTTCTCCTGTAGGACTAGTAGGTTTGAAGAAATTTTTCAACCCCTGACAAATGTATATAGAGTTTTTCAATGCTAATAGGCTTAAATATCCAGTTATTTTCAGTAAAGCGCTAGAAAACTAGTTTATGATTAAAACATCAACAACAAAACACTTATTATCTTGATTTTCTTTAATTGAAATGAGATTGCTATTTTCAATAATGAGGGAAATGAAAAGAGTCTGGAAAGTTCCCGCACGAGCCATGGTGACTGACACATCTGTACATTGTCAAGTTGAACACCTGGCACGTTAAGATTATAACACGACCCTACCATAACTAATTCATCATAATGGACACAGCATTAATTTTTTGTTTCGGTTATTTTTATGATTTACAGCTTAAACAAAACTGGGGCTTCATCAATCGATCAAGGCGTCAGGGTTACAAGTCTAACGTTATCGAAGCTAGCTTTTCATGGCCTTTCAAAAATGGAATGAACTTTTAACTGGTATATCTTTTTGTCCTATGCATACAAAACTTACGCTGATAAGCGATGTTGCAAGGGTCAATTTATTAAACATTCTAAAGTTCATTGCGACTGTGAGGCAGTGTTGCGGGATTTCTAATTCCCTGGTCATCTTTCATTCCACACACCTATCTAATCTCCTACCTCTGTACCAAAAAAACTCTAATAATCCCCCACCCCAAACTTTGCCAATGGTCACTATTCTAATAATCGCCCAGGCCATTGTTCAAATAAATAAGGTAATTATTGAAAGTACATTTACAACTGTAGAAAAATATCAAAGCTGATTGTAAATACAATATTTGAAGGCTTAACACTAAATTGTTTCAGAGAAAATTTTTAGAAAGGTTTCATTCTTCATCTCTATGTACAATCCAAGAACCCACAGCATGGGGCTTATGTTGTTCACAGAATAATAATTTGGAGTATTTTTGTCCAGTACCATAAACAATGATGCATGCAAAAATCACTAGGTGATGCTTTTAGACGTCCCCAAGGGAAAAACATTGTGGAAAATGAAGAAATTGCTTATAACATGCAATTTCTTCATTTTCCACAATGTTTTCTACCCAGAAAGCTGAATTTAAGTACTGTAAAGTACTGTAAGCTAGAAAAGCATTGTTTTGTTGAGTAATCTTCTTTCTAAAATGTTATCATGTTAACCAATAACAACATGAGAAATTTTAGACTGGTCCTAATTGAAGAACCTGCAGATGACAATTTAAAGTTGATGAAATTTCAGGTTTTTTTAATTTTCTGGAAAGAAAACCTTGTATAAAATGAAGAAATTGCTTGTTACAAGCATTTTTTTTCTTTTTTTCAAATGTTTCCAAAATGTTTTTTTTTTTCTTGAGGGGCGTGCAAAAGAGCCACTGTGTGGGAAGAGTTAAAGAAACAAGGTAAAATTAACCAATGAGTTAACCCATTCCCACACAATCCCTCCTTTTTACCTCCTTTAAGAAAATGGTTTTGGAAAACAATGTGAAAAATGAAGGAATTGCTTGTTACATCTTGTTTCTACCTAGAGAGATAAATCTGTTAGAATTTTCAACATTTTGAAATTGTCATCTGCAATTTCTTTGAAGACTGATCAGAGTCATTTTGACGATGTATTCAAGTGAGCTAAAATACTTAGGACATGAACTTGCAATATTCCTGATATACAAGAGAACTACTTTTTATGGCGTAGACATTTAATGGATTTAGTGGTTAAGCTTCCAGTGGCAATTTTTCCATTTTTGACCTTTGAGACGACCTCAAAATTTTGTCAAAATTTTGTCTTTTAACTCAAGCTATCAAAGCCGGCGCTTTGCTAGCTAAAAATTCCAAAATTTCATAAGTATCAATTTGGGCCAGTAAAAAATTGTGCCGTCTGGTAATGGGTTAAAGAGGAGGTCAGTTTAACAAAGTTATCAATTTTTCTTGCCATGATATCAGGACATATTACAACAACTTTTGTTTTCTGGGTAGGAAAGATTTTTGGCTTGTTACAACCAATTTCTTCACTTACCACAATTTACCTAAATCTGTTACTCAAGGGACTTGGGAATAAGTTTGGGGGGCTTTGGCAGGAAGCTAATGCTCTTTCGTCAAATTCAGGCAGGGAGCCAAAAACAATTGATAACAACAGCAGAATGCTTGAAAAGTCGGTGAAACATAATTCCATCTGACAAAAATAAACACTATCTGCTATTCATTCACAGTTCTAGATACATCACACATGACTGATGTTGAGGGATAAGAGCAAAACAAATGTAAGTGCCTATATTTTCTGAAGGCAGTCAGCCATTGCTTTGAGTCAACCCAATGAATCTTGAAACTTGTCTGAAATTTTATTGCGTGGTAGTAGGAACTTTTGGGCTCAACCTCAGTAAAGAAATCTTTTTTTTTCAATGTTACTTTTGTTGCAAATGCAACTAGATTTTAATTCTTTTCTGCATTTCAAAAGAAAACTAGAGGCAATAGAGCGTCCGATTTCATCCACTGGCCTCAATTTAATTATAAGGAAAGTAATTCAATTTTCTTTAATATAGGAGGCAACTATTTTAGACAAAGGATTACTTTTTTTACCTTATTTAAAGGAAGGCAACTTTCTTATACGCATTAAATATTCTCAGTCAATCATTATAGATTATGTCCTTTGAAAGACTATGTGATTTTTATCTGAAAATTTGCCCACCTTCCAGTGCTATTAAAAGTTATGAAATTTCTTTAAAAAAAATCCAATTAACCCATTACCACACAATGATGCTGTCTGACACCCTGAAGAATCACAGTCATGGAAAACTTTGTAGGAAAAGGGGAAATTATTTGTAACAATTTCTCCTTTTCTCACAATGTTTCTACCTTATTTAGTATTTTTTTTATAGATTTTAGTATATGTTAGAGTGTTTCCTGCAGCTTCTTTTAATTTGGGCAAGTCTGTATTTTGTCGTCTAGTAACGAGTCTAAAGTAAGAGGTAAGGGGAAAGTATGTTAAGGAAAATGTGAAACTCTTCCCCCACCTCTTGAGGGCCTTCTTAACTCATTACTAGACAACAATATTTTAGACTGGTCAAAATTGAAAGGACTTGAAGACACCAAACTAAAATTTTTGAAGTTTTTGAATATTTCAAATTTCTTGGTAGAAAATATTGTGTAAAATGAAGGAATTGCTTGTTAAAGAGAAAACATAATAGGGATAGTTCAAAATGTTCCCTTATTACATCTTAACCCATTCCCACACAGTGACGCTTTTGAAAGCCCAACAAGGAAAAAATTTGGGAAAATATTGTGTAGAATGAAGACATTGCTTGTAACAAGCAATTTCTTCATTTTACACAATATTTTGAACCCAGGAAGTTGAAAAAATCTAAATTTTCATAAACTTTGAATTGGCGTCTGCAACTCCTTTCAATTTTGACCAGTCTAAAATTTAGCCTTCTTGGAATGGATTAAGATGTTTTACAAAATGCAGAAATCTTAAATGTAGATTAAGAAAAGTTACAATTGTGCTAAATCAATGGTGGGTGACCAAGTTGTTTGTTTGGATGAGGTGTAACACCACTTTAACCCATTCCCACACAAGCCCTCCCTTTTACGCCCCTCAAGAAAAAAAGCTTTGGAAAACATTGTGGAAAATGAAGAAATTGCTTGTATCAATGTTTTCCATCCAGAAAGACAAAGAAAATTTAAATTCCACCAATCGTCTGCAGCTTCTTTCAATTTGGACCAGTCTAAAATTTTGTTGAGTTGGAATGGGTTAACAGTATTTCAGTTATATTGCAGCGCCTGGTGCACCTTAGTCCTGACCATTGATTCCTGGTATTTCTCACACCAGAACTACCACTAAATGCTTTCAAAGCCTCCAGCAGCTCATCTAACTTAGATTTACTATCATCCACCCATTTGAGGGAGACAAATGTCAGAAAGGATATTTGTTGCAACTGGGTATTGAACCCAGGCCTCCATGATAAGGAGTCTAACACACTTCCAGCTGCACTATGGCCGGGGCCGTTAGTGACCAAAACATAATAACTACCGCTTAATATTCTTGCTCAAGGTACAGAATACAACCAGCAAAGAGCACTGCATTTGGGTGTTAGTGCTAATCTGCTGTGGATGGATAGTACTAGCGAAAATAGGTTTTCCTGGGACAATATGTCAAGCCCGTGCAGAGAATGTGTTTCACAGATTTTTTTATTATATACTTTGGTCTGACATGACCTTGGACGTATCACAACTAACATTCTACAGGACACTATGACTCAACAAGTAGATTTGTTTTGTTTGAATGGGGTTTTACGCCGCTTTCAACAATCTTTCAGTTATATCGCGGCGGCTGGAGCACCTAACAATGGAATCCTGGTATTTCTCACACCAGTACTACCATTACATCCTTTCCTAGCCTCCAGCTGCTATCCCACATAGGTCTATGATTATCGACCCATTGGTGAGAGACAAATAGTCGGAAAGGATGAGTGCCGCCGTCGGGGATCGAACCCGGGACCTCTAGATTGACAGTCCGACGCGCTACCAACTGCGCTATGACGGCGGCACTCAACAAGTAGAACAACTGTGCAAAGTTATTTTTAAATCCATCGATAAATATGGAAGTTATGCTCAGGACAAGGTTAGTTTGGTTGTTTGACCATCAACTATGAACTTGACCTTCGAGGTAACACAACAAACATTTCAAATGACACTAACACTCACCAAGAAATCAACTATGCCACATTATTTCAAATTTTTCCATAAATGTAGAAGACAGTGCTCCAGATAATTTCAAGAGGCATCAGTACTGTACTGATCCAAATAATTTTTGAATCAGTACTTGATATGAGGATCAGTACCAGCTTACTTTTAGTATCAAATAAACAGAAGGAATATCAAATTTCGTTTCTTTCGTTTATTGAGTAACCGTTTAATCAAAACATAGCTCTTTAACCCTTTCCTGTTTAAACCCGGGTTTTTACATTGCTGTGATTTCATACTTGAGAAAACATTGTGGAAAAGGAGAAATTGCTTGTAACAAGCAATTTCTCCTTTTTCCACAATATTTTCTACCACTTATGATGGTTTCATTTCAAATTACATTTAGTTTTCACTGTCGTCTGCAACCTCCTTCAATTTGGACTAGTCTAAAATTTCAAAAACGGGAAAGGGTTAACCCAACACAGAGATGGTCAACATTTACACAATAATGTTAGAATATAGCAAGAATGCTAGAACTTTTCTATGTAGCCAATTGATCGCTATCAAACCAATTATCCTGATTATATATTACACTAAAAGTAATTTATATAAACAGGTCAATTGCTCATCAAACATTGAATTACAGTCAGTAACTCAAAATCTGAGCTATAGCTATAGCTCTGTTTGAAGAAAATTAGACAATATGACATTTTATAAATACGAGTATCTACCGTAGTAGACACCCAAACTCTTCCTTAACTTCTATAATTCGTCCGGAATCAATTTTACATTCTCCTCAGCAACAAAACTTTTAATTTATTTTCATTTCGTTTTTGTATCACAAATTCTATTTAATTAAACAAGACACCATTTCTATTCAGAATCATCACTGATTTCACGTTTCAAACAGATGTCCAAACCGCCAAGAACGAAACTGCTGTGAGTGAATCAATATATACGTATTACGCCCTAGACATACCATGCCTTATAAAATGTTTCTCCACGATGGAGCAAACACTTTCCTCTATAATTGGTCTTATGATTTCTTCTGGCTTTGAGTTTTCTGTCTCGACATTTTGTGATTTAGTCAGTCGGAACGCCTGGTTTCACATCGCTCACGACATTAAATTAAGAGATTCAATGCCGGGTACCGTCCTTGTTAACAAGAATTTTCCCACGGTCTGCATTCCAATGTCACGGAAAGAGACGGAAAATCGATCGGTAATAAGGGTAAGCAATAACAAAGTAACAGGGATTTTCGGCAATATCAGAAATAGCTGAGTGATTACATGTAATGCTACAAGAGTAAGTTCCCTTTTGTTTACGCGTTCGTACCTAATAATTTCCGTACACATGATTAACGGTCCGTAACTTATACGGCAATTCGCTGAAAAATATGCGTAACTAGCCAATTTAATCCGTAAATTAGGAAAAACGGACCTTATCTGGAGCACTGGAAGATGTGTCAGGGATGTGAATTTCGGATTTTCTCTATTTGTCCATGGACAAGAAAAATGTGATTTTCTACCTGTCCAGGATAAAAATGGACTTGCCCGTGAAGAGATGGAGAACAGATAAATTTTGAGAAAACATTTTTCTTACAGAAGAAAATGCTGGATCTAAGGATTTTTTTCATTTAAAACAATATTTTCTAGATTTAGATACAAACATTACGCTCATAAATCTCTTCTATTTAGTACCATTCCAAGATTTGCCCTGATATTTACTTGTCCAAAGACAAGTAGCCTCAAAAAATGTACTTGCCCCCAGGTAGAAAAGCCCATGCAGTACAAGTCGGGCATGGGAATTCCACACCCCTCATTATGTTCTGGACAAGGTCAATTTTATCATTTGACCTTCAACTGTGACCTTGAACTTGGAGGTATCACAACAAGAGTTTTGTATGACACTAGCACTCATTAACAAGAGGACCCTGATGGTCCTAGCTTGCTTACCTGAATCCTTTGCTGTTAAAAATGTAGCTGGAGTTGAATAATGTAAACAAAAAAATTATCGTAAAGGCCCCTTTTCCTGTGTTTTCCAATAAAACCCTCTCATGTTGGGTTCATCCTTATGACCTTCCAATTATTCTTGCCAAGTTTCATGTAGATTAAGCCAAAATTGTGGCCTCTAGAGTGTAAACAAAGACACTGCCATTAAGGCCCCCTTTCCTGTGTTTTCTGATAGAACCCTCCAATAACCAATAACATTTTTCCTTATGATCTTACAAATATTCTGGCCAAGTTTCACGTAGATTAAGCCAAAATTGAAGCCTTTCAAGTGTAAACAAAGGAATTGTCATTTAGGCCCCTTTTCCTATTTTTACCATAGAACCTTCTGATAATCAAAGCCCTTAATCCTTATGAACTCACAATTATTCTTGCCAAGTTTCATGAAGATTGAGCAAATTTCGAGGCCTCTAGAGTGTAAACAAAGAAATTATCATTAAGGCCCCTTTTCCCTTTCTTTTGATAGACTCTTCCCACAATCAATAGAGTTCATCCTTGTGACCAGGCTTGCTTGTGACCCAAAGATTATTCTGGCCAAATTCATGAAGATTAAGCCAAAATTGTGGCCTCTAGAGTCTAAACAAAGAATTTCCTGGATTTTCTCATAGAACCTTCCCATAATTAATAGGGTTCATCCTTGTGACCAGGCTTGCTTGTGACCCAAAGATTATTCTGGCCAAATTCATGAAGATTAAGCCAAAATTGTGGCCTCTAGAGTCTAAACGATGGAGCAAACACTTTCCTCTATAATTGGTCTTATGATTTCTTCTGGCTTTGAGTTTTCTGTCTCGACATTTTGTGATTGTTCTGGCCAAATTCATGAAGATTTAGCCAAAATTGTGGCCTCTAGAGTCTAAACAAAGAATTTCCTGGATTTTCTCATAGAACCTTCCCATAATTAATAGGGTTCATCCTTATGACCTGTAAATTATTCTGGCCAAGTTTCATGAAGATTGGGTCAAAACTGTGGTCTTTAGAGAGTAAACACTTCAAATGTTGATGCCACAAGACGGACGACAGATGATAGACTTTCAACAATCACAAAAGCTCATAATGAGCACAAGGTGAGCTTAAAATAAAAGGGTCATTTTTGCATATTTTCAATTTCAAAAAGCATTCATAACTGTTATCCACAACAGGAGCTTCGCAGAGCAACGCATATACGCCCGAAGGGGCTTGTCAGTAACCTTGGCTTTTCAGTAACCTGAGCTTGAATGATAGCTAATGATTTTGTCAAAAAATCAAAGCCCTGAAGGGCCTGAGAGTTGCGACAACAGACAGACTGTCTGGAATTCATTACTTAACATAAACTGAAGTCTGTTGGCCATTGACTGATCAAATGAGATTGATCCACTTAAAAATTCTGTATGTGTATTTTTTTTTTATTTAATTCTGTGTTAGTGAGTTCTATTTTTAAAGCCTAGTGTGATTGGGTCTTGCATTTAGGTAATATTTTCTTACAATTGACTTCATATCACACAGGTTACTTAAAAGAATCATGGATTAAATTATCTGAGGTGAATTGTGTTTTGAAATATGAACATTTTCCCAATATTTATAGACATCAGAGAATATTTCTTCTCAGTGTTGCACAGCAAGCTCTAGAAAGCAGTTTTAAATCACCATAGCAAATTCAGAAGACAGAGTTAATTGGGTAGAAAGTAACTTCTAGTTGTATAAATCTGGTTTTTATTTCTCATCAGAGGTTTGATTATACAAACTATTGAACTTCAAATCCCAGCTAAAAATTTAAATGAATACTAAAATAAATAAACCTCAATCCATATAATAAAAGGTTCGTACATATCATCTAGGAAAAAAATAAATAGGGTTTAGGTCGAACATTTTTGAGTACACATGATGTAATGAAGATAATCTTTTCTCTGCTTCATATGGGTATGTAACTAAGAGATCTCTAGGTATCTTTAGAAAATGTATGCCTTAAATTTCTCTGCTTCATATGGGTATGTAACTAAGAGATCTCTAGGTATCTTTAGAAAATGTATGCCTTAATTCGACTTGGCTTCAAAGTTGAAAATATTTCAAACATATATTTCCTTATATCGCATTCAACGCGAGAAGGTTCGGTGCGAGAATGACAGAAAATCAGTTCAAAAATTATTTTACTAAATTGGGGAAAGCCCGGGCCAAGAGGGTACAAACACAATTATTGTTCAAGACAAATCATATTTGACATGCAATCAAATTAGAACCTTAAACAGGAAGCGCAGATATTGCTGTGGACGTCTTGAGAAAACCATGACCTAATTCGGCGTTTCCATCCATCTGGTAGGTAAGTCAAACCAGCCTATCGAAGATATGACATTAATCTCGGATATAACCATCGTCTCAAGGGTGAATGCCTTTACTCGTCACTAAATGATCTTTATTGATTGTCACGAAATCAAACAACAACTCGGATTTAAATCAGGAACCAACATTCTCGTTAAGTAGGGCAGGATATAAACAAGTGCGCGCGCATGCGTCATACTCCAAATAGTGTTGATAATAATGTGCATTCAGTAGGTTAGGTTTGCCCCAGTATATTTGAAATCACAAATAACTTTCCAAAATCAATATTTAATACATTGATGTTAGTATTTATGACAGATTAAAGCATTTTATCCTTAAAAATACCAAAATAAGTTAATATCGTCTATGCAATTCCCTACGGACCATATAAATATATACAAAGCTGTACGGCCCATATCACTTATACGGCGTGTTTCAAGTATCGTATGTATTTATGCTCAATTTCGTTGATAGTTTGTTTCATCGGGGTAACCGATATGAGATTTGTATTGCATTTGCAGATATATTTCTAGGAAATATAAAATGATGTGAAGATACACGCTGTCCTTTCGAATTTATGGTCTTTTAATCAAAACTGATGATCTAATTATTTGTATGTATCGAGGTTATTTATGCGTTGAATGTAGTTCGCTTGTAAAATCAAAAGTTTCGAAAAAATTAGGATAATTTTGTAATGAAACCTTCAAAAATGATGCCATCTTTTAAAAGAGTGTCCAAAAATTTATAAATTAGGCAGGTAACACAGAATGAGCCTACTTAAGAAACAACAATGTCAGGGAGGTTATTTGTCCCGGGCCATCAGAGGAATACATGAGATAGTTAAATCATTTTCCACAATGTTTTCATATGCTTCTTCTCAAATTGACATTCGCAGCGTTCTGGTAATAGAAGTGTTGGAGGAAAGGAGAAAATATGTCCTTTGATTTATATAATCTGCTTTTCGTCTAGATATGCCATGTACCGATTAAAAAGTGTATATGGAAATTCAAAATTGAGAGCACTATATATTAACGAAAAAAGGATTATTACAGAAATCATAATAATATGATGACGATGTTAATAGTGCGAAGAAAAGAATGAAATATAGAAATAATCAAATGTAATGGTTATACTGGAGTGCTGTTCGGTAAACAGTCTTGATGTAAAGGGTTCCCTTTGGTATATCACATATGGTGTTATGTGTAGACGGCAACATGTCACCAAGGATCCAATAAACAACACCGCACACTCTTTATGTTTATTAGTAAAATTTAGGAATTGATGAAACAAATTTGTCTTTTTATGTTTCAACTCATATGCCGCCAAGTACTGGGCCCTGATTAACGAATCAAAGAATCCGACCACACGTTGTTTTCAATCGACACGGGAATATTATTGCATGGTATTTATTTATTTATCATTATCATTTCAATCTTTTACCCAAATAAAAATAAATGGAATACGCTTAACAACTTTGAGTGGATACTTTTTGCTGTGGGATATATATTATCCTAAAAAGATGGGTGGAAATAACAATTGTTGCGTGGCAGATTGTAGATCGACAAGGCATAACTCTAATACATCCTTCCATAGATTTCCGAAGAAACCAGAGTCTAGAAGAAAAATATGGATATAGGCAACTGGAAGAGTCCTCTGTGGAAGAAATAAATTTGCACCAACGAATAATTCTTTATTTTGTGGTCGACATTTTGTGAATGGGAAGAGAAGTGATGATCCAACGTCTGTCGACTTTATACCAACAATGAATCTTCCGGTGACTTTGCCAGTAACATTGAAGCAAAGGAGAGCTACTGTTTCTAGTATGAACTCGTCCAAATATGACGGAGCAGTAGAAACCCTTGTGAAAGAAAACTGTAGCGTGTGTTACACCAAGAAACGCGTTTTGTTGCCAGAAATTGATCTTAGAAATGTGCAGAACGAAGTTCAGATTTCACATGAGCTGTCAGATGAAATGACAGAATGCGAAATGCTGCATTGTTAAATCCCCTGCGAGGTACAATTTCAATTAAAATCTAACGTAAGTTTGGTAGGATTTTCCCTGGTATGAAGCAAGGACACGGGAACTGATTAAATACAAGCTGGAATTTTCCACAGTTTTTTCAATGTGACTGAGTCTCTGGACAAACCCCTCTTCAAAGTATTTAAACGCCTTCAACGACTTGTAGGCCCGGACGCTTTCTTTGTCAAACGATTTGTCCCGCGATTCCACTAAATATTTTTTTTTTTTAATTTTGATATGTCAAAGGCCGGAACATTTTTCAAACCATTTTCCCATCTATTGTTCGGATTTGTAAACACTGACTTCACAAAAAGAAACTTGTTTTCTGACATTTTAACACTGTTAAAGTTCGGGGTCGTATCGAGCCTTCTTATTTTCTATTGAGTTTTTCAAACCGGAAGTAAAAACTCCCCGCGGCGGGAACATGTTGTTGTTGTTATTTTTTGAAAGCGTCTAACGGATGTAGACTTTTTAGTCATCTGGCGCTTTGCATGAAAAGGTCTATTCTATAATTTGAATACAATTGACATAAAAAAAATGACCTTGACCAATGACCTTGAAACATTTTCAACAGAAAGTAATCACCACAAGCAATAAAAATATGACCTGATCTTGACAAATAAATTACAATGGTTCATTTTAGTTTTTTCAGAGCTCAAAATGACCTTGACATTTGAATTCAATCAATTCCAGGGCAGATAATTCAAGAAAGACCCAAGCTTTTTGTTGGAAAAAAAAGAAATAGCTTAATACAAGCAATTTCTTGTTTTTTCACAATATTTTCTAAAGTATAATAACACAAGGAGGTAAACACTAGGGATTAAACAAGACAGGGTTGAGGCACATTAGTTTTCTCTGAAAAGGTTCTTGAAGTTGGAATGATTGTTTTTCCAACCATTTGACCCCTAGGTCATGCTGTTGACCCAAGGTTTATAACTCCAAAATTTCATTGAGAACTACCTAGTTATTCCATTTACAATGTATGAATGCCCCACAGCCCAAGAAGTTCTGGACAAGAGGATTCTTTAAGGCTTAACTCACGTTACTGACAACAAAGTTTAAGACAGGTTCAAATTGACAGAAGTTGACAATGATAAATTCAATTTGCCAAAAGTTTAATTTTTTTCTTTTTTGTCCTTTACTGGTAGAGAAAATTTCTTCATTTCCAAATCCTGTCCCACACTCTTTTCTTGAGGGGCGTCAAAAAGCATCATAATGTAGGAATGGGTTAATAAAAATCTAACTTTTTCTGCTGTCATTATACTATGCAATCAGAGTTCTTTATGGAATTAAATTCTTTTAACCCATTCCCATACAATCTGCAGTTTTATGCCTCTCAAGGCAAAAAACTTCTGAAATTATTGCGGAAAAAGAAGAATTTGCTTGTAACAAGCAAAACTTCTTTTTTCAAAATGTTTTCAAGCTAAAAATAGGGGTTTCTTTTATTTCACAAACTTAAACATGTCATCTGCAACCTTTTTCAATTTAGTCTAATTTTTTCTGTGAGGGAATGGGTTAATAACTATCTATTTATACTGCCTAACTCCCCTTTCGGGTATTACTGGCAGGTGACACAATCCAGATGTTTTCACGTCCCTGAAAGAGAGGCAGTGGCTGAATCCCACTGCTACCCATTTTTACAGCTGGGTAGACTGGGGCTGGCTATTAAGTGTCTTGCCAATGAACACACCCCGGTGACGTTGGGGCTCGAACTCATGACCTTCAGATCACGAGTCAAGCACCTAAACCACTCGGCCATCAAGGTGGAGCTTCAGCCATTGAATATTCTTGCAAGGTTTCAAAACAATTTGGCCTTACTGCTTATAAAGAATAGATACTTATCCCATTACCAGACAGCTTAATTTTAGACTGGTCCAAATTCAATGATGATTCAGATTTCAGAAGACATCTTTTTTACTAATGATGAAATTTTAAAAATAATCATCTTTTGGGTTAAAAAACATTATGGATAATGATGAGCAAGCAATTTCATCATTTTTCACAAAGTTTTCAAAATCAATTTTCTACAAGGGCGTTAAAAAGCATGATTGTGTGGGAATAGGTTGACGGAATCTGACAATAAAACAGTTGGCGATCACAAAGGAAATTTATGCACTTTAGCATGAAGTATATAATATAATACAAAAGTATATTTAGCTCCTTTTTCCTGTAATAATTTTAACCAGCACATTAACCCATTTCCATTCAGTGATGCTTTTAGACGCTCTAGAAAATAGAAAACCTTGTGGATTATAAAGAAATTGCTCGATACAAGCAATTTCTTCATTTTCTAGAATGTTGACTACCTATAAAGTTGAAAAATCCACAATTTAATTAACTTTAATTTTGCGTCTGCAAAATATTTCAATTTTGGCAAGTCTAATATTTTGCAGTGTGGTAAAGGGATAAAGATATATGGATGGTGCACACAATATGACAATGTATAATGCCGCAATGCGCTTTGATATATTTACAATCATAAAAATTCTTAACTACTCCAAGCTGATAACAATTCAGAGAGTGAGGATATAAATTTTGGAAAAAGGTACCATTTAAGGAAGACCTATGGGTAAAGTAGTTTCTCCCATATCTTATTGTTTTCCAAAGCAAGATTGTGTGGTATTGGGCTAAATCTTTCTTACAAATATCAGCAGGAGAAAAAAGCTGTGAAAAATATTTCAGGCAAAGGGGGGAAAAATATTGTCCATAGTAATTTCTTCTTTTCTCGCGACGTTTTTATACTACAGTGACATTATGTTACCTTCCTAATCTAATTTGATTCTCACACAATCTGAATTGTCGTCTGCAATATCCTTCAATTTGATTTAGCTTTTTCGCCAGATAATGTTAGTTGCTTTTTCGCCAGATAATGTTAAATATTCGATTGTGTCGTCTGGTAACCTTATGTCATGATGTGCTGAACTGAACTGAATCTGCGTTTGGGTTTATGTATGATAGATACATCTGTTTAGAACCAAATAAACATTATGTCGTCCGCTGAGGTCTCTTGATACCAGTTTTATAATTTTCTTTTCATAACACTTTCGTAATAGAATATTTATTGCACATTATGTAAAAATGAATTACTATTAATTTGCAATTTAGGTTTTCCTCCCCGCATGTTCCCACACAAAGGCGATTTAGTACACACGCATAAATTAGTGAAGAAGAAATCTGACCAAAACGATTTCACTCATAAATATTATCTCAATCAAAAGAGGATATTGAAGATAATATTCTATCAAATGAACGAAAAGTAACATACCATTTCCGCTGTGTGTTAACACATGTGCTCACAACAACGTCTATTCATTGAATAAATTCTGTGGGCAGTGTGCCGTTCAATAAACCCGCTCCTCTCTCACAGATAACATTGTTTTGCGCGGCAATTTTACCACCCTTAACTCTCTATAAATGAAAAGGTCACATTATTCCTCGCCGAGACAAATTCAAAGTAGAATGATATCCAAAGGATGGACATCTTAACCATTTCCTGTTTTTCAAAATTTTAGACCTGTTCAATTTTAAAGGATTCTTAAAGTGGATTTATTTTGAAAAATAACCAATCGGTAGACTAGAAAATATAGTGGAAAAGAAGAAATTGCTTTTTACAAGCAATTTCTTCTTTTTCACAACATTTCTCAATCATAAAACCACAGGGACCAGGGATTGAACAGGAAAGGGTTAAAGGTATTCACACGCGTGTATTTACGACATCACACACACAAAAATGGTGTAAAATTTGCTAGTAATTATTATACTCAATTATCTTTATATAGGCCTACATATACATAATTGATACTTTTGTCGTCAAACAACAATGGTTCATTTTGTTGGAAGAGGAGATCGGTTTGTAATGGAGATATTTCTATTTAATCGACACCCTAATAGTTGACGGATCGAAAAGAGATCGACCAATCAAATCCCCCATTTAGATCGGAAATGACTGACTTTGAATTCCAAAATCGATCGCATGCCAAGAAAAGTAAGTACCAAAAGTCCACTTTAAGAAACCGCAGCAATAAGATCCTATCTAGCTATTTGTCCGTTAACATCTCATTAAAAGTCGGCAGCGAATAGCTAGATGCTCCCTCAAAATAATGGATTCAATTCTAATTACCTGCAGGCTCATAATGGGGCCGTTAACCCAAGTCTGGTTCTAAGTCATGTATGTAGCACTTCCGACTGAGATAATTTTTCTACCATAACCCGTCTCAATCCAGATCTAGCGCGATGAATATTATTATAACAATATTTGCCTTATTCATGTATTATTACTATTATTATTATTTTATTTTTATTATCGATGTGGTCTGTCACTAAGCTCAAACAAAAACTATGATAGAAACGGAGAGACAGAGATTAGAACTGAGACAAGTTTATTATCAGGCTGTGCTAATTACGAACCTAATTTTCCTCTGCTGAATATGATATCTTTTTAATATTTTTTTCATATGGCTTTTGGATGGTCCTTTTGATTCTGATCACCCTGCACATTCAGTGTCGCACCAAGGGCAGCGAAGGTTCTACTTATCTGTATTAGAGAAAAACTTGGTCTCGATATCCCTTCACTCGTAAGGATGATAACCAACCGACAATATTTTTATTGACCATTTTATTGACCTGAACATAGAAAATTCATTTACAGTTACTTTCTTCGGGAAATTTCTGGTTGGGTGTGACTAATATGAAAATAGACGAACTATTTTCTTTTGACGAGTATACCTAAAAGAAAAACATTTCCCTCTTTTTAATACGATTCAATTTACAAGGGTGGGTTAATTAGAAATGGCCAAAAAACAGAGATTTGTGAAAACTGAAAATAGAAAATTCATTTATAGTTACTTTCTTCGGAAAATATCTGGTTCGAAGTGACTGGTATAGAAATAGCCGAAATATTTTCTTTTAACGAGAATACTTTAAAGAAAAACATTTCCCGGTTTTCTTTTTTTTTTTTTTTATTATTATTATTTATTTTTAATACGATTCAATAAACAAAGGTAAGTTAATGAGAAATAGCCAGAAAACAGAGTTTGGTCTATCGCATAAATCACTTTTGAGAAAATGCATATAGTTTTCGTCATGTTGGTCAAAGAGGATATGTGCTAGCTACAATCCTTCATCATCATTTCTATGTATTGACTAATCCCAAAATAAAAGCAAACCTGCTTATAAATCCTATGTTGTCACTTCCATTTCATAAATCACTTAAAATGGTAAGACAAAGTATTGTAATATTGTAATTGTCGTTTTATCTTATTGTATCACGCTTTGTTATGTATTACATGTTATTGTACTATTTGTACAGTTGTTAGTCAGCAGATCAATTCTAAAGTGTTTAGAACGCAATTTCGTCCTATAGAAAGCAAAGGTGGATGGCAAGTCATGATATTGAACACTTAAATCCGATTTGCCATGAGTACCAAAATGCGCCATCTGTGACGACACGGCTAAAAAGATTGCTATTTACTTAATTTTATACATCTATTACATGTTCAAACAGAGGTAATTTTTGTAGAACTTATGGAAAGAAAGCAACAAAAGAAACATGTTACTCTTCACTATCCAAGTTATTCGTTCCCACGAGAGAGAGAGAGAGAGAGAGAGAGAGAGAGAGAGAGAGAGAGAGAGAGAGAGAGAGAGAGAGACAGACAGACAGACAGACAGACAGACAGACAGACAGACAGACAGACAGAGACAGAGACAGAGAGAGAAAGACAGAGAGAGAGACAGAGAGCGAGAGTGTGTTTTTAGCATTTATTTAATTGGTATGTAGTGTTTCTATTAAGAATGTATTATTCAATGGCAATAATCTTGATTTTTCTTTTAAGACAGATATACATACAGATAGACAGACTGAAAAGGTTAATATCTTAGAGAAAACGAGAAAATTTAGTTTAGCGATCAAGGAATGTTACCATAGAAACTCATCTTGGACTGGCACTTTGCACTGATATACACAAAAATAATGACCATTAATTACCAATTTTCCAGGCAGCTGGAAGTTTGAGCATTCACAGAGAATGACTAGGGTTTGGGGATATAGTGGAACCTAGAGAAAATGTGTTTGGCTTTCAAGCTCTTATTTCAGTCATGAACGAGTATGACAAATATTGCGAGAAAATGTATCATCCATGAATATAGCACTTCAAACTATAACCATCCGGGGTGCCGTTCTTTTACTAAATAGCTCTCATGATGAGGGGACATTTGATAAATCAGAGATAAAGAAGACAACCACCAGCCTTCATAGTTCGCTCAGTCTGATCAGATCGTAAAATTTCGCAACTATTTTTTTCCGTGAAGATTCACACATCCCTATATTTTCAAATAATGTTGTCCAAATGTAAAATAAGATCGTGTAGAAAAAAACAACAGCAACAAAAATTAAAAACACGGCGAAAGTTGACTCCAGTCAGTCTGCGCAGTGTGACCATACACGCCGTAAGTCCTTTAGATCCGCCACCGCGGCCAATTTATGTTGGCTTTTTGAAGACAAAACTGGATAAACTCGCAAAAAGTTTCCATCGCATGAAGAGGTACTCTTGGGAGTGCGCAGGCTTACTAGGATCGAGAATTTCCCTATCGCCTAATTACAATTGTAGAATGGTTATTCTACCTTGATATACAGTCATTTCTGAAATACCACCTATGTGATTGGTTTGTGCTGGGTTCGATCTATTTCCTAACCATCTGTATGTCTGTCTCTCTATCTCTGTCTTTGTCTCAGATTGTTTGTTTGTTTGAATGGGGTTTTACGCCGCTTTCAACAATCTTTCAGTTATAACGCGGCGGCTGAAGCACCTAACGATGGATTCCTGGTATTTCTCACACCAGTACCGCTATCACATCCCTTCCTAGCCTCCAGCTGCTATCCCAAATAGGTCTACGATTATCGACCCATTGGTGGGAGACAAACAGTCGGAAAGGATGAGTGCCGCCGTCAGGGATCGAACCCGGGACCTCTTGATTGACAGTCCGACGCACTACCAACTGCGCTATGACGGCGGCGTCTTTGTCTCAGAGCAACTGTAGTTACGATGTTAATTTGGCTGAAGAGGATATATGCTAGTTACAATGTTAAGTTGGTCAAAGAACATACGTGCTAGTTTAATGTAGATCAAACAGACTCACAGACAGACATGCGGGAAAAGTTATGATTTTACATGGTTAGGAAAAATGTGTAAATATCTCTATTGGTTTGGTAATCAAAGAATGTTACCATAGAGCCCCGTTACCATGGAAACACCTCAAAGACTGTCCCATTGCAATGGTATACTCTAAAATAATGAGTGTCTGACCATTGAATACCCATTTTCTAGGCAGCTGGAAGTTAGGGCAATGTACATTGAGAATCAAACCGAGCAATATTTGAAAAATATGTTTCGTTTTCACGCTCTTATATACGTGAACGAGTATGACATTAATTACTTCCAATCATAACCATCCTTTTAGTATAAAGTCCGAGTACTTTTTAGGCAAGAGTTCGGCCCGAAGATTTAATGTTTATTTGCCATTCGGTAGATTTCATGTTATATTTTAAAAATTTTGAATTCAATTATTAAACTTTTTGATACTTATTTATCAAATATTGGGATAAGACGTAAAAATATGAAGCATTTTCCAAATTATTCCATCCGAGCCAAAATGTCACCGGGGCTTTATAGATTGAGGGACGGAAAATAAATCAAGGATAAGAAAGACAACTTTATTACTAAGATAAAACTTACACTGCTTCAAAAAATTTCCCGCTGCATCTATGATCGAACCACAACAAAGTTTTGGTCGCCCTCCAACGATTAATATTATAAGTTTATTTCTTCGCTTTTTTCTATATCAGCCTGTCTACCCTTCTCTTTCCCTCTCTCTATCTCTGATTTGCAAGAGAGCTTCCCTACGATTGTTCAAAGCTATATTAAACCCGATACATACGCTCAGTCTGCTCTCTCTTACACCATATCCTCTTCTTCTTTTGTGACCAAATCCATAGGGCAGTGGTGGCGCGTATGACTCCTAGTCAAGGGGCCCCGGATTCGATCCCTGGTCGCGGCGAATATCCTTTCCGACATAAGTCTCCCACCAACGGCTGGATGATCGTAAAACTAAAATTGATGAGCAGCTGGAGGCTCGAAAAGGATGTAGTATTAGTACTGATGTGATAAAAATACCAGGAATCTATGGTTAGGTGCTTCAGTCGCCTCGATATGACTGAAATACTATCAAAAAATGGCGTTAAACCCGATCCGCCCAACAACAACAATTTTAATAACTTTCTTTGGGGCATTTCATCTCTCATGGCCGATATCTATCACTAAATAATTTAATTTTTAGTTTCGTCTATCAAAAACGAGCGCTCTGATTGGTCGAAAAATATCATCCAGAACTCAATGAACAAAATTTTGATCACGCAGTGATTTTGTATGCTTCCGCACAAAATAGTCCCATACAAAAAGGTATCAACATTTGTAAAGCTTTTGTTGTTTTTTCGCTCGATGTTATTAAATTATAAGAAATGAAGAGAATATTTTTGTTTTCATGGAGGTATGAACCGAAAAACCTAGCACACAATGTATGAATACGCTTCGCGTATTCATACACTGTGATTAGCGGTTCATACCTCTATGAAAACAAAAATGTTCTCTTCATCTATTAAATGATTGGACGATTACATTACAGAACTACAGCCGGAAATCGTTTGAAAAAGTTGTGTGTGTGTGGGGGGGTTCAATTCAAATGATTTTAGTCTGAGATTAAAATAAGAACCCGAAATGAACGACTTTTGCTAAGTAACATGCATTAGAACTATCTCTAGACTCTGTGCATACAAAACCAGATGCTTTAGACATTAGAATTTAATGATCTTACAAACATACATCACTATCAAAATGACAGTCGTATTTGAGTTACCATGGGGACCAACTATGATGTCCGAAATAATTAGGTCCATTCTCAATGTTTAACATCTTCATATGTCCGCCTGTCTTAGTCGATCTATCGGGATGATTATTCTTACATGATATATTCTTAGTACAAGGAGGGGTGTAAAGTGACGGACCGCGTCTGTCAATCAAAAATGGATTACCACTGAAATCGTCCAATTATGCCGGGAGGGAACTTTGCATTTTTGTTGGTTTGAAAACCTAAACGTCTTAACTATACAGTTTAGCGACTTTCGTACGCAATCTGCTCAGATTTGAGCTACAGTAATGCAGAACAAATTAACTTGACAGCAGAAGACAGCTTGACCCTAATTATCACACTATTAAACAGGACATGTGCAATAAATTCTCCAGCGGAACTGATAAGCCTGTTACTGTCATTCCCTAGCAGAACAGCCCATCTTTTTGATAATTTGAATCCTAAATTGTTGTCCATGTAACATGATATTTATTAACTGTTTCCATATAATTACTTGCTTTGAAAAAAATGAGATATATTCAAATATATATTTCGTGTTAAAAAGGTGAAGATTAGATCATTTTTTTTTTTCTCAAAAATAAATGTCTTCTTTACCAACCCTGTTTCCAATGTTATTTTTCAAGTAACTTTCACTTGTTTTGACCCTTTCCCATTTTTTGGAAATATTAAAGGGAGGTTTCAAAGGACAATGTAAATTGGATTCAATTTGTAATCAAATCATTCTATGTGGTACAAAAATTGTGGGAAGAGAAGAAATTGTTAGTTACAAGCAATTTCTTCTTTTTCCACAATGTTTTCTCAAGTGTAAAATCACAGCAACTTAAATCCCGAGTTTGTTCAAGAAAGGGTTATTTTTTCAAGATCATAAGAATTATGTAATAACCTAGTTGATAATGATTAAAAAGAAACTCAGTCAGTTGCTTTGACAAATAATACATCGATATTTTTCGATTAGTTTCTTTCAACTTTAAATTCATCAACTCTCTAAACATTTGAAAGTCTCTATTTACAAATTACTGGTATTCTAAAGATCATCTTGCAATGTCAAACTTAAATATAAAATAAAAACCTAAATTTATATTAAAAACTTTAAAATGGTTAATAACTTTTGAATGGTAAGTGATGGGATATCTTACACAATCCTTTTAAGAAGGCTTTTTTAGCTCACCTGTGCACAACGTGCTGGAGGTGAGTTATTTTGATCAGTAAATATCAGACGTTCGTCTGTCCGTCCGTAAACAATTATCAAAAAATCTTCTCCTCCTAAACCATAGGCTTAGAGCTTTGATATTTGGTACATATTATCACCTATTTACCCTTTACCAAAATACTTCAAAGAATTACTAAACTCAGAAAATTAGCGCCGCCGTCATACTGCAGTCTGTAGCGCGTCAGACTCCTAATCTTCAATCATGGAATATCATGGGTTCGATTCCCAGTGGCGGCACATATCCATTCCGACATTCGTTTCTCACCAATAGGTGGATAATCGTAAACCTAAGTGGGATAACAGCTGGAGGCTAGGAAAAGATGTAGTGGTAGTACTCGTGTAAGAAATACCAGGAATCCATTGTTAGTTGCCCCAGCCGTCGCGATATGACTGAAATACTATCAAAACGGCGTTAAACCCCATTCAAAAAAAATAAATAGCCCTTTTCTGTGCCATCCCTGATTTTACAAAGGAATGAAGAAGGAACTCTTTGAAAATACCATTAGGCCTAGAGCTTTGATATTTGGTATGTATCATCACCTTATGACCCTCTGCCACAATACTTCAAAAAAATACCATGCCATGAAAATTAGCCCTTTACAGTGCGATCCCTGATTTTACAAAGAATAAGGAATGAACTCTTTGAAATTCTTCTTCTCCAAAACCATAAGTCATGAAGATTTGATATTTGGTAGGTATCAATGTTCATTGACCTCCTACCAAAATCCTTCAAAGAATTGTTGTATTCTGAAAATTAGCCTTTTCTTTGCGATCCGATTATACAAAGGATCAAAGAAGGAAATCTTTGAAAATCTACTTCTCACAAACCATAAGGCCTAGAGCTTTGATATTTTGTATGAGTCAATGTCTATTGACCCACTACCATAAAAGTTCAATGAATTACTGCATTCTGAGAATTAACCCTTTTCTTGACAGACGCCGAACGATGACCGATCACAATAGCTCACCCAGAGCACTTCGTGCTCAGGTGAGCTAATAACAACTTTCAATGGATCGTAATTGGGCAAGTGCATTACATTTCAAATGATTTCAAATGTGCACCAAGTAAAGTCTTAGACCAGACCATACATGTGTACAGTCTGATCAGAGTTTTCACTATGCTCTCGATAGATAGATATAGACTCTTAGCTTCTTCAGCTGTTAAGTAAATATTCTTTTTCACTGTAACTGCCCATGCTTCTCAATATCTGATCACATACTTGTGAAATTGTTTATGAAATGGTGTGCACTGGTTCAATTATATATTAGGCTTTATTGATATATCCCCATTCAATCCCTCTTTTTGATGCCCATATATAAAACATTGGAACACATTGTGGAAAATGAAGAAATTTATTTTTATTGTCAATTTCTTCATTATCCATATTTTTTGTAACCAAAAATCCTAAAAGATATCTTAAAATTCATTAACTAGAAATTGGTGTTTGCAATGTCTTGGACTATGAACAAGTCTTTTTTTTTTTTCATTTTGTCTGGTAATGGGTTAACACAAAAACACATTTTAAGCATATCAGCATCTTTTCTGCTACAAATAACTCTTATTAAAGTGCTTAACTAGTTCAAGAGAAACTGAATTCTGTCTACAGGGTAGGAAGGTGTCTTTCATATGAAATTTAATTGTAAGATGAAACCATCTGTATTCTACACTGCTGACCAAATTCTGACCAGGCACCGTAACTGAGTGATAATGGGCATTTTATAATCTCTGGGGGTAATTGATACTTCATGCATCATTTTGATAGGGTAGGCCCCATTTCTAGCCTGGCGTAAGTCACTAAAGTGTATAGTACATTCAACCTGCAGATACGACATTTAGATCGTCATCC
Source organism: Fragum fragum (assembly GCA_946902895.1). Lineage (NCBI taxonomy): Eukaryota > Metazoa > Mollusca > Bivalvia > Cardiida > Cardiidae > Fragum > Fragum fragum. The sequence continues at coordinate 28,380,762 of OX336368.1, forward strand.
AAAGGATCGCCTGTTCATAATTCATGTCCAAGACAACATATTTTACAAAGTAACGCACTTAAAATAACCTTTCTTTCATTATGGCTACGATTTAAATTATATGTAGGCCTTACATGTGCACACACTATCATTCTTTAGATATTATCTCTCTGTTTTGTCTGATTTTTTCAATTCGCTCATCTACCAAACTGCGAAGACAATAAAAAAAAATGATTTTTTAGTTAAAAGTAAGGTGATTTAGAATCACAATTATGAAGAAGATATAGTTAATCATGTTTCACTAGAAAGAAGCATTGACTAGGCATCAAGAATCAAAAATGATTATTGTCGAAATATACATATATAGCTTGTCAATGAACTATATCTAGGCCTCGGAACCTTCCACAAGCCAATCATAATTGTTTCCTTTTCAAAATTGAATGTATATCAAGGAAGAATGCCCTTTCTATGACTGAAATATTGAAAGAGAAAAGTCTACACTATGGTCAGTCTGCGTACCCAGAATAGTAGATCAGAAAACGATAGAAAATTTTTGCATTTCCGAGATGATCCGATTTGTGATCCGCCATATCGGGACTTTGAGCTTTAAAAATCGTCCATGGTCACTCTTCGCGGACTTACCGGTATCAAAAATTATAATTTTTACCGAGTTTTTCCACCTACCTGACTCTGTTTTCAATTTGGATTGCATTTCCTTTTTCACGTGCGCAAAACCAAACCTTTTCCTACTTATTAGTATTATCTTTATTTTCAAAATAGAATAAATAAAATAAAGTGTAAAGTGTTCAGTTGTCCCGTGGATATGGAGAAATGTTAATCGCCCAGGAAAAAAAGATACAAGATATGAGTTGCTAAATGTTCTGATCTGATCAGACTGCGCAAAATATAAAGGTTGACGGTGGTCGAATCTTTGTTCTTTTTTCAGTTTCTAGGTTGATCGCTAATCCTACCTCTATTCAAGTTTAGGATCTCAGAGCTTATGGATCTCATTTCACCTCTAATGTGTTCTTTTTTTTATGCACAAGTAGTTACTTTTTTGTCAGAGTGAATATGATATTATCAGTATGCGACCAAAATGTAGTAAACACAAGTTGAATAAAGCTGTATTTGCGATATTTTGGATCTCATTTCACCTCTAATGTGTTCTTTTCTTTATGCACAAGTAGTTATTTTTTGTCAGAGTGAATATGATATTATCAGTATGCGACCAAAATGTAGTACACACAGGTTGAATAAAGCTGTATTTGCGATATTTTGGATCTCATTTCACCTCTAATGTGTTCTTTTCTTTATGCACAAGTAGTTATTTTTTTTGTCAGAGTGAATATGATATTATCAGTATGCGACCAAAATGTAGTACACACAGGTTGAATAAAGCTGTATTTGCGATATTTTGGATCTCATTTCACTTCTAATGTGTTCTTTCCTTTATGCACAAGTAGTTATTTTTTTGTCAGAGTGAATATGATATTATCAGTATGCGACCAAAATGTAGTACACACAGGTTGAATAAAGCTGTATTTGCGATATTTTGGTTGCACAACTACGATATTTGATACACTTCTGAACAGATTCAATAAGATCCACCCTTTCTATAAAATAAACAAAGACCAAAGACTATGAACTACGATTTGTATTTGACTATTTGAGTGTTACGGGGCACTAGTTAATTAGCAACTCACACTTCTCCAATCCCTTTGGGACTCATTTAAAACATCCTTTTAACTAAAGCTACTATTTACACAGAACTATCGAATTGTCAAATATCCCGCCGAGTTTTCAAATACAAACACTAATTAATTTACAATCCATTCATTATGAATAAATATTTTACATTTTTATTTATTCATTTTCCTCATGAATTTCAGACGATATGTTTTATTATTATTATTATTTCACATTGGTTCAAAATCGGTGATTAAGCCATAGTCATTTTTTCAGATAGAATTAAACTCGTTTTTATTTAACAGTCATTTCATATCCATTTGGTCGGCTAATGAAACCACGTAACTACATCTGAGCAGAAATTGGATAAGATTTAAACCTATTTATTTTACATCTATTGGGAAACAAGCTTTTCAAGCCTCGATTCTGCTTCCTGGAGAACATACCAGTACCCGCACAATTTATGTAGGCCAATGACAAACTCAATATCGATAGATGCTAAAAGGAATCGAACTCTGGATCTTTTGATCGTGAAGCCAATGCTCTACATCTTAACCACGCGTTAAAATTCGCTGTAGTTAAAACGTTTCGGAGGCTCATAGACCGTTGGTTTAACTAAATAATTCCTTTTCTGATCATGTTTATGTTTTATCATTAGTCCGAGTTTGAAAAAAGTATATTAAGTAATGTCGGCATACATTTTCCAATCACTAGCTCAAAATATTTCTGATAAAAAAAGCATAAAATGTGCTTTGTGATGTCGTTAGTTATTTTGTAAAACATTCAGAGTTCTGCGAGACTTAAGTCACTCCCACACAATCCCGCCTTTTTTTACACCAGTGAAGAATTATATCAAGGAAAAATTGTGAAAAGGGAGAACTTGCTGTAATCAGGCGATTTCTCCTTCCTTCACAATGTTCTTACGGTGTTTAGCCCTTTCTTTTCAGCTCCAAAGCAATTTGTATTTATATCTGCTGCTTCTTTCAATTTCTATCAGTTCTTTTTGTCGTCTGGTGATGGGTTAACCCGGGTCATAATTGTTTTAGAATTACAGAATAATGAAAACGGAATCATCCACCGATTAAAACTACATACAGACGGCATATTTCTATCCCTTTATTGAGGTGGTCGTCTACTGACCGTTAATTAGAAATTAATGTGTATCTGGTTTATTTCACATTGACTGGCTGCTGCAAGAAAGGTGTATCGATAACGCGTAGTCCGTTAGCCAATGCAATCTTAAAGTGGAGGAGATTTCTTGGCATGATATTATTTGAATATAAAGATTGACGATTTGAAGATATAAACAGTAGCGAAGTAAAAGTCGCCAACCAATCATTTTGTATATTTGTCACAAGTTAATGACCATTTTTTTTTTTTTTTTCGCATATGTCCAAGCCGAAATTCCTGTTGGAGTCAGTAGGCTTGGACATTTATCCGGGGTGTTGGTTTTTGGACGATCCGATTGTCAGCTCACCTGTCCATGATATGTCTGTCAGTCCACAATCTTTAAAAAATATTAGCTTGTAATCCAATCAAGCAAAATCGTTGCAGTGGTATTCCACGGGTGAAGCCTTTCCGAAGTTGTTAGAAGAATCCAAATCATCATATTAAAACCACTGCCCGGTTATAATGGCAACAGAAATTTTATACCGGACATAAACAAAAGAAACCTGACAAAACATATGTATATGGCTTAGATGTAGGCCTAAGATATTTTGTATGAAAATGTATTCACAGCCACAGGTGACCCTCCACGATTTTTTTAAAAGAATGCCGCTGGATTTCGAGGCATTTGGGCCGGTCAAGGCACTACAGCCCCATTTTCAATTGAAATTGAATAGGGAAATCTTTTGGTCTTAAAGCGACAAACCATACGGAGTAGCCTAGAGAGGTTACCCGCATCCCGGCGGATATACCCGTTATCATCAATACATTACACTAAAATTGATACGATTAAAGAGTGCGCCCGATTGCAACCTATTTTAAGACCCAAAAAGAGGGGAATCTATAACGTGTTCAAGACGTAATATAATTTGCTTGGTGCATTACCTAGTGTCTCTCTACAACTTGAAGTTTCCTAACCCATTACCAACGATAAACTTTAGACTAGTCCCTTGAAATTGAAAAACACTGGAGACAACAAGTTAAAGTTTATGAAATAATTAATTTTTTGTCTTATTGGGTAAAACATTATTGGGTAAAACATTGTGAGAAATGAATACATTGCTTGTTACATACACTTTCCGTTCATTTTCCAAAAGGTTATCTAAATCCGTCTTTTATGAGGGGCGTCAATTGGCGGGATTTTGTGGTAACTGGTTTAAAAATAATTTGCATTGGTTCTGATTATGGTTCTGCCCGAATGCGTCCCATTTTACATTGTACTTGAACCGGGAAATGCTTTGAACATGTGCTGGCAAACCGGTAGGATATAGTTGCGTCATCAGATGAATATCCTTAAAACACGCTATATCCAGCTTCGGCTTTGTACACAATATAATTGAGTAATTTGCTACAGATCTCTTCTCAGATTTGGCCTATCCTCGCTTACCATTAGCGGTACTAAAATATTACCATTTTTAGAAGTCAGTATACCAGCTTCTGTTGTTTGGCAAGAAATAAAACGTTAAACATATCATAACTATGGTTCAAGATACATTATATGAGCATTTCTCTCGTTTCAAAGCCATTCAGTTTATACATGCTTGTTTTTGTGTGTCAGATTGTTTCCGTTAGGTTTAGTCTTTGAACTAATAATTACTAAAATAAACATATTTGTTCTATTCTTGCAGTAATTTTGTACGGCAAACATTTCCAAACAAATTTTATTGCCAAAGGGAGGTAAAAGAAGTAATTGTTATTATCCCCGCCCCTCATTTGAATTTGAATTTTAGTAAATATTGTATTGGGACCCGACCTTTCTAAATAACACATGCTTAACCTTTTCGGTTCAATTCCCTGTTCTTATGTACCTGTGATGTATATCTTAGAAAACATTTTGGAAAAAGAAGAAATTGCTTCTAACACCAATCCCAATGAATGGTTATTTTTTCAAAATAAACAGGCTTTAAATTGTGGGCTGCAAAACCTTTCAAATTGGAAGGTCTAAAATTTTGCAAAAGAGGAAAGGGTAAAGAATCTATGATGCAGTATGAACTGCTGGTTCATCAACATTTGCCCAATTTTTCCTGTCTTTATAGCTTCAATTGTGAATGAGATGTAATCCAAATGGAATCGGACTTAATTTTTGATTTCCATGAACCTTGATACCCATTTTTAATGTGATGAACCCTTTTGAATTTGAAGATATTCTGTCTGGCAACATAAAAAAGGGCCTTATTTTTTTCTCTCTATTTTTATTCCATGGATAAAATCAACACTATCATGATAATGCTGATTCCAAAGATATAAAGTTTTCACAGATATACAGACGAATCTTAATGAAAATGTTAAACACAAGGAGTTTCTTGTTATTTTTTTTTTGTCCCAAGCAAGGTAGTAAATTCACTCAACCTATCCCAACTCACTCCATCCTTTCTTTTACGCTCTGAATAAGCATAACTTCGGAAGCCATTGATGGAAAAGGAGAAATTGCCTGTAACAAGTAATTTTCTAACGAATTCCGTCTGCAGCTTCTTTCAATTTGGACCAGTCTAATATGTTGTTGCTTCTCGACAATATTTTGAATTTAAGATATATACCCCATTAAAGATAAAGAGACTTCAATCCCTTAAATACAAATTATGTAGCCTTCCAACTTTCGATAAAAATGATACCATTATTCTGAAAAGTAATTCATTTTCACCTTCACGAATCTTTCACAAAATGTTTTGCGAAACAAGATAGGAATAAAAACATACGTAAATATATACAACTAGAGGATCTTTAGGTAATACTTGAGTAAACTTCAAGCCCTGAGAAGATTACCATGATACAGTTTCATTTCCCAACAATGAGAATGCTACTCAGATACTTTAGATCCATTCCAATGGTTATGAATAATAAAATCTTAATCCATCTGGATCATGGCGACATTCACGACCTTCAGTTCTTTGACTTTTATCATTGAATTAGCGTTTTTGAGTTTCTACTGGGTCTCATAAGGCTTAAGACATACTGAATCTAGTTTGATTCTTGGAAGTAATAATTCGTAACGACTTTATAATCCACTATTGTCAAAGTTTCTTAAATTATATCTCAATTATTTATGGAATGTCATGAGAGAAGGAAAGGACATGAAAGCTTTAGTAATTAGACTTCGATCTAGAGAATTCATGGTTAACGCCACTTTCAGTAATATATCGGTATCAACGCGGCTGGTAGGTGCACCTCAACATGACTTCCTGCTTTTTTTCTTCATTTTTCACTAGAAGTCCGTACAACAACAATAAATTCGGGCCATAATCTGCTCAGCTAACTTACTAGGAAAATGACTTGGCGTTTTACCATTGGTTATCGACAAATAATGCGTGTAACAAATGGCATTTTTTCCGAACTAGGGATCTTGATCATGACATTAGAACAGGAAACAATCTGTATTGAACTACATGTATTACTATCAGTACTTTTAAGAAGCTCTCGGGGAGTGTGATTGCAGAAATATTAATACTCTTAATAGCTACAATAGTGGAATAGTTCGTATGATATGTCATCGGCAGATGTTCAGTGACATTCCCATACACTCCTAAAAACGAAGTGTCGACATTTGGAATTACAGTTATGTATATGTAACTTGAAATAACCTTTTTATCCAGAGGTTGATAAAGTGCGAAAAGTGGTTAGTATATAGATATATAGTCTCTCCTTATCATTAATTTTCTGCATTTTCTATTCGGCAATTACGCCTTTCTAATGCACACCTGGACTTGCCCTGACGTAAAATTGCTTATTCCAAAAAAAGGATATTTGAAAGGAATACATTCGTCTATTTTAAAATATCATTTTTCAATTTCTGTGACGGACACTACCATGTTGTTTTGTTTTTCCTTATATAAATCTGTCCATTACCTTTGGGCTGCCAACCCCGAATCTAGACCAATAAATAGTTTCGTGTTCTTATGCCAGGTCTGGAAAAATTGCAACTTACGCAAAAAAAGTAATTTATATCATCTGTTTCTCACCTCAAACGAGTGCCTACCATGTTACTTGTTTAAATTTTAAATGATTTCATTGTTCCTCGAAAGGAGAATCAGAAAAAAATACTTTGGGGTATCCTCCATAATGGTCCAGGAATGTATTTCAATTCTAAACTACACTCATCTAACGCAACCGCGGGGAATATTTCATCAAACCGTCTGTCACAACTTTTCGTGAGAATTTCGTCTGAAGAAATCGCCCGGTGTGATACCCTTTTCAAGGCAAATAAGTGGTTTACTCGTTCAGTTGAATAGCTCATGCGACGGTTTAACAAGATTTGTTAACGAGAAACTATTTCTGATTGGCTTAATATTCATTTCATACCTCAATGAAACAAGAGAGTTGTTGGCCCTGGGGTACTTACCTGAGATAAAGGCTCTTTTTCTTTAAACAGTCTAATTTAATGTTAAAAATAGGATTATGATACAAGTAGGCCACTTTAGGCTCTGTGCCTGGGGATCCCAAAGTCTAAATGACATATTCCAAGGCTTTAGTACTAATTTGAAAGGAGGAGAACATTTTTTCCTTCTTCTGGATCTATGGGTTGTAATATCAGAAAAAAGGAAGAAGTCAATGAACTGATGCTTCATGCAAAATATTAAGGCTCTACGCCTTCTGGGTCAGGAGGAGAAAGCTTTTAAGATAATTATAAAATTTCGCTTTTGTTGCCATGGCGACTTTAACAGTTTTCAATATTTTAAGCTCTTCTAAAAGGGGACCACCTGAGGATTTCTGAACATTTCTTTCAAATTTGGATCAAATTGGCCCATTTGTTTGGGAAGAGATGTCTATAGAAAATCTATCTTTATTTCCATATAAACCCCATCCCGTGGGGTTATGCCCCTGGGACCCCAGGGTCATGATTTTAACTATTTACAAAGAGGTCAATATACTGATGTTTCATCCAAAATATCAAGGCTCTGCACCTCCTGAGGCAGGAGGAGATGCTTTTTAGAGATGATTTTAAAAGCTCACTTTTGTGGCCATGGCAACCAGAGATTATAAACGATATCAATTCTTTAAACTAATTTTGAAGCGGACCACCCAAGGAACATTTCTTCCAAATTTGGTTCAAATAGGCCCAGTGGTTTGGGAGGAGATGTCGTTTAAAATCGTTATTTATTTCTATACAAGAGCCATCGGAGATGGATTATGCTCCCCGAACAAGGAGTTGTCACAAAACTGCATGCCATTATTGGACAAAAACTTCTTATTGAGGGTTTAGTTCACAAGAAATTTGGAAGTTTGGCGAACATTGAAGGAATCTGTTTGGCTTCACAGGCCTGATTCTAGTAAAATTCAATTCTATTTTATGGTAAAGGGTTAAATGTTTTACATTGACCATCATTGTTATCACTGAAAAATATTTACATACAAAAATGAAGACTCTAACTTGAGTAGTCTTACAGAAACAATGGACTGGTTTATTTTAGATTTGTTTGTTTGAATGGGGTTTTACGCCGCTTTCAACAATCTTTCAGTTATATCGCGGCGGCTGGAGCACCTAACAATGGATTCCTGGTATTTCTCACACCAGTACTACCATCATATGCTTTCCTAGCCTCCAGCTGCTATCCCACATAGGTCTACGATTATCGACCCATTGGCGGGAGACAAATAGTCGGAAAGGATGAGTGCCGCCATCGGGGATCGAACCCGGGACCTCTAGATTGACTGTCCGACGCGCTACCAACTGCGCTATGACGGCGGCGGTTTACTTTAAAGTAGGAAATATACAAAATGTAAAGCTACATGTCATTAAACCCCCTTTAAGCATTGTAAGGTTCATTGAGTCAAAAATTGAAATAAACATAACCACGGGCACTTTAATTTATGTAAAGTAACAAGAAACTTTGGCAAATGGTAAAGGGGGTATATTTGAAAATTAGTGACCTTAGCAATTCGACCTTGACCTTGACCAATGACCTTGATTTTGCTTAAAAGTCTTGTCACAAGTAATATACATTTAAAATATGAAGACTGTATCACTTACCATTTTAAAATCATGGACAATGTAAGAGTTAAATTTTCGAAATTTTGACCTTGAGAAATGACCTTTACCAATGACCTTGAACTTAGTACAAACAGAAAGGTCATGTCATAAGCAATAGCAATGTAAAATATGAAGGCTATATCACCTACTATTGTATACTAAAGGGCGATTTTAAAGATAAGATTGTCGAAAATTTGACCTTGAGAAATTACCTTGATCTTCACAGACGACCTTGAACTTTATACCAATAGAAAGGTAATGTCGTAAGCAATATACATATCAAATATGGAGGCTGTATCACTCACCATTGTAAACTTATGGACAATGTAAAAGTTAAGATTTTCGAAAAGTTGACCATGAGATTACCTTGAACTTAGTTCCAACAGAAAGGTCATGTCATAAGCAATGCACATGAGAAATATGATGGCTATATCACTTACAATTATTTTTTTTTGAAATTTTTACCTTGAGAAACGACCTTGGCCTTAATGGATGACCTTGAACTTAGTACCAACATAAAGGTTTCGTCATAAACAATGCACATGTGAAATATGGAGGCTATATCTCTTTTTAATCAAAAGTTATGGCTAATGTAAGTTTGTTGCTGAGAAATGGAGAGCTAACGTAAAGCTAACAAACATTAAGCCCCCTTTTCAAATAGTTTATGGTCAAGGGCATCTGATTTGCTACTCAAATATGAAAAATCATTAAATTCTGACAATTAGACTAAGAGAAATTTGATAACTATATTTTACCCTTAGTCCCTTTTTTTCTGGACGAGGCCTCAAATCCAAAAACAGGCAAACACATCGGCGTTTTATCATGGGGAGTTGACATGGTAAGTTTCATTTGATTTGGCCCAAGGGTTATAGAGAAATCGCTCCGGACGGACGGAATGACTGACGGACGGAATGGCTGACGGACGGACAGACGAACCGGCGGCTAAATGCTCTCCCTTCGGGGAGCATAATAAACCCATCCCCTGGTACTCCGCCACTGGGAACCTGAGGGTCATGATTTAAGCTATCTTAATGCATGAGTACCCAAGGAACATTTCTGCAAAATTTGGTTCAAATTGGCCATTGGTTTGGGATTCATTTAAATAGTTTTTATCCATAGAAAACGCTGCTTTCGTGCGCGTTATTTTGCATATATGGTTTAATGGTTAAATCAAAGTCCTTTAAAAAAAATACTCCAACTAAGCGTTCGTTTGTATAATGTTATTCTTTTGCTGAAGTGACTGTATCTAAATTCCTTGAAATAATTTTCAAAATCACAGTTGGAACATGCCCCGAGGCATATTTTCCATATGTAGTGTTTAGTGACAATATTTCACATCTTCTCTAAAACTCCTCAGTCATTTTCATTAAGTGTTTATGCGTGTTGGTTGTTTTGGTTCGATGTCTAAACAATTCCTGAAATGATCTTGACTTGTCGCAAAAATAAGTCTTTAATAGGAGAAGCTAATTTTCCATATATGGTTTAGAGACATGGCGGACAATAACCTCAATATGCATTACACGCTTGACTGATTATGTTCTGCATTTCTCGTTTTATCCCGATAATCGATTAACCCATTACCACGCAATTCCCCTTTAATTGTCCGAGATTCATAAATGATCGATGATCTTTGATGTGTTGGAGCCTAGACGACTTGTCCTTAAAGTAGGGGCAGTGTGATCTGTCCGTTTTTGTTTATTTTTATTCGTCTAATCGTTTCATGTTTTTTTTACACTGCCTTGGTTCTCTTCTCACATTCGATTCAGCTGTAACATGTATTTCAAGATATAAACAAGAGGCCCAAGAGGGCCTGTATCACTCCACTTGCTTTAACATCTGCAGATTTGAAGTCTGTAACTTCAGAACAATCATTGTAGATGCTGGACAAAGGCTAATCACAATAGATCATATGATGAAGTGTTCAGGTGAGCTAAGAATGGGTGTATATCATAAAACTGAATGTGTTTTTTTAAATCACAAATGCCAAGTTTTGACCTTGCCAGATGATTCTGATCTTGTCACATTACCCTGATATTTGCGCATGCGTAAACATGAGATCATGCAAAATATAAGCTCAGAGGGATTGTATTCTAACAAAAGTTTTTCTCAAACATACAAAGTTTCTTTCGCATTCAAAGATGGCTGTCCATGATATATCAATAGCATTATGATTCAAATGTCTGAACTTTGAACGCCATGATGTTCCAATTTTATTTGCATTAAAGAAAACCCATATAATACTTGGTCTTGTAGTATTCTTTTGCCTGAATTCAATTTCTTTTACAATGCAAGAATAATGGTTGAAATCAGTACATTGGTTTGGCAGAAGGAGACGTTTAAAGAAAAATTTTACGCACGAACAGACAGACGCACGCAATGACGAAACACGTGCGACAGACAACGCCATGACAATAGCACTCTAACAACTGAAATTGTTAATAAATATATTTCTCCCATAACCTGAAAATTTTGGTTTTGTTTAATCTGAATTCCAACAAATTATAGCAGATGTATTTTATCTACAATGTTTTTCATAACTTATTGTCAGTACATCAAAATGGTTTTGTTAGGTATTTGGCATATACAAATCTGTAAGGGAAGTAATAAGAAATAATTCTATAGCTTCATAAGATGCATTTATCTCCTTTTGGTCAATGTTCTAGAAAATGTACCTATTCAGATATTCCTATACATGTAAACTTACACAATATTTACATCTCTTTGCATTTACGTGTTTAAAAGTGATAAATTAATAATTCTACTAAATAAAGCTCACTCTGACTGAAAGCAGCATTTTGAGGTCTCTTTACAACCATTTTGTGATGATTTACTGGGTCTGACCCGAATTCTACCAAAATATTTAATTACCCCTAACCCTTATACCCTTTACCCACAATACCAACAATACCAACATTTAGGTGATTGCAACAACTAAACAATTCTAAAAACATTTTCAGGAACAATTTAAGTAAAGGGTCATCCATGTTACACTTATACCAAGATTCAATGAAATTAGTCCAGTCTATAGGGAGGAGACGATTTTATAAGTTTTCAAAGTGAAAATTGGCAACGCCTTGCCACGCCCATATTCATGGGCCCATCAAAATTCCGTGAACAATTTGAGTAAAGGGTCACTTAAGGAATATTGATACCAAGTTTCATGAAATTTGGTAAATGAGTTGGAAGTAGAATTTTTTGGATTTTAGAGTAAAAAAGGCCTGGCCCTGCTATGCCCAAATTTAGGGTGCAATCAAAATTTCGTGAACAATTATGGTAAAGAGTCGCGCAAGGAACATTCATGCCAAGTATTGTTGAGAGTGGTCAAATGGTTTGGGAGGCGAAGATTTTTTAAAGATTCTAAAGTGAAAAGGCACCGCCCTGCCACGCCGATATTTTGGGGGCAAACAAAATTTCTTGAACAATTTAAGTGGAGGGTCAATCAAGGAATATTCATCCCAAGTTTCATTGAAATCGGCCAAATGGTTTGGGAGGCGAAGATTTTTTAAAGATTCTAAAGTGAAAAGGCACCGCCCTGCTATGCCCATATTTTGGGGGCAAACAAAATATCTTGAACAATTTAAGTAGAGGTCAATCAAGGAATATTCATCCCAAGTTTCATTGAAATCGGTCAAATATTTGAGAGGGGAAGACTTTTAAAGATTTTAAAATGAAAATAAGCCCCACCCTGCCACACCGATATTACGGTGTCAATCAAAATTCCTTGAACAATTTAAGTAGGGGGTCAGTCAAGGAACATCAATGCCAATTTTGATTTAAATCGGCCAAATGGTTTTTGAGGAGAAGATTTTTAAAGATTTAAAGTGATAATAAGCCCTGCCCTGCCACACCCATATTTGGGGGTCAATCAAAATTTCTTGAACAATTTAAGTAGAGGATCGGTCAAGGAACGTCCATGCCAAGTTCAATTTAAATCGGCCAAATGGTTTGAGAGGAGAAGATTTTTAAAGATATAAAATGAAAATATTCCACGCCCTGCTACGCCCATATTTGGCGATGAATCAAAATTTCTGTAGCACTTTTGTGAGCTAAAAAACTACACTAAACTCTTAGAAAAAGACATAAAAGGGGGTTGTTGAAACGATACAGTTATTTCTGTCGACGAGCGTCATTCTTTGGAAAATATGACTGGGGCTAGCAGCGACAATCGCACACCAGACTGAACAAAAAAAAAATAAATAAATAAAAAGCAAATATAAATGTGTCACAGACATGGATGCCTCCGTTTAAGCACTTGTCATTTGAAGTACACATGTTACCTAGACCTTCGGAATTACCTACAGAACTTAATATATTACACCAGGGAGGAACAATTGGGCCGACTAATTGAAACCTATCCAAAAGTGCAGAAGATATGCTCCGGAAAGGTTAATTTTATCAACTAATCTTCAGTCGTGATCGTGTCCTTTGAAATATCCAATATAACCTAATGCGTAACAGTAGTGCTCTTCAAGGCGAACAACAGTAACACGTTATTGTGAAACCGTGCATAAAATCAGAAGATACGCTCTGGACAAGTACAGTTTGGACACTTGACCTTCCGTCATGACATTGACATTGGGACTGTCCAACAAAACTTAGCTTGACACTAGTACTCTTCAAGGGGGACAACTGTGCAAAGATATTTTGAAACCCATCTATAAATGTTGAAAATTTGCTACGGACCAAATCAAATATATCACATGACCTTCAGTCGTGACATTGACCTTGAATTATGATACAAATGTCTATTCTTTGAACGCCATGATGTGAATTCAACAGAACTTTACACGTGACTCTTGTCCTCTCCCAAAGAACAACCGAGCCAATTTATTTTGAAATCCATCCATATATGTATAAGATATGCTCTGGACAAGAATTGGACAACCACATACACCAACACACTCATCCACCCACATACACACTCACATACGGACAAAGGTTACTCTATATGCCCACTGCCATTACATATAATAAAGAGCCATGCTGTCGCAGCTAGGCATGAGTCACCACCCGAGAATTGATTTACAGCAAACGGTGTTCCTGTGCGAGACCATTATAAGCTGTTTACTTCTTTACAGACACGGTTTAGTCGAAAATATTATTGTATGGAAACACTCTCCCGCTGTAACATGCCTTTGAGCGTGACGTGGTTCTCGGGGATGGGGTAGAAAGGTTATACAAATGCTTATCCATGTGTGCGGTTTTCTACTGAAAATACATTGTATGTTTTACTTATCATTGCACGAATATAAAGTGCTTTATTTTGTAACATGCATTCAAATAAAATTATTTAAAGAAAACAGTTGAGTTTCGAGCCGATATCTTCTACTTTGGGTCTGGGCGTACTAGACTACTCGATCATTTGTTTATCAAATAATACGGTTGACATCTACTCAACCCATCACCACACGACACAATATAAGACTGGTCCAAATTGTTGCAGACGATAATTTAAAGTTTATGAAATATTAGATTTTTTCAACTTTCTGGTTAGAAAACATTGGGGATAATGAAGAAATTACTTGTGATAAGCAATTTTTTCATTTCCACAGTGTTTTTTTAAAAGTTTTTTTCTTGGAAAACGTTTAAAAGCGTCATTGTGTGGGAATTGGTTAATATATACAATGTATTTCTAAAGCTTTTTTCTTGGAGGGCGTTTAAAGCGTCATTGTGTGGGAATTGGTTATTATACAATGTCTTTCTAAAAATATGAACTGGATTGCTTATAAACAAACGAACGACTTTCCTCCGAGAATAGATTTATGAGTAGGTAATTCATTCATGGCTTAAAGATCAAGTCATGTAAACAAGTTCAATCTATATAATAGGAAATCATTAAAGATCTCTCATTTAACGAACTTGGTCACAATGTGTTTTTGTAGGAAAGTTTGATGGTATGTGTCTACAAAATTCGGTGGAAATTTTATTGAAAAACGCAGTTTTACGGATTAGGCTTATTTTCATACATGGTATTTAGTCAGGATTTGTTGTCGGGCACCGAACTACACGGCTGTATTGTTTGATCATTGACGACACATCCCTGTGGATCAGATAATGGCACATGGGACAAGTCAAGTCTTAGGAGCACCTTTTTTACCCGACTTTAATTCATTTGGTGGATTAAATTCGGGTTACTAAAGAGAAATAATTACCGGGAAATTTTAACACCCTATCTCTACATTCGTTCTCATTGTTTGTGTGTGTTTAGTACGGTTGGGCTGCAGCAATGATTATGGGTTGAAAATTCCTTTAAGATATTAACCTGTTGCGGCTGTAATTCAAGGATAATCTCGACCATTTAAATCACATTCATTCAGAACTCCGACATTGGTCGCAATTTGTGTGAATCATTTTTGTTGGTTTGGCGACTTAAACGTCGTAACTACAGATTATTCATTCAAGCAGTAGTTACGACGTTTAGATCGTCAACCAGCCATTCTACGTTTTTTACATTCTACTTGCGATAAATTTTGCAAAATAACACCGTATAAAATCGACGACCAAAGGGTGAAATGGGCGGGGCCAGCGATTGATCAATTATCAGTCTTTCATGGGAGGCTTACTTTCCGTTTATGGTACATAGAATTTCCTTCTTCTCTTAAACAACCAATTAGATTAAATCATTCTTTAGCAGAACTTGATTATTGGATGAAAATCTACCAGATACCTTGTTATAAATTCGATTCTTTGAAAAACATGGCTTCCAGGCGGATGCACCATATTTGGTATAAAGTGAAATTCTCTTCTCTCAAACCGTTAAGACTAGCCCAGTAACGCGCTGTAATTTCAATCCTAGGGGCATAGCTCCAGCTAAATAAACATTCTTTCCGGCCTTGTAAAGTCATCGCGACGTGCGTCATTTGCCTCTCAAAGGGCGAATGATAAGTAATGCGCCTAGCTTGGGTGAGCAGCTGGTGGCTCGAATAATTGATGTGTCTGTACTGGTTTATGAAGTTCTTTAAAAAAGAAGAGAGAGAAGAAAAAAACACTAATTTTACAATTTATGTTTCATAATCACTGAAGCGTTATTACACGTGCTTATCATGAACAAACTTCATAAACTATCATCAATGTAACATCAATCAAAATTCAGTAAGTGTTTTTTAAAACAATTATTGAATTTTTATTGATGTTAAATTGATGATAGTTTATGAAGTTCTCAAAAAGAAAAAAAAAAAAAAAAGAGAGAGAAGAAGAAAAAAAGCTAATTTTAAATCTTATGCTTCATAATCACTGAAGCGTTATTACACGTGCTTATCATGAGCAAACAACATTTTTCTTTAAGAATGCAATGGTAGTCATATACAAAGGCATAAGTTAATTCATAAGACGACAGTGGTGCCATTCCGGAGAATCGGAGGTTCACGTATTTCTATATTTTGGTCAATTTTTTAATGAAAAAAAGTTAAAGTAAAAACACTAAAATCCACTTTTCCCTTCATTATTTCGCATCATTTTAAAAAAATTTTTTCACGGTGACCTCAAATTCCGAACAATTATTTATTTGCCACATTTTTTTATTTTTTATTTTTGTTTTATTATTTTTCTCTCTGCCTTCCGCTTTTTACGTCAATTTAATGCCTTTAGATACATCTGGGTTTTTTTGCGATTTTGGCGACTGCTTTTAGTGACCGCTTTATTTTTCCGGGACTGGCCAGTTCAGAACTTGTGACCCCTACGTTTTACTATATGTAGAATGTAGATTGTATATGTCGAAAAAAGGGGGGTCTATGATAATAGAATAACCGGATTTAAACTAACCTAAATAAAACAGTATGATTCAAAATTATGGGACAATGTGACAAGGGTTACGTAGGGACAGAGAAAGTCAGTCAGGGGCTATCCGACGATACATCCTTCTTCGATGGCGTTGAACCCATTACCACGCGACAAAATTTCATGCCAAGAAATCTCCTCCACTTTAAGATTGCATTGGCTAACGGACTAAGCGTTATCGATACACCTTTCTTGCAGCAGCCAGTCAATGTGAAATAAACCAGACACAAATTAATTTTTAATTAACGGTCAGTAGACGACCACCTCGTTAAAGGGATAGAAATGTGCCATCTGTATGTAGTTTTAATCGGTGGATGATTCCGTTTTCATTCTTCTGTAATTCTAAAACAATTATGACCCGGGTTAACCTATTACCAGACGACAAATAGAACTGATAGAAATTGAAAGAAGTAGCAGATATAAATACAAATTGCTTTGGAGCTGAAAAGAAAGGGCTAAATACCGTAAAAACATTGTGAAGGAAGGAGAAATCGCCTGATTACAGCAAGTACTCCCTTTTCACAATTTTTCCTTGATATAATTCTTCATGTGTGTAAAAAAGGCGGGATTGTGTGGGAGTGACTTAAGTCTCGCAGAACTCTGACTGTTTCACAAAATAATTAACGACATCACAAATCACATTTTATGTTGTTTTTTTTTTTTTTTTATCAGAATTATTTTTAGCTAGTGATTGGAATATGTATGCCGACATTACTTAACATACTTTTTTCAAACTCGGACTAATGATAAAACAAAAAACATGATCAGAAAAGGGAACTATTTTGTTAAACCAACGGTCTATGAGCCTCCGAAACGTTTTAACTACAGCGAATTTTAACGCGTGGTTAAGATGTAGAGCATTGGCTTCACGATCAAAAGATCCAGAGTTCGATTCCTTTGAGCATCTATCGATACTGAGTTAGTCATTGGACTAGATAAATGGTGCGGGCACTGGTATGTTCTCAAGGAAGCAGAATCGAGGCTTGAAAAGCTTGTTTCCCAATCGATGTAAAATAAATCGGTTTAAATCTTATCCAATTTCTGCTCAACTGTAGTTACGTGGTTTCATTAGCCCACCAAATGGATATGGAATGACTGTTAAATAAAACGAGTTTAATTCTATCTGAAAAAATGCCAATGGCTTTATCACCGATTTTGAACCAATGTGAAATAATAATAATAATAATAAAACTTACTAGCTCTACTACTAAAACTCTGAAATTCATGAGGAAAATGAATAAATAAAAATGTAAAATATTTATTTATATTGAATGGATTGTAAATTAATTAGTGTTTGTATTTGAAAACTTGGCGGGATATTTGACAATTCGATAGTTCTGTGTAAATAGTGGCTTTAGTTAAAAGGATGTTTTAAATGAGTCCCAGAAGGGATTGGAGAAGTGAGAGTTGCTAATTAACTGGTGCCCCGTAACAATACAAATCGTAGTTCATAGTCTTTGGTCTTTGTTTATTTTATAGAAAGGGTGGATCTTACTGAATCTGTTCAGAAGTGTATCAAATATCGTAGTTGTCCAACCAAAATATCGTTAATACAGCTTTATTTAACCTATGCTTACTACATTTTGGTCGCATACTGATAATATCATATTCACTCTGACAAAAAAGTAACTACTTGTTCATAAAGAAAAGAACACATTAGAGGTGAAATGAGATGCATAAGCTCTGAGATCCAAAACTTGAATAGAGGTAGGATTATCGATCAACCTAGAAACTGAAAAAAGAAACAAAGATTCAACCACCGTCAACCTTTATATTTTGCGCAGTCTGATCAGATCAGAACATTTAGCAACTCATATCTTGTATCTTTTTTCCTGAACGAATCACATTTCTCCATATCCACGGGGCAAGTGAACACTTGACACTTTATTTTATTTATTCTATTTTGAAAATAAAGATAATACTAATAAGTAGAAAAAAGTTTGGTTTTGCGCACGTGAAAGAGGAAATGCAATCCAAATTGAAACCAGAGTCAGGTAGGTGGAAAAACTCGGTAAAAATTATAATTTTTGATACCGGAAAGCCCGCGCAGAGTGACCATGGACGATTTTTAAAGCTCGAAGTCCCGATATGTCTGTTTGGCGGATCACAAATCGGATCATCTCGGAAGAGCAAAAGGTTTCGATAGTTTTCTGACCTACTACTCTGGGTACGCAGACCATAGTGTAGACTTTTCTCTTTTCAATATTTCAGTCATAGAAAGGACATTCTACCTTGATATACATTCAATTTTGATAAAGAAACAACTATGATTGGCTTGTGGAAAGTTCCAAGGTCTAGGTATAGTTCATTGACAAGCTAAATATGTATGATATCATTTTTAATTTTTGATGCCTAGTCAATGCTTCTTTCTAGTGAAACATGATTAACTATACCTTCTTAATAATTGTGATTCTAAATCACATTACTTTTAACTAAAATCATTTTTGTTTGATTGTCTCCGCAGTTTGGTAGATGAGCGAATTGAAAAGAATCAGACAAAACAGAGAGATAATATCTAAAGAATAATAGTGTGTGCACATGTAAGGCCTACATATAATTTAAATCGTAGCCATAATGAAAGAAAGGTTATTTTAAGTGCGTTACTTTGTAAAATATGTTGTCTTGGACATGAATTATGAACAGGCGATCCCTTGGATGACGATCTAAATGTCGTATCTGCAGGTTGAATGTACTGTAGTTAAGACGTTTAGGTAGTCAAACAAAAAAAATGCAAAGTTCCCTCCCGGCATAATTGGACGATTTCATTGGTAATCCATTTTTGATTGATAGACGCGGTCCGTCACCTTACACCCCTCCTTGTACTTAGAATATATCATGTAAGAATAATCATCCCCATAGATCGACTAAGACAGGCGGACATATGAAGATGTTAAACATTGAGAAAGAGAAGGGACCTAATTATTTCGGACATCATAGTTGGTTCCCATGGTAACCTAAATACGACTGTCATTTTGATAGTGATGCATGTTTGTAAGATCATTAAATTCTAATGCTAAAGCATCTGGTTTTGTATGCACAGAGTACAGAGATAGTTACTTAGCAAAAGTCGTTCACTTAGGGTTCTTATTTTAATCTCAGACTAAAATCATTTGCATTGAAAAAAGAAAAAAAAAAAAAAAAAAAACACACACACACACACAACTTTTTCAAACAATTCCCGGCTGTAGTTCTGTAATGTAATCGTTCAATCATTTAAGAGATGAAGAGAACATTTTTTTGTTTTCATAGAAGTATGAACCGCTAATCACACTGTATGAATACGCGAAGCGGATGATTAGGTTTTTCGGTTCATACCTCCGTGAAAACAAAAATATTCTCTTCATTTCTTTTAATTTAATAGCATCGAGCGAAAAAAAACCAACAAAAGCTTTACAAATTTTGATACCTTTTTAGCTCACCTGAGCACAAAGTGCGAGGTGAGCTATTGTGATAGGTCGTTTTCCGTCGTTCGTCTGTCCGTCCGTCCACAATTTCTTTAAAAATCTTCTCCTCCTAAACCAGTAGGCCAACCAAACTGAAACTTTGCAGGGATGTTCCTTGGGTGAAGTTCTTCAAAAGTTGTTAAAAGAATTTAATTCCGTCAAAAACTCTGGTTTACTGCGGCATTTGAAAATGGGATTCTTTAGTAATTCTTTAATTATCTTTAAAAATCTTCCCCTCCTAAACCAGTAAGCCAATCAAGCTGAAACTTTGCAGGGATGTTCATTGGGTGAAGCTCTTCAAAAGTTGTTAAAAGAATTTAATTCCGTCAAAAACTCTTGTAACCGCGGCATATGAAAATTGGAAATTTTAATAAATCTTTGATGTTGTTTTTTTCATAGACTACAAGGCCAAAGGCCTTTATATTTTGTAAAGAGCTTAATCATATGGTTCTTTACCAAGTTTTTAAACATTTAATCTCTAGGGTCAAAAATGGCCCCGCCCCTAAGGTCCGAAGTTTGGAAAAATTCTTAATAAGAGCAATTTCAAAAGGCTTCTCCTCTTTAACTATAAAGTCTAGGATATTCACATTTGGTATGTAGCATAACCAGATGGTTTTGTACTATATCACAAAAAGTTTTCATCCAAGGGTCAAAAACGGCCCTGACTAGGGGTCCAAAAATTTGGAAAAACGCAAAATTTGAGTATGTTGAAAAAATTCTTCATTTTAAGGCGGAGGGCATTTATATTTTGAGTGTAGCATAGCCTGGCTGTTATCTATCAATTTTGATTAAATTATGCCTGTAGGTTAAAAAACAACCCTTCCCTGCGTGTCCAAAGTTCGTAAAAATGCTCAATAAGACCATGTTCAACAGTCTTCTCCTCACAATCTACAAAGTCTAAGGCATTCATATTTGATTTATAGCATAACCAGATGGTTCTCTACTATGTTAGCTAAAATCTTAGCCCTGGGATAAAACATGGCACTGCCCCAGAGGTAAAAAATTTTGGAACACCCAATTAGAGCAACTTCAAAGTCTTCTCCTTCTGAAATATAAGATGAAGGGCATTCATATTTGGTATGTAGAATGACTAAATAATTTTGTGCTATGTTACAGGAAAATATGCTCTTAGGATAAAAAATGTCTCTGCTCCTGGGATTGAAAATTGCATAATCGCATTGAAAGGATTCTTCTTAAATAGAAATGGAGAAATTGCTTGCTTTCTCACAATGCTTTTTTAAACCTTTTTCCCTGAGGGTGATAAATTCTGGAATAGTTTGGTAATCGATTAAACTATGAAGCCAAAGGCATTCATTTTCATTTCAAAGCATTACTGGATTGTTTTGTACAAAGCCAAAATCTTATATTTGTTTTATTTATTTTGCTCAAGTTGTGTCTTTTTTATACAAAAAAGTACTGTAATTTGCAGATGCCTAAGGTGAGCGATTTAGGACCATCATGGTCCTCTTGTTGTATGGGACTATTTTGTGCGGAAGCATACAAAATCACTGCGTGATCAAAAGTTTGCTCATGGAGTTCTGAATAATATTTTTCGACCAATCAGAACGCTCGTTTTTGATAGACGAAACTAAAAATTAAATTATTTAGTGATAGATATCGGCCATGAGAGATGAAATGCCCCAAAGAAATTTATTAAAATTGTTGTTGTTGTTGGGCGGATCGGGTTTAACGCCATTTTTGATAGTATTTCAGTCATATCGAGGCGGCTGAAGCACCTAACCATAGATTCCTGGTATTTTTATCACATCAGTACTAATACTACATCCTTTTCGAGCCTCCAGCTGCTCATCCAGTTTAGGTTTACGATCATCCAGCCGTTAGTGGGAGACTAATGTCGGAAAGGATATTCGACAGGGATCGAACCCGAGCCCCCTTGACTAGGAGTCATACGCGCCACCACTGTCCTATGGATTTGGTCACAAAAGAAGAAGAGGATATGGTGTAAGAGAGAGCAGGCTGAGAGTATGTGTTTGCATCGGGTTTAATATAGCTTTGAACAATCGTAGGGAAGCTCACTTGCAAATCAGAGATAGAGAGAGGGAAAGAGAGGGATAGACAGGCTGATATAGAAAAAAGCAAAGAAATAAACGTATAATATCAATCGTTGGAGGGCGACCAAAACTTTGTTGTGGTTCGATCATAGATGCAGCGGGAAATTTTTGAAGCAGTGTAAGTTTTATCTTAGAAATAAAGTTGTCCTTCTTATCCTTGATTTATTTTCCGTCCCTCAATCTTTAAAGCCCCGGTGACATTATTGCTCGAACGGAATAATTTGGAAAATGCTTCATATTTTTACGTCTTATCCTAATATTTGATAAAAAAGTTTAATAATTGAATTCAAAGTTTTTAAAATATAACATGAAATCTACCGAATGGCAAATAAACATTAAATGTTCGGGCCGAACCCTTGTCTAAAAAGTACTTGAACTTTATACTAAAAGGATGGTTATGATAGGAAGTAATTAATGTCATACTCGTTCACGTATATAAGAGCGTGAAAACGAAACATATTTCTCAAATTTTGCTCGGTTTGATTCTCAATGTTCATTGCCCCAACTTCCAGCTGCCTAGAAAATGGGTATTCAATGGTCAGACACTCATTATTTTACCGTATACCATTGCAATGGGACAGTCTTAGAGGTGTTTCCATGGTAACGGGGCTCTATGGTAACATTCTTTGATTACCAAACCAATTGAGATATTTACACATTTTTCCTAACCATGTAAAATCATAACTTTTTCCGCCTGTCTTTCTGTGAGTCTGTTTGATCTACATTTTAACTAGCATGTATGTTCTTTGACCAACTTAACATCGTAACTAGCATATATCCTCTTCAGCCAAATTGACATCGTAACTACAGCTGCTCTGAGACAGAGAGACAGACATACAGATGGTTAGGAAATAGATCGAACCCAGCACAAACCAATCACATAGGTGGTATTTCAGAACTGAGTGTATATCAAGGTAGAATAACCATTCTACAATTGTAATTAGGTGATAGGGAAAAGTCTCGATCCTAGTAAGCCTGCGCACTCCCAAGAGTACCTCTTAATGCGATGGAAACTTTTTGAGAGTTTATCCAGTTTAGTCTTCAAAAAGCCAACATGAATTGGCCGGCGGCGGATCTAAAGGACTTACGGCGTGTATGGTCACATTGCGTAGACTGGCCGGAGTCAAAACTTTTAACTTTCGCCGTGTTTTCTTTAATTGTTGTTGCTGTTGTTGTTTTCTACACGAACTTATTTTACATTTGGACAACATTATTTGAAAATATAGAGATGTGTGAATCGTCACGGAAGAAAAATAGTTGCGAAATTTTACGATCTGATCAGACTGAGCGAACTATGAAGGCTGGTGGTTGTCTTCTTTATCTCTGATTTATCATATGTCCCCACATCATGAGAGCTATTTAGTAAAAGAACGGCACCCCGGATGGTTATTGTTTGAAGTGCTATATTCATGGATGATATATTTACTCGCAATATTTGTCATACTCGTTCATGACTGAAATAAGAGCTTGAAACCCAAACACATTTTCTGTAGGTTCCACTACATCCCACAACCCCAGTCATTCTCTGTGAATGCTCCAACTTCCAGCTGCCAGGAAAATTGGTAATTAATGGACATTATTTTTGTGTATATCAGTGCAAAGTGCCAGTCCAAGATGAGTTTCTATGGTAACATTCCTTGATTGCTAAACTAAATTTTCTCGTTTTCTCTAAGATATTAACCTTTTAAGTCTGTCTATCTGTATGTATATCTGTCTTAACAGAAAAATCAAGATACTTGTCATTGAATTATACATTCTTAATAGAAACACTACATACCACTTAAATAAATGCTAAACACACACACACACACACACACACACACACACACACACACACACACACACACACACACACACACACACACACACACACACACACACACACACTCTCTCTCTCTCTCTCTCTCTCTCTCTCTCTCTCTCTCTCTCTCTCTCTCTCTCTATCTCTATCTCTCTCTCTCGTTGGAACGAATAACTTGGATAGTGAAGAGTAACATGTTTCTTTTGTTGCTTTCTTTCCATAAGTTCTACAAAAATTACCTCTGTTTGAACATGTAATAGATGTATGAAATTAAGTAAATAGCAATCTTTTTAGTCGTGTCGTCACAGATGGCGCATTTGGGTAGTCATGGAAAATCGGATTTAAGTGTTCAATATCATGACTTGCCATCCACCTTTGCTTTCTATAGGACGCAATTGCGTTCTAAACACTTTAGAATTGATCTGATGACTAACAACTGTACAAATAGTACAATAACATGTAATAGATATCAAAGCGTAATAAAATAAGATAAAACGACAATTACAATATTACAATACTTTGTCTTACCATCTTAAGTGATTTATCAAATGGAAATGACAACATAGGATTTATAAGCAGGTTTGCTTTTATTTTGGGATTAGTCAATACATAAAAATGATGATGAAGGATTGTAGCAAGCACATATCCTCTATGACCAACATTGCGAAAACTTTATGCATTTTCTCAAAAACTGATTTATGCGATAGACCAAACTCTGTTTTCTGGCTATTTCTCATTAACTTACCTTTGTTTATTGAATCGTATTAAGAAAAAAAAAACAAAAAAAAAAAAAAACGGGAAATGTTTTTCTTTAAAGTATCCTCGTTAAAAGAAAATATTTCGGCTATTTTCATACCAGTCACTTCGAACAAGAAATTTTCCGAAGAAAATAACTGTAAATGAAATTTCTATGTTCAGTCTGTTTTCTGGCTATTTCTCATTAACCCATCCTTAACTAGTTGAATCGTATCAAAAAGGGGGAAATGTTTTTATACCCCCGCATCGATAAGATCGGGGCATACTATTTTACCGGTGTCCGTTTGTATGTCTGTCTGTCTGTCTGTCTGTCTTCTGTCCGTCTGTGTGTCTGTCTGCAAAACTTAACCTGTCAACTAAATATTTTCCTATAACTTCAAGCCTGATTAAGTAACAATGCTAATATTTGGTATGTAGTTAGGTTTCAACAAGGCGCAACTGGGGAAGGTCAATTCATCAAGGTCAAGGTCAAATTTTAACCCTTTACCCGTTTCTAAAAAATTCCTGTTTCGAGGGCATAGTGTTTCACAAACACATCTTGTTTCTTTTAGGTATACTCGTCAAAAGAAAATAGTTCGACTATTTCCATATTAGTCACACCCAACCAGAAATTTCCCGAAGAAAGTAACTGTAAATGAATTTTCTATGTTCAGGTCAATAAAAATATTGTCGGTTGGTTATCATCCTTACGAGTGGAGGGATATCGAGACCAACTTTTCTCTCATATAGATAAGAAGAACCTTCGCTGCCCTTGGTACGACACAGAATGTGCAGGGTGATCAGTGTCAAAAGGAACACCCGAAAGCCATATGAAAGAAATATCAAAAATATATCATATTCAGCAGAGGTCAATTAGGTTCGTAATTAGCGCAGCCTGATAATAAACTTGTCTCAGTTCTAATCTCTGTCTGTCCGTCTCTATCATAGTTTTTATTTGAGCTTAGTGACAGACCACATCGATAATAAAAATAAAATAATAATAATAGTTATAATCCATGAATAAGGCAAATATTGTTAAAATAATATTCATCGCGCTAGATCTGGATTGAGACGGGTTATGGTTGAAAAATCATCTCAGTCGGAAGTGCTACATACCTGACTTAGAACCAGACTTGGGTTAACGGTCCCTTTATGAGCCTGCAGGTAATTAAAATTGAATCCATTATTTTGAGGGAGCATCTAGCTATTCGCTGCCGATTTCTAATGAGATGTTAACGGAAAAATAGCTAGATAGGATCTTTTTGCTGCGGTTTCTTAAAGTGGACTTTTGGTACTTACTTTTCTTGGCATGTTTTGGTACGAAAGGCCAAGGGGTAAAAATAAATGGCCTTCGGAAATGTCTTAAAAAATCCGAGTGTACGAATGAATTGCATAATTCAAACACTTTCGAAGGAGGCGAATTTCACCCTCACCGTTGATGTTCCGTTACAAAATATTTGTCTGTTCATTTTGTCAAGTTCAGTAAAATTGACCTTTTTGAAGTTCGGACAAAGAGACACAGTTGTTACTTTTTATTGTTCTAGTGCAGACAGTAGGTACCATATAGACAGTTATTATCACTATTATCTGTATTATCATCATTGATATCCTCCTCTTTATTATTACTTTACATTTCAGGATTTTAGTCTACATTAAGAGTATAAATACAGTTAGGTGTCCACGCATCATCGTCGGTAGATTTACGGATCGCGTAGTCAATCAGAGAATCGACCCCATGCGAAGAAATCTCCTCCACTTTAAGTTTGCATTGGCTAACGGTCTTAGCGTTATCGATACACCTTTCTTGCAGCGGCCAGTCAATGTGAAATAAACCAGACACACATTAATTTTTAATTAACGGTCAGTAGACGACCACCTCAATAAAGGGATAGAAATACGCCGTCTGTAGTTTTAATCGATGGATGATTCCGTTTTCATCTGTTATTCTCAAACAATTATGACCCGGATTAACCAATTACCAGACGACAAAAGTTTGGACTGATATATATAAATTGAAAGAAGCAACATATATAAATTCAAATGTTTTGGAGCTGCAAAGAAGGGGATAAACACAGTACAAACATTGTGAAAGAAGGAGAAATCGCCTGATTACAGCAATTTCTCCCTTTTCACATTTTCCCTAAATTTCATTTTTCACGGATGTAAAAAGGCGGGATTGTGTGGGAGTGAATTAAGCCTCGCACAACTTTGACTGTTTAACAAAATAATTTACATCATAAATCACTTTTTTTTTTCTTTTTTTATCAGAATTATTTTTTAGCTAATGATTGGAATATGTATGCCGACATTACTTAACATACTTTTTTTCAAAATCGGACTAATGATAAACCATAAACATGATCAGAAAAAAGGGAATTATTCAGTAAACCAGCGGTCAACGAGCCTCCGAAACGTTTTAATGAAGGGGAATTTTAACGCGTGGTTAAGAGGTAAAGTATTGGCTTCACGATCAAAAGGTCCAGAGTTCGATTCTTTTGAGCATCTGTCGACATTAGGTCTATTATTTGCCCACATAAATGGTGCGGGTACTGCTGTTTCTCCAGGAAGCAGAATCGAGGCTTGAAAAGCTTGTTTCCCACTCGATGTAAAAAAATAGGTTAAATTCTTATCCAATTTCTGCTCAGCTGTAGTTACGTGGTTTCATTAGCCCACCAAATGGATATGGAATGAATGTTAAATAAAAACGAGTTTTATTCTATCTAAAAAAAAGCCAATGGCTTAATCACCGATTTTGAGCCAACTTAAAATAAAAATGATAATAAAAGTAAAACATATCGTCTGTAATTCATGAGGGAAATGAATAAATAAGAATATAAAATATTTGTTTATACTCAATGGTAAATTAATAATTGTTTGTAATTGTACACGGCGGGCTATTTGACAATTTGAAAGTTCTGTGTAAATAGTGGCTTTACTTAATAGGATGTTTAAAATGAGTCCCAAAGGAGATGGAGAAGAGCGAGTTGCTAATTATTGGTTCCCCGTAACACTCAAATAGTCAAATTCAAATTGTAGTTCATACTTTTTGGTCTTGGTTTATTTATAGTAAGGATGGATCTCATTAATTCTGATTGAATCTATTAAAAAGTGTATCAAATATCGCAGTTGTGCAACCAAAATGTCGCAAATACAGCTTTTATTCAACCTGTGTTTACTATATTTTGGTCGCATTCTGACAATACCATATCCTCCTTGACAAAAAAGTAACTGTATACTTGTGCATAAAGGAAAGATCTCATTGGATGTGAAGTAGGCTGCATAAGCTCTGAGATCCAGATCTTGAATAGAAGTAGGATTAGCGATCAACATAGAATCTGAAAAAAGAACAAAGATTCGACCACGGTCAACCTTTATAGTTGGCACAGTCTGATCAGATCGGAACATTTAGCAACTCATTTCTTGTATCTTTTTTTCCGGAACGATTCACATTTCTCCATATTATCTGAAATTACGGGACAACTGAACACTTTGCACTTTATTTATTCTATTTTGAAAATAAAGATAATAATAATACGAAGAAAAAAGTTTGGTCTTGCGCACGTGAAAGAGGAAATGCAATCCAAACTGAAAGCATAGTCTGCATAGTCAGGTAGGTGGAAAAACTCGGTAAAAAATATAAATTTTTGATGCCGGAAAGCCCGCACAGGGTGACCATGGACGACGTTTAAAGGGCGAAGTCCCGATAATTATGTCAGTTTGGCGGATCACAAAAACGGACCACCTCGGAAGAGCAAAAAGTTTCGTTTGTATTCTGACCTACTATTCTGGGTACGCAGGCTGACCATAGTGCAGACTTTTCTCTTTTCAATATTTCAGTCATTGAAAGGGCATTGTACCTTGATATACATTCAATTTTGAAAAAGAAACAATTATGATTGGCTTGTGGAAGGTTTCGAGGCCTAGTTATAGTTCACGGGCAAGCTATATATGTATATCTACTTCCTAATTGTGATTCAAAATCACCTTACTTTTAACTGAAATCAATATTGTTTGATTGTCTTCGCAGTTAGGTAGATGAGCGAATTGACAAAATCAGACAAAACAGAGAGATAATAGCCAAAGAATAATAGTTTGTGAACATGTAGGGCCTACATATAATTTAAATCGTAGTCATAATAGAAGGAAGGTTATTTTAAGTGCGTTACTTTGTAAGATATGTTGTCTTGGACATGAATTATGAACAGGCAACATTTTGGATGAAGATCTTAATGTCGTATCTGCGGGTTGAATGTACTGAAGTTAAAACGTTTAGGTCGTCAAACCAACAAAAAAGCAAAGTTCACTCCCGTCATAAATTGACGATTTTATCGGTAATCCATATTTGATTGATAGACGCGGTCCGTCACTTTACAATTTAACCCTCCTTGTACTGATTTGGTTTTCCATGCCTCTTTAAACCCTTTACCATATGTCATTGAAAGAAGTTGTAGGCAGTGCATGAATATATCATGTAAGAATAACCATTCCGATATGTCGACTAAGACAGGCGAACACTTGAAGATGTTAAACATTGAGAAAGAATCGAGAAGGGACCTAGTCATTTCGGACATCAAAGTTGGTTCCCATGGTAACTCAAATACGACTGTCATTTTGATAGTGATGTATGTTTGTATGATCATTAAATTCTGATATCTAAAGCATCTGGTTTTGCATGCACAGAGTGCAGAGATAGTTCTAATGCATGTTACTTAGCGAAAGTCGTTCATTTCGCGTTCTTATTTTAATCTCAAACTGAAATCCTTTGAAATAAAAAACTATTTCCAACAATTTCCGGCTGTAGTTCTTTGGTGTAATCGTCCAACCATTTAATGATGAATATCAGCCGTGAGAGATGAAATGCCTCAGAGAAATTTATTATTATTGTTGTTGGGGGGGGGGGGGGGGAGGGGTTAACGCCAATTTTGATAGTATTTCAGTCATGTCGAGGCAGCTGAAGCCCCTAACCATAGATTCCTGATATTTCTCACACCAGTATCAATACTAAATCCTTTCTGAGCCTCCAGCTGATCATCCCATTTAGGTTTACGATCAATCAACCATTGGTGGGAGACGAATGTCGGAAAGGATATTCGCCGCGACCAGGGATCGAACCCGGGACCCCTTGACTAGGAGTCATACGCGCTAACACTGCCCTATGGACGTGGTCAAAAAAGAAGAAGTGGATATGGTGTAAGAGAGAGCAGACTGAGAGTATGTGTTTGTGACGGGGCTTAATATAGCTTTGAACAATCGTAGGGAAACTCACTTCCAAATCAGAGATAGAGAGAGGGAGAGAGAGAGAGAGAAAGAGAGAGAGAGAGAGAGAGATAAAGAGGCAGACATAGAGAAAAGCAAAGAAATAAACTTATAATATTAATCGTTGGAGGACGACCAAAACTTTGTTCTGGTTCGATCCTAGATGCAGCGGGAAATTTTGGAAGCAGTGTAAGTTTTATCTAAGAAAAATAATTGTATTTTTATAATCTTTTAAATCCCAATCTTTTAAAGCCCCGGTGAAATTTTGGCTCGAACAGAATAATTAGAAAAATGCTTCATATTTTTACGTCTTATCCCAGCATTAGATAAACAAGAGGACCATGATGGTCCTAAATCGCTCACCTGAGGCATCTGCAAATTACAGTACTTTTAGTATAAAAAAGACACAACTTGAGCAAAATAAATAAAACATATATAAGATTTTGGGCTTTGTACAAAACAATCCAGTAATGCTTTACAATAAGATTGAATTCCTTTGGCTTTATAGTTTAATCCATTACCAAACTATCCAAGAATTTGTCACCCTCAGGTTTGAAAAAAAAACATAGTGAGAAAGGGAGTGACAAGCAATTTATCCATTTCTCACAGTGTTTTCTACCTGGAATTCTTTGTATTTAGATTTCAATCAAAAACTGTCTGCAACTTCAATGGGTGTAATTTTAGCAACCCTGGAAGAGAACAATCTGGATGTACTATAAATCAAAATATGAATGCATTACAACTTATACATGAGGAGTGGAAGATATTTGAACATGCTCTTTTTGGGCGTTTTTCATATCTTTGGATGCCTTTGGAAGGGCCATGTTTGTCCAAAGGATGTAAACATGGTAGATAACAATAATGTTATCCTATGTTTTTAATATAAATGCTCTGGAACATATATTTAAGAACAAGAATTCTTTCAATGGGATTTACACAATTTTGGACCCAAGGAGCAGAGACATTTTTTATCCTAAGAGCATATTTTCCTGTTACATAGAACAAAATTATTTAGTCATGCTACATACAAAATATGTATGCCCATCACCTTACATTTCTGAAGGAGAAGACTTTTGATGTTGCTCTAATTGAGTGTTTTCCAAAATTTTTGACCTCTGGGGCAGTGCCATGTTTTATCCCAGGGCTAAGATTTTAGCCAACATGGTAGAGAACCATCTGGATATGCTATATACCAAATATGAATGCCTTAGACTTTGTAGATTGGGAGGAAAAGACTATTGAACACGGTCTAATTGAGCATTTTTACTAACTTTGGACACCCAGGGAAAGGGTGTTTATTAACCTACAGGCATAATTTAATCAAAACTGATAGATTGCTTCACCCATAATATAAATGCCCTCCTCCTGAAAATGAAGATTTTTTTTTCAGCATACTCAAATTTTGTGTTTTTCCCAATTTTGGACCCCTAGTACAGGGCTATTTTTGACCCGAGGAAGACAACTTTTGGTGATATAGTACAAAACCATCTAGTTATGCTACATACCAAATATGAATATCCCAGACCTTATAGTTTAAGAGGTGAAGTCTTTTGATTTTGCTCTAATTAAGCATTTTTCCAAACTTTGGACCTCAGGGGTAGGGCCATTTTTTACCTCAGAGATTAAATATTTAAAAACTTGGAAGAGAACCATATGATTAAGTTCTATGTAAATTATAAACGCATTAGGCCTCGTAGTCTGTGAAAAAAAAAAAGACAAAATAGATTTTCTAAAATTTCCAATTTTCATATGCCGCGGTTACAAGAGTTTTTCATGGAATGAAATTCTTTTAACAACTTTTGAAGAGTTTCACCCAAGGAACATCCCTGCAAAGTTTCAGCTTGATTGGCCAACTGGTTAAGGAGGAGAAGATTTTTAAAGATTTACTAAAGATTCCCATTTTTAAATGCCGCGGCATCCAGAGTTTTTGACGGAATTAAATTCTTTTAACAACTTTTGAAGAGCTTCACCCAAGGAAGATCCCTGCAAAGTTTCAGCTTGATTGGCCAACTGGTTCAGGAGGAGAAGTTTTTTAAAGATATTAAAAGAATTACTAAAGATTCCCATTTTCATATGCCGCGGCAACCAGAGTTATTGGGGGAATTAAATTCTTTTAACAACTTTGTAGAAATTCACCCACGGAACATCCCTGCAAAGTTTCAGCTTGATTGGCCATCTGGTTTAGGAGGAGAAGTTTTTTAAAGATATTTAAAGAATTACTAAAGATTCCCATTTTCAAATGCCGCGGCAACCAGAGTTATTGGCGGAATTAAATTCTTTTAACCACTTTTAAAGAACTTCATTCAAGGAACATCCCTGCAAATTTTTAGCTTGATTGGCCTACTGGTTTAGGAGGAGAAGATTTTGAAAGAGAGTTTTTGACGGAATGAAATTCTTTTAACAACTTTTAAATAGCTTCACCCAATGAACATCCCTGCCAAGTTTCAGCTTGATTGGCCTACTAGTTTAGGAGGAGAAGATTTTTAAAGATATTTAAAATATCAATAAATATTCCCATTTTCATATGCCGCGGCAACCAGAGTTTTTGACGGAATGAAATTCTTTTAACAACTTTTGAATAGCTTCACCCAAGGAACATCCCTGCAAAGTTTCAGCTTGATTGGCCAACTGGTTTAGGAGGAGAAGATTTTTAAAGATATTTAAAGAATTACTAAAGATTCCCATTTTCATATGCCGCTGCAACCAGTGTTTTTGACGAAATTAAATTCTTTTAACAATTTTTGAAGAACTTCACCCAAGGAACATCCCTGCAAAGTTTCAGCTTGATTGGCCTACTGGTTCAGGAGGAGAAGATTTTTAAAGATATTTAAAGAATTACTAAAGATTCCCATTTTCAAATGCCGCGGCAACCAGAGTTTTTGACGAAATTAAATTCTTTTAACAACTTTTGAAGAACTTCACCCAAGGAACATCCCTGCAAAGTTTCAGCTTGATTGGCCTACTGGTTTAGGAGGAGAAGATTTTTAAAGATAATTAAAGAATTACTAAAGATTCCCATTTTCAAATGCCGCGGCAACCAGAGTTTTTGACGAAATTAAATTCTTTTAACAACTTTTGAAGAACTTCACCCACGGAACATTCCTGCAAAGTTTCAGCTTGATTGGCCTACTGGTTTAGGAGGAGACGTTTTTTAAAGAAATTGTGGACGGACGGACAGACGGACAGACGGACGGACGGACGACGGACAACGACCGATCACAATAGCTCACCTCGCACTTTGTGCTCAGGTGAGCTCAAAATTATCTACAAGTTTAATTTTGAATTCAAAAACTTTGAAATATAACATGAAATATGCTGAACGGCAAATAGGCATTAAATATTCGGGCCAAAGTAAAAGTTACTTGGACTTTATACTAACCGGGTTGTTATGATTGGAAGAAATTTGTGTTATACTCGTAAACATAAGAGCGTGAAAACGAAACACATTTTTTTCAAATTTTACTCAGTTTGATTATCAATGTACATTGCCCCAACTTCCAGGTGCCTAGAAAATGGGTATTTAATGGTCAGACACTCATTATAGTTAAGCGTATGCCAGTGCAATGGGACAGTCTTAGAGGTGTTTCCATGGCAACGGGGCTCTATGGTAGCATTCTTTGATTACCAAGCTAGTGGAGATATTTACACATTTTTTCCCTAACCATGTAAAAACTTTTTCCGCATGCATGTCCTTGAATCTGTTTGATCTGCATTTTAACTAGCATGTATCCTCTTTGACCAAGTTAAAATCGTAACTAGCATATATCCTCTTCAGCCAACTTAACAATGTAACTACAGCTGCTCTGAGACACAGTGAGAGAGACAGACAGACGGTTAGAAAAATAGATCGGATCCGGCACAAACCATCCACATAGATGGTATTTCAAAATTGAGTGTATATCAAGGTAGAATAACCATTCTACAATTGTAATTAGGCGATAGGGAGAAGTCTCGATCATGGTAAGCCTGCTCACTCCCCACAGTACCTCTTAATGCGATGGAAACTATTTGCGATATTATCCATTTTTGTCTTCAAAATTCATCAAACCAGCATAAATTTGCCGGCGGCGGATCTCAGGACTCACGGCGAATTTGAAGTTACGTGTATGGTCTCCCCGCGCAGACTGACCGGAGATGAAAACTTTTAACTTTCGCCGTGTTTTCTTTAATTGCTGTTGTTGTTGTTGTTAAACCTCACGAACTCATTTTACATTTGGACTTCATTATTAGAGATGAAGAGATGTCTGAATCGTCACGGGAAAAAGTAGTTGCGAAAGTTTACGATCTGATCAGACTGAGCGAACTATGACGGCTGTTGGTTGTCTTCTTTAACCGTGATTTATTATATGTCCCATCATCTTTCAAAGGTAGGATGAAAATTATTTAGTAAAAGAACGGCACCCCGGATGGTTATAGTTTGAAGTACTATATTTATGAATGATACATTCGCAATATCGCAAAATTCACAGTATGTGTCTTACTTGTTCATGACTGAAATAAGAGCTTGAAACCCAAACACATTTTCTCTAGGTTCCACTAAATCCCCATACCCCAGTCATTCTCTGTGAATGCTCCAACTTCCAGCTGCCTGGAAAATTGGTAATTAATGGTCATCATTTTTGTGTATATCAGTGTAAAGTGCCAGTCCAAGATGAGTTTCTATGGTAACATTCCTTGATCGCAAAACTAAATATTCTCGTTTTCTCTAATATATTAACCTTTTCAGTCTGTCTATCTGTATGTTTATCTGTCTTAACAGAAAAATCAAGATACTTGCCATTGAATTATATATTCTTTATAGAAATACAACATACCACTTAAATGAATGTCACAAAATATTCTCTCTCTCTCTCTCTCTCTCTCTCTCTCTCTCTCTCTCTCTCTCTCTCTCTCTCTCTTTCTCTCGCTCTCTCTCTCTCTCCCTCTCTCTTTTCTCTCTCTCCCTCTCTTTTTCTCTCTTTTTCTCTGTCTCTGTCTCTGTCTCTGTCTCTGTCTCTGTCTCTCTCTCTCTCTCTCTCTTTCTCTTTCTCGTGGGAACGAATAACTTGGATAGTGAAGGCGTTTCTTTTGTTGTTTTCTTTCCAGAAGTTCTACAAAAGTATCTCTGTTTGCACATGTAATAGATGTACATAATTCAGAAAATAGCAATCTTTTTAGCCGTGTCGTCACAGATGGTGCATTGGGTTTTCATGGCAAATCGGATTTAAGTGTTCCACATTTGCTTTATTGCGTTCTTAACACTTTAGAATTGATCTGCAGACAAACAACTGTACAAATTAGTACAATAACATGTAATACATAACAAAGCGTAATAAATTAAAATAAAATGACAATTACAATACTTTGTCTCACCATCTTAAGTGATTTATCAAATGGAAGTGACAACAAAGGATTTATAAGAAAGTGTTAGCATTTATTTTGGGAAAAGTCAATACATAGAAATGATGATGAAGGATTGTAGCTAGACCCGCTCCCCGTCTCACTGATACTTATATTTTAGTTGAAAAGTTTCTTTTCTCTAGCTGTTATCTTTTTCTGTTTTGCTGATCAGTTTGTGAGACGTAAGGGAGGTAATTTCAAGGAATGAAATGTATTTGCATGATTGGTGTATCTTAGTTACTTTCAAACTTAAGCAGTTACTGACAGCCTGGAAGACAGGCTAGTTTGTAGCTAGCACATATCCTCTTTGACCAACATGACGAAAACTAAATGCATTTTCTAAGCAAGAGGCCCATGAGGGCCTGAGACGCTCTACTGGTTATCAAGTTTTCCGTTAAAGAAATCTGATATTTAAGGAAGTTAATTACTCAAAGAAGAATGCATAATGAAAAATAGGGCTTTATCCCCTTTATCATTTTAAGCAACAAACCTCAAGGCCCCTTTTCCCATGTTTCATGACGGATCCACTCAATTTCCAAAAGAAAGTTACCTTATGACCATGCAATCATTCTGTGAATATTTCATCAGAATCTGACAATAATTGTGGACTTTATCACATAAACAGGATTGTTTTGAATGAAAATCAATAAGGCCCCTTTTCCTGTGTTTTCTGATGGATCAATTTCATTCCAAAAGGAACTTTCCTTACAACCCTTCAATTGTCCTGTGAAATTTAAAAGACAATATGATGATGATTGTGATCTTCATCACATACACAAGAATGTTTTGAATGATAATCTGTAAGTCCCCTTTTCCTGTGTTTCGAATGCCACAATTATTCCATGTATCTTTGAAGAGAATCCAATAAAACTGTTGACTTTATTGTGTTCACAAAGATATTAAATTCAAGTTCTCATAAGGCCCCTTTTCCCGTGATATTTTATTTTATCATTCTGCGAAAGTTAAAAGTGAACTCGATGAAATATTGGGAATTCATTATGTTTACTAGAATATTTAAAAAAAAAAAAAAAGATAAAATGGACCCTTTTTACATGATACTTGATGGGTTGTACCCAGTACTGAAAAGAACCATTTAAGTGATTGTACAATCATTCTGTGAAATTTTGAAGTGAGTCCGGTGAAATCAAGGGACATCATTGTGTTAATCAGAATATTTAAAAAAAGTTTTTCATAAGGCCCCTTTTTATGTGACACTTGCCATAATCAGATCCACTGTCAATTTCAACAATTGGAATGATGATACAATCAATCTGTGTATTCTGTGGAATTTATTGTGTTAATGATTTTATAGTGAAATCTTCATAGGGCCCCTTTTCTCATGATACTTTACAGAGCAAACCATTTTTTCTTATTAAAAGTTTCATAAGGCCCTTTTTCCTGTGTTTCTTGACCGATCATACCAAATTTCGAAAGGAACAATCCTTATGTTAGTACAATAATTCTGTGAAAGTTTAAATACAATCTGATGAAAACTGTGGACTCTAGAGTGTTAACGAGGATTTTTTAATTAAATTTTTTAAAAGGCCCGTTTTCCCGTGTTTCTTGACAGATCATACCTATTTTCGAAAGGAACGTTCCTTATGATGGTACAATCATTCTGAGAAAGTTTGAAGAGAATCCGCTGAAAACTGTGGACTCTATCGCGTAAACGAGGATTTTTAATGGAATTTTTAATTAAATTTTCATAAGGCCCGTTTTCCCATGTTTCTTGACGGATCATACCCATTTTAGAAAGGAATGATCCTTATGATGGTACAATCTTTCTGAGAAAGTTTGATGAGAATCCGCTGAAAACTGTGGACTCTATCGCGTAAACGAGGATTTTTAATGGAATTTTTATTAAATTTTCATAAGGCCCGTTTTCCCATGTTTCTTGACGGATCATACCCATTTTCGAAAGGAACGATCCTTATGATGGTACAATCATTCTGTGAAAGTTTGAAGGGTATCCGATGAAAACTGTGGACTTTATCGCGTAACCAAGAAAAAGTTGAACGGACGGACGACGGACGCACGGACGCCGGACGGGAAAAGCCATCGCTATAGCTCTAGTGGCCTTCGGCCAGTAGAGCTAAAAACTAATTTATGCGATAGACCAATTTATGTTTTCTGGCAATTTCTCATTAATTTACTTTTGTTTATTGAATCCTATTAAAAAATATATATATAAAAAAAGAGAAAGAAAAAAATCGGAAATGTTTTTCTTTAAAGTGTACTCGTTCAAAGAAATTATTTCGGCTATTTTCATACCAGTCACTTCCAACCAGAAATTTCCCGAAGATAGTAATTGTAAATGAAATTTCTTTGTTCATCTATGACTTATCCCTATTTTCTGGCTATTTCTCATTAAACTACCTTTGTATATTGAATCGTATTAAAAAAGCGGGAAATGTTTTTCTTTTAAAATAGTTCGGCTGTTTTCATATCAGTCACTTCCAACCAGAAATTTCCCGAAGAAAGTAGCTGTAAATGAATTTTCTATGTTCATTTATACAAACTGGCCCTCATTTCACCCCATGGTACAAGACAGTTTCTTCGTGGCCCATGATGTAATGTTGAGTAACTTGAATAAAACTGCTGGTTTTCTAAAGGAACTTAAATCATTAGCTATCTACAAAGCGAATAGTGAGGGTTCTGGTCAGACGGTGCGGCATCTTATCGTACCAATAGCGTCGAACGTTCTACTTTTCTAAAAGATATCTAAAATATTAGAGAAAAAGATTATCTCGATATCCCTTCACTAATGAGGATGACGGTGTGGATGCACATGGATATCTGAGCCTTTATTTGGCGTTCATGTGAAATGGGTGGAAAGGCAACGCACAGACTCACATAAATTATATACGAATTGATTTAGGAAATTAGAGCTGATATTCGATGCCCCACTGAACGGTCAATAAAACTATTGTCGGTGGATTATCATCTTTTCTCTAATATAGATAAGTAGAAGGTTCGCTGTCCTTTATACGACAAGATGGTGGGTTATATAAACAGGTACCAGACTTACAACACTTACTTGTTTTTAGCCCGAGGGATGAAGAATCTCAAGAGTATTGTTTGCAAAACCTAATGGCCCTAGACTTTTATCTTAACCCTGTGTATTCCTACAGAACTACATTTGAATGGAAAAAAAATTCTTTGGTATGATGGTTAAGATAGATATTATAATATAAGATATAGCTCGTCCATTGTATACACGGGTCCAATCGTGATTTCTTTGCTTTCAACACTTTCATATATCGTCGTTGGACAATCAATGATCAAGCTGTGGATACGAGGTTTTGGTTGCCAAACGACGAAACAGAAGGACTGTCGTTATTATTTATAGCAAATGAAGCTTTCCATCATTAACTATCAACTTGAGCCACTCACATTTAACCTTAACCTATAAAAATATCCATCTTGTACTATATTTGTCCTCAGTATGAAAACTTCTTTTATGTATTCTTCACTAAATTGATCTTTCAATCAATTCTAAGCATAAGAACAAGTTAATGCATTCATTGAACTAGTTCTAATGAAATATTTCTTTTGGGGGTCGGGTTTTTTCCGGATATTAAAATATGTATCATAAATAGATAGATTATGAAATTCATCTTTGATTGCGTGTGTATTGCGTATCAAAAGTTCTTTGATCATTTTTGTCCTATTAATTTTATGTCTCCCTGATTTAATTCGACAAAATGTTACGAAACTCTGAACTTTTTAATAGAAGTATAGTAGACCATTTCAATAGCTTTCAAATGAGTATTTTGGTGAAAATCGTCAACCAACCTTGGTTTGAAGATTTCACAAGAAATCTTACGATTGACACAGAATGTGCAAGGTGGCCAGATTTAAAACTTCTCGTGACAGTCCTGTAGACCACCCGAAAGCCCTATGAGACAAATATTTAAGATATGCCATATTCAGCAGAGGTCAATTAGGTTCGTAATTAGTGCAGCCTGATGATAAACTCGTCTCAGTTCTAATCTCTGTCTGTCTGTCTCTATCATATTTTTTGTTTGGGCTTAGTTACAGATCACATCGATAATCAAAATAAACTAATAATAATAGTAATAATAAGGCAAATATTGTAACAATCATTATAATAATGTTTATCGTGCTAGACCTGGATTGAGATGGGTTATGGTAGAGAAATTATCTTAGTCGAAAGTGCTACATACCTGACTTAGAACCAGACTTCGGTTAACGGCCCTTTTACGACCCTGCAGGTAATTAAAATTGAATTAATTATTTCGAGAAGGCATCCAGCTATTTGCTGCCGACTTTTAATGAGGTGTTAACGGACAAATAGCTAGATAGGATCTTTTGGCTGCAGTTTCTTAAAGTGGACTTTGGGTACTTACTTTTCTTGGCATGTAGTCTAATCATAATTGAAAGAATTTCGGCAGACGACAATTCCGACGATGTGTTGTAGAATTCGAATTGGAAATATTTACCCAACAGCGGTGGATAAAATGTCACTTGTTTACCAGAAACACCACCGTTCTTATCCTTTACATTTACGCGACGAAATTTGTGAACTTGATATTTGGGGGTTTCTTCTTGTGAATTAAAAACCACATATTTTGAAATGCTATCGGGACAGATAAAACGTTAAGGTTGTGTTTAGCGTCATATATTGAAAGTGTTCGTATTTCTTTTAAACAAAGTTCTGGTTGAAAAATTGTCGATAACAACCGACGGCCAATAATACCTGATGTTGCTCTAGCATCAAAAAATCAGTTGTGACAAGTAGTCCCTGTGTTAGACCGGTACCGCCGTCGACTTTAACAAAGCTTTATTGAAGTCGACAGTGGTACCAGTCAATCCCTGTGTTAGACCGGTACCACTGTCGCCTTTAACAAAGAATCCGTCGGCTTTGTTAAAGTCGACGGCGGTACCGGTCTATCCCTGTGTCGGTATCCGGGTGATACCGGATTTTCCGGGAAAGTTACAGAGTTAACTCCCTTTAAATCGAAATACCGGAAATTACACACATTGTGTAAACAACAATCTCGATTATGTCATAAACTACAGATTCATTTATAGATAAGTATCGAACTACCATCTAATAAATACAGAACAATAAAACAACAATGTCAGGAGGATATGTAAAAGCATACAGCGACAAAACACACTTCTCTGTTCCTGCCGATGCCACCGACTATACAGATGATCCACCCCATCAAAATGGGAATGGCATCTACAATGACTACACGATCGATCTTCAGCCTAAAGAATACTCTTCTACATTCAAGATTGCATGCTTTAGATTCACGAATAACCGTCGCACCAAATGTATACTGTTTGGAGGATTGCTTGCCTTTTGTGTTTTACTGATCGTGATAATTGCCATAGCATCAGCCTCCAAGTCTAAATCAAACCCCGAAGAAAATCCTGTTAAAACTACTGGTAGGTTCACAAAGAGTATACCTTTGACATTTCAGTTTTTCTTGCATCATTATATTTTCAAACCATTATGATCTAAGCCAGACATGCCATGATTTTTCCAACCTATTCCTGGACATTTGACATAAATTCCTGAGATTTACAGCATTTTTCCGGGACGCATTCCCTTAATACCCCGCCAAAATAACAATAATGGCAAAAAACAAACAAACTCCCATAAACACACACGCACTCATACACGCATGCTCAAACCCAAACAAGTTTTATTTATTTCAGCACTTCTTCAGCCCACCAATCAAAAAAATTTTGAAATTAAAAAGCTTATGTGGATTTAATTATAGTTGTAACTAACTTTTTCATAAAGTTCCCTTTTTTAAGAATGTGGTTTTAACTTTAACAATAAGATCACAGTCATAGACGATTTCTTTCATCACAAGAGTCTGTTTATTGAAAAACACAGCTGATGTCACAAAAATGTCGGGCCCGTCCATTCTATCACACAGGAGTGCAGGGTCCTGAGGTACTTCAAAGGGACCGACGAGACAGACTCAAGAGGGTAGCTTGAATCCTCAAGCAGTAGCTACAACTGAACTTAGCTATGATTATGATATTTTGATATCAAAACAACCGTGTATGAGCAGAACAAATGACGTTATCTTCCAATAGGTAGCATTTTACAAATACTGACCTATCTAATTTGAGCATTCTGGGTAGTGTCATTAGTGACAACTCGGCCAATTCTGTTGAACTACATTCAAAATGTCAGCGCCCAGGAAATGCACGCTTCGTATTCTTGATGCCTCTTCTTGGAGCACATGTAAGATGGGAATGCTTTCGCAATTTAAAATTTTCTAATTAACTTTTGGCAACAGTTAAGTTTGATTTCTCCACATTTGTAAGTTTTATTGCAATTAATCACTTGCTTCTTTTTGCGATAGAATATGGAGTTATGCGTACGACGTAATAATATTTATCCCAATCAGGATGAGTGATACGGTCAATCTTCGGAGAATATGACATGCGCAGACAACAGAACAAATGATCTACAACCAAAAAGAGAATAACTTATATTCACCAATGTAAGGTTATCTGACAAGTGTGAAAATGACCAATATATGAATAATGTCAAGTAATTGCCACATTGTTAAGTAAAAGAGAAATCAGCATCGAGTTTTGATAAATGCAGACAACATTTACCACACAAGTCAGTCATAAGCCTTGTAATGGGCCCCGCGTGGGTCACCATTGATTTTCTACTATCACTAAAGGTGTGAAAGATGTCCTCTTGCAATAGCCTTGGTGTTGTCATCCTTGTTGTCGTCTTCATTGTCGTTGTGGGAAAACTTTGCCATTTTATGATATTATCGCTGGTTATATTAAAGGCATTCACTTGAAACATGGCACACTTGTTCACTATCAAAAGAGCAACCTATACTATCAAGGGGGATAAGTCTAGATGCATTTTTTCTACTATCCAGCACCCTACAGCCTAGAGTAGACACCCATAAGTATGATTTTGAATTAGAGTTAAAAAGGCACATAGACAAAACATTCCTGTTACTGAAATTGCAAAGTACATTGTATCAAGATGACTGGGCATGAAAATGCCCTAAATATGCCCACTATTAAAACTGACCGAAGATGCTCAGTCCATAAAAGTCCATGTATTATACATGGATGCTGAAGCAATAGCAAGTCAATTTGATTATATTTTGCTCAACTGTTAGAAGTATATAGTAACAGAGACATAGATTAATGCACTAGTTAGATTAACCCTTCCAAGACAAAAATGATACTGTAAAATAAAGATGATTTTTAGCTCCACTGGCTGAAAGCCAGAGAGCTATTGTCATGGCATTGTGTCTGTCGTGCATCCGTCTATTCGTCCATCCATCTTGCTGTAAACTTTTACTTTGAAAATCTCCTCCTCAGAAAGTTGGTATTGAACAGACTTCATCCAAATTTCATAGAAACGATCCTTGGGTGGCGCTCTATCAGATTCCTTCAAAGAATTTTGATCGATGAAAACATGGCTTTAATGGGTGGGGCTAATTTACGTATATGGTGAAAGCTTTGAAAATCTTCTTCTAAGAGACTGGTGGATGGATTTCAATCAAATTATACAGAAATAATCCTTGGGTGAACTTTTATCAGATTCCCCCAAAGAAATTTGATTGGATGAAAACATGGCTTTAATGGGCAGGGCTAATTTCCATATATGGTGAAAGCTTTGAAAATCTCCTCCTAAGAAAGTACTGAACAGATTTCAGCAATATTTCACAGAAATGATCCTTGGGTGACCCTCTATCAATTCCTCCAAAGAAATTTGATCGGATGAAAATTATGGCATAAATGGGCGGGGCTTATTTCCATGTATGGTGAAAGCTTTGAAAATCTTCTTCTCAAAAACTGATGGATGGATTTCAACCAAATTTCACAAAAATGATCCTTGGGTGAACCTTTATTAGATTCCTTCAAAGAATTTTGATCAGATGAAAAGCATGGCTTTATTAAAGGGTGGGGCTGCTTCTGTATATGGTGAAAGCTTTGAAAATTTTCACCTCCGAAACCGGTGGATGTATTTCAACAAAATTTCACAGAAATGATCCTTGGGTGACCTCTTATCAGATCCCTTCAAAGAATTTTGATTTGATGAAAAGATTGGCTTTAATGGGTGGGGCTATTTTCATATATGGTAAAATCTTTGATATTATTCTTCTCAGAAACCTATGGATGGATTTCAATTAAATTTGACCGGATCGATCCTTTGGTGACCTTATATCAAATTCTTTCAAAGAATTTTGATTGTGTGAAAAATATGGCTATCATGGGCAGGGCTAGTTTCCATATATGGTATATACTGAAAACAGGGCCTTCCCTAGGCTGATTTTTCTTTTCGCCATCACTTGCCAAATTGAAAAAAATGGAGCCAAATCCATTGTCAAGAAGCCAATTGAGAAGC
Organism: Fragum fragum; assembly: GCA_946902895.1. Classification (NCBI taxonomy): domain Eukaryota; kingdom Metazoa; phylum Mollusca; class Bivalvia; order Cardiida; family Cardiidae; genus Fragum; species Fragum fragum. The sequence continues at coordinate 28,424,398 of OX336368.1, forward strand.
TAAATTTCTTTGCCGAGTTTCATACCGCTAAACATGCTGAGCAAGGAGAATATTGACTGCCAAAAAAAAGATCCAACCCACACACAAAAAACCCCTTAATAACTGAATGTATAATCCATCTTGTCAAATTAAATTCAATCAGACCAGCCATATTTTTTCAAGCAATTTTGGGATATTTCACTAAAGTGTGTATCCCAACCACAGTAACCCACCCACCCACAGAGATTCGCAAACAAGTTCTTCTCTTACTGTTTGGAACCTTGTCAATCATCGAATCGATCAAATTTATGAATTGAAATGGAGATCAAATGACATTAGTTTTTGTTGTAAATTTCTCAATTACTTATATATATTAGTCAATTTAGACTTTTTTGTCGAACATGTATTTCGGATTTATTGTAAATCCACATAAGTCCAGATTTATTGTAAAACCACTGAAGTAAGATTTTCTTATTTGGATTTTGTTGAATTAATTTATGTAATGTACACTGTCATTCAAGAAGCCTTTTCGATCAGAAATTGTCACCTGTATGGTAGGTCATATATCAGATAAGCATTTGTCACACTTTGTTTATTGACTGACTCACATGTTTATTGAAATTCGACATGATTATAACCGACGTAACACCTAGACTACGATAATCAGCCTTTAATGCAGTCTGATACAAGCTTTTGTTACATGAGTGGTACTTTATAAGAAAATCAATATTGCAATCTTTTTATCGCCAGCGTTTCGCCAGGTTCGATTTTTTATCGCCACCTAGCTTTAATTTTCGCACTTGGCGACATTAGCGATCGCCAGCTAAGGCCCTGCTGAAAACTTTATAAATTTCTCAGAAACCTGCTGATGGATTAAATCAAATTTCACTGGAATGATAACCAAATGACTGTTTGTCAGATTACTTTATATAATTTTGATTGGTTGAAAAACATGGCTATTATGATGGTGGGTTATGTCCATATATGGTATACAGTGAAAATTTTACATAAGGAATTTTACATGACTTGACTTGACTTTTGTAAAAACAATGAAAAGTTTGAAATGGTTCTCTAGAACTATTTCAAAGATTTCAATGATTTAGATTTATTTTCATTATATTCAGTTTATTTTAAATTAATGAAAAAAATGCTTAATCAGTACATTCATGCCTGTGGAGTAGTTTATTAACATTTCATTGACAATACCTCGCTGTTCCAACACTATGCTATGATGAGAAGAAATTGTTTTTGGAAAAAAGAAAATGCAATCATACTTCATATATGATTTATTTGTCATGCTAAATTCTTTCTAAACTCTTAATCAAAATATAAAAATTAAGCATATTTTACTAAAACATAACTCCTTTTTTGATGACTAGTGTATCTTTAGTTTAATAGTGTTTAAATAATTATTTTGTAAATAGTAAAGTATTCTATTTTTATTGTTTTCTGAATTAATTATGTATTATTTTATCATCTTTTATTTACTTATGTGATTGTATATTCTAGTTTATTTAGATTTTGTAAATTTGAAAAAAGCACTATGTAACTTAATAAATGAAAATATAATGTAGATAACTCAACAGAAGTTGTCGTCTGCAGCTTCTTTTGATTTGGACCAGTCAAAAAGTTTGGTAGAACTATAATGTTTTAGGATATACTTAACCCATTCCAACACAGTGGAATTTTAGACCGGTCCAAATTGTAAGGAGCTGCAGACAACAATTTCAAGTTGATGGAATTTTAAATTTTTTCGTCTTTTCGGATAGAAAACATTGTGGATAATGAAGAAATTGCTTGATCCAAGCAATTTCTTCATTTTCCACAATGTTTTCCGAAGCTTTTTCGTTGATGGGCGTAAAAAGGAGGGATTGAGTGGGAATGGGTTAAGTTTTTAATTTTCTGAGATTTTATTGACAGGTCTGATAGCCTATGGTCCTGATGCCGATGGAAAAATTGATTTCAATCCAACAAAGGGTTTCATGCCATATGTGGACAGAATAGAGGCGGTAATGCATGGTATGTACTGATTTGTTCTCAAGCATTGTTATCTTTATATCCCCTCTTTATATGTCCCATAAGCTAAGTCAAAAACATTCTGTGCTTTCAAACCTTAGGTTGTGGCTTCAAAACCATCTTTCTTTCTGACAATTAACAAAAGGCTTAAGTTATTAGTTATTTGTTCACCAATGGACAAATGTTAAGTGATGTGCCTAAGATGGATGAGCTGCTTCGATAGAATTTTGTGGTTGTACTGATGTGAGAAATGATACATCATAGTTAGGTGTCCAGGCTAGCACAATGTAACTGAAATACTGCTAAAAGCTGCATTACACCAACACAATCTGTCAATTTATGTGGTCCATACCAAACTTCATCATATGAAGCCCATTTCAATTAACTGAATTTAACTTTTCTTTTCAGCTCACCTGAGCTTAGAATGTTCATGGTGAGCTTTTATGTTACTTAAATGCCTGATGTAAACAATTCAGTGTTGCCAATCTACAAGTCACAATTTTGAGTTGAAATTGTTCAAACCTCCAGTAAAGGTCAATTATGTTCATAAGGATAATCTCCATTGAATATAATGACATTCCATTTTATATCATTGGAAAATGGGCCTCAATGACAATACCCATATTACCTTTCTATAGGTTTCAATTTTGATTCTTTGTATATACACATATTTATATATCAAATTTCCTAATAATTGTTGGATAGTCATGAGGAAGGTACTTATTATATAAGGTGACATTTTGATCAATATCAGCCATGGACACTGTGGAGTTGGAAGCATGTCGGAATGGCAAAGATAGGTCCGAGGTTTGATCTCTTGTCGTGGCAGATATTCTTTCCAACTTTTGTCACCTACCAATTGGACCAATTTGGGAATTATCTTAAATATAAGTTGGAAGAGCAGCTTTGTGGTGGTACCGGTATTACTGGTGTAAGAAAAATTAGGAATCCACAGATGGGTGCTCCAGCCTGAAATACTGTTAAAAATGAAAATTTCCTTGTTCCCTCTCTACCGGTCACAATTTTATCTCTATCTTTCTCAAACTTGCTTGAAACTTAGGTTTAGTCTGATTATAAGTCATAAGGAAGATCCCTAATGATTATGTTAAAATTCTATATAATATCAAAGGAAAGGTTGCCTTGTTAACAATTTCTCTGTAACTGTTCTAGACTTGTTGGAAATGTTTGTATCATCACAGGGAAAATCCGCACTGAATATGTTGACATTCTGATAAATGTCAAGGGAAGAGGGGCCCTATTTACAGTTTCCTTGTTACCATTCTAAAGGTCACAATATTGGCTCAATTTTCTCAAACTTGCTAGAAATGTTAACAATATCATGAAAAAGATCCATATAGAACGTGTTGACATTCTGACCAATACCAAAGGAAAAGGGATCCTTTTGATAGTTTCTGCAGTTCACGAATTTAGCCCCAATCTTTCTCAAACTTGCTGAAAATGTTTATATGGTCCAGCAAGAAATATTGAGAATAAAGACATTCCAAAATATGTGAAGTAAAATGAAGTAAAAGGGGACCTTAGTGGCAATATTAGTTTTAACCATTCCCACATGCTTTTTGACACCAGGAAGGAAAAAAGCTTTTGAAAACATTGTGGAAAAAGAAGAAATTGCTTGTCACAGAATAATTCTATTATGGACTTTAAACGAAAGCCAATCTGTGGTTGGCGACTTTTGTTGTGATGAAATCTTTAAAAAGCAAAATTTTACACGTGACATGGTCTGGTGACCCTCTATTGGGTCTCATGTGGACTCCAGCCAGCCTAACCTAAGTCAGAAGGGGGCAAATAATGCCCCAGGGGTCTCCTGTGGGCTCTAGCCAGCCTCAACCTAGTTAGGAGGGGTTAAATGATGCCAAAAGGATCTCGTGGGGCTCCAGCCGGCCTAATTATAGTCAAAGGGGATGAAATAAATCTTCAGGGGTCTCTTGTTGGAATCACCCAGCCACACCCTAGTCAGAAGGGGTGAAATAATGCTGCCCCACCAGGGGTCTCATGTTGGCTCTAGCCTGCCTCACCCTTGTCAGAAGGAGTAAAATGATACCTCAGGGGCCTTGTGTCTCTAGCCAGTCTCACTCTAGTCACAAGGCATAAAATAATGCTCCAAGGGTCTCATAAATACACATCCTAGTCAGAAGGGGTTAAATAATGCCCCAGGGGTCCCATGTGGGCTCCAGGCAGCCACCCCCCAGTCAGAAGGGATGATATAATAGCCTAGGGGTCTCATGCAGGCTTCAGCCAGCCACCCCCCAGTCAGAAGGGTTGGAATAATGCCTCCCTTGGTTCTCAATTCGGCTCCAGCCAGCCTCACCCTAGACAGAAAGGGTAAAATAAAACCGTGGGGATCCCATGTGGGCTCCATCCAGCCTCACTTTAGGGATTAACTACCATAAAAAGTTTATTAATGGTCATGCTCTAATAAATGCCTATCCCCCCTTTTCGGATGTCAAAAAAGACCACTTTTTGTTTGATTTTCGGGAATCTTGAAGCCTCTGATAAACGCCTTGTCACCAAATTGTGTGTTTGTAATTTGGAGACGTATTTTTGAAGATTTTATTTAGTGTACAAAGATTGACCTTCACTTTTTGTCAAGTGCCGCTGAAGGGTGGGTAGGGCATAGAAAGAAAAGGAATAGAATGTGAGTTGATCACGGAAAAAAATCTTTTTGAGTCTAAAAATTTATAAAAATATTTGTTTATTGCCAGAAAAAATCTGAATGTTATGACAGAAATATATCCAAAAATTATTAGTCATGATGCTTGGTAAAAACTTCAGTCTGAAGTGCTACTGCCGGAAATGACAATCGCATTCATCAACTATCCGTACAGGATAATACTTATTTTATAATTAATGCCAAAAGGTGTTAAAACCATGATAAATTGCAAGAAACATAACACCAAAATCGAAATATTCTTTGACAATTTAAACTACGACCACAATGTTAAGTTACCTTTTCACTTGTCGAAATTCTGATAGTTTAAACTATCAGGATTTCGACAAGTGAAAAGGTAAGTTTACATTGTGGTCGTAGTTTAAATGATAGTTAATCAATAACAGGGTACTAAAGTAGAGAAGTATTATTTAGTAATTCAAATGTACATGTATAAGAGATAACGGTTGAAAATATGATGCGATATCCACAAATTCCAACATTGTTCCACACGATTTGTGCAATATTGAGAAAAGTGCCAGATCTGTCATATATGGATGCAATGCAGGTTTGTATTTTACTTTTAAGCAAAGCTTACCTGTTACATGAAAAATGCACTAAATCCCAGAGATGAAATTCTTAAGTATGTCCACTAAAATTATACACATAACGACAAGGGTATGTCTTCTCTCGAGACATGTGTGTCAACTCCAGAAACTCAACCCAAAATAGCTGAACATGTGGCGTCAGCTCCTTAGATCACCTGCTCTACCCTGGCATTAAAATAAGGCCACATTATCACATTTATATGTTAGCCACAAAGTATTAATTTATGGATGGTGTTTAGACTAAGGATTGGATTTAGTTTTTTGGTATATCGCAAGAAAAGGTAAAATTCCGGTAATCTTTTTCTATTTTTTCTTTGCTACCTAGCTTGTTCCGAATATTTGTTTCATCCCCAAAAAAGGATAGTTTGGTAGAATAACATCTCTTTTAGATGTTTTACCGAAATTGAACATTTCTGACCCTGTTCAGCTTGAGTTAATCTCAGTCTTATTAGGGTTGATACTGTATTTGTTCAGACGGTCTAAATTTTACAAGTTGACCATCTAATGACAAAACTTCTCAGGACTTAACTTCTGCCTGTGTTCCGATTAGATGGTATATGATATTTGGAATTTTTGACCGCTTTTTTAAAGTCTCGCAAATGTATAGCCTCTAATAAATGCCCACCCCTTTCTTTCGGAAAGTTTGTCATTCTAATACACACCGGGGCATCTATTAGAATTTTTAGGGTATATTTTGCATGCCGAACTACTCCTTCAATTCTTGATGGATTTTGATGAAATTATCACTAAATGTTTGTCTTCATGTCATCTACCCCAAATTATCATGGTTTGTGATTCATTGCTGCGTCGAAGCCGCCGCCATAGCGCAGTCGGTAGCGCGCCAGACTCCTAATCTTCAATCATAGGTGTCATGGGTTCGATCCCCGGCGGCGGCAAATATTCTTTCCGACAATTGTCTCTCACCAATGGGTTGATAATCGTAAACCTAAGTGGGATAGCAGCTGGAGGCTAGGAAAGGATGTAGTGGTAGTACTGGTGTGAGAAATACCAGGAATCCATTGTTAGGTGCTCCAGCCGCCGCGATATGACTGAAATACTGTTAAAAGCGGCGTTAAACCCCATTCATTCATTCATTCATTGCTGCGTCAGGGGGCTTATTGTCAAAATTCTATTGTTTGCAACTTCTATATTTCTTGACAGATTTTGATGAGAAATTCATTGAATGTATTGATTCATGTAACTTACCGTACATTATCAGCGCTCTCTGATTCACTGCTGCTCCATGGAAAAAGAAGACTTATTGTCATGTGTTGCCAATCATTTGAATGTTTTGCATCAACTGATGACCCTTTTGTTAAGCCATTTCAACACAGTGAAATTCTTGACATGTCCAAATCAAAAAAAGTTATAGACGATGATTTCAAATTGTTGAATTTTTTAAAATCTTTGTCTGTCTGGGTACAAAACAATGTAACAAGCAATTTCTTAATTTTCCATATTGTTTTCCAGAACTATTTTCTTGAGGGGCTTAATAGGAGGGATTGTGTTGGAATGGATTAAGTTGTTTCAATTAGGCTTTGCCATGATGCTGCATTTTATAGAGATATAAGGGATGAAATCTTCAAAAGCCCTGACCATTTTTTTTTACTTGAGTACCCTGTTTTGAGGAAATTTTTTATACATAAGGAGACTCAGGTAAGTGATTAAGAACTATCATGGTCCTTTTGTTCAGAGGTATACCCCTTAAGCATGTCAAAATGGGGGATTATCTGGTTATGGATTAAAGGAACAACAGGGAATGAATACCCAAAATGACAGTCCACAATTTGTTTTTTTTTATTCCAATCATTCAGTTTTAGAACCAAAATTTAACCTCCTACCAGATGAAAATATTTCAAACTGGTCCAAATTCAAAAAAGTTGTTGACAGCATTTTCAAATTACATGTATTAAATTTCTATAAATCTTTTAAGGTACAAACAATTGTGGCAAATGAAGAAATTGTTTTTCATGAGTAGTTTCTTCATTTTCCAACATTTTCCAAAGACTTTTTCTTGAGGGGGTATAAAAAAGAAGGATTGGGAATGGGTTAGATCAACTACCGGGGTAAGTAGCATTACAAACTTTAAATCCTTTACTGTATTATAAAAAAAATTACACCTGTCCAAATTCAAAGGAATTGCAGTCGACAATTTGAAGTCAATTTTATTTGAAAAATAATCAATCAGTAGGATAGAAAATATTGTGGAAAAAGAAGAGATTACTTGTTACAAGGAATTTCGTCTTTTTCTACAATGCTTTCTTTGGTATAAAAACTCAGGGATATAAAATTCCAGGGATTTTATAGGAAACAGGGTTAAAACTATCTTTCTATCTCTTTTCAGAATACTCTACTGTCCACCAGTGGTCTGTTCCAAATAAATACATTCGATGTGATGAAAACACAACTGTGATACCTGAGGGAAAAGTTTGCCGTTATACGAGTGAGAACTTTGGAAATCATTGTCAGAATACTCACCTTTACGGAATGAGTCAAGGACGACCTTGTGTTTTACTTGTCTTGAAATTGGTAAGATTTATTGTTCTACTTGTTATTGAGACAAAAATGTTTGTGTTTGCTTAAGAGATTAAACATTTTTTTGTTTCACTGAGATACAAAACCATAAACCTAATTACACTGTATGAATTTAAGAAAAGATCATTACATTTCTACAGCTTAATTACTGTGAGGGACTTTGAAAAGTAAAACATTTTGAATATTATGAATGAGATTTCACTAAGATGATATTCCAGATTATTTGAAAAATTAAAGAAGTTTGTAATTTAGATTGACCAATTGATGGTTTTGCCATGACAGGTCAAAGCCAATGAAATTTATGCATTCTAAATGTGATTGATTTCCTTTCAGGTCCCTGTCCTTTCAGGTTCCTTGCAGTCTCTTGTTGAATTTGTTTGAAAATAAACAATGCCATAACAATAAGAAGACTTTTGGTGAAATCATTGGAAAAAGCTGAAACTAGACTAGCATAAATTTAATAAAACAAAGTTAACCATTTCCCTTTTTGGAAATTTTAGACTAGTCAAATTGAAAGAGGTTGCAGACGTCAATGAAAACTGGATGCCATTTGAAAAGAAACCATCCTTTGTGGTAGAAAATATTGTGGAAAAAAGGAGAAATAGCTTGCTACAAGCAATTTCTTCTTTTTCCACAATGTTTCTTGAGTATAAAATCACAGGAACGTAAAATCCCGTATATGAATAGGAAAGGGTTAAGCTAATATCTTACTTTGGAATTCTGGGAAATGAGAAAAAGATTGGCCTCTTTGTGGATAATTTAGTAATAGTTTGATTCACAGAGCATTTCTGAATGACAGTGGTACACACCTTGTGATATTCCAAGGCTGTCTGAGGGAAGATGCTGGGAAATATAAGTCTTGCAATAACCAAGTAATAACCAACTGTGATAATAAAAGGCAAAGATTGAAATTGGCACTGACTGCTTAGATTGTACTTTCAAACTTGTATCAACCCATTACCACATGACAGAAATTTAGACTGGTCCAAATTTTAAGAGGTTGCAGACAACAAAAGAGAATGGATTTAAATTGTAAAGTATGGGCCACATGAGGTAGAAAACATTGTGAGAAAAAGCAATTGTTTGTTACAAGCAGGCTTAAATGTGGTCATTTAAGGGAATGGTCACTTAATACATTTTTTGTGACAGGTATGAGGGACCGGTTCCACTACGTACATAAATTGCTGCAAGATTCTCAATTAATCCTATGTTGGTGGAACTCATAAGAATTGTCTCATTGATATGGTTCTAATGAGATCCACCAACATGGTATTTAGTTTTGATAATTCTAGTAGCAAAAGATACTTTGTTTTTTGAAAGAGAATATTGATGCAGGTTGCTTAACCCTTTCTTGATTAATTCCTGGATTTTGCGTCCCTGGGTCTTTATACTTGAGAAAATATTGTGGGAAAAGAAGAAATTGCTTGTGACAAGCAATTTCTTCTTTTCCCACAATATTATCTACCCTGTAGCTTGGTTACTTTTCAATTTGCACTCACTTTTAATTATCGTTTGCAACTTCTTTGAATTTGGACAAGTCTAAAATTTTGAAAAACAGGAAAGGGTTAATGAAACTGGTTTCTTAATAGAGGTGGTGGCTTGGGCAAGATTGATTCTACATATCAGCAGATGTGTTGACTATGTAAGGCTCTTGGTAAATTGACATGATAATCAAAATATGCTTCTAACTATTTGTTGCTTGGGTAGTCATCTGTCAATGACTCTGTGTAGCTCAACAGGATATACATAGGGTGCAATTTAACCCTTTCCCACATAATCCTGCCATTTTTGCTCCTCAAGATAAAAGCTTTAAAAAAAACTTTGTTTAAAATGAAGGAATCATTTGTTATAAGCAATTTCTTCATTATCACCAATGTTTCTACCCAATACTACAGAGATTTTTAGAATTCCATAGACTTGAATTGTTGCCTGCAACATCTTTTAATTTAGACCGGTCTAAAATTTGTCATGTGGGAATGGGAAGGCAATGGAAGTTGACAACGGGCCTCATACCAGGGATTGTTGATATTCTCCATATAATTAGGTAGCAAATTGTATGGATGGACCTGAACTGGACATTGTGTGGAGACAGTTTGCTTTATTCAGGTGACCACTATCTCAGATAAGACTTTATTTTTTTCATTGCATCAAAATGTAACTTTGTCAGGTAATGTGTTAAACCTTTGTTTGCAGCCAGATGATCTAAAGCCAGTACCCCTTAACTTCACAAACAATCAGAATCTGGATGTCAAAGGAAAACTGCATGAAAGGGCAACATTGACAGATATTGGTATTAGTTGTGAGGGAAAGGTAATTACATTATTTATTCTAATAACAGAGCTAGCATTTTTTAGCTCACAAGAGCAGTAGGTGCTTTGGATGAGCTATTGTGAACAATCACTGCAGAGCTACAGATAGGGGGTGTAAATGTCACCATTTCTGACATAAACCCTACGTTGTAGGTACTCATTTAGACGATTCAAATGAGTACCTACAACATAAGATTTCATTGAGACAATGAGGTTTTAAGAATGCTGTTAGCCCCCTCCTATCTAGACCTCTGTCAATGTCTGTCATTTGTCTATCTATCAGTCAGAAAACACAAACAAAAAATCTTCTAATGCTTCTATTTCGTCCAAATTGAACATGAATGATCCTGATCTCAGAGAATTGAAATCAACAAAGAGCTTATGGTCACTGAGTGAAAAAAGTGAAACATCTTGTTTCAAATTATTGGGCCAATAGCTGTCAAAATTTGTATATGGCATTATCAACCCATGACCACACAACAAAATTTTAGACTGGTCAAAATTCAAAGAAGTTGCAGATTATAATTGCAGTTGATGAAACTTCAAAAAATGTCTTTTGGTGTAGAAAATATTGTATATAAGGAAGAAATTAATTGTTGAAGGCAAATATTTTCCCTAAGACTTTTCATTGGGTGTTTAAAAAGGTATATTGCCCTAGACTAACATAATCTAAAGATCTTTTTAAGATGAGAATTAATTTGTGGATTTTAGAGATAAAGAAGGAAATCCTAAACCCTTTACTGTTTCAAAAAATTTGTATTTTTCTAAATTCAATTGCTTATCAGAGGACATTGTAAAGTAGGTACAATTGGAAAAGTAGCTGTCCTATATGATAGAAAATATTGTAGAAAAAGAAGAAGTTGCTTGTTACAAACAATTTCTTCTTTTTCCACATTGTTTTCTCAAGTATAATATTAACCCCTATCATGCTGAACCCAGGAATATTCCAGTTTTAGCAGGAGGTATTGACAATGATCAGACTGCACAAATAGTCTAAACCTCCTGTCTGTCCGTTTGAAACCAGAGTTGTTTATGAAATCAATTTTCTAAAGAAGTATTGACAACTGAACAACAAGTACTACTAGTACTTTCAGCCCTTTGAATTTTTTACAATTCTGAAAAAGATTTTATTCAGCATGACAAGGGTTAAGGATGTGTAAAAACAAGGGGTTGTACAGGAAAGGGTTAATGTGTGCCTCCTCCCAAACTTAAAGTTGAGAGTTTCAAAAATTTTGATGTAGCATTGTTTTTTGATCCTTCAAATTATTCTTTTAGGTGAAAATTAATCCTATGTTGTGGGATCCTGGTTGTGTATGTAGAGAATAAAGAAGACAATCTTTAAAAATGATTACTCGTCCCTAACTATTTGGCATCTAGTCTTCATATTATACATGTAGTATTGCTATAAGTCCTAGATCAAATTCACTCATTTGAACAAAATTTTAGACTACTCCAAATTAAAGGAAAACTGCAGACATCAATCTAAAAATGGTGGGATTTTATTTTTTTCATCTTTTTGAAAAGAAAACATTGTGGATATTGAAGAAAATACTTGATACAAGCAATTTCTTCATTTTCAACAGTGTTTTCCATAGCTTTTCTCTTGAGGGTTGTTAAAAGGAGGGATCGTGTATGAATGGGTTAATCCAATTTATCACTCGTTGGTAAGAAATTAACCCTATACTGTAGGGATGGGTTTATACCGACATCATTAAACCGGATTATTAACCGGAACCAGACAGAAATGATTGGGAATGGACTAATTGAAAATCTGAAAAAATATAATTCAATTATCCGAATCAAACCCGTCTGAATGTATTGTTATGCTTTGTTTATTGACACATGTGAATAAACAAAGTTGTCATCTGATTAAAGTTGATAGCAGACATTCATACCTTATACCCGGGACGCCTGTCAAGTTGACAAACTGACAAGCGAGTCTTTACCTAAGGTACTGTTATCCTTAATTTTTTTTTTCGGTAAATTAAAACCAGCACTTTGGGCCGCACTAGAAAAATCCATCCAATTTGTCACCAACAAGTGAAAACCCCAATCTCGAAAGTTTATCTGTTGAAAAAACTGCTCTTTTTAGGGAAATAAAAGCTTGTCACCTGACAACCAAAAATTAATGCAGGCTTTCTGACCAAACGAATGAAACAAATGAATATTTAAAGGTACACGAGGTTTAACGATTTTTGGTGCAGTTTATTTTACTTTGGGCCATCAGATGTAACAAGTAATTTCTTTATTCTCCACCATGTTTTCCAAAGCTTTCTAATTGAGGGGTGTTTAAAAGCGTCATTGTGTGGGAATGGGTAAATACACTTAGTAAATGATTTCACATGAATTGACTTTTGTAAAATAATGAAAAGTTTGAAAACACCTCTGTAACTGTTTTAACCCTATACTGTACAATCACTGGTTTTTACGTCCTTGTGTTTTTACACTTGAAAAACATTGTGGGAAAAGAAGAAATTGCTTGTAACAAGCAATTTCTATTTTTTTCTACAATATTTTTTACCCTACTGAATGGTTATTTTTCAATTTAATTCCACTATAATTTGTCGTCTGCAAAACCTTTGAAATTGGACAGGTCTAAAAAAATTTAAAACAGGAAAGGGTTAAAGATTTCAGTGATTAGATTTATTTGCCAGAAATGGCTAAGAGGATACAGATTATTTTGATTTCTGAAGATATTAATTTCTACATCAGTACATTCAGGCCTTTGAAGCATAACAGGCTTTCAAACGCCTCTAGTCAGATAAGAAATACAAAACAAATGGTCTCTTCTTGTTTTCAGACGGTCGCAGATGAAGACAGCATTGTGAAAGATAAGAGGCTAGGCAACATTATTGATTACAACCCAACCAACGGATTTCCAATGTATTCTTTCCTGGCACGCGATAACCCTGATTATATCACTCCGGCTGTCATGGTGCAGTTTAACTCACTCAAGACCAATCACATGATTACTATCAGGTGTACAGCTTGGGGCCAGAATCTAAAGGACGAGATTTATTCAACAGAATTTACATTCCACATTACGTAATTAAAATGCTTCTCTGAAACCTTTTCATGGTGAACCCAGAATATAACTGTTTTGACATGAGTTATAGACAAAGATCAGCCTGCACATAAGTGCAGTCTGATCTTAGTCTACACCTCCTGTTTGACTCCTATAACCAAGAGTTGTATATCAAATTAACTTTCAAAATAAATTTTGACCCTTGACAAGTGCTTCTCGTACATTCAGGCCTATGATTTTAATGCGATTTCAGATAAGGATTTTATACAGCAGGACATGAGTTAAGTGTCAAATTTGTAAAAATGTAAGCCTATTTCAATTTATCTGCTGACCTCAATGCACAAATAGTCAGGATTAACCCGACAAACTTTTGGACTGGTCAAAAATCAAAGATGTTCCAAATGACAATTTTTAGTTTATGAAAATTTTTTTGTCCCCAGAGATAGAAAACATTGTGGATAATGAAGAAATTGCTTGTAACAAGCAGTTTCTTCATTTTCCACAAAGTTTTTCAACCCTTTTTTCTTAGGGGGCATTATTGTGTGGGAATGGCTTAAAAAAATTAAGATGGATTGTTAACAAAAATGTTAGAGAGTCTATATAGATCTAGGCACATAATCAGAAAAACAAGTCGGAAAACATTAAATAAAGAAACAAATTGCTTGTAGCAAGTAATTTATTCATTTTGCACTATGTTTTCTATCCAGAAAATAGAAAAAATTAAAAATTTCATAAACTTTGAAATTGTCATCTGCAACTCCTTTCAATTTGGACCAGTCCAAAATGTTGCTATCTGGTTATATGTTAAATGCCCTTTACTTTCTTTAATTTTGTCAACTACCTGGTCTGAAATACTTTCTTTTAAAGGTCAAAGAAGGGAATATTGAATGGCAAAGGGTAAAATAACAGATATTTTGGTGGTGTTGTTTTTTTAATAAAAATAAATACATCACTTTGTGTTTATCTTTCAATTTACTATCTTAATTTGTATTGTATATCTCAATATTCTAACCCATTCTCGCATAATACTAATTTTTTACTGTCCTTACAAAAATAAGTTCAAGAAAACAGTGTGGAAAAATTAGGAAATTACCTACTACAAGTACTTTCTTCATTTCCAACAGAGATATCTTTACAGAAATATAGTGTTTAACTTCTATTGATTTGAAAGTGTTGACAGAACCTTCTTTGGATTTAGAAAAGTCTAAAGTTTTGTTGTGTGGGAATGGGTTAGGCAATGGAAGAAAAGAGTTTTGACGCTTTTTCTCTATGAGAAAAAAGGGAAATTTTCAAAGGTTATCTCTATTAGACATTTATTAACCCGTTATCAAATGACAAACTTTAGACTGGTCCAACACTACTAAGCTGATAAAATCTTTAAAATATTTGTCGTTTGGGGGAAAAATTGTGAAAAAATTGTGTGTTTCAAGCAATTTTTGAATTTTAAATTGTGGTTTTGATAGCTTTTTTTATGATGGGTGTTAAAAAGCAGGATTGTGTCAGAATGGGTTTCGCGCAAAAAAACTTAGTCTATAGAAATTCAACTGAATTTTAGGACGAAGTTAGAAATAAATGAAATTACATACTGTTAAACTTGTATTGAACAACCTCTCAAGGGACAGCCAAAATGAGGTCACTAAATATACTTTTTCTAACATATGTTGGATCCATGCTCCTGCATACATAAATCATTGCAGGTTTAAAATTTAATTTTATGTTGACAGTACTCATTAGAATTGTCTCAATGAGACACTAATGAGATCGATAAACTGGATTGAGTTTTGATCAATTTATTAACAGAAACATACAATCATGAAGATCCTTTGTTTTTTGAAAGGGATTTATGATGCTGGTCACTTAACCCATTCCCACTCAATGACACTTTTAAACGCCTCTCAATATGAAAGCTTTGGAAAACATTGTGGAAAATGAAGAAATTATCCACAATGTTTTCTATCCCAATAGACAAAGATTTTAAAGATATCATTAACTTTAAATTGTCGTCTGCAACTTCTTTGAATTTGGACTGTTAAAAAATTCTAGCATGTGGGAATGGGTTAACCCATTTTCACACAAAAAAACATTGTGTAAAATAAAGAAACTTGAAAAAATCCAAAATTTCATAAACATTACATTGTCATCTACATCTCCTTTTAATTTGGACAAGTTTACTATTTTGCCGTCTGGTAATAAGTTAATGAAAGTGGTCTTTTAATAGAGGTAGTCACTTTAGCAAGATTTCCTGTAAATAGAGGAATAATGAAATTTTTGAAACCTGCTTACAATTTTTTGATGGTACATAACTTTTATCTTAAAAATTATTAACCTATTCCCAAATGGCAAAAATTTTTGACTGGTCAAATTTGTATGGGGATACAGACAAAATTTAAAGGTGTATGAATTGTCAGATTATTTTAACTTTCTGGCTAGGAAACATTGTGGAATTTGAAGAAATTGCTTGTTGCAAGTATTTCTTCATTTTATACAATGTTTTCCCAATTTTTTTCTTCGGGAGCTAACCGTGTGGGAATGGGTTAAAATGGTTATAAGTAGTTGTTAAATTTATGCATCTGTAAACTGAAGCTTTAAAATTGTTACATATCACAGAAAAAGTTTATTTTGATATGTTGGTTTTTCAGACAACAATTATTTTTATGCACCCCCATCGAAAGATCAGGGGCATATTGTTTTACCGTTGTCCGTCTGTCTGTCAGTCATTCCGTCTGTCGGTCTGTCTGTTTGCAAAACTTACCAAAAAAAACTTAACATTGCCAATTACTACCAGCCTATTCAAGATACAATGCTCATATTTGGCATGATGATACATCTCCATAATACGCATCTCCTCATGTCAAGATCAAGGTCATGTGATAAGGTCACAGTCACATACTGAGGTCAAACCTTTAGTCCTTAGGAGGCATTGTGTTTCACAATTACATTTTGTTTAATCTCAAATTCATTCCAGTTTTGTTTCTAATATGGTTGTGATATAAGAATTTAAGTGTGATAATGCTTTGTTATTATTTCATGTTTTAGTGGAAAGGAATCTCTTAATGTATTCATCATAAACCCTTGTCATGCTGATCCCTGAATACTCCTGTTTTGACAATAGTCAATAGTGTCTGGTGTTAGACTAAGTACAGCCTGCACAGACATGCAGTCTGATCTACGTCTACATTACCTGCTTGTTCTTTTAATCTTGAGGAAATATTTGTAAACAAGGTAGATCCAAATATGATGAATTCTACAATTTTGTAAAGAAAGGATAAATAATCAGCATGACAAGGGTTAGATCACCCTAAACAAGGACATAATATGTTTAACCCTTTCCCATTTTTGGAAAATTTAGACTAGTCCAAATTGAAAGAGTTGCAGACAACAATGAAAACTGGATGCCATTTTAAATGAAACCATCCTATGTGGTAGAAAATATTGTGGAAAAAGGAGAAATTGCTTGTTACAAGCAATTTCTTCTTTTTCCACAATTTTTCTTGAGTAAAAAATCACAGGAACGTAAGATCCCATATTTGAACAGGAAAGGGCTAACCCAAAACCTCTCAATCTAGCCTTTTGATGCCTCAAAGATATAAGCCTCAGAAACATTAAGGAAAATGAAGAAATTGATTGTTACAAGAAATTCTTCAATTTTCCTCAATGTTTTCTAAGGCAAAGACTTTTAAAATTCAATCAACTAAAAACTGTCTACTGCAACATCTTTCAATTTGGACCAGTTTCAAATCCTGCAGTCTGGTCATTAGTTAACAGATAGGAACTCATTTACATTATCTCCAGGCTATCAACTATCTTTGGAATAAGGGGATACTTTAACACTTGTCATGCTGAACCAGGAATATTCCTACTTGGACAGGAGGTGTAGACAAAGATCAGCCTGCACATATGTGCTCTCTCATCTTTGTCTACACCACCTGTTTGTCTTTTCAAGCTAAAGTTGTTATTATGAAAATAATTTTCAAAAGAAATTTTGACTTCAAAACTAGTGCTTCCATTGCTTTATCCCATTCCCACTTGACAAAATTTTAGACTGGTCCAAATTGAAAGAAGATGCGGACGACAATTTCAAGTTGATGGAATTTTAAATTTTTTCACCTTTTTGGATAGAAAACATTGTGGAAAATGAAGAAATTGCTTGATACAAGCAATTTCTTCATTTTCCACAATGTTTTCCAAAGCTTTTTACTTGAAGGGCTTAAAAAGGAGGGATTGAGTTGGAATGGGTTAACCTATTAACAGACAACAAAAAATACAGACTAAATCCTGCAGATGATAAACTTTTAACAAGCTTTCTTCATTTTCCATGATTTTTTCTAAAGCATTTTTTCTTGGGGGATGTCAAAATGTGTCATTGTGTTGGAATGAGTAAAACCTTCGAAATTGATTGACTTCTAAATTGGATCTTTTATTCAGCATGACATAGGTTAAAACTTTTGTTCATAGGTCTATCCCTATGTGTGTATAATGTTTACATCTATTTATGTACATGTAAATACCAATCATGATGGCTTATTGAATTGGTTTCTTGTGATTATCTTAACCCACTACGAGACCACAAAATTTTAAACCAGTCTAATTTGAAAGAAGTTGCAGAAGACAATATAAAGTTTCTGAAGTTTTAGATTTTTTCAGCTTTTTGGGTAGAAACCATTATGGAAAATGAATAAATTACTTGTTGAAGCTATTTCTTAATTTTACACAATGTTTTCTCAAATGTTTTTCTAGAGGGGTATCAAAAAGTGTCATTGAGTGAGAATAGGTTAATGTAATTTTTTAGGAAGAGAAATAAAATCCTTGGACTGCAGCTGCCATTGTAAAGTTAAGAGTCAAAATACAAACATGAAAGGAAATTTCTTATTTAACCCAATGCTGCATGAAATTGCTTTTTTTATGATCTTCAAGCAAATAGTCCAAAAAAGAATTCAGAAACTTACGAAACTTGCTGAAATTGCTTGTTTCAAACATTTTTTTGTTTTCATTGTTTTCTACCTTAGCTGACAAGGCTATTTAAAAATCTAACAACTTGAAATTTAGTCTACTATGACAAGTCTAAAATTTTGTCGTCCGGTAATGAGTTAATCTTGTATATTAGCTAGGTTGTGTTTTGAACAAAAGAGGTCTAAGAATTGTCATCTCCCTGTGGCTGTTGTAGCTGTAGGCACAAACCTCACTTTTTCCAATTACCAGACAACAAAATTTTAGACTGGTGGAAATTAAAGTTTCAGACAACAATTTAGACAGATTTTAAACTAGAATAATTTTTTGGTAGTTTAGAAAATCTTTTTAGAAATTAAGAATTTGCTTTTAATAGGAATTTACAATTTTTTATAGCAAACAAAAAGAATAAAACACACAACAGCTGCTTGTTGAGTGCTTTGATCATTCTAAGTCCTTTTTTCAATTGACACTGAAAGATGCAAACATTGTACAGTTTGATAATCAAGTGTTTAAAATTACAAATTTAAACCTTTCCCACACAATGACGGCTTTTGAAGCCCCACTAGAAAAAACAATGGGGAAAACATTGTGGAAAACGAAGATATTGCTTGTAAAAAGCAATTTCTTCATTTTCCAAAATGTTTCTTCCTAGATAATTGAAAAAAATCTAAATTTTCATAAACTTTTAGTAGTTATCTACAACTCCTTTCAATTTGGACCAGCCTGAAATATTACTGTCTGGTAATGGGTGAATGGATGGCAATATCAGAGATAAACCATTTCACATCAATATTTTTTAGCAATACATAAAAATCACTATTTTGCGTTAATTTGTTTGTGTAAATTATTTTTGTCTGCAAGATATATTTTAACACAGTTTGCCCTTTTTGAACAATCACTGTTTGTCTCATTTTGAATCTAACATTTACGTTGATTTGATTAAATACCAGAAGACAATTCTGTATTCAATTGAAAGAGGTCATAAAAAAGGTCATGGTCGTCCAACAGTAGTTACGAAGTTTACGTTGTTAAACCAACTAAAATGATTCATAAAATGTTGGCCAATGTCGGAGTTCAAACTTTACTCCCTGTCTAAGTGAATAATTTGATTGGTTGATTGTCTTTTTTGATTGACAGCCACAATTGTTCAATTGGCTATTGTTTAACAAATTTGCTGCTGATTCATTTTTATATGGATGTACATTCCTTTTTAGCTCACCTGAGCACAAAGTGCGAGGTGAGCTATTGTGATCGGTCGTTGTCCGTCGTCCGTCCGTCCGTCTGTCCGTCTGTCCGTCTGTCCGTCCGTCCACAATTTCTTTAAAAATCTTCTCCTCCTAAACCAGTAGGCCAATCAAGCTGAAACTTTGCAGGGGATGTTCTTTGGGTGAAGTTCTTCAAAAGTTGTTAAAAGAATTTAATTCTGTCAAAAACTCTGGTTGCCGCGGCATATTAAAATGGGAATCTTTAGTAATTCTTTAAATATCTTTAAAAATCTTCTCCTCCTAAACCAGTAGGCCAATTAAGCTGAAACTTTGCAGGGATGTTCCTTGGGTGAAGTTCTTCAAAAGTTGTTAAAAGAATTTAATTCCAACAAAAACTCTGGTTGCCGCGGCATTTTAAAATGGGAATCTTTAGAAATTCTTTAAATATCTTTAAAAATCTTCTCCTCCTAAACCAGTAGGCCAATTAAGCTGAAACTTTGCAGGGATGTTCCTTGGGTGAAGTTCTTCAAAAGTTGTTAAAAGAATTTAATTCCGTCAAAAACTCTGGTTGCCGCGGCATTTTAAAATTGGAATCTTTAGTAATTCTTTAAATATCTTTAAAAATCTTCTCCTCCTAAACCAGAAGGCCAATCAAGCTGAAACTTTGCCGGGATGTTCCTTGGGTGAAACTCTTCAAAAGTTGTTAAAAGAATTTAATTCCATCAAAAACTCTTGTAACCGCGGCATATGAAAATGGGAATCTTTAGTTATTCTTTAAATATCTTTAAAAGTCTTCTTCTCCTAAACCAGCAGGCCATTCAAGCTGAAACTTTGCAGGGATGTTTATTGGGTGAAGCTTTTCAAAAGTTATTAAAAGAATTTAATTCCAACAAAAACTCTGGTTGCCGCGGCATTTTAAAATGGGAATCTTTAGTAATTCTTTAAATATCTTTAAAAATCTTCTCCTCCTAAATCAGTAGGCCAATCAAGCTGAAACTTTGCAGGGATGTTCATTGGGTGAAGCTCTTCAAAAGTTGTTAAAAGAATTTAATTCCGTCAAAAACTCTTGTAACCGTGGCATATGAAAATTGGAAATTTTAGTAAATCTTTGATGTTGTTTTTTTCATAGACTACAAGGCCAAATGCCTTTATATTTTGTAAAGAGCTTAATCATATGGTTCTCTACCAAGTTTTTAAATATTTAATCTCTTGGCCCCGCCCCTGAGGTCTGAAGTTTTGAAAAATTCTTAATAAGAGCAATTTCAAAAGGCTTCTCCTCTTAAACTATAAGGTCTAGGATATTCATATTTTGTATGTAGCATAACTAGATGGTTTTGCACTATATCACAAAAAGTTTTCATCCAAGGGTCAAAAACGGCCCTGACTAGGGGTCCAAAAATTTGGAAAAATGCAAAATTTGTGTATGTTGAAAAAAATTCTTCATTTTAAGGCAGAGGGCATTTACATTTTGAGTGTAGCAAAGCCTGGCTGTTATCTATCAATTTTGATTAAATTATGCCTGTAGGTTAAAAAACACCCTTTCCCTGGGTGTCCAAAGTTCGTAAAAATGCTCAATTAGACCATGTTCAACAGTCTTCTCCTCCCAATCTACAAAGTCTAAGGCATTCATATTTGATTTATAGCATAACCAGATGGTTCTCTACTATGTTAGCTAAAATCTTAGCCCTGGGATAAAACATGGCACTGTCCCAGATGTCCAAAATTTTGGAAATCACCCAATTAGAGCAAAAGTCTTCTCCTTCTGAAATATAAGATGAAGGGCATTCATATTTGGTATGTAGCATGACTATATAATTTTGTACTATGTTACAGGAAAATTTGCTCTTAGGATAAAAAATGTCTCTGCTCCTGGGATTGAAAATTGCATAAATCGCATTGAAAGGATTCTTCTTAAATAGAATTGGAGAAATTGCTTGCTTTCTCACAATGCTTTTTTAAACCTTTTTCCCAGAGGGTGACAAATTCTGGGATAGTTTGGTAATCGATTAAACTATGAAGCCAAAGGCATTCATTTTCATTTTAAAGCATTACATGATTGTTTTGTACAAAGCCCAAAATTTTGTATTTGTTTTATTTATTTTGCTCAAGTTGTGTCTTTTTTATACAAAAAAGAACTGTAATTTGCAGATGCCTCAGGTGAGCGATTTAGGACCATCATGGTCCTCTTGTTTTTTTGCACTTTTGGTGTAGTATTTAACCCTTACCATGCTGAATAAGAATGCTTTTAAATCATAGGACTTTAAGCACTGGAAGCCTTTCAAGAGCAGTTGAGCCTATGCGTGACATTTCCGACCATTTTGTATGTGCGTGACTCGCACACATTGAGCACCCTGGACAGCCATTTCAGGCAATTAGAATATTTGCTGATTGTTTAAAGAAGCTTTGGGTCAGTCTCTATCTACAGAGAGCAGAGTAAAGACTCTGATCAGACTGTGCTGATGCACAGGCTGATCTGAGTCTTTACTTAGCGCACATATGTAATGGTTGGAAATGTCATGCATGTGCTCATTTTATTTCTTCTGAAAAGTGAGTTAAGACTTCAAATAAGTGATATCTAGGTTAGAGAACATTATAAGAAATTGACTCTGACAAGCATTTTCTCTCTTTTTATTTCACTGCTTTTTCTCTATTAGTTCTGTAGGAGGGTGAATTTAAGGGATTGTGTGGACACGGGTTTTAAATGTGGAAAAAGAAGATTTTGATTTTATTTAGCAATTTTTGTAATTTCCATGTTTACTTTTCTGTGGAATATTAAAAAAAATCATTAGCTTGAAATTGTTATCTACAATTCTATCAATTTTGACTGTCTAAGATTTTGTCATTTGGTAATGGGTAAACCCATTAACATTCTATTGTGCATTATCATAACATTAAGATAGATAGCTTTTTATATCATTATGAGAAAAGAAGAAACTGCTTTTTCAAATGGTGGTTTTGGAGTTGGCAAAAACATCTTTTATTACCACTTATCCTACATAGTACTTACTTTGATTTTTATTCGCCCGTTGAAGACGGGACGTAGAATGGGATCACCCGTGGTGTTTGGGCGTCTGGTTGTCCGGGCGTCCGGTCGTCCGGTGTCCACTTCTTTGTCCGGAGCATAACTCTGTCACCGTAAGTCCTATTGACTTTAAACTTGGCAGTTATATTCTTCTCATCAATACGGGGTGCAGAACTCAATAACCATAACTCTACCTGGCCTATTTTTTGAGTTATTGCCCTTTGTTGTTTTTCATACTTGAATCTTGTCCGGAGTGTATCTCTAAAAGTATTATAGCTAGGATCATGAAACTTCATGGATAGAAAGATCTCACCAAGGGGGAGTGCAAGCACAAGAACCATAACTCTACCTGGCCTATTTTTTGAGTTATTGCCCTTTGTTGTTTTTCATACTTGAATCTTGTCCGGAGTGTATCTCTAAAAGTATTATAGCTAGGATCATGAAACTTCATGGATAGAAAGATCTCACCAAGGGGGAGTGCAAGCACAAGAACCATAACTCTACCTGGCCTAATTTTTGAGTTATTGCCCTTTGTTGTTTTTCATACTTGAATCTTGTCTGGAGTGTATCTCTAAAAGCATAATAGCTAGAATCATTAAATTTCATGGATGGATAGAGCTCACCAAGTAGGAGTGCAGTGTACATGAACAATAACTCTACCAAGCCTATTTTTTGAGTTATTACCCTTTTTTTTTTTCATACTTGAATCTTTTCCAGAGTATATCTCTAAAAGTATAATAGCTAGGGTCATGAAACTTCATGGGTGTAAGATGTTTGTTTGTATTTCCGTTTATTTATCGTCGCTTCCGTAGCACATGCCCATATGAGCGACGCCTCCAGAAGACAGTTAGTTGTTACGGGGGATAGTGCAAGGATACAGGACGAAACTACTGAGAACCCCGCCTGGTTTTTTAATGTGCTCGATGGATAGCATCTTCACACGGGGCCTCGGTTTAACGTCTCATCCTAAAACAATTAGTTAGTTAGTTGATATGGTCAGCCCAGGGCTGGAACCCGTGATCTTAAGGTTTGAAGTCAAGTGCTCTAACACTGAGCTAATCGGGCTGACAAGGGTGTAAGATCTCACCAAGGGGGAGTGCAGTGCACAAGAACCATAATTCTACCTGGCCTATTTTTTGAGTTATTGCCCTTTGTTGTTTTTCATACTTGAATCTTGTCCGGAGTGTATCTCTAAAAGTATTATAGCTAGGATCATGAAACTTCATGGATAGAAAGATATCACCAAGGGGGAATGCAAGCACAAGAACCATAACTCTACCTGGCCTAATTTTTGAGTTATTGCCCTTTGTTGTTTTTCATACTTGAATCTTGTCTGGAGTGTATCTCTAAAAGCATAATAGCTAGAATCATTAAATTTCATGGATGGATAGAGCTCACCAAGTAGGAGTGCAGTGTACATGAACAATAACTCTACCAAGCCTATTTTTTGAGTTATTACCCTTTGTTTTTTTTCATACTTGAATCTTTTCCAGAGTATATCTCTAAAAGTATAATAGCTAGGGTCATGAAACTTCATGGGTGTAAGATGTTTGTTTGTATTTCCGTTTATTTATCGTTGCTTCCGTAGCACATGCCCATATGAGCGACGCCTCCAGAAGACAGTTAGTTGTTACGGGGGATAGTGCAAGGATACAGGACGAAACTACTGAGAACCCCGCCTGGTTTTTTAATGTGCTCGATGGATAGCATCTTCACACGGGGCCTCGGTTTAACGTCTCATCCTAAAACAATTAGTTAGTTAGTTGATATGGTCAGCCCAGGGCTGGAACCCGTGATCTTAAGGTTTGAAGTCAAGTGCTCTAACACTGAGCTAATCGGGCTGACAAGGGTGTAAGATCTCACCAAGGGGGAGTGCAGTGCACAAGAACCATAATTCTACCTGGCCTATTTTTTGAGTTATTGCCCTTTGTTGTTTTTCATACTTGAATCTTGTCCGGAGTGTATCTCTAAAAGTATTATAGCTAGGATCATGAAACTTCATGGATAGAAAGATATCACCAAGGGGGAATGCAAGCACAAGAACCATAACTCTACCTGGCCTAATTTTTGAGTTATTGCCCTTTGTTGTTTTTCATACTTGAATCTTGTCTGGAGTGTATCTCTAAAAGCATAATAGCTAGAATCATTAAATTTCATGGATGGATAGAGCTCACCAAGTAGGAGTGCAGTGTACATGAACAATAACTCTACCAAGCCTATTTTTTGAGTTATTACCCTTTGTTTTTTTTCATACTTGAATCTTTTCCAGAGTATATCTCTAAAAGTATAATAGCTAGGGTCATGAAACTTCATGGGTGTAAGATGTTTGTTTGTATTTCCGTTTATTTATCGTCGCTTCCGTAGCACATGCCCATATGAGCGACGCCTCCAGAAGACGGTTAGTTGTTACGGGGGATAGTGCAAGGATACAGGACGAAACTACTGAGAACCCCGCCTGGTTTTTTAACGTGCTCGATGGATAGCATCTTCACACGGGGCCTCGGTTTAACGTCTCATCCGAAAAACAATTAGTTAGTTAGTTGATATGGTCAGCCCAGGGCTGGAACCCGTGATCTTGAGGTTTGAAGTCAAGTGCTCTAACACTGAGCTAATCGGGCTGACAAGGGTGTAAGATCTCACCAAGGGGGAGTGCAGTGCACAAGAACCATAATTCTACCTGGCCTATTTTTTGAGTTATTGCCCTTTGTTGTTTTTCATACTTGAATCTTGTCTTGAGTATATCTCTAAAAGCATAATAGCTAGAACCATTAAATTTCAAGGATGGATAGAGCTCACCAAGTGGGAGTGCAGCTTTCAAGAACCATAACTCTACCTAGCCTATTTTTTGAGTTATTGCTCTTTGTTGTTTTTCATACTTGAATCTTTTCCAGAGAATATCTCTAAAAGTATAATAGCTAGAATCATGAAATTTCATGGGTGCATAGATCTCTGCAAGGGGGAGTGCAGTGCACAAGAATCATAACTCTACCTGACCTATTTTTTGAGTAATGCCCTTTGTTGTTTTTCATACTTGAATCTTGTCCGGAGTTTATCTCTAAAAGTATAATAGCTAGAATTATGAAAATTTCATGGATGGATAGAGCTCACCAAGTTGGAGTGCAGTGTACAAGAATTATAACTCTACCTAGCCTATTTTTTGAGTTATTGCCCTTTGTTGTTTTTTATACTTGAATCTTGTAGGGAGTATATCTCTAAAAGTATAATAGCTAGAATTATGAAAATTTCATGGATGGATAGAGCTCACCAAGTCGGAGTGCAGTGTACAAGAATTATAACTCTACCTAGCCTATTTTTTGAGTTATTGCCCTTTGTTGTTTTTTATACTTGAATCTTGTAGGGAGTATATCTCTAAAAATATAATAGCTAGAATCATGAAACCTCATGGATAGATAGAGCTCACCAAGTGTGCGTGCAGTGTACAAGAACCATAACTCTACCTAGCCTATTTTTTTAGTTATTGCTCTTTGTTGTTTTTCATACTTGAATCTTGTCCAGAGTATATCTCTAAAAGTATAATAGCTAGAATCATGAAATTTCATGGGTGCATAGATCTCTGCAAGGGGGAGTGCAGTGCACAAGAACCATAACTCTACCTGGCCTAATTTTTGAGTAATGCCCTTTGTTGTTTTTCATACTTGAATCTTGTCCGGAGTATATCTCTAAAAGTATAATAGCTAGAATTATGAAAATTTCATGGATGGATAGAGCTCACCAAGTTGGAGTGCAGTGTACAAGAATTATAACTCTACCTTGCCTATTTTTTGAGTTATTGCTCTTTGTTGATTTTCATACTTGAATCTTGTCCGGAGTTTATCTCTAAAAGTATAATAGCTAGAATCATGAAACTTCATGGATGGATAGAGCTCACCAAGTGGGAGTGCAGTTTACAAGAACCATAACTCCTCCTAGCGTATATTTGAGTTATTGTCCTTTGTTGTTTTTCATACTTTGTTTGACAAAAAATATTCATTCAAAATAACCTCAGTTCTATTCAAACCCCCAGTTAGTATTAAGCAGTGTAACGGGCGTATCTTGTGACAATTTGGCACCTTGTTTGTTTGTAGAAATTTTGAGATTTTGTAGGAGGTGTTGATTTGTCAGATTTTCTGGTTATTGTGTACTTAAATGTTAATGTTCTCCTTAAGCAATCATTTAATGTCACTTATAGGAAAAGGATGCACAATATCTTTCCACCTTTTATCCCATATTTTGATTTGTATAAATCTGTTTATGTGTATGTATATATTTTCATTTTCATACCCCTAAGATTTGGGGCATATTGGTTTATTATTGTGAAATTAGTGTTTGAATTGTAATCAAAAGATTTAAACATAACCCCAACAATCTAAGATTCAGAGTGTTCATTATGAAGGAACCTCTGTGTATTTCTAAACATAAAGGTCAAGGTCATCTGACAAGGTCATGGTCGTCTTACTGTAGTCACGAAGTTTACGTTGTTAAACCAACTAAAATGATTCATAAAATATTGGCCAATGTCGGAGTTCAAACTTTACTCCCTGTCTAAATGAATAATTTGATTGGTTGATTGTTTTTTTGATTGACAGCCATAATTGGTCAATTGGCTATTGTTTAACAAATTTGCTGCTGATTCATTTTTATATGGATGTACATTTCTTTTTTCTTTGCACTTTGTATGTAGTATTAACTCTTATCATGCTGAATAAGAATGCTTTTAAATCATAAGATTTTAAGCACTGAAAGCCCTTCAAGAGTATTTTATTTCTTCTGAAAATTAATTTCATAAATAATGCTGCTTAAAAGCTATTAGCAGGTGCTATAGACTAGGATTAGACTGCACATATCTGCAATCTGAACTTTGTCTACATAGCCTACCAAAACTAAAATTTTCTGGTACAGCATGGTAAGGGTATGTTGTATATTGTAGTTTCTGAGGTTGTGAAAATATCATATCAAAAATGCATCAAGTGAATCTTTAGTTACGATATGAAGTTTTAAATGCATCAAATGAATCTGTTGTTCAGATATGAAGTTTTTAAATGTTTATTTGCTGAACATATTTGTTATATACCTTTAACCCATTCCAACACAATGACCCTTTTTTGACACCTATCAAGGTAAACAAGCAATTTCTCCATTTTCCAAAATGTTTTCTACCCAGACAGTTAAAAGTCTAAAATTTGATAATCCTGTTATAGTTGTCTGCAACTTCTTTCAATTTGGATCAGTCTAAAATTTCACTGTCTGGTAATGGGTTAAATAGGCATGGGATATGAATTACCTTTAAACTAAGATATGATCTATGGATTGCCTTTTTTTTCTTTTGTCTATTGCTGACATTAGCACAAAATAGTTGAGCTTTAGGGGTCATGGTATGTGGGGCGTATATCATTGCATGTGACTTGAGGACCTTGATCTTGTTTGCTCTTTAGAGGCTGCATTTAAGGCTCAGTGTCTTAAAACTTCGAATTTTTCTTTTTTCATAATATCTTGGTCAAATATAAATTTTGTTACTATGGGTAAAAATCAAAGTCAATTAGCCAAATCTTTGAAATACCTTTCAAGCATATTTTTAGCCCAAATGTGTTGTTACTTGGTCAGATTGTATATTTCAATTATATTTTGGGCAATTTTGAATTTTGGTAAAAAAAAACTAGGTTACTTTTACAAATCATAAAAATGCGTTGGAGTCTCCTTTCTAGTTCAAATGTCTTGAAATTTGGACAGTTATGCTTGAACTTAAAAGAATAATTTCAAATAGGAGTATAAATCTTCCATTCTCTGATAGAGCTGTTTCACTCAGAGCAAAGTAGAAAGGATTTGGGTCAACCTAACCAACATTACCATACAATTCTGCTTTTTTACACCTCACACAAATATTGTAATGGAAAAGTTTTTGGGAAAGGGAGAAACTGCTTGTGCCAAGTAATTTCTCCCTTTTCTCACAACTTTTCTATAATATCTGGCACGTACTTTCCAAATTCGCAGCACTTTGAAATATAATCTGCCTCATCTTTTAATTTGGACCAGTCTACATTTTTTCTGTCTGGTAATGGGTTAACCAATTCCCTTTCAGTGATGCCTTTAGACGCCCCCAAGGAAAAAGCTATGGAAACCATGTGGAAAATGAAGAAACTGCTTGTTACAAGCAATTTCTTCATTTTCCACAACGTTTTCTACCCAGAAAGGTGAACAAATCCAAAATTTCATAAACTTTAAATTGTCGTCTGCACCTCCTTTCAATTTGGGCCAGTCTAAAATTTTGCCGACTGGTTATGGGTCAAGTCCCTGATAAATCTATAAATGACTGTTTATTTGTACAGGATGTGCCTTAAATACGTAGCATTCCATCAGCAAATTGTATCTATATATATACATGTATGTGTTATACAATAAATAAATTGAATTTGTCTTAGTGTTTGTATATCATTCGAATGTCCTGAACTTTAACTCCAAATATTTGCCTGAAAAAGCGTTAAGATATGGCATATATTCAAAATATATTGACAAGTGTTAAAACCTTTACTTTTATGCCAAGGTCAAGGTCATAACTGAGTACTTTACCTTTAGACTAGTGTTCAGTAGCCACATAAAGGACTGAAGAAAATGGTCTTGAAACACAATGTAACATCAATTTGAGCCACGCAAACATGGCCAACCCCACCAAAACGGACGAATAACAGTACCGCCTTTTATGCCTTGAAAAATATTATAATTGAAAACATTTTGAGAAAAGCAGAACATGCTTGTAACAAGTATTTTCTGCTTTTCTCAAAATGTTTTGGTATTTGGCACTTGCCTTCAGATTTCCTAACAAGAGCCACGCAAGCATGGCCACCCCCACCAAAACTGACTGATAGTTTAAACCACTATCACACAATGACACTTTTTGACGCCTTCCACAAAAAACGACTGGGAAAACATTGTGTAAAATGAAGAAATTGCTAGCAACAAGCAATTTCTTCATTTTACACAATGTTTTATACCCAGAAAGTTGAAAAAATCTAAAATTTTATACTTTGAATTTGTGTCTAAAACTGTTGCGTCTGGTTCTGGGTTAAGGCAATTTCAAAGGGCATCTTTAAGTTCTTTGAATTTGGACAAGTCAAAAATTTTGTCGTCTGTTGATTCTCAAACGAGCACATTATTTTGACAATTACTTTAATGCTGGATGTCTCCCAAATGATATGTTGCGAGTAAAGGGTATATAAGGTATTTAAAAATGTTCCTGGAAGTCCCTCCGTAACGTTGTTGCTTTGTCAAAACGGTGATGCCGTGCCTGAACCGTCAAAAATCGACATTGAACCTCATTGATTGAGCGTTGTCGTCCCAGCATGCAAATGCCATACATTTCCGGTCGAAATAAACCGATTCTATATTCGGAAACAACATTCTCGGACACAATAAGGACATTAGCAACATGCCTTTGGGATAACCTTGAATGAAGCACCTCAATGCACCTATTCATCTAATCTTGACTAAGATGGCGTCTTAAACGTTTATCTGCCATATTGAACAGAAAATCAATCCATAATTGTGATAATTTTGTTGAAAGTTCGCTAAATGTACCAACCATGTGAAAATAAAAGGCAAAAAGAAACACGTTTTAGGGATTATATGTCTTTCCCGTAGATCATAGTGCGTTGTATACATGCCGAATCGATATTTTTGCTACAGGGTCATCAAGTCCGAATATTTACCTATCTGCATAAAATGAATCTTATTTGAGTCGATTTGTTTTCAGCATAAATCATTGAACGAAAAGGTGATTCTTAGAAAATTTTGAATAGTTTATAAGTAAGTAAAAGAAGTGAAATTACTGCAATATTAAGAAAAAGTTATAGTTCGTTTCAAATGCGCTTCCTCTTAGTGCGAGCGATTTGTTTTCAGCATTAATCAATGAACGAAAAGGTGATCCTCAGCAAATTTTGAATCGTTTGTAAGTAAGAAGAAGTGAAATTACTACAAAATTAAGATGCAGCTAGTTCCGTTTCAAATGCACTTCCTCTTAGTGCGATCATTTAACCAAATGAAAATTCATGTTGCTTAACAGTTTTGCTCCGAAGAAAAAAAAAATAGGACGAGTAGAATGGAAGGGCATAATGACTCCACTCAGTGCGGGATAATAATTTGACGGATGCTTGACCTTCGACAAGGCACTTCGGCTGAAGTATCAAACAATGTTTGTAGATGGTCAGGGTGATAAGAGAAAAGAAAAATCGTTTGCTGGCGACCTTAACGTCGTAACTCAACTTGAATAAGCTGTAGTAACGACGTTTAACCCATTCCAACCCAATCCCTCCTTTTTACGCCCCTCGAGAAAAAAGCTTTGGAAAACATTGTGGATATTGAAGAAATTGCTTGTATCAAACAATTTCTTCATTATCCACAATGTTTTCTATCCAAAAAGACGAAAACAATTCAAAATTCCATCAACTTAAAATTGTCTTCTGCAGCTTCTTTCAATTTGGACCAGTCTAAAATTTTGCTGTGTTGAAATGGGTTAAGTCGCTAAGTCAACAAAATTATTTCAAATAAATGAGGGAGTTCAATATTTACTTCCGGTCTAAATGAATGATTTGAATGGTCAATCGATTTTTTGGTTGACCTCGGTGATTCGTTAACAGTCAAACTATTTTTGGTTGGCGCCACTTTGTAACGAGCACACCACACCATGAAGGGGGCGGTGGCTCTACAGGATTTTTACTTCGATTCTAGTTCTTCAAAAATCCTCTGAGTTGATAAAATTCTGGCGTTTTGAAAATATCTCAAGATGAGTTATTGTGATCTGTCACCGTCAGCAATTTCTCTAATCACCCTGTCCTACACCAAAGTTTTAAAAAAGCTGTAGTAACGATACATGTATATTGCACGTCGATTTTGTCCTTTGGTAAAGACCTTTCAAATTCGCCAAAGGTATATACATTGTAATTTTATGAACATCTCTGGTTGACTTTGTAATAGAAAGATCGACACTTTCTTTTAAAAATATTCTTTTAAACAAATTCGAGCGTCAACCGGACGCACCAAATTAACCACAAAACAAGTTATGAAATATAAGAAAACATTTCTATGGCAATCTTTACGGCATATGGATTTAATACTTTTCATATGGGATTAACTGATAATCCTCTACCTCTTGTTATTCGATCAACCAAGAAAACTTTTATAAGAAAACTAGTGATAAACTAAGAGAAACAGAGAACGAAATCTCTTATAATCATGGTAAAACCACAAGACATAAAGGTTCCATATTTTATAAGAGATCCACTGTACAAGCTGTTAAACGATGTTAATGTCCCTAGGGTTAAATACAGGCTCCCCGAGGAGCAACCGATTTTATCTAGATAACAAAAATGGAAATATTGTTACTTCTTCTATAATATGAGACTATGAAGTTGTATTTGACATAATTCTCTAGAATGATCATTTTCTCTCCGTTAAAATTAATGGGTTTTTTATGTGCGTGAATCTATTCCATCGTTTTCATGTTTGTTAACGCAAACACAAAAATTGTGTGTCGTGAAATAGCATCGTTGTATTGTACCGCGTTTTACTGTTGTTCGAAAGGGAAAAATAGTAAAACGAATGCAGCTAAAGCTCCGTTCATAAGCAACAAAACAATTACAATACACTCATAGTACAGTTTAGAGCCGCAAGTATAACACAGCGTGACTGGGGTTCCCAGCCTTTTAGGGAACATTACCGCAAGACAGCGATCCTACAGTGATCCCACCGTTTTCTAACTTCTCTGTCCTGCGTTTATGTAAGGGAATGTTAGCACTAAGAAACAGTTTTTGAGTACATATTTGTGAAATAATCGTTTAAAATAACGCTGTTGCATGCGTAAATATAAACAGTCGTGTAAATTATATGTACTCCTCATAAAGGCGACGCTATAGAATTATGATATTAAATACATACAACATCAAATAAATATAATGAATCAAATCACACATTTGGACTCAAAGGAGATCGTGTATGTCTTGAGATTCTTAAAAAATGAAATTTGGTGCGTTGGGTACTATTTAGGCTCTGCCTGATTGCCCACATATTTTACAAAGAAGCAAGTTATCCCATTCCCACACAAAGACGCTTTTAAACGCCCCTCCATATGAAAGCTTTGGAAAACATTGTGGAGAATGAAGAAATTGCTTGTTACAAGCAATTTCTTCATTTTCCACAATGTTTTCTACCAAAAACGACAAAGAATTTCATTAACTTAAAATTGCCGTCTGCAGCTTCCTTGAATTTGGACTGGTCCAAAATTTTATCCTGTGGTAATGGGTTAAGGAATCGTTTTTAAGAAGCATTGAGAAGCATAGGAGTTCCATACTTAAATCGAATCATTACCTTGTGATATTCTACACACTTTGTCGAATATTCATAGCGTCAAGAGCGCCAAAGTTCGGATTAGCCAAGGTAAGTCATTTTTACGTAAATAAGTTTCTTGCTAAAACCGTATGGTTCAGAGGTTTAATGTTTCACTAATGACCCTTCACATTCATTTGTTAAAATGATGCTTTTTGATGCGTATTCTAGTTAACATTTTCAGGCCTAGTGGATCTTTTTTATTTTGACTTTTTACAACAGCGACTATCTTTAGGGGTAAACAAGGTAAGCGATTTGAAACTATCATGGTCCTCTTCCTTGGGTGTGTTTTTATGATGTTGTCGTGTTGTTGTTATTTGTTTGACCCCCTTAAGATATCTCGCAAAATTCAAAGGAAAATCTACAGTGAAAATTTATATCCTTTGATGATAAAAGAAAAAGGAGTCTTTCGAAATTTTACTATCTCGTTTCAAAGTCGATAAAAAAAAGAAAATGCCTATTTTCAATTACAACGTTTCTTATTCTCTTTAATTTTGGGGGGATGGGGCTATGAGTTTCCTTTTGGTACACAACAAACTATTTTTTTCTCTTTTGAAAAAGATAAAGTCACAGGTAAACGAATTTCTCATCACTTATTATCATAAGTCACGGATTAAATCTGGTTCTATACTGATAATATACCTCGTTAATGATAAAAATTCCTTTACATGGGAAAAGGAAAACTAGCAAAAAATACAGTTGTATAAACAAATAAACCAAAAACATCAAAATAATAAAACAAGACATAGTTCGTAGTAAAGGAAAAGGAATCAACATAAGGGCAAATAAAATCAGGTCATTTTCCCGACTTTGCACAAATAAAATTCATTCAAAACTTAGTTAAATTGTGCACGGAGGTTCTGATATTGGTTGTGGGGTTTTTATTCTCAAAACTTTCCATCTATTGGCATTTTGTCTTTTCACAAATTAAAGTCTTACGTTTTTTCCGCAACCAATAACCGTTTGATTACAGCGTTCGCCATTGTCTCAAAGAGTAGTTGGTTGTACTCTAAAATGATACTAGAGATGTGAGCTCGACTACACGGAGTGTCGGATTAAACAGATGAAAAACAAAGGCATTCACAACACAAAAGGAGAATCAAATGTACCAATACTAATGTACCAATCGCGGATGTTAATCAAGGAAACAATCGAACAATCGAAGCATTCACTCAGTCCGCAATTCAGATTTGAACTCCAACATTGATCGCCATTTTCGAGAAACATTTTTGTTGGTTAGGCGACCTAAACGTCGTAACTACAGCTTTTTCAAGCTGTAGTTACGGCGTTTAAGTTGCAAATCAACCATTCAACTTTGTGTTTTAAACAAGGATATTTCATTTGGTGAAAAAACATCTGATGCCAGATTATTTGAGTGATATTCGATATTAATAAAAGATACGCAGCAACAGATATGCTTTAAAAAGATTTTTTATATCTCTTGAACGCGGGTCTCGAGTGTTAGTAATATGAACCGCTTTTTAAATTACTCGTATTTAAAGAAGAAAAAAGTGACTATATCATATAACTTTGACTTTGATCTAGAAAATGTGCCAGGTAAGTAAGAAATCTAAACATTTAACCTGTTTCTTTGAAACATTTATTACACGGACCTTCAACAAATTACCAGACAACACAATTTGAGACTGGAACAAATTAGAAGAAGCTATAGACGATAATTTCAAGTTGATGGAATTTTAAAATTTCTGTTTTTCACTTTAGAAAAAAATGTATAACATGCTGGCCATAATACGTTCACCTCAGATAAAAGATCTTTGTCTTTCAAAAGGTGGGTTTAATGTTATGGTTAGACTTATGATACAAGTGGGCAACTTTTTAGTAATTTTCAAAGAATTCCATAATCAGATCTTAATGTCAAATTTTAAAGCTCCATGACTTATATCTTAGGAAGAGACACCCCACCCTTTAGATCCAAAAGAAATTATTTTAGAATTTTAAAGATGTCAATGAACTTATGCTTCATGCTATTTAGGCTCAAGGTCAACTGTGTTCGGAGAAGATGTTTTTCTATATCTTTGTATCCTGGTAAGCAGGCTGTGTGGGATATATAGGCAACTATGCAGCATAGTTCAAATTCCTTTTTTTAGCATCTCGAATAATTTATACATAGCTGACCACATCAAAAGGCAACTCATTATTTGAGGCATAAACATCTTAACTACAACTTGAATGAGTTAGTTATGAAGTTAAGTGACCATACCAACAGAAAATGCTCAGCACCAATGTCGGAGTTCAAAATACGCTTGCAGTGTAAATGAATGATCTGACTGGTCTAACAATTTTTGATTGATAGCGACCATCAGTTAGTATGTAAAATTCCCTTTTCATGGCATTTGTTAGGGAAATATCATCGCTGATTGACTTCTGCAGTATCCTAGTTTGTTCAATTTTTAGCAAGATAGAGGTCACGCTTAAACGATCGCGGCCATCAATTAAAAGAATCAGTAGACCGATCAAATGATTCCTTTATACCGGAAGTGAGCTCTGAACTCCGACGACATCTTTAAGAAATACTTTTGTTGGTTTGACGACACAAACGTCGTAACATAGCCCGACTGTGTCACTTGATCAAGCCCGATCGGTGTATACTCTCACATAAAAAGAGAAACCGATTTCGTGATTTTATATTTTTTTTTTGTTTGGAAACAAGTAACATTTTATCTACTGTAAAGCATAACAAATTTACAAAGTGCTATTCTGTACCCTATTCAATTTATTGACCGTTATTTCTAGTTTTAAGAGATTCTGACTGGTCGTCACTTTACTGGAGTTTATTATTGAAAACATTTACGAGATAATGGGAATATTTTTGGTTTAATATAGGTATGAATACATTAGTGTTGTTAGTTTTTTCGTTTCATACCCCATAAAAATAACAGAAATTCTCTTCATTTCTTGTAAATTAAATGACGCCGAGCGAAAAAAGGAAATATTTTACAAATTTTGATACTTTTTTATGGAACTATTTTGTGTATTAGCATACTAAATAGCTGCGAAGTCAAGATTTTGTTCATAGAGATATGATTTTTTTCGGCCAACTGATAGACGATACTAAAAAATAAAAATTATTTATGAATAAACGTCAACATAATGACTATTTGGGTGTAAAATATTATTCTTGCTCCTGATTCAATTGAAGCAAGGTTAGCCAATCTTAAGTAAGTGTTTCTACATACAGCCACCTCATCCTTGTTGATGGCATGGAACCCCTCATGCAAAAGAGTTGTAATCGTTATTTTGTTAATTGTATCGTTTCTATGAAGAATCTTTGTAAGAAAACGGTTGTATTCTGAAATATTAAGCTTAATATACGCACAAGGAAACATAAAAATTTTGACACTTTGTCGGAGACGCATAGCTGAGTCTTTTTTATAGAATAAAATGACTTTAGAGAACTCTTTTGAAAACAAAGTATCGGTGAATTTGTTGGAGTTGTTAAATAGGTTTATCTTAAAAGTCGCATCTAGAGATTTGTTTCCAATGGTCACTTGGTGTTGCCATGGTAATGCTAGCCTGTCATTTACCCGACGAATTAAAAACGAAAATGAACAGTACTGAGTGACCGTTCTCCTTAAGTCTAATTGGAAACTAGCGTTGTAGTTTGTATCGTATGGAAGTAATTTGCTGGCAAATGCTATTTCTAATGGACATTCAATTAACCCTGTTCGGTCCCGAATATGCTTTTCTAATTGCTGTATTTCAGATATTGAGACCATCTCGTCCGTGTTGTTTAATGTCAGGTTTACAACCAGATCTATGTAAATCATGAGGTTTACCCCCGGAACTACTTTTCCAATAGGCACACACTGGTTACCGTACAGTGGAACATACCACTGACAGTGCAAGCTTCGACAGGCGTCCTGAAATTATGAAAGGTTTGTAAATTATTAAAGATAATTTCTACTCCCGATTTGAACTTGTTTTTAATCATTATCATGATGTAATACTTAAAAGGGATGAAAACAGGACTGTAAGACTAATTCAAAGTCCAGTAGATCGAATAATCGTAAGCACACAATAGAGATAACTTTCAAAATTAAAATCTTGGGAAATAATGAAACAGAGCAGCAGCAGCAAAGGGTATAATGTTCGTCGTCTTCGAATCCATGAAATCATGTGTGCTAACGGATTTCTGTCGGGACTATTTGGTGTTTAGTGATGAGGCTTGAAATGTCCTCTTTTCCACCCAACCCGGTTGGGCCATTCCGGATTCAGCAAATTTCGATGGTTATTGTGTTCAATGTTAATCTGTCGAAATGTTTATCGCTAATTGTATCATTGTTCTAGCATGAATTAAAAGACAAACGGACGCTCTTTAAGATAAACTCAGGTGCGAATCCCAAAGAAGCTTATGAAAAGAGCTATACACTGCCAAAGCTGATAATGCCGCTTAATATATTTATTGCACTTCCTGTCGGAGGTCAGTGGGCGTGGCCAGCGATCGGTTAATCATCAGCGATTTTACAAAAATGACCCGTGTTTATACCTGAGCAAGAACATTTTTTTGACTTTGTAAATGATTAAAAGATATAAAATAAAAATGAGTAATTAATCATCGATTCCTTTTTATCACAAATCACAAAAAATCTGTAAAATAATCATTCCGATTTGTTGAAATATGTAAGAGAAATACTTTTTCGCAAGAAAATGCCTTAACTCATTCCCACACAGTGACGCTTTTGGACGACTCTCAAAAAAAACAAAACAAAAAAAAAAACAATTGGGAAACATTGTGTAAATTGAAGAGATTGCTTGTTAAATGCAATTTTTTCATTTTCCAAGATGTTTCTACACAGAAAAAACAAAAACAAAAAAAAAAAAAAAAAAAAAAAAAAAAACGACAATCATTCCGTAACTTTTCGACTAAACCCGCCCAGAAATGATTTAGGAATTATTACTTCA
Source organism: Fragum fragum (assembly GCA_946902895.1). Lineage (NCBI taxonomy): Eukaryota > Metazoa > Mollusca > Bivalvia > Cardiida > Cardiidae > Fragum > Fragum fragum. The sequence continues at coordinate 28,462,009 of OX336368.1, forward strand.
TCAACAGACGACAAAATTTTGGACTGGTCTAAAAGAAAACATTGTCGAGAAAGGAGAATTTGTTATTACAATACCCCGTATTTTCAGTGAAAAATAATCGAGCTGAAAGCAATCAACAGCAATATGAATAAAGTATTATTTACGTTCATTCTGTCGAAAATTTCGCCCATTTTACAGCGCCCTGTTTGGTCCTGTTGAGCTATTTCAGACCCGGAACTCTGAAAATCTCCTGGTCGAAGATCTAACAATAGCAGCATCGTACTCTGCCGTTCCCCGGTATTAAACTGTGAGATATCACAAACATCGTCAATGGGGTCTTTGTCGGGGATTACACACAGATAGCAAAACAGGTTTCGGTAAGTGATCGTCTGGGGTATGGCGAGTTCATGGTACATAGGCGCTGTTTGTAATAAATAAAGTATAGTGATTAGGATTTCTAAACGCTTTAGCCCATTACCAGATCGCAGCATTTTCAAAGATGTTACAGACGGAAATTTCTAATTAAGGACCTTGTTTTTATTTTGAAGTTAAAACAACAACAATGTGGATAATGAAAAAAATGCTTGTAACAAAAAAAATCTTCATTTTCCACACTGTTTTCCGAAGCCTTTTTCATTGAGGTCGTCCAAAAGCACCATTGTGTGGAAATGGGTTAATTGGTCATATTTGAGCGCATGCGTGACATTTTCAACCATTACACATCAGCATCCGCACAGTTTGATCAGAGTCTTCACTCTGCCCTCTGCAGATAGATACTGACCCAAAGCTTCTTTAATTAATCAGTGAAAATTCTAATTGCCCTGAATGGCTGTCCAGGGTGCTCAATGTGTGCGGGTCACGCACATGCGAAATGGTTGGAAATGTCACACATAGGTTTATTTGGTATCTCATTGAAGAAGGGAGTATTGTTACCGACGATGAGCCAATCAACGGATACCTCCGATATGTCTGTTCGACCAAGATATCAAACGACGCTGATTTGATTAACCCATTCCCACACGAAAACATTTAGACAGGTCCAAGTTTAAACATATGGACGTAAAAATCGGGGATTGAGCAGGAAAGGGTAAGACTATTTTGGAAAAGGAAGAATTGCTTGTTACAACCAATTTCTCACTTGCCACAATGTTTTCTCAAGTATTAAAAGACGTGGACGTAAAAATCAGGGATTGAACAGAAAATGGCTAACATTTATGTAGGGCAATTCTCTCCGAGGGAGATCAAACCTTCATTTTCCCCCTTTTCGCGTACCAAATTCAAAACATTTTTGAACACCTCTTATTATACAGTGAAACTGAACACTTGTTGTAAGTGAGCAAAACTCGGTATAAATTCGAATAATAAAAATCAACTCATTACAACAAAAATACCCTTACTCACGCCCTGGAATACATAGGGAATATTACCACAGTGTCTTTTTCTATGCGTTGTTATCGTGTTCGAGAATCGTGTGTAGGTATTTTTATTGGATGAGACCGAAGGTCGAATCCAATAAAAATACCTACACACGATTCGAGAACACGATAACAACAAATAGAGAAACACACTGTGGTAATATCCCTTTTATTATATACCTTTTAGGAAATGACATTAATACAATTCTCTTAAATGGCTAAGAAATAACCATCTTTACGAAAAACCCGGAACGTCAATACACAAAAAAGAAGTCAGTGTTTAACGGTACTCGACGAATACGGTTTTTTACTACACGCCGAATATTGATTTTTTTTCTGTCGAGTTGTATTTGACAGCCAGGTTTTACTCCATATCTTTTATAGGTATATAATAAAATCATAGAAACCACTGCGGGAAAAGGTGAAATTGCTGGAAACACAACGTTATACAATGTTTTCTACACTATTTGGCACATATTTTTCAACTTTAGTGCATTTTAAATGTCGTCTGCAATTTTCTTTCAATTTGGATCAGTCTACAAATTCCTTGTATGCTAATGGGTTAAGCGATTGTTTCAAGTTTTGGGTAATTCTGATATCTTTATATCAATAATTTTCTCTCTCACCAACCTAAACAAGAACCTTATTCTAGATAATGTGCCTAAAAAAGAATTCCATGCAAAGTGATTCGTGTTATCGTCGTTGCGCGAGTAAAGTGCCGTAAATACAGCTTGAATAAGATTTCATCTACGACATTTTGCTTTCGCAACGACGTTACAATCGTTCACATTTCTATACATATTTCTTATCCAGACAATACATTTTTTTTTATTCCTAAGCCCTACATACGAGAATTTCGGTCAAACCTTATGCTCTTTACAAGTCAAGGGGAAAGAACTCGAACTGAAGAAGAAGTCAGTTGGATCAGAGTATGTGAATCGTAAAACTTATTTTGCGACTAAGCGAATTGGTATTGTATTCGGAGAATGACGGGAAAGTGGCTGTGGGAGAAGGGGTGGATATTCAAGTTACGCGTGTACTAGCGCCGGAAACGGCTCATGTCACTTTTAAGATAGAATTTTACATGTCAGTTGTTATATCTTTGTACCTATTCACTAGTCTACAACTTTTAACTTGTACTACTCTGAACTGTTGCCACAAACTCGTGTGGAAAATAACCTCGTACTGCTTTGAAATATTACTAAATTATCATCTAAATTGTTGCCCCCTGCCACTCTGATTGGTTGCTTGAAATATTACTAAATCATCTAAATTGTTGCCCCATGCCACTCTGATAGGTTGCTTGAAATAATACAAAATCATCATCTAAATTGTTGCCCCATGCCACTCTGATAGGTTGCTTGAAATTTTACCAAATTATCATCTATTGTTGCCCAATGTCACTCTGATAGGTTGCTTGAAATATTACCAAATTATCATCTGAATTGTTGTCCCATGCCACTCTGATAGCCTCTGAGCCTGTTGTATACATATAGCCTAGTACTACTATTCTCTGTTACCCTATACTGCCCTTTCTTTATCATTTTATCGAATATATTTGAATAAGAAGTAGGTATATAATAAACGGAATACAAAGCTACGATAGCGATACAACATCTTGTATTTGCTTCTCGCTGCGGAGAACAATTTTGTATTCCACTCGACCTTCGATCTCGTGATATATCAAAATTATCCTCACAGCGAGAAGTTAATACAAGATGTTGCATTGAGAGTACTTCTTTAACCCATTCCCTCTCAATCTGCTTTTTTACGCATCTCAAGGAAAGGCTTTGGAAAACATTATGGACTACGAAGAAATGGCTTGTAACAAGCAATTTCTTCAATGTCCACGATGTGTTCCACACTATAAGGCAAAGGATTTCTAAATTCCACCAACTCGAAATTGTCGGCTGTAACATCTTTCAATTTGAACCAGTCTATAATTTTTTGTCGTATCGTAATGGATTAAATGTATTTGGTTGAAATACAATTTTGACGATACATCAAGCTACACATAAACACGATAAACGTTAGGAAATAGTATTTCTTGAATATGCTTTTTAATGTCTTGCAGTTTTAGAACTATAATTGTTTAACCCATTCCAACACAATGATGCTTTGGGACCCCCCGGAAAATTGATTTGGAAAACATTGTGTAAAATGAAGAAATTGCTTGTAATAAACAATTTCTTCATTTCACACAATTTTCTCAACCACAATAGAAAATGGAATATGAAATTTCATTAACTTTAAGTTGTCGTCTGCAATTCATTTGATTTGGACCAGTCTAAAATCTTGCCGTCTGGTGATGGGTTAATAATTATATGTGCTAAAAAGTAAGCTTTCGTTGAAATATTCATCAAGCTATATCGTGTACCTCGCATACCGCGGCGAGAGTGACGGTTTCGGTTTTTTTTGTTGTTGTTTCCCCAATATTTTATTTTTATAGTTTCGTCTATCAAAAACGAGCGTTCTGGTTGGTCGAAAAAAAATATTCATAACTCCATGAACAAAATGTTGAGCACGCAGCGATTTTGTATGCTTCCGCACAAAATAGTCCCTACAAAAAGGTGTCAAAATCTGTAAAGCTTTTGTTACTAAATTATAAGAAATGAAGAGATTTTTTTCCATGGAGGTATGAACCGAAAAACCTAATCACACAATGTATGAATCCGCTTCGCGTATTCATACAGTGTGATTTATTTTTTCGGTTCATACCTCCACGAAAACAAAAAATATTCTCCTCATCTCTTAAATGTGTTGCCGTAGCTGACTTGAAAAAAGCGGGGGTTTGGTATGATACTTACCGGATGACGCCAGACATGCTCGATATACATCCAGACCCAAATGAAAAGTTGTTCTATTACAAGTTCTTCTTGACATTAGAGAACAGTCGATGGATCTCGTTTGGATTCCGGGTAAGGGTAGAAAAAGGATCTCACAGTTATCCAGTAGATGTTGCCAGACATCCGAATGTCTCAAATTGAACCCGTTGAATATCGCTACCACCCAACATATTCCTGTCCTGGCACTCCACCTGTCGTATAGAAGTCATTAGCAATTTAATACACGAATTATTAAATTAACGACCAGACTATAAAAGTTTAGACTGTTCTGACACGAAAGAAGTTGATCGGTTTTTTTTTAAATTCTATTTTTTTCATCCATTCATTTATTTATTCATTGATTTAGAAAACGTTGTAGATAATGAAGAAAATATTATCTAGTTATTGTTAAGACTATGGTTACGAAGTTTTATGTCGCAAAACATTGTGTAAAATGTTTCAACAGAAATGTTTCACATAAATGTCGGCTAATGTCGAAGTTCAAAGTTCATCTCTGGTCTATATTCGATTGGTTGCTTTATTCTTTGATTGACAGTCGCGATTAGTCAACTGCTTTTAACAAGCAGTTTCTATATTTTCCACAATATTTTCAATGTTTTTTTCCGAGGTGGATGTGTCAAAAGCGGAATTATTTTGGAATAGGCTTAATATGTCTATCGAAATTTCTGTTGTCTGATCGGCTGAAAATTTCATTTCATACATCCCCGAACTGTTATGTATACTTATGCATAAAGTAGTAGGACCATCAAAGATATCTCAAATTCGACAATTTTCCCTTATATGTCCATTCTAATATGAAACCATAAGAAATGAATAAACATCTTACGTTTACATTGAGGTAAGAACCATGTGAAATATGCAGTAGATACTTGGTTGAAAATTTCTATAAAATGTGAAAATGTTTAAGTTGTCATGAATATAAGCGTTTATTGATATGAGCATTGACGGATCGCGACTGTCAATAAAATTCGAAATTTCAATTAAATCCTTAATTAGACCGACAGTGAACTCCGACATTTAGGTAGCCAACCAAGCAGTTTACTTTTTGTTACATGTTACTAGTCATCAAATTTTCAAAATAAACCCGTCGCATGTTCGAGTCGAATTTCCTGTCGGAGTTAGTAGGCGTGGCTAGCGATCCGTCAATTTGAATCCCAATACTTTGTAACTATATAAACGTGTCTCAGTTGTTCCTTTACAATGAATTGTGAGTGTTTAACTTAATTATTTATTGAATCAGAATTCACAGATCGTGGTGGCAATAAAAGAATCAATAGAGCAATTAAAACCATTTATTTAAACCGAAAGTAAACTTTAAACTCAGACAAGTAATTGAAACATTTTCTTATTTTTTGCGACTTAATCATCGTAACCACAGCTCATTCAATCTATGTACACAATGTTTAGGTCGCCAATAAACTTTTTTACTCTGTTGTTACATGTAACTAGTCAAAAGATTTGCAAAATTACTAAAATTTAAGTTGGACTTAGTGACGGATCTCAGTTGACGGAGCCAGCGATCCCTTAATTTTCACTCTAGATCAAATTACGACCAACAAAAATGCTACACCTTGGAGTTCAACTTTCATTTCCCGTTTAAATGAATGATTTACTACATGCTTCATTTGTTTCTCACACGTGGGCAAATGATAAATAGTGTTAAAGTGGAATAAACAGTTTGTGGCCTTGATTGAATGTTGGGTTTGTATAAGTGTGAGAACGACAAGAAACAATGATAAGGTGCACTAGCTGACGCGATGCAACCGAAAATCTTATGAAAGAAGCGTTTACCCTATTAACCTTTTACTTTTAAAAACAATAACAACACACAAAAAAGAAAGAAGCAAGTCTTGTCCAAATCCAAAGAAGTAGCAGACGACAGTATAAATAAAAAGGGGTAAGAGGGTCGAAACCGACGGATCGCCACTGTCAAACAAACTATCAAATGGTTTATATTTTTACTGTATCTGAATGATTCACTCAAATATTTGTATCAAATATTTGTCAAATCGCTGGTCCCACCCAGTTTCTCCGTTGACCACCCACGCCCAGTGACTCCAACAGGAAGTCCGTCTTCGATTTTAAATTTTGCAAAACGTATGGACAGTAGCATGTAACAAAAAAGTAGAATGGTTGGTTGGCGACCTAAACGTCGCAACTACAGTTGTAGTTACGACAGATAAGTCACAAAATCAACAAAAAAGTTAAACAAAATGGCGACCAATGTTGGAATTCATTTCTGTTCTAAACAAATGGCTACATTGGATGTCTGTTTATTTGATTGACAGTCGCAATTGATCAATTGTTTGTTTGACAAGTTTATCGATTGATGGATTAAATGGGTTTAACGCCACTTTTAACAGCATTTCAGTCATATAGTGGAGGCTGGAGCACCTAGCCATAGATTCCTGGCATTTCTCATATAAGTTCTACCACTACATCATTTCCGAGCCTCCGGCCGCTCATCCAACATAGGTTTACGATTATACTGACCTTTTTTAATCTGTAGTTAGGACGTTTAGGTGGACAACGATTTTCTATTTGTTTTACGCTCCTAGTCGTAAATAATGCAAGTTGACATGGTCTGATATCTCAGCCTAATAGCCTTGCCGATGGTTATCGTTCCAAGAGTTATTCGCTCTTTGAATGATTCCTCAATACAGAATGGTCAAATTACATCTATTTAACTTTGTTTTAATCGAATCGGATTGATCTCTGCTGGATTATTGCTCTTTTTGGCAAGTCAACATACGGTTCCATTTCGATTGAGGGGTAAAAAGTGAGGGATCGCGGTTGTCAATCAAAGAATCAATCGACCAATCAAATGATTACTTTAAACTGGCAGTCAACTTTCAATTCTAACTTTGACCGACATTTACATGAAACAATTTTGTTGGTTTGACGACTTAAACGTCGTAATTACAGCTGATTCAATCGCTTGTTACGATGTTAATTTCGCCGACGAACCATTTTAATTTTGCGTTACATGTTATTGACCGTTGATTTTCCGAATAAGCCTGTTAAACTTCCTATCGGAGCTAACGACCCGTCAGTTTTCGTAATCCCTTCCTCAGCAGCTATTCGCCCCCTCAGTGTCTTACCTTTTTATATTCGTCACTCCATTACATTCAGCACAGTACTTGTTTTTGTAGACCCTGTTCAGATGCCTACTGTCTGATACTACGGCAATGTCTTCCAAATTGGGTGTCTTGTCAAATTTCTCCGCGCACTTATCCGCTATAGGTCCTGTATAGTTGTAGGGACATCTGCTCTGCATTATATACCGGCCCGCAATCGACGTGAGTTTCTTCCTTGACAAGTACTTCTCGGAACAATAACGCGCCTTCGTACAACTAGCTTTATACGTTATATCGACGTCTTTGGCCTTGTCTGCATCAGGGCAGCAGTCTGAGAAGGACCAGCATTGTTTGTCGCAATAGCATGATAAACAGCAAGGTATTCGGTCCCCTTGAAAATTTTGGTGCTGTACCACGGGGAACGATGAATTCGAGCAAAAGTTGATATACGGACAAAAATGTCGGTAAACGTCCAAATGGAATTCTCCACAACAGTGAAATTTGACCACCAAATAAAACAAAATAAAGCGAAGCAAAAGCATGGTCCAAACCATTAGAGTTGAACTTCCATTTCCTGGTCATTTAACCACCGTTAAACCATTACATGACGACAAAAAAAATCATTCTGAGTAGAAAACAGCGTGAGAAATGAAGAATTTGCTTAGGACAAGCACATTGTTTTCCAAAGCGCTAAAAAGCAGGATCGTGTGTGGATGGGTAAAAGCGTGAAAAAAATAAGGGATGTTTTCTTTCTATCTTTCGGTCAAAATCATGAGAACAAGTTTAAATATACCTTTAATTGATTTGTGAAAAAAAAGGTTCTTTAGTCCAGCAAGATTTATCTGATAGAAATTACTTTTAGTCGACTATTTCCGTTAGTTAAGGCTTTTATAAAAGATCAAAAGGTTGAAGGTCCTGAATGACGCCGTTATACAGACTGGATTGTGTTTTTATTGTTCCCAATTGTTAGGAATAAATCTAAACAACTGAGTAACATTCTCAATTTCAGGAAAACTTAACTTGGCATTTTAATCTAGTCGGACTCAAAGTTTAATACAAGAATCTCAGGTTTTTACATGTACACATGTATACATGTACACACACACACACACACACATATATATTTATATATATGTAGAACGTGTTTCGCAAAACATTTGATGAAATATTAATGCATGTGAAAATTAATTACTTTTTAGAATAAAGTGGAAAAAGATATCAAAACTTTTATGGCCACTTAGGTCAGATAGACTCTCTGATTTTAATGAAGTATCCTTGTTGGCGTGCAAATTGTCTTAATTGCAAATTTATTTAAGCTGTAGGTACGACATTTTTAACGCCTTACAACGGTACATATTATAAACCTTAAATTTTGTTGAATGAAAACAAAATATTAGACAGGAAAGAAGTTGCTTTTCCAACAATAGTTTCCAAAAATATATTTCTTGAGTGTGTAAAAAAGAATAGAAATAATTGGAATGGGTTAACCCTTTCCTGTTTTGCAAAAAAATTTACCTGTACAAATTCAAAAGTTTTGCAGATAAAAATTCAAAGTGGATTTAATTTGAAAAATAACCATTCAGTAAGGAAGAAAATATTGTGGAAAAGAAGAAATTGCATAAAAATAGAATTAAAAATCAGACTACCAAAAGGAGAGATGAAAAATTAAAATTAAGGACTCTTTTGCATGTTGTTAGATAGACTATTTTCAATTTAAAAAGGATCAATTACTGTGAAAATAAAAAATATTTTTTATGGTTTATTGAAATCTTATCGAAAATGAAGATGGACTCCATTTGGTTAAATTTTTTTCAAAATTGAAGCTAGGTGGAGGGGTAAAATTCGGCATAAGTTCATGCGTTAAATCTAGCTTTTAATGTTGAATTATAGATTATTTACTCTTTCCTGTTTTGCAGTTGTGGACAGTCCGAATTAAATCGTTTTGCAGACGACAATTTAAAGTCGATTTGATATGAAAATTAAGTTTGCTGAAGGTGGGATGTCACAAGCACTTTCTTCTTTTCCTCCATGTTTTCTCAAGTATTTCATAGTACATACGTAACATCAGGGATTGAACAGGAAATGGTTGAGTAGGTAAGTTTTAGAAAAAACTATGTACATTTTTTTCTATCTATCTCCCTTTGACCATAAAGTGTGTTTGGAGTTGTTTGTTATGCCCACAAACTCCGCTGGCCACGCTTTCTAACGTTCCTATTCGATATAAAATGGCGTATTTTTGTTCATTTCCGGTCTGAATGATAGATTTGCAGAATGATTAATTGATTCTTTGATTGCTAGTGTTGATGGCCAGATACTTATACTATAGCTTGCATTTTCAGATACCAAAGAAAGATTGTTTTGTAAAAGATTGTGCAAGTTTATTTTTAAAGATCAATTTAAATTCCCTTATTAGTATATTTCTGCCCAATATGCTGCACAGTTTCCGATTAAAACACAATGAATCGACGTCTGCAACTTCGTTTAATCCACCCCATTCATTGAAGCTTTTAGACGTCTCCAAGAAAAAAAGGCTTTGGAAAACATTGTGGACAATGAAGAAATTGCTTATTACAAGTAATTTCTTCATTATCCACAATATTTTCTAGCCCTAGAGTAAAAGAAATCCAAAATTTGATAACTCTTGATTTGTCGTCTGCAACTCTCTCCAATTCGGACTGGTCGAAAATTTTGTCGTCTGGTAATGGGTTAATTGACAACAGTACAGTATAAATTGTCCTTGCGTAATTTGAAAATCACTTCACAAATTTTAACCTAGATATCGAATTCCAACCGTCGAATTTGGAAACAGTTCTGGGCGCTGTTTGTAAAACGCTCGATTATATATGGGCCGGCTTTAGCCGCTGATGCAAAAGTGGGCGAGGCTAATCATCCTTATATTACACCTGAGGTACTTTATTTTCATCGAATTTCATAAGATTCTAATGTAGATATTAAAGACAAGGTGTTCTTTAGAGGTAGATATTCAAGCCGTCAAATCTGGGGATTCTTATTGAGGAAATAAAGTTTGCTTCGCAAAGGCTGACTTAACCCTTTTAAACACATGCTTTTTTACGACCTCAAATAAAAACAATTTGGAAAATATTCTGGCAAATGAAGAAATTGCTTATCATTGGAGGCTCGGAAAGGATTTAGTGATAGTACTGGTGTGATAAATACCAGGAATCTTCCGGGTCAAAACTAAAAGACACAAGTATTTAGCGCGGCGGAAAGAAACTTATTTTGCATGTAAACTTAATAACTAAACGATTTATTAAATGCTAATCCAAATAACACATTTTTTTTCAGATTTTTTAATACAAAGAATTTGATGATATCGATATCATCACACGGTGTAAACTGTCAGATTTGAACGGAACAATAGTTTAAGTTCAGATAGGTATATGTCAATGAAAGTGTTAAGAGAACTGAAGGAAAGTCAACAGTTTCTGGTCAACGGCAAAGTTATTGTATATAATACTTTCTTGTTGTTTTTCACCCATTTTAGTATTGGCAAGAAAAAAGATTTATTTTCTTCGAAGAAGTAATTCAATATTTCAAAATTTAAGGGAATTTCATTAAAGGTGCATTTTGCTCCCAATGAACACTCCTGCCAAGTAGAAGGGAATCGGACTGAAACTGTAGAAGTTGTCTGGACAAGATTTTTACAAGCATTTCTAAGTCAAATTATGGGTCATCACTCAATAATGTTTTATGAAATTTCTAGAAAGTTGCATCATGCACGTCTACAGCCATAATGAACTTAACCCATTCCAACTCGATCCTCCTTTTAACGCCCCTCAAGAAAAAAGCTTTGGAAAACATTGTGGAAAATGAAGAAATTGCTTGTATCAAGCAATTTCTTCATTATCCACAATGTTTTCTATCCAAAAAGACGAAAAAATTCAAAAGTCCATCAACTTGAAATTATCATCTGCAGCTTTTATCAATATGGACCAGTCTAAAATTTTGCTGTGTTGGAATGGGTTAAGCATGAAGCAAACTAGACAGAACCAGTAGGAGGAGTTATGTCTACAATTTTTTATATCAAATCAGGGGAATTAATCAAAAATTTCATCTTGCTCATCTACAGCTACTAATGACCACTTCTGCCAAGTATGAAGCAAATCAGACTGGAACTGTAGGAGTTGTCTAGACGAGGTTTTGCGGAGCTTTGTTATGTCATATTAGGGGCAATAACTTGACCATACTTGATGCAGTTTTCATGACAGCTGCGTTTTGCAGATATACAGTTCCTGGTGAACACTTTCAAGTATGAAGTGAACATGACTCGAATTATAAGAGATGTCCGGACAAGAATTTTCAGCCTGACAGACCTACAGAGCGCTCGGCTAACCCATCGACCGACAGGCTGATTTCGGTATACCTCCCTAAACTTCACTTGTGGGGGTATAAGTAACATTAAACATGATGGTCTGTGTTGCTCCATTGCCTGAATCATGTCCACCCAGATAATTTAGTAAATTTCCCATGATGCTCTTTACCCACCAAGACAAACATTTTCCAATTTCATAATTTTCTGAAATATCTTTCAATTTCAAGATTTCATTCATATTTTTATTTTATTTATTGATTGATTGAATGAACTCTCCCCATTTTCTTGTATGGACACAATTTTCTATACTTCTTGTAATTATCCAGCTGTACATTTAATATGTGCAGTAAGTTGTATATCCAACTTAAATCTAATGTTAAAGGGATTTAATCGAATTGTAAGAAAGTTTTATCAAATAGTAAGCTGTCTGTCTTCCATCATAAATCAAACATTATCCAACAACTACATGTATGAATAAGCATGAGTCCTGGATTTCTTTCTTTATTTTTTTCAATGAAGTTTTTAAAGTCTCATCAACTTAAATCATCATCCGCAACATTTTTATGGGGATGTTTTTAGTTTTTTTTGTTTTTTGTTGTTGGTTTTTTTTGTGTGTGTGTGTGTTTTGTGGGGTTTTTTTTTGTTTTTTTTTTTCACAAATCCAAATAATGCTATGGAATTAGCTTTGTCGTGGTGCGTAGAACATTTTTGCAAAGGAACCTTGAAATCGAAGAAGTAATTTAAATTGACGTCTACAACTCCTTTCAATTTGTACCAGTCTAAAATTTTGTCGTCTAGCAATTGGTCAAGGCAATATGAAATGACATCTGCAACTTCCTTGAATCTGGACCAGTCAAAAATTTTGTCGTCTGGTAATGGCCTAAAAAGCGAGCACATGATTTTGAAAGTAAGTTTATGCTGGATGTCTTCTACATAATATGTTACGTGTTAAAATGATCCAAGTATTTAAAATGGTGGCAAAAACTCGACAAATTCTCAAAAGTCAACGTCAACAACCAACCATTTTCAATGCTCCAGTCAAAAAGTTCTGTTCGATATTCACAAGGTCAATTTTGGATATATCAGAACTCCTGGTCATGTGACAAAATTGACCTTGTCCGGAGCACACCTTTTACATTTTGGTTTTTTTTTTCAAAATGGTTATTTGCCTTGAAGAGAACTAGTGCTATTCGTAAATATCTGTTTGATACTCCCAAGGCAAAGGTCACACCTGAAGGCTAAGTTACTAAATTGACCTTGTTCGGAGCATATCTTCTAAATTTAAAATAACTTGACACAGTCGTTTGCCTTGAAGAGAACTAGTGCTAATCGTATATATCTGTTTGATACTCCCAAGGCAAAGGTCACACCTGAAGGCTAAGTTACAAAATTGACCTTGTGCGGAGCATATCTTCTAGATTTAAAATAACTTGACACAGTTGTTTGCCTTGAAGAGAACTAGTGCTATTCGTTTATATCTGTTTTATACTCCCAAGGCCAAGGTCACACCTGAAGGCCAAGTTACAAAATTGACCTTGTGCGGAGCATATCTTCTAGATTTAATATAACTTGACACAGTTGTTTGCCTTGAAGAGTACTAGTGCTATTCGTATATATCTGTTTGATACTCCCAAGGCCAAGGTCACACCTGAAGGCTAAGTTACAAAATTGACCTTGTGCGGAGCATATCTTCTAGATTTAAAATAACTTGACACAGTTGTTTGCCTTGAAGAGTACTGGTGACACGCATAAAGCTAGTGTTTAGTGTTAAGTAATTGATATTTTGATAAACCCTTGTCCTGCTGAGCCCGGAATATTCCGGTTCTGGCAGGAGTTGTAGACCAAGATCAGCCTGCACATAAGTGCAGTCTGATCTTGGTCTACAACTCCTGCCTGTACTTTTCCTGCTTGAACTGTTTATGAATTTTATTTTTGTAAAAAATATTGATTTTTTTAATAACAAGTTCTATCAGTGCTTTCAGCCCTTTGATTTCACAGCAATTCAATAAGGTAATTTATTCAGCATGACAAGCTTTAAGATGGAACGTTTCGGTGTTATTTTGAGAGTATGGATTACGCAGAGGAAGTAATGGTGAAAAAAACAACATTTCCGGTGGTACCATGAAAATTAAGAAATCGGGTATTACCAACAATTTACAAGTTTTATGTACTTTAATAGTGTGTGTGATGTACCCATGCTTAGGTTACCGTCTGACAACGCCTTCGCATACTGATGATAAGCCCCCTGATCTTATATTGTGGGATTTTATCCCATTTTGAAGATGAGCCTGTTATAGCTCCTGTACAGATGCTTGTTGCACGTGGTGTGTGAAACATTTTTCTGTAACATATCCCAAACATGCAGCATTGTTCTATTAGATTTAGGTCCGAGCCATTCAATACGAACGTTTGTGATATTGATCAGTGATGCGGGCTCTATTTGCACGCACGTTGTCATCCATCATATTGAATATTTTTCACAAACAGCACTTGCATACGGGCGAACGTAAACACCCACGATCTCATTTTCATACGTGAGAGCCGTCAACGTGCTGTTGTCAATGACGTGGGGTCCGTTTTCCCCTGAGTTCTTCTTCCTGTCCAAACCATGACTGAGCCCCCAACAAACTGATCATGCTCTGTCACAAAAATGGAGCAAAACGCTTACTTGCCATTCTCCATACCCTAAAACGCATATTGGTTAAGTCCTCACAAATCATGGACTCGACTGTTAACAAGACTAGAGCCCAATCAATTTAGGTACAAGTGACATGATCCTATACCAATGCTAAACCCATTTGTACGTAATATCAACGGAACCTAGATGGCAGGTCGTCTTGACCTCAGGCCAGCACCATCCAACCGATTTCTGATGGTTTGGGTACTTAGGCGCATACCAGTAGCGTTTTCGATGTCCCTATGTAACGTTGTTGCGTTGTCATATTGGTGACACCGAGCCTGAACCACTAGAACTCGGTCTTGAACCTCAATGGTTGAGCGTTCTCGACCCAAGGATGCGTAATAAACCGATTACACATTTTTGAAACAACATGGTGGGGCACAATAAGGACAATAGGAACATGCCTCTGGGAAAACCCAGAATAAAGCATAGAAGTAGATTACGGCAAAATGAAGAAAAAAGTTATGGTTCGTGTCAAATACACTTCCTCTGAGTGCGGTCTATAAACCAATGAAAATTGAGCCTGTGCGTGACATTTCCAACAATTTCGCATGTGCGTGACTCGCACACGTTGAGCACCCTGGACAGCCATTCGGGGCAATTAGAACATTCGCTGATTGTTTAAAGAAGCTTTGGGTCAGTATCTTTCTACAGAGCGCGGAGTGAAGACTCTGATCAGACTGTGTGGATGCACAGACTGATCTGAGTCTTCACTTGGTGCGCACGCGAAATGGTTGGAAATGTCACACATGCGCTCAATTGATATTGCTTAACAGTTTTGCTCCGGAGAAAAAATAAGGACGGGTCGAAAGGAAGAGCACAGTGACTTCACACACCGTAGGATGATAAGATTGACGGATGCCTGCTCTCCGACAAGGCACTTAAGCTGAAGTATCAAGTGATGTTTATATATGTCATAGACATCAAAATAAAAGTGTTTGCTGGTGGCCTAAACATCGTAACTCAGCCTGAATGAGCTGTAGTAACGACCTTTAAGTCGGCAAGTCAACAAAAATATTCTAAATAAATGAGGGAGTTCATCATTTACTTCCTGTCTAAATGAGTGATTTGATTGGTCAATCAATTTTTTGATTGACCTCGGTGATTCGAGAATATTCAAACTATTTATTTGTTTGCGGTGCAGGTTAACATTACCGTTATAAGGAACATTTCAGCGGAATTTTCTCGCAAAATGTTCTATCCTAATACATATATGGTGTTTATGTTTCATGCACACTTTGATTACCGCCTGCGATATTCTTTAGTGATAAATAGTCTACAACTTGGCCAATTAAAAAATTTGGTCAGGAAAATCTAATAAAAACTTGTACCATGACTTGTGGCAGTTTTGTCAGCGTTTTCGTTTGCGTGAGAAAGTTTGAATTATTGTTATCGAAGAAGCTCGAAATATGTCTATCAAAAGAGCAAACTACACCATTATGGGGAGGATGGCTTGACAGGATTTTTACTTCGCTACTAGTTCTTAAAATATATCCTGTGCTAATAAAATTCTGGTATTTTAACCCTTTCCTGTTTTGCAAATTTCAGACATTTCCAAATACAAAAGTTTTGCAGACAAAAGATAACCACACAGTAGGGTAGAAAATGATATGGCAAAAGAAGAAGTTGCTTGTTACAAGCATTTTTTTCTTTTTCTGCAATATTTTCTCAGTCATAATTCACAGGGACCTAAGAACCAGGGATTGGACAGAAAGGGTTAAATCATACCTCAAGATGAGGTATTGTAATCTGTCACCGTGCATCTGTCCGTCAGCAATTTTTTTAAACATCGTCTCTCTAAAACCGTAAGACCAGTCAGTTTGAGACTCGGCGTTAGGCGTGTAAAATGTCGTAACTACAGCTTGAACATTTTGCACGCCCGGTATCGATATAGTTCTTTGGTCAAGCCCTTTCAAAGTCGTTAAAGGTATTTAATTCCACCAACATCTCTGGTTGACATTGTTTTGTTTTGTTAATAGATTCGGGCGTCAACCAGGCGCACGGTATTAAACGCAAAACAAAGGGTGAAATATAAGAAAAAGATGTCTATGATAAACTAATGGGTTTAATGTTTTGCATATAACAGCATCTGACAATGCTCTACCAAAATTGTTCGGAAAATCAAGAAAACTTCCAGGAAGATTTGGTGATAAACTAAGAGATTGATTAATTGAATGGGGTTTAACGCCACTTTTAACAAAATTTCAGTCACATCGCGGCGGCAGGAGCACCAGTTCTACCACTACATCCTTTCATAGCCTCTAGATGCTATCCCACTTAGGTTTACGATTATCCACCCATTGATGAGAGACAAATGTCGGAAAAGATATGTGCCGCCGCCGGGGATCGAACCCATGACATCGCAGTATTGAATAAACTAAGAGAAACAAAGAACGAAATCTCTAAAAATCATGAAAAGCACGAGACATTGAGGTTCCATGTACGAATCATATATGTACGAAGCATGTATGTACGAATCATAGCAGTTCCATACTTTAAAAATCGACGGCATTGACTTTTGCCCGCCTACAAATTTTGTTAATTTATGATGTCCCTAGCGTCAAATTTCAGCTCAGTCCAGGCAAGGCATTTTTTACGTAAAAGATAAAATCTTCATACATTTCTTGCGACAGTCAAGAGGTTTAATGTTTCCCATCATATTCCGTTGATGAAATAATGCACCTTGGGTTTGATTGGTTTTACCAGGGCGCTCTCTCTTTAACGTGTTTACAAATAAAGGTATCGTTTTCAAGTCTCACGAATTTCTATATTTTCGACTTTTAAGTGCTACTACCATCTTAAGTAGGAAACTGCTTTTATTCACAATGTGTGCAATTTAAATCCATCATGGTCCTCATGCTTGGTGCGGTTTTTATGTTGTTATTTTGTTGATGTTGTTTTGTTTACCCCCTTAAGATATCTCACACTTCAAAAGAAATCCTACTTTAAACGCTTCATCATTTGATGATAAAAGAAAATGAAGTCTTTAGAAACTTTGAAATCTTGTTTCAAAGTTAGCGAAAAGAGGAAAACTCATGTAAAAGGCAATTTATTTTTTCAGTGTTATTTTCTGTCTCTTTTTTGTCTTCAATGTTGGTTTCTTTTCCGGTAGGGAACAAAAAGGTGACCGAATTTCCCCTTTTAATTATACTAAGTCACGGATTACAGCCGTGTGCGATTGTATACGTGTAGTTGTATACAAATAATATTGTTCGATAATGACAAGGATAAATTTACACGGGAAAGGGAAAGCAAACAACAACAACAGCAAATGAATTGCAGTAAAAACTTTGGTTAAATAGCGAAGTAAGACTGTGATAATGTTAGATTTTTTTTAAATCAATTTTACATTAAACGGCAGTTTTGTCTTTTCACAAAATTAAATCTGACGTTTTATCCGCCATCAATAACCGTTTGATTAAAGCGTTCTCCATTGTCTCAAAGAGTAGTTGGTTGTACTGTAAAATGATACTATACAGAAATGAGAGCTCGACTACACGATCATAATAATTACGGAGTGCCGGATTAAACAGATGAAAAACAAAGGCGTTCACCACATAAAAGAAGAATCAAATGAATCAAATACTATTTGAACCAGTGCATTACATTTCCAACCAGTAGCACAGAGATTGAGCAGACTAGACACCCACAGAAATGTATTTCAGCGCGTGCGCGATATTTCCAACCATTACACATGTGCGCCAGGTAAAGACTCAGATCAGCCTGTGCATCTGCACAGTCTGATCAGAGTCCTCACTCTGCGTTCTGTAGTTAGTTACTGATCCAAAGCTTCTTTAAAAATTCAGCGAATATTCTTATTGTCCCGAATGGCTGTCCAGGATGCTCAATGTGTGCGAGTCACGTACCTGCGAAATTGTTGGAAATGTCACGCATAGGCTCATTTAGAATATTCGCTGATCGACTACAGAAACTTTGAGTCAATATCTATATATGGAGCGCAACGTGAAGACTCGGATCAGATCTTGCAGATGCACAAGCTGGCTGCTCTGAATCTAACTTGGTGCACATGTGAAATTGTTTGAAATGTCAAGCACGGGCTCAATCAACAATAGTAGTAAAATTCAACGCCGTCAGTAGCGCTCAACTTGTTAGTGAAGAAAATGTCGAAGTAAAAAATGGACATAATTCTATCAACAACAAATCACAGTGCTGTCAGCATTGTAATCGCTCGTCACTGAAAAATTGAGCTAAGCTGTTGTTTTTGTTGCTGAAGTTTGACGACGGCATCGTTTGTTGAAAGAAAAAATAACCAAACACTGTTCGTTGTAAAAAATCAACTTGTTTCTAAGCACATAGCATTTATCCAAAATCGTTAACGTAAACGCTATAGTTTGACCACAGTATCATTTGTTGAAAAATTTAACCAAATAGTGTTCGTTGCAAAAAAAACCCCAATTGTTTCTGTGCACATAGAATTTATCCAAAATCTTTAATGTAAACGCGGCATATCGTTTGTGTTCTACCCAAACCTCCTAACTACAGCTTATCCCAAGCTGCAGTTATGGGGTTTTGGTAGAACACCAGAACAGAACAGAACAGATCAAAAGTTTATTAATGACTTATACACAAGGTACATCATCATAGCATATATAATACAAAAATAGATAAACACGTACATCAATATAGCGTTACAATATATAACTTATCATTGGTGACGGATATTTATCAGAGAATGAGTTAATGTGAAATGAAGATTTATCTGCTTTGTTATGTTAAATTGCTTTGTTGTTCTATCTTACCTCTAAGAAGAAAAGATTCTTTAAGAGATTTACATGAATTACACAAATCTTGCTTAAAATTTGACTGAAGAAGTTGACATAATTTAAACATAGATGGCCTGACGTATAGACTCCTGTTCAAAAATTTTATTCTAATCTGTTTATAATAAGGACATACACAAATGAAATGGTACATATCTGCTACTTCATTTAATTCACAAAAAACACAGAATCTCTCATTTGAGTCTTTCTCGGTATTTTATTCTGACCAAAACGACCGGATTGAATTCGGAGACAATGAGCAGATAATCTCATCTTCGTTAAGTAAAATCTTACACCATGAGGGACCAAATCTAAATAGGATTCATAGTTAAAATTTGTCTTAAAATACTTATATTCTCCGAGAGTTTCATCTTTATCTAACAAACCAAACCTCTCTTGTACAAAGCAGTCTATAACACGTTGCTTGAAAATATCGAAAAATGACTTTGCAAATAATTGGTTAATAATGTAGAAAACATCAGAAAATCCATAGGAATCTAACAGTTTTTATAACTTTAGAAACCCAATTAATTTTTCCGCGATAACAGTCAAGCCATGCTAAATCATATAACTTGCCCAAGATAATATTGTCAGATCGCATTGAATTACACCAATAGTTTATAACCCTGCAATATTGAGAGATATATAATGGATAGCGCGCTAATTCACCATAAACTCCTTGAGTACTCGAATTTAGTGGCACATTTAATTAACCCTTTACTAGTTAATCCCTGGTTTTTACGTCCCTGTGATTTCATAATTGAGAAAACATTGTGGAAAAAGAAGAAATTGCTTGTAACAAGCAATTTATTCTTTTTCCACAATATTTTCTAACCTATTGAATGGTTATTTTTCAAATAAAATCAACTTTAAATTTTTGTCTGCAAAATCATTGGATTTGGACAGGTCTAAGATTTCGAAAAACAGGAAAGGGTTAATTTTAGTTTGCAAAACTTCAGATGTATCCGCTCTACTACTTTATCTTTTTTTTTTTTAAACCAAAAATTTCACGCGAATATTTCAAGATTGATCCAACAAAAGCACCAAATAGCTGACTAAGACTTTTGGGTTTTAAAGGTAAGTTTTTACACTTTATTAAGAGAACAGACATGGCCTTCAATGCTTTACCTTAAAGATATTCGTTATTCAAGTTAAATTTGCCGTTGCAACTAAGAACTGTACAGAGATAATTAAAACTGTTGACTACTTCAAGACAATTGCCGTTATACGTCCAATTTCCGTTCATTTTTATGCCACCTCTTTTTCTGAAAACCATTATCTTTGTCTTTGTTTCATCTACTCCAAGGCCCCAGTCTAAACAGTACTCGTGTAAAATATTGAGGCTTTTCTGCAAATCCTCTGGACAACTACCAAACAGGGTCATATCATCCGCTAATATCTATTTTCTGATAGGCCAATACTAACCAGACTTGTTTTTCAATGTTTTAAGTATTACTTATTTAGTAGAAAACGTGGAGTTGCCACATTAACATTTCACTATACGAATTACAATTCATTGTTTTTTAACGCCTGAAGTAACATTTTTAGGAAAATATGGTTAAACACTGGTGTTTGCAAAAAGTTGTGTCCCTAAGTGGCCAATATTTGGCAAAACGCCTATGAACATGTACTCATATACCAGAAACGATAATTGTTTCATCGATAGTCTGTGTGCAAACAGAATGTATCTACGGGTTGAATTTTCAATAGAGAGACAGGCGGACAATACACATCGCTCTTTTGGCTGGAGAACTATCAATAACATTTGCTCTCTCATTTGTAAAGTAATACAGACATTATGCAATGCAGTGTCTTCAGCTAAAATGATTAAATATAAGCTATGAAAATTATTAGTATTTATCGCTATGTCAAGGGATAGTCAACGTCTTAGACATAGTAACTACGTCTTCAAAAGCCATAGTTCCAAGGTCTTCTTTATGCATAGTTTTCTTTTTCTCAGTCAAGCTGATATTTCTTTAATTATTATTATTTGAATTTGGTACTGGATTAACCCATTCCCAAACAACACAATTTTAGACGGGACAAAATTCAAAGAAGTTGCAGACGACAATTTAAAGTTGATGGAAATTTAATTTTTTTCGTCTTTTTTGAAAGAAAACATTGTGAATAATGAAGAAATTGTTTGATAAAGCAATTTCTTCATTTCCACAATGTTTTCCAAAGCTCTTTGATTGAGGGGGCGTAAAAAGGAGGGATTGTGTGGGAATGGATTAACCAATTACTGCACAACTCCGCAAATTTACTCACTACAGAATATTTTGTGAGAAAAATGGAAATCGTGTTTAAGTCATTTCTTCTTTCTCCAATTGTTTTCAACCATAAATGACACTAATTATTTTGAAAGTCGTCTACAATTCTTTTCTTTTTTTTTTTTTTTTTTTTTTTTTTTTTTTCATTTTCTACCAGTTTAATGTCTTGTCGTCTGGTAATGACTTAAAATTGCCGTCGGCCCTTTCCCGTACTGAAACAACTCTGGCTGTTTTCAATCATAGCCATTTTTAAACGAATCTTTTTTTTTTTAAACAAAAATCCTTCATTTCCCATAATATTTGTAAATGTGAGGCGACTTCTTTTCAGTTTGAATCCATATTGCAATGTTAAGTCCTTTCCAAATCGACAAACTTTTAGACTGGTAGAATTTGGAAGGAGTTCCGACAATTTGCAGTCGATGAATTTTTTTAATTTTATTTATTTTTGTCTTACGAGGTTGAAACATTGTTGTTCATGAAGAAATTACTTGTAAGAAGCAATTTCTTCATTTTTACAATGTTTTCCAAAGCTTTTTTCTTAGGTGCGTCAGGAAGCGGAATATTTGGAGGATTGGTCATACCGATTTTAAAACGACACAGTTTTAGACTAGCTGTGCGCACGTAATAAAGTATGTTTAGCTAGCAGAGCGTCAGCTTTGATAGCTTAATTTAACAGACGAAATTCTGAGGTCTTCTCAAAGTTCAAATGAGTGTAAACAGTCACTGGAGACTTAACCCCCAAATCCATTGAATGCCTACGCCATAATAAGAAGTGCTTGTGTATTTAAGGAATATTGCAAACTCTATTCCAACTATAGAGTACTTTTTCAAAAGCATACTATCTAACCCATTCCCTCTCGATTCCGCTTTTTAAGCATAAAAAAGCAATTTCTTCATTATTCACAATGTTCTCTAACCAACACGGTAGGAATATTCTAAATTCAACCAACTTGAAATTGTCGCCTGCAACTTCTTTAAATTTGAACCAGTCTAAGATTTTGTCATGTTCTAATGAGTTAACTCCAGGGTTACTTTAACCTCATTAATTAATCATGATAACCTATGGCATAGAAGATAACTTAATATAACCATGCTTTGCTAGTTTATAGTACTTCAGTACTTTGATTAAAATATCGCGTATTGGTTGTGCAGAAAAAGAATCAAAGCACCCCATAATCATTTATGGTTTAGACTTTCTTTTGAATTACACATCAACCAAACCAAGTCATTTGTGTGCAGAAAACAATCAAGTTGTTTCAAACAATGATATTTCATCTTGTGTCGAAACATCTGATACCAAATCATTCGAGTGATATTCGATATTAATTAAAAAGAAAAAAATACTCAACAACAGATATGCTTTAGGAAGGTTTTTATATCTCTTGAACGCTGGTCTCGAGTGTTAGTAATATGGATAGATTTTTATAGTACTCGTATTGTTTAACCATTTCCTGTACAATCCCTTGGTTTTACGTCTCTGTGATTTTATACTTGTAACAAGCAAGCAATTTGTCTTTTCCCACAATTTTTTCTAACCTGTAGGTTGGTTACTTTTCAAACTGCACTAACTTTAATTGTCGTCTGCAACTTTTTTCCAAAGTCTAAAGTTCTTCCAGTCTAAAGTTTTGAAAAATAGGAAAGGGTTGAATTAGAAATGATTGGCTTTATCATATAACTTTGGCTTTGATCTAGAAAATGAGACAGGTAACTTGAAATATAAACATTTAATCTGTTACTTTAAAACAACAATTACACAGGTCTCTAACAAATTACCAGACGACAAAAATTCAGACTGGTCTAAAATGGAAGAAGCTATAGACGAAAATTTCAAGTTGATGTAATTTTAAAATATTCCTGTCTTTCACGATAGAAAATGGTGTATAACATGCTGACTATAGTACTCTCACCTCAGATAAAGGCTCCTTATCTTTCAAAAGTTAAATTTAAGGTTAAGGTTAAGATTATGATACAAGTGGGCCTAATCATACTTAATACATATATTGGCTCTTAATTTGGGATCCAAAAGTCAACATTTTAGCAACGTTCATAAAATTCGATAAACAGATCCTAATGTCATATTTCAAAGCTCCACGACTTTTATCTTAGGAGGAAAGACCCCCCTTTAGATCAAAAGGAATCATTTTAGAAATTTGAAAGAAGTCAATGAACTGATGCTTCATGCTATTAAGGCTGAAGGCCAACTGGGTCCGGAGAAGATTTTTTTATCAAAAGTAAAATGATTGGTTGGCGATACAAACGCTATTTAAACAGTAGTTACGGCGTTTAGGTTGTCAACGAACGATTTTTATCTCTTTGTATCCAGGTAAGAAGAGTGTGCGGGATGTACAAGTAACCATGCTGCACTGAAATTTTAATTTTCAGTTTCTCGGATAATTGGCGGAAAGCTGACCACGTCAAAGGGCAACTCGTTGATTTACGACATAAATGTCGTAACTACAGCTTGAACGTTTACGACGTTTAAGTCACCAATAGCATTCAATGACTGGTGTGCAAAATACGCTTGCTGTGTAAATGAATGATCTGACTTGTCTAACAATTTTTTATAGCGACAATCAGTTAGTGTGTTAAATTCCCTTTTCATGTCATTTGTTCGGGAAATATCATCGCTGATTGACTTCTGCAGTATCCCTGTTTGTTCGATTTTTAGCAAGATAGAGTTCACATTTAAACGATCACGATAATCAAACAAAGAATCAATAGACCAATCAAATGATTCCATCATACCGGATGTGAACTCTGAACTCTGACGACATTTCTAAGAAAGATTTTTGTTGGTTTGGCGAGACAAACGTCGTACCGACAATTCGTTCAAGCTGTAGTTACGACGTGTAGACCGCCAATCGACGATTTGTTTTTTTTTTGGGGGGGGTGATATTTTCCTTGTCATATATTTTGCAAATTTATAAGTCGATTGATGTCAGAGGTATGTTGGTGTTGGGAGCTCTCCGTAAATTCGTTCTTTTGTTGACAGTGGTAATACTATGTTCGTTAATGAGATACCAAATTTGATCAATCAGTATTTAGAAATCCCAATTACATGTATTTTTTGTTAAGTGTGTAACATAGTGGGCCTCGACAGGTGTAAACACTGCTGAATCTTACTGTGTTACGAGGCTCCGCCTTTAATTACCTTATGTGTATGTCCGATAGTGAATTGATTACCTGGGTAGTATAGCTGCGAGAAGGTAGATTAGATTGAGATTTGGGATTTGAGAGTTGTATTCTGTCGGTAGTTGTAAATAACGATGTAGTTAGATTAACAAAAAAGACACGTTATGTGACACAGCAATATGGCAGTTCAGGAACACAAGATGGGGTGATGGTAAGATCACTTTTAATTGTCTATATTTGATTTACCGACTATATAGGGTTCATACAAAGAGAATTGACTATTTGATGCAACACATCCATTTTGTACTTTAATTAGTCCAGAATTTCCCGTGAATGTAGCTCGCACGTGTCTTATTAACTTGTTTTTACCCCCAGACAACAACAGACAAAATTCGTGTGTAACCCAGGTATCTCATGAAAGATTACCTATGACTAAACATCTCTTTGATTCTACATGGTTAGTTATTTCAAGGACCGGCTTGAACTTCGCTTTTGTGTGTAATGGCCAACATACTGAAGTACGGACAAGCTCGCCTGTTGACATAATTAAAGTTCAAAATGGATGTGTTGCATCATATAGTCAATTCTCTTTGTATGAACCCTATATAGTCGGTAAATCAAATATAGACAATTAATAGTGTTCTTACTCTCACCCCATCTTGTGTTCCTGAACTGCCATATTGCTGTGTCACATAACGTGTCTTTTTAGTTAATTTGATGTAAAAATCTAACTACATCGTTTATTTACAACTACCGACAGAATACAACTCTCAAATCCCAAATCTCAATCTAATCTACCTTCTCGCAGCAGTGCGGGATTATTTATACAACCCAGGTAATTCATTCAGTATCGGACATACACATAAGGTAATTAAAGGCGGAGCCTCGTAACACAGTAAGATTCAGCAGTGTTTACACCTGTCGAGGCCCACTATGTTACATAGTAATAAATTTTCTACTTGTTGAAAATTATGATTCAAGATAATATAAACATATGGCAAACCAATCTGAAATTAAGAGTTAAATCGACGCCTAACAATTATATAACTAACAAATACAATGTATCTTCGTAATTAGTTCCTAAATGACTAACAGTTTTTTCATCGTTTTAAATAGTAAAGGATAAGATAAATGTCAAGTAAATATAAAACAATTCCTGAGATTAAAGAGTCAAGTGTTTCTGTAATACAGCACGTCTTAACACTAATCCAAAAAAAGTGTATCACACAATTATTTTTTGAAAACAGCCTTTACCAACGCTGACACCGGAGAGTCTGTTTCTCGACGCGCTTGTCGGAGTTGTTTGTCTCGTTGTAGCGTCGCCAACATTGCCTGGTTACGTGGTCCGGGCGTCTCAGTGGGTCCCTCCAAGTCAACAGTGTCACGCATGGCGACATATCCATATACGACGTATCCATGTCGCCTGGCAAAATGTTCCACACCCGCTCGTTACGCCGGACTATGTAGGTTGCCAAGCGGAATCATAATTCTGTGGCTAAATGTCCAACATAACGTTGCGGCAGGTGAGGAAGTCGTGTAGTTATAATTTCCTCAGCCATTTTTGACATCTCAAAAGACAACACTTCCCATTCAGAATTCATTATTAAAATATAATTCCTTTCACTTGGTTTGGTGAACGAATAGAGAAATTGTTCAGAGAAAATATTCCAAAGTGATCATTATTTGTGTATTTCCGTTTGTTTATCGTCGCTACCGTAGCACATGCCCATATGAGCGACGCCCCCAGAAGACGGTTAGTTGTTACGGGGGATAGTGCAAGGATACAGGGCGAAACTACTGAGAGTCCCGCCTGGTTCTTTAACGTGCTCGATGGATAGCATCGTCACACGGGGCCTCGGTTTAACGTCTCATCCGAAAGACAATTAGTAAGTTAGTTGATATGGTCAGCCCAGGGCTCGAACCCGTGATCTTGAGGTTTGAAGTCTATTGCTCTACCAACTGAGCTAATCGGGCTGACTGATCATTATTTCCTAACAACCTGACCTTAAATACCTTGGGGTATCATAAGTGGAATAGGTGAGAAAAAATATAATTTGTAACAACACGTAACAAACACATTAACCTGTCAATTTAGTCCTAATTAGAGTCCTAATTGGACAGGTTGTACGGTGAAACAACAAAGTTATATAAAAAAAAAACATTCTTCACCACAAAGCACTTTGAGAGTAACCCTGTGGACTTAATGATTTTATGTTCGTAAACTTTCTGTTAAGGTATAAGGGTACAATGTAGTTTGATTCTGTCGGTAGGTTCCATCCAACACAGGTGCAGTGGACAGTTCGATCCTGTCCGAATCCTTAGCTCGGAGTTAAACAGCAGTTTGTTCTGCGCCCAGTTGTCTCTTCACACACCTTTTACATAAGCAATCTGGCAGAAAATGACTATATTTTCGTTTAATGCAATAATATAATACAACAGAAGTACACACCAGAGAGAGCAGTAAGCTGCAAGACACGTTATGTGACACAGCAATATGGCAGTTCAGGAACACAAGATGGGTAGAGAGTAAGAACACTGTTAATTGTCTATATTTGATTTACCGACTATATAGGGTTCATACAAAGAGAAAAGACTATTTGATGCAACACATCCATTTTGAACTTTAATTATGTCAACAGGCGAGCTTGTCCGTACTTCAGTATGTTGGCCATTACACACTAAAGCGAAGTTCAAGCCGGTCCTTGAAATAACTAACCATGTAGAATCAAAGAGATGTTTAGTCATAGGTAATCTTTCATGAGATACCTGGGTTACACACGAATTTTGTCTGTTGTTGTCTGGGGGTAAAAACAAGTTAATAAGACACGTGCGAGCTACATTCACGGGAAATTCTGGACTAATTATAGTACAAAACTTTACATTTTTGCGTCCGCATACCTGAATTTCTTTGTCCGATAACAAATGATAATGAGTTCTAGCCTTGTCAATTAAGAAACCTCTGGCTTCTAATTGGTATGTAGTCAACAGATCAGTTTTGCCTGATTTCGGGTCATAATTTACGGCAACAGGTGAAGGAATCGGAATAGAAACAGCTTCATATACTTCATAGTTACGATGTAATCTCATGACTGGTATAGAAAGAATAACCATTATTTTTCCGTCTACGAAAATAGTTTCAGTTCTGAGGTATTTGTAAAATTCCCATATGTTTTCTCTTGGGTCATTAATCAATGACATAAGGTCGGGTAAAGAATTTTGAATATCTAGTAGCAATCCTTGTAGCCGGAGTGGATTGATGATTCGTACTGACAATTTTCCTAATGAGAGGTAGTCTAAATCGGATTTTAACTTTAGGAGAAATTCTTTCGCATCTTGAATCAATATTCGAATCTCATTAATAAGTAAAATAAAGCGGCTATAAGCTTCAATAAAACGTCTGTTTTCATTTATTCATTGAACTAGCTCATGCGTGATATAGGTAATCTTCGCGTCCATTTCACGGATGCTTCCGATTATTTAAATAATTGACTGTCTGTTTTCGCGTACTAAGACTCGTGATTCGTTAATTATTGTAAGGCTTTGTTCAACAACATGTACGATCTGTTTTTGATTTAATGCCAAAGAAGAAACTTGACTACGTATTTCTCCTATGTCTGACTCACTCACAACTCCAAATAACCATGACATAGCGTCACCAACAAAAGGTAATAAACTTCGACGATTTCGAGTTTTACGAGTAAGTAATGTAAGTTGTGACAATTCGTTTTTTATATCTTTTTCCGAAGTCTGAAGATATCGGACTTCTTGTAAAAGACCATTTAACGCGTTTTCAAGTGTTACTGGCCATAATTTCAAAAATTGAAATAAAAAAAAAAAGGAAAAAGATAAAAAAAAACCACTGTTTGATATTTAACCCTTTCCTGTTCAATCCCTGGTTTTTACATCCATATGATTCTATAATTGAGAAAACATTGTAGGAAAAGAAGAAATTGCGTGTAACAAGCAATTTCTTCTTTTTCTACAATATTTTCTTCTCTACTAAATGGTTATTTTCCAAATTAAATCCACTCTAAATTTTCGTAAGTAAAACCTTTGAGTTTGGACAGGTCTAAAAATTTTCAAAAACAGGAAAGGGTCAAATGGAAAAATTTCTTCTCGTGGCTCAGTGGACGGGGCTAGCGATCCGCAAGTTTTATGAGCTCTAGCAAGTTTATATGCGTTTAAATAATATATCCCGACTATGTCACTTGATACAGCCCGATCTGCGTATACTCTCACATGAAAAATAATCCGATATCATGACTTTATTCGTTTTAAACAAGTAACATTTCATCTACTGTGAAGCATAGCAAATTTACAAAGTTCTATTCTGTAACTTATTCAAGTTAATTGATCGTTATTTCTAGTTATAAGAGATTCTGATTGGTCGTCACTTTACTGGAGTTTAACTTTGAAAGCAATTATAGGATGAAGGGAATATTTTTGCTTCCATTTCGGTATGAAACAAAAAAACAAAATAACAATAACATCAAAAACAACAGTGAATACGCGAAGCGATAGCATACAAAATAGCTGAGTAGTCAAAATTTTGTTAGTGGATATATGAATATTGTTTTCGGCCAAGCACTAATCGTGAATAAACGTCAACATAATGACTATTTGGGTGTAAAATATTATTCTTACTCCTGATTCAATTGAAGCAAGGTTAGCCAATCTTAAGTAAGTGTTTCTACATACAGCCACCTCATCCTTGTTGATGGCATGGAACCCCTCATGCAAAAGTGTCGAAATTGTTATTTTGTTAATTGTATCGTTTCTATGAAGAATCTCTGTAAGAAAATGGTTGTATTCCGAAATCTTAAGCTTAATATACGCACAAGGAAACATAAAAAATTTGACATTATCTCGGAAAACAATATGTGTGTCTTTTTCATAGAATACAGTGACTCTAGAGAAATCTTTTGAAATCAAAGAGTTGATAATGTTGTCGGAGTAGTTAAATAGGTTGATCTTAACAGTCGCATCTAGAGATTTGTTTCCGATGGTTACTTGTTGTTGCCATGGTGATGCTAGTCTGTCATTTACTCGACGAATTAAAAACGAAAATGAACAGTTCTGTGTGACCGTCCTCGTTAATTGTATACGGAAACTAGCGTTGTAGTTTGTATCGTAGGGAAGATACCTGTAGACATATGTTATTTCTAATGGACATTGAATTAACCCTGTACGGTCCCGAATATACTTGTCTAATTGCTGTATTTCAGATATTGAGACCATCTCATCCGTGTTGTTTAAGGTCAGGTTTACAACCAGATCTATGTTAATCATGAGGTTTACCCCCGGAACTACTTTTCCAACTGGTACACACTGGTTACCGTACAGTGGAACATACCACTCACAGTGCAAGCTTCGACAGGCGCCCTGAAATTATTAAAGGTTTGTCAATTATTAAAGATAATTTCTACTCCCGATTTGAACTTGTTTTTAATCATTTTCATGATGTAATACTTAAAAGGTGCGAAAACAGGGCTGTAAGACTAATTCAAAGTCGAGTAGATCGAATAATCGTAAGCACACAATAGAGATAACTTTCGAAATTAAAATCTCTAGAAATAATGAAACAGAGCAGCGGCAGCATAGGATTTAATGCTCGTCGTCTTCGAATCCGTCAAAAACTTATTACATTCTAGTTTAGGACTTACTCTTGCATTCCCTTTGGGTCGACCGAAGAGGCCGACGGACACAAAGCGCTAGCAAGACACAAAGGAAGGGCAAAACTTCGGGGCCACTCCATCCGATTTCGATACGCAGATCACAAAATAACGAACGCTATAAATAGCCCATTACCACAAGACAAAATTTTAGGCTGGTATAAGCTGTAATACGTTTTAGACGACTTTTCCGTCTGTGCTAAAGCTTGAAAACAAGAGACACATATGGTAGAAAACATTGTGAGAAAATGAGAAATTGCTTGTAACACGCATTTCTCCTTTTCCCGCAAAGTTTTCTATGATTTTGCATGTATTTATTTAAGGCATCAGAAAGCGTCATTGTGTGGTATTCAGTTAATTAGTAAGTATGTTTACAGAACGATGCTTTTGGAGGTATAGCCGATTGAAGCTAGTGGAAATTGTGGCTGTATTATTTTCACGCCTGTTTGTTTTGGGTTTTTGGGATCTATTTTGATCATATCCCATTAAGGTGGTCATATTTTTTCCCGGCATTCCGGTGGATAAATTTGGTTATTACAAGGAATAAATTTGTCATGGCATTAGGTCAAACTCCCTCCGCATTTTAGCCTAGACCAATTGTACCCTAAAGTAGTATCGTTAACATTTCATGTTTCTCTTGGCATGGTGTTTTTGAGTCTAGGCGATAGCTAGAAGTCTTATATCCTGTTCTGTTCAATGATA
Source organism: Fragum fragum (assembly GCA_946902895.1). Classification (NCBI taxonomy): domain Eukaryota; kingdom Metazoa; phylum Mollusca; class Bivalvia; order Cardiida; family Cardiidae; genus Fragum; species Fragum fragum. Next base: position 28,492,896 of record OX336368.1, read on the forward strand.
GACCACTGCTACACTGTATTCATGTGTGCTGATGGATTTCTGTTCGGACTATTTGTTGTTTAAGGATAAGGTTTGAACCCCCCCCCCCTCCCCCTCCGCATTAGGCCACCCCGAATTAAGAAAAAAATCGATGGTTTTTGTGTTCAATGTAAATTTGTCGAAATGTTTATCGCTTATGGTATCATTTCATTGTCCCAATATGCATTTTGAGACAAATCGACGCTCTATAATATGAAGTCGGGTTCGAATCCCAATGAAACTTGTGAAGAGAGCCATACTCTGCCTAAAATGACCATTTTTACTCTTCCTTTAATTTGTGAAAATCGGACAGAGGTGTTACCATTTGTTTCGTGCTAGATTAGATAGATTAATAGGAACTGTTTCGTTATTATTAAAATGTGGCTTACTTTTTGAGATCGCAGAAGGTTTGTTTTTCCTGATTTGAATATAAGCCATTACAACATCGCATATGAAATACGACGTTCTAGCCTCCAAAGCAACACAAATACTAAACATGAATGTCGGGGTTTAAAGGTCACTCCCGTTATAAATTAACGATTTGATTGGTCACTCTTGTATTTTATCTTTAAAGTTTTTGTGCATTAACAGACAGAATAAAAAATATATACCCCCCGATCAATCGATTCTCGGACATAGAAATTCTAATTTGATGACCAAAACTCACAATTAACAGCGAATTAACGCAAATGACCAAAAGTTTAATCTTGCAGAGATGGAATTTAACAAATCGTAAAACGAACTATGGAGACAGTTTTTCGGTGCGTGCAAGCAATATATCGTAACTACAGCTTTGAGAAAGCTGTAGTTGCGACGTTTTGCTCGAGCACCGACGATTTGTAAAAAACTAGCAAATGAATTTTACTAAAACTGTTGACTGTACTGTTGACTGTACAAAGTATACAAGCTTTGTAAGTGACCGACAAACCGACAGAATAAAAGCTATATGCCTCTAATCTATCGAATCGAGGAATAAAACTTCTATTTTTGATCAAATTCACGGATCGCAAGTATCAACCAAAATTCGACCGACCAAACACATGATACATGTAGACCAGGTGTGAACTTTAAACTCTGACATTGGTCTACGTTTATGTAAAGCTTCTTTGTTCATTTATCGATTAAATCAGTTTACCTTTGCTACATGTAACTGACTGTGTATGGTGCAAAATAATGCCGCTTAATATATTTATTGCACTTCCTGTCGGAGGTCAGTGGGCGTGGCCAGCGGTCGGTTAATCATCAGCGATTTCACAATAATGACCCGTGTTTATACCTGAGCAAGAACATTTTTTTTATTTTGTAAATGATTAAAAGATATAAAATAAAAATGAGTAATTAATCATCGAATCCTTTTTATCACAAAAAATCTGTAAAATAATCATTCCGATTTGTTGAAATATGTAAGAGAAATACTTTTTCGCAAAAAAAAAAATGCCTTAACTCATTCCCACACAGTGACGCTTTTGGACGCCTCTAAAAACAATTGGGAAACATTGTGTAAATTGAAGAAATTGCTTGTTAAATGCAATTTCTTCATTTTCCAAGATGTTTCTACACAGAAAATTTAAAAAAAAAAAAATAAACGACAATCATTCCGTACTTTTTCAACTAAACCCGTCCATAAATGATTTAGGAATTATTACTTTACACCAGACGACAAAATTTTGGACTGGTCTAAAAGAAAACATTGTCGAGAAAGAAGAAATTGTTTATTACAATACCCATGATTTCAGAGAAAAAAATCAAGATGAAAACAATCAACAGCAGCAATATTAATAAATAATTATTTACGTTCATTCTGTCGAAAACTTCGCCCATTTTACAGCGCCCTGTTTGGTCCTGTTGAGCTATTTCAGATCTGGAACTCTGAAAATCTCCTGGTCGAAGATCTAACAATAGTATCATCGCTCTCTGCCGTCCCTCAACATTAAATTCGGAGATATCACAAACATCATCAATTGGGTTTTTGTCGGGGTTTACACAGAGATAACAAAACAGGTTTCGGTAAGTGATCGTCTGGGGTAAAGCGAGTTCATGGTATATGGGCGCTGTTTGTAATAAATAAAGTATAGTGATTAAGACTTCTAAATACTTCAACCCATTACCAGACGACAACATTTTAGACTGATCCAAATTCAAAGATGTTACAGACGGCAATTTGTAATTAATTACATTGTTTGTGAAGAAAAGCATTGTGGATAACGAAGAAAGTACTTGCTACAGGCAAGTTTCTTCCTCTGCGACAATCTTTTCTCAAGTATAAAAACACATGGAAGTAAAAAGTACGGGATTGTACAGAAAAGGGTTAAACTATTTGGAAAAGGAAGAAATTGCTTCTTACAAGTAAATTCTTCCTTTGCTACAATGTTTTCCCAAGTATAAAAACACATTGACGTAATAATCAGGGATTGACCGGGAAAGGGTTAAACTTTTATGTAGAGCAATTCTCTCGGTGGAAGACAAAACCTTCATTTTCCTTTCCTTTCCTTTTATTGCGTACAAAATTCAAAAACTTTTTTGAACTTCTCTTATTTTAAAGTGACAATGAGCACTTGTAAGCGAACAAAATTCATTACCTAAATTCGTATCATAAAAATCACACAATGACGCTTTCTGGCGCCATGAAATACAATCATAGAAAACACTGCATGAATAGGAGAAATTGCTTGTAACAAGCAATTCTCCTTTTCTCACAATGTTTTCTACACCATTTGGCACATATTGTTCAATTATAGTGCAATTTGAAATACCGCCTGCAACTTCTTTTAATTCGGATCAGTGTAATATTTCCGTCTGTTTATAGGTTAAGCGATAATTCAAGTTTCGGGTAATTTTGATATCATAATATTAATAATCTCCCCTCTCACCAACCAAAGCAAGTACTGTATTCTGGATAATGTACTTAAAAGAAATATTTCCCCGCAAAATGATATTGTCGTCGTTTCGCAAACAAAGTGTCGTAAATGCAGCTTGAATAAGGCTGAATTTACGATACTTTACTACAGCAACGACATTAAACTCGTTCACATTTCTATACCTATTTCTTGACCCATTCCCACACAATGACACCTTTGACGCCCCTCAAGAAAAACAACTGGGAAAACATAGTGGGAAATGAAGAAATTGCTTGAAACAAGCAATTTCTTCATTTTCCATATGTTTTCTACCGAGAAAGTTGAAAAAATCTAATATTTCATCAACTTGAAACTATAGGCTGGAATTTCTTTCAATAAGGAACAATCTAAATTTTGCCGTCTGGTAATGGGTTAACCGGACAATACATGGCTATCCCTTGGCACCACAAACGAGAAATTCGGTCAAACCGTAATTCATTACAGGTCAAAGGAAAACTGGTCCCAACTTGCATTGAAGAAGTCAGTTGGATCGCGATATGTGAATCGTACACTGATTTTTCTGTTACGTGAATTGATATTGATGACGGGAAAGTGACTCTTGGAGGGGGGGGGGTTAGGACGCTAGCGCTTTAATCGGATCACGTCACATTTTAGATAATATTATAAGTGTAACACGTTATATCTTTGTGCCTATTCACCTGTCTAAAACTGTTGAATTGTACTGCTCTGAACTAGTGCAACTATTTCACCAGCAATGTTACCTCGTACTCCTTTGAACTATTACAAAATTATCATCTGAATTGTTGCCCCATACTACTCTGAAAGGTTGTTTCCTATTCCTCTGGATTGTAGCCTCGTACTACTCTTACCTGTTACCTCATACTGTTCTAAAACTGTTATTCCATACTGCTCTGGATTGTTTCCTTATACTGCACTGTTGTGTCATCTTAAACTACTCTTACCTGTCACGTCAAACTGCTCTGAATTGTAACATCGTACTGCACTGTTATGTTACCCCCATACTGCTCTGAACTGCTTCCTCATACTACCCTGAACTGTTACCAAATACTTCTCTGAAATTTTACCTCATACTGCTGTTAACTTTTACGTCATACTGTTTTGAACTGTTACCTCATACTGATCTGAACATTTTCCGTTTTACACATTTTCTTTTTGAATAATAAAAAAAATCAGTGTAAAGAACGGTTATTGCGTTTTATGATTTGGACCCTAGAAATACATTTACGTTTTTCTTCTTTTTATATGTACAGTGTATATTTTTTTTAAAAAAGAAGAAAGAAAACCAATTGCTACCTCGTTGGAACGTTGGAATCAAAGTCGGTCTTTATTTATTTGAGCTATCTATAACATTAAAATGACTGCCGCGTTAGAGAAGTAGCCTGGTCGGATGATTATCTCTTGGGAACGACTTACTATCTGGACTTTGATTGGCCGTGTATCGCGTTCCCACGAGATAGTAATTCGTTTTCTTCTCTTTTTATCATAAAAAAAGAAAATGTGTTATAACCGTTCTTTAAATCATTTGCCGTCTAGTTATGGGTTGATGATTATATGAATTTATGATCTGCTAAAAAGTAAGCTTTCGATAAAATATTGGTCCAGCTATATCGTGTACCTCTTTTACTACGGCGAGAGTGACGGTGTCGGGGTTTAGTTGTTGTTTTAGCTGATTCCAAATCAAAGTACTGAAAATACTGTAAACTAGCAAAGCATTGTTGAATTTAGAAAATCTTTCCATTGTTGGGTAGAAAACATTGTGGACATTGAAGAAATTGCTTGTTACAAGCAATTTCTCCATTGTCCACAGTGTTTTCCAAAGCTCTTTTCTTGAGATGCTTAAAAAGCAGAATTGAGTGGGATGGGTTGAATAGCATGCTTTTGACAGAGTTTTCTACAATTTGAATACAGCTTTCAATATTCCTAAAATACATAAGAACTATATTTTATGGCGTAGGCATTTCATGGATTTGATGGTAAAGCCTCTAGTGGCAGTTTGCAGTCGTTGAACTTTAAGGAGACCTCAAATTTGTGTCTGTTAACTTAAGCTTTGCTATCTAAAATCGTATTTGGTATGCTACTTACCGGCTGACGTTAAACATGCTCGATATAAATCAATACCCAAATGAAAAGTTCTTCTAAAACAAGTTCTTCTTGACATGACAGAACAGTCGATTGATCTCGTTTGGACTCCGGGTAACGGTAGAAATTGGATCTCACAGTTATCCAGTAGATGTTGCCAAACTTCGGAATGTCTCAACTTGAACTCGTTAAATATCGATAGTCCCCTACATATCCCAGTCCTGGCACCCCACCTGTCGTATAGAAGTCATTAGTAATCTAATACATGATTAGTTAATTCATCACACGACCAGACGACACAAGTTTAGACTGGTCTAAATTGAAAAAAGTTGCATATGTATGCCAGGTTTTAGCTGATCATTTTTTTATTTTTTTTTTTTTTAATTTTTATCTCAATTATTAATTAATTTATTTATTTACTGATGGAGTAAACATTGTTGATAATGAAGAAATTGACTTGTCACCGGCCCCGTCCACTGAGTCTGCTGGCCAAGCCCTCTGACTCTGAGAGTAAGTTCCGCTTGGATGATAATCGGATTTTTTCTTAAAATTTATGGCCAGTAACGTGTAACACATAAATAAATTCGACAGATAGCGACCAACACGTCGTAACTACATCTTGAAAAAGCTGTGGTTATGACGTCTATTTCGCCCAACCAACAGAAATGCTTCACATAAATGGCGGCTAGTGTCTGAGTTCAAAGTTCACATCCGGTCTAAATTAGATTGGTTACTTTATTTCTTGATTGGCAGTCGCGATTAGTCAACTGCTTTTAACAGACAATTTCTTTAGTTTCCACAATGTTTTCCGTTTTCGAATCTCAATACACTGTAACTAGTTAGATGTCATACTATATAGACGTATTTCAGTTCTTCCTGTGACTGTTCAACGTAATTATTTATTAAATCAAAATTCACAGATCGTTGTGGCAATAAAATAATCAATAGAGCAATTAAAATCATTTATTTTGACAGACAGTTAAATTTGAACTCCGACATTTACTTGAAACATTTTGTTATTTTGGTGAGTTAATCGTCGTAATCAGAGACCATTTAATCCATATACACAACGTTTAGGTCACCAACATCTATCTTACTCTGTTGTTACATATAAATGGTCAAAAGGTTTACAAAATAACCACCATTTAAGTAGGACTTACTGTCGGAGCTCAGTGGACGGAGCCAGCGATCCGTTAATTGTCCAATCTGGATCAAGTTACGACCAACAAAATACTTCACGTGCCTTCTGGCCAATGTAGGAGTTCAAAGTTCATTTCCGGTCTAATTGAATTATTTATTACATGCTTCATTTGTTTCTCACACGTGGACAAATGATAAATAGTGTGAAAGTGGGATAAACAGTTTGTGGCCTTGATTGAGTATTATAGTTGTACTAGTATGAAAACGACAAGAAACAATGATAAGGTACACTAGCTGACGCGATACAACCGAAAATCTTTTCAAAGAAGCGTTTACCCTATTAACCTTTTACTTATAAAAAAAACCCTCCCCCACACAAGAAAAACAACAACAAGACTTGTCCAAATTAAAAGGGTAGAAGACGACAGTTTAAAAAAAGGGAGATCTCTAAAAGAAGCGAATCATATACAAAAGAAAATGTTGTGGAAAAAGAAGAAATTCTTTGTAGCGAGCAATTTCTTTTTTTTTTAAAAAAATCATAAAGAATCGATCCTGGTTAGAGTGTCGAAACTGACGGATCGCCACTGTCACTCGGGGGTGATGGTGGGAGTGGAAAAGTGCGTAAAGAATCGATCCCGTTCAGATGGTCGAACTTGACGGATCGCCACTATTACTCAAAGGGGGGGGGGCTTTAGGGAAGTGCGTAAAGTATCGATCCTGGTCAGTGGGTCTAACTTGACGGATCGCCACTGTCACTCAAGGGGGGGGGGAGCTTTGGGGAAGTGCGTAAAGTATCGATCCTGGTCAGTGAGTCAACAATGACGGAACGCCACTCTCACTGAAATGGGCACCTTATGGAAAGTGGCTAATGTATCGACCCTGGTCAGAGGGTCAAAACCGGCGGATCGCCACTGTCACTGAAATTGGCACCTTATGGAAATAGGCTAAAGTATCGATCCTGGTCATAGGGTCAATACCAACGGATCGCCACTGTCAAACAAACAATCAAATCGTTCATATTTTTACTGTAAGTGAATGTTTCACTCAAACATTTGTATCAATTAATTGAACAATCGCTGGTCCCAACCAGTTACTCAGTTGGCCACCCTAGCCCTAGTTCCTCAAACGGGACGTCCGTCTTCGATTTTAAATGGCGCTATTTTGCAAAATTTATAGCCAGTAGCATTTAACAAAAAAGTGAATGGTTGGCCGGCGACCTTAACGTCGTAACTATAAATGCAGTTACGACAGATAAGTCGCCAAACAAAAAAATGGTTCAGAAAAATGGCAACAATGTTCATTTCTGGTCTAAACGAATGGTTTCATTGGCCGACTGTTTATTTGATTGACAGCCGCGATTAATCAATTGTGTTAGTTTTACGACTTTATTTATTGATTGATTAATAGATTGAATTGGGTTTAACACCATTTTTAACAACATTTCAGTCATATTGCGACGGTTTGAACAACTAACCATGGATTCCTGGCACTTCCCACATCAGTACAATCACTACATTTTCCGAGCCTAAAGTTACTCATCCCACAATACACCCATTTGTGGGAGTTGTTCGACTTAAACGGACAACCTCAGCTTATTTAATCTGTAGTTACAACGTTTATGTCGACAAGGGATGATTTTCTATTTCTTTTACGCTCTTAGTCGTAAATTTGCAAACTGACGACGTCAGATATCTCAGACTAACAGCATTGACGATTGTCGTCGATCCATGAGTTATTCGCTCTTTGAATGTTTTTTAAATCTAGAATGGTCACTTTTCTTTTAATTATCGAATCTGATTAATCGCTGCTTGCTCATTGCTCTTTTTGGCAAGTTAAAATTAGGTTCATTTCGATTTGAGGAGAAAAAATGAGTGATCTTGACTGTCAAACAAAAATCAATCGAACAATCAAATGATGCATTTAAACCGGAAGTGAACTTTGAAATCCGACATTGGCTGACACTTACGGGAAACATTTTGTTGGTTTTAAGACTTTAACGTCGTAATAACAGCTGATTCAAGCTGTTGTTATGATGTTTAATTCGTTAACCAACCATTTTAAATTTTCGTTATATTTTAGTGACCATATGTTTTCCAAGTCTGTTAAACTTCTAGGTGAAACTTCCTGTCGGAGCTCAGTGGGCGGGGCTAACGATCCGTCAGTTTTCGTAATCCTGCATACACCCTTCCTCAGCAGCTAATTTCTCTCTTAGTGTCTTACCTTTTTATATTCGTCACTCCATTACATTCAGCACAGTACTTGTTTTTGTAGACCCTGTTCAGACGGCTACTGTCTGATACTACGGCAATGTCTTCCAAATTGGGTGTCTTGTCAAATTTTTCCGCGCACTTATCCGCTATAGGCCCTGTATAGTTGTAAGGACATCTCCTCTGCATTATATACCGGCCCGCAACCGACGTGAGTTTCTTCCCTGACAAGTACTTCTCTGAACAATATCGCGCCTTCGTACAACTAGCTTTATACGTCATTTCGACGTCTTTGGCCTTGTTTGCATCAGGGCAGCAGTCTGAGAAGGACCAGCATCGTTTGTCGCAATAGCATGGTAAACAGCAAGGTACCCGGTCCCCTTGAAAATTTTGGTGCTGTACCACGGTGAACGATGAATTCGAGCAAAAGTTGGTATACGGACAAAAATGTCGGTAAACGTCCAAATGGAATTCTCCACAACAGTGAAATTTGACCACCAAATAAAACAAAATAAACCGAAGCAAAAGCATGGTCCACTACCGTTGAACTTTTTTCCAGGTCATACAACCACCGTTTAACCTATTACCAAATTTTTTTTACAAATCTAATGTGAAAGAAATTGCAGACGACAATTTCAAAATGATGAAATTAAAGAAAAAAATCCTTGTCTTTCTGGGTAGAAAACAACGTGGGAAATGGAATTTACTTTTGACAAGCGTCAAAAAGTGGGATTATGCGGGCATGTGTTAAACTGTACACGAATAAACGGGTGTTCAGTCAAGATGCTTTGAATATTTTTTTTTTAATATCTCTCCAAAAATTTTTGGAAAAAAAGTTCGACAATTCAGCAAGATTTAAATGAGGGAAATTACTTTTCACCGACAGCCTCCACTAGTTAAGGCTCCTATAAAAGAAATCGCCCAAGTACAGGCATTGCAAATGTAGATGTCTTGATATATTTTGACGGACTAAACACAAATCATTCTATATCAAACTGACGCAAAATGACGGATCTCTGACCCCGCCCAACGACACTGCTGGCCACACTCGTTAACTCCTACAGGAAGTTCCACTACAAACCATATTTAACGGCGTTTTCTTGCAAAAACATGGAACAAAAAGTGTTATTGTTGGTTGGCAACCTAACCGTCGTTACTTTAGCTCAAATAAGCTGTAGTTACGATGTTGAAGTCACTAATCAAACAAAGATGCTTCTCAATAAAATCAGGTCGAATGTTGGACTTCAAAGTTCACTTCCGGTCAATTACTAGATACGTGAACCCATAACTACGCAAGCTTGCATTTTCAATTACCAAAGAAAAGTAGTTTAGTAAAAGATTGTGTGAGTTTCCTTTTAACAATCAATTTGAATTCCCTTATTGGTATATTGCTACCTAATATGACGCACAATTTTCGATTAAAACACAATTAATCTACGTCTGTAACTTAATTCAATTGACACCAGAACAGTATAAAATGATTTGTCGTTTTTGATAATGAAAACATCAATTCATAAATTTTTGCTCCGGCTTCGAATTCCAAACGTTAAATTTCGAAGCAGTTCTGGGCGATGTTTGTAAAACGCTTGATTATATATCGGCCGGGTTTAGCCGCTGACGCAAAACTAGGCGTGGCTAGTCACCGGTAAATGACACCTGAGGTACGTTATTTTCATCGAGTTTCTTAAAGTTCTAATTTAGATATTTGACCCATTCCCAAACAAAAAAATTTAAGATTGGTCTGAATTGAAAAATGTTGCAGAGACAAATAAAGTTGGTTAAATTTGTAAATAAGGGCAATATGAGGTAGAAATCATTGTTAGAAAAGGAAACAAGAGCATCCCCCCACGGGCGCCAACGCACGGCTGCAGGTGCTGGATAATGCAAACATTCTAAGTCGAAAAAGGGGCATAACACTTACAAAAACGTTTTAGAGTTATCCCCCTTGATAGTCTAGATAGCTCTCGTGATGGTCAATACACATGCCAAGTTTCATGGGGATATCTTCAATAACAACAGAGATATGACAAAGGTTAAAGTTTGTCACGCCAACGCCAACGCCGACACGAACTACCTGAGGATTCTTATAGAGGAAAGTAAGTTTGCTTCGCAAAGGCTTAATTAACCCATTCCTACACAGTATCACATTTTACGAACTTTTGGAAACATTGTTGATTATGAAGAAATTGCTTGTCACAAAGCAACTTCTTCATTAACCAGAATGCTTTCTATCCCATGAGACGAAGATTTTCAAAATTTTATCAATTAATTATTGTCTGCAAATTCTTTGATTTTGGACCAGTCTAAAATGCTGTCGTTAAGTAATGGGTAAGAAGACGTCTATTGTTTTCATCCAAAACAGAGAAGCCAGGCTCGTGTTCAGGACCAAATAACGCTCGCAAGAGCAGTGTTTGACAAGAAAAACAGCTGAAATCAGGATGCCACTTTTTTACGTAAGCAAAGGTTTGGAAATTATAAACAAAGGCCTGATTTTTTTGACGCATAAAACTGCTTTAAAGTTTACCCATTCCCAAAAAATCCCGCTATTTTATGCCCCTCTAGATAAGGGCCTTTGAAAATATTGTGAAAATGAAGAAATTTGCTTGTAACAAGCAATTTCATCAATGTCCATAATGTTTTCTAGAGAGAGGGAGAGAGAGAGAGAGAGAGAGAGAGAGAGAGAGAGAAGGAGAAATTCCTTTCTGCAAGAAATTCATCTTTTTCAAATAATGGTTTTAAAAGCTATTTTATCTACCGCGTCGAAATCGATTGTCACAAAAAAAAATCTGCTTTAATTTCACTTTTTTTAATTCTAATTTGATATAATCTATATTTTCCTAAATGTTAAAGGTATATCAAACACTGGAAGGCTGCTTTTGTTTTTAGTCATCTTTTATTTCTGTCACTTTTTCCTCTTTGATGATTTGTCACTAAATTAAATTTCGTAATAATTTCACAAAAACAAAATGAAAATGGTAATATATCGGATTACTTAAATACTTGTCAATGGCGGATCTAGGATTTCTGTACAGAGGCTTAAACCTGACCAATGAAGGGTTCGTTTTCCTATTAAAGTAAATCTTGTATTAAGCCACCACTTTAGGGACGACCAAAACGTGGTCGCTTAAAAGAATGGTCACTTAGTATACTTTTTTGCAAATGATATAAAAGAAGGGTTCGATAGCAGAAACATGAATTATTACAAAATTTTCGCTTAATCTTATGTTGTTTGAGCTCATTGAGACGATTCTAATGATTTCCAACAACATAGGATTTAGCAACGTGCTTATAATTCTTAAGAGCCTTTGCTTTTAAAGATGCGATTATGATAATGGTCGATTACACTCGAAGTGGTCGGCCGAGCAAGATCGACCATGCAATCAAATTCATATTGAATTCCCCCACGAATATGAAATAATTAGGCTACAGATGGGGTGTCAAACCCCCCCCCCCCCCCCTCTAAATTCGCTACTGCTTCTGTCGTTCTACTGCTTCTGTTGTTGTCTTATTTATCATCACTGTGTAACGCAAAATTTGAAATTAAAGGAGAAAAAAAATCACCAAAAAAAAAAACAATTCTCACCTCCGCGCTCATCTTTTTGCAACGCAGGTGCCTTGCTAATTTTGAGGTTTTAGCAAATCAAAAGAGAAGAGTAGCAATAACGGTATGTTTTGAATTTTTTAAAATTTGCCGTCTGGTAATGGTCCATTTGAAAGGAGTTGCAAACGACAATTCAGAGATTGTGAAATTCTAGATTTTGTCAACTTTCTTGGTAGATAACATTTCGAAAAATGAAAAATTTACGCAATTTTTTCCAAATTGTTTTGCTTGAGATGCGTCATTGTGCAGAAATGGATTAAACATAAGACGAAAAAAGTTTATCTGATTTTAGGTTAAACAAAGAATATGTGGCAACGCCAGAAATAGAGGGCAGAAATACTGTAGGAAGTCAGAAATGCTGCTTTTATCGAGTTTTTCTTTTCTCATACTGTTTTCTAAAGCATTGTTTCTTCAGAGAGTCTAATCGAGGAACTGACTGATGGCTGGCACGCAAACATGTCCTACGATAGGAAATCAAACTTACATATCAAACGGCGTTATTTGGCAAAATTTACCATCAATCAGTAACAAAAAGTGAAATGGTTGGTAGGCGACCTTAACGTCGTAACTACATTTCAAATAAGCTGTAGTTACGACATCTGAGTGACCAAACCAACAAAAAATCGTAAAATAAAATGATTGAGTTAACCATTTCCCACACATGCCCTCCTTTTTACGCCTCTCAATGAAAAAGCTTTTGAAAAAATTGTGGAAAATGAAGAAATTGCTTGTATATCAAGCAATTTCTTCATTTTCCACTATGTTTTCTAACCAAAAAGACGAAAAAATTTAAAATCCTATCATCTTGAAATTGTCGTCTGCAGATTCTTTCAATTTGGACCAGTCTAAAAAATGTTTGTGTGGGAATGGGTTAAAAGATCATATCCGGTGGGAATGAATGATTTCGTTGGTCAAACGAATTTTTGCTTAACGACGGCGATCCGTCTATTAGATATGTTTTCGTTGAGTTTTCGTCATCAACTAATGCAGATCTGATGGTGTAAGACGGTTGCCTAACCAGTTATTCACATTATCATAGACTTTTTGGTTTTCCCGTAAATTATTAACTTTTTCGCAGATGGTGCACAAACCTTCACAGTACAAGCGCTCTCTTTCGTATACAAAGTATTTATCCTTTTCTTTTAGGTATTTGACATATTCATTTTCGTCCTCTGAAAGTCTCTTTAGGTGAACCCCTAAACTTTCGATGGAATCGAAGTCTGCAGTGTTTATAAACGTGCGGTTTGGTAATAATTCATTGTAATTTGCCTTACCTCGTACCACGACTATGACGTCATACTTCAGGTAATGAAAGTACTTTTCGGTAACATAGTCTCTACAGAGAGCGTTTTCAAATCCTAGATAGAACTTGTAACTAGACAATGTTGTTGTCAAAGAATCATCGTCTATTGGACGACCACATCCACCGAATATATCTACCTGTATGTACTTTTTTAGATTCTGAACGTACTTCTCTCTCTTCCCAATAGTATGGCAATTACTTACGACCCAAGCCACCTCTTTTGTTTTACTCCGAAATATAGCCGAGTAGTCTTTACTGGGAGGCGATCGCTCTTCCAGTCGGCCATACGGAGTAAATATATCAGCATCTTGATGATAAGACATAGACCAGTTAAATTCTCGACCCCATTTTCTAGCGATATAGCGACGATATGTATTGGGACATTCTAGAGTGTAAAACACCCAGGGTTGGAGGACGTGTCTGTTTCCTCGAGGTAAGTTCCATGTTCCAGGTTCAAATAATGATATAATAACAACGCTGCTTTCATTGATTTTGGATTTTTGTGATGTAACCTCACAATTTGAGTATTCACATATAGACATGTCACAGTGAGTGTTCCATTCAGCGTTCTTCATCCACGCGGGTTCATTCCACCACAATAAATCATGACTACCATATGCAAATTTCGGAGAAGCGCTACGATTATAGCTTATACGACTGTTTTCATATATAGATTTATCACTTTTATTTTTATCCATCTGAAAGACTGACGGGCGATGTACAAATGATTCGTCTGAAAATTCATTCGAATGTCTCTTATATCGTGAACTGTAATAGTACAGTAATGTTATGACAGCTAAACAATATAATAGAAACGTTACCTGAACCGAACGCATGACCAATTTACTTAGATATTCCTACACATTGTATTCTCATGCCATGGTTTCGTATTTTAAGCATCGTCTTCTACTATACATCAATATTGTTTATCAGTCTCTATGTTTCCTGGTTCTTAAACGATGTACCGTCATACTACCAGCCCGTGTTTTATGTCAGTTTCCTTTTTAAGTGTCCGAATGCCGATAACTGATTTGTCATTATCCTACAATAATAAAGATAAAAATAAAAAAAATAGAACCGTCGGTAGGAAATCTTCTAAACTGAAATGTATTTGTATTTTGGTTTTGTTTGTTTGTATGGGATCAAACGCTACTTTTAACAGTATTTCAGTCATATCGCGGTGGCTGGAGCACCTAACCATGCATGGATTCCTGGTATTTCTCACATGAGTACTACTGCTACATCTTTTCCAGGCATCCAGTTGATTATCTTATATAGGTTTACGATTATCCATCCATTACTGGGAGACAAATGTCGGAAAGGATATTCGCCGCGGCTGGTGATCAAACTGGGAACCATATGATAATGAGCCCTGCGCGCTACCGCTACAATATGGCTGCGGCGCACATATACACTAAGAGTGATTGCTAATTGATGGATCAACTGATAAACAAGCCGTGCTTTAACCCATTCCCACACAACAAAATTTTAGACTGGTCCAAATTGATAGAAGCTGCAGACGACGATTTAAAGTTGATGGAATTTCGAATTTCTTTGTCTTTTTTAATAGAAAACATTGTGGATAATGAAGAAATTGCTTGATACTAGCAATTTCTTCATTTTCCACAATGTTTTCCAAAGTATTTTTCTTGAGGGGCGTAAAAAGGAGGGCTTGGGTTGGAATGGGTTAACAGGAAGTTCTACTTCGATATTTTTCAATAGTACGAAACTTATGGTCAGTAACATGTAATAAAGGTAAAATGGTTGGCTGGTGACCTTAGATAAGCTGTACTTACGACGTTTAATTCGACAATCAAACAAAAAGACCTCACATAAATATTGGAGTTATGACAAGCATTTTTTTCCCACAAAGATTTCAAATACTATATTTCTCCAGGGAGCCAAGTAGCTGCGATTGCGTTGCCCTCTCTTTGATAAGCTTTTGTAGAGGAATGTCAGAAAGAGGTCTACGTTATCGCAGCTAGGAGTTTAAAGGCGAGATTCAGTGGTAATTATAAAATCAAATTAAATTTGACTTACCTGTACCTGAAATCGATATATGTGGCCATTCTCAAGCTGTTTGATAACTTTCCTTGTACAGGCTTATAAATACTAAGGTCAACACGTTAACGCCTCCGGGCCGCTTTGACCATCATGTTTAAGAGATGTTCATAGTGAAAAATGCTACCAGTAACGTTTAAAACGACTATCTGAGACAAATATTTTAACCCTTGTCATGCTGAACCCGGAATATTCCGGTTTTGGCAGGAGGTGTAGACCAAGATCAGCCTGCACATAAGTGCAGTCTGATCCTAGTCTACACCTCCTGCTTGTACTGTCCCTACAAGAGCTGTTTATGAAATTCATTCCTAAAAGAAACATTGATTTTTGAACAACAAGTATCAGTGCGTTCAGCCCTTTGATTTCACAGCAATTCAGTAAGGTAATTGAGCGCGTGCGTGACATTTCAAACCATTACACATGTGCGCCAAGTAAAGACTCAGATCAGCTTGCGCATCCGCACAGTCTTATCAGAGTCTTCACTCTGCGCTCTGTAGATAGATACTGAACCAAAGCTCCTTTAAACATTCAGCGAATATTCTTATTGTCCCGAATGACTGTCCAGGGTGCTCAATGTGTGCGAGTCATGCACATGCGAAATTGTTGTAAATGTCACGTACAGGCTCAATTTATACAGCATGACAAGGGTTAAAAAGAGATCGGGTCAAGAGGAGGTTAACTTTGAAATGAATACACAGTAAGGTGATATGGCCAGTCTAAATTCAAAAAGGCTGTCTGGAGCGAAAAAGTTTTGATCCTTGTCAGGACGCGCAATCCGCGCAATCTGACCAGAATCGATAGTTTCGTAACTACCCTGATATTCTTTCTCGTGAAATACCTGTATAATTATTCAATTTATAACAATTAATACTTCGTCAGAAGTGTAAACATCAAATAATTCTCGGCTATGAAATGTCGCTTTGTGTCATATGAATTTTCAAAGGTTTGCCTCCGCTAGACACACCTACTGTCTCAAATAGGAAGTACCGCTTCGATATTTAAACCATGTTATGCTGTATAATAAATATCCCTTTGTGAATTGCATTAAAATTAATGTGCTGAGAGTACTGCATGGTAGCACTTGTTGTTCAATCATCAAAATTTCTTTGGAAAATTAATTTCATAAACAACTCTGGCAGGAAAAGTAAAAACAGGAGGCGTAGACCAAGATCAGACTGCGCTTATATGCGGGCCGATCTTTGTCTACACCATCTGCCCAAACCGGAATATTCCGGGTCAGATTGACAAGGGTTAACGGAGTTATTTTGCCACTTTTGACTGTATTTCAGTCATATCGTGGCGGCCGGGGCACGTTACCATGGGTTCCTGGTATTTCTCACACTAGTACTACCAGAACATCCTTTCCGAGCCCCAGCTGCTTATCCCACTGAGGTTTACGATTATCCCATTTGTAGGAGGCAAATGTCGGAAAGGATATTCGCTGCGGCCGGAGATCGAAGCCGGGACCCCAAGATTAGGAGTCCTTCGCGCTACAACTGGCTTTGACATATACATATCTCGGAGACAAGTTTGCAAACTGGTTAAACAGTGTACATATATCTTCGAATTCTCAAACTTTTCACAACTCTTTATTTAAACCTTGGCTACATAAATTAAAGTCTTATCTGGCATTTTTTTTAAGAAAAGGGAATTTCTGGTACCGAGACCCCCCCCCCCCCCCTCAATCTTTTAATATAAACGACCAAGGTGAATGAAGGCCTCGTACCTATGATAGAGAGTTAGGAAAGTATTTGTGATACGTCAGGCGAAAACGGGCCTCCTGGGTAGTGCGAAGTATCGACCCTAGCCAGATTACATATGCTGGCAAGGGTCTTAGACGATTTTTTCTAGAAAGGCTATTCTACAGCATTATATAATTGTTTTGGAATGAGATCTCTAACTGACCTCAGCCGGATCGAAAATCACCCTCATCATGCACGAAAAGGCTTGTCACATGTGATTGGCGTTTATTGTCAGATCTTAACCCGAGGCACATATCACCAGGATTTGAAAAAGTGTGACCTTTTTATTTTAAGAAAACTTAGACCGTGGTCATCCCGGTATTTTCTTTTGAATTCGGACTTCGTCTTTATCGTGAATATATGTGTATTTTCGTTTATTCATCGTAGCTATCGTCGCATTTTTCCAAATGAAAAAAAAGTTTAGTTGTAACGAGAGATGGTGCTAGCTTACAGGACGAAACTATTTGGGGCTGTGGCTAATTTTTGCGCGTGCTCGACGTATAGCTTCGTCGAATGGGGACTCGATTTAATGTTTCAAATAAAAAAGATAATGTTAGTGTTTTATTTGGATCAGCTCAGTCGGCTCCCTTTATTCTCGACGTTTGAATTCGAGTGCTATTTTTAGCTTGGCTAGTTGGGCTCGGACATTCTGCCACATGTAGAGTGTGAACCCTTCACCACACATCTCCGCTTTTTGACGTCCCACAACTCAAAGGTTCAAGAAAAAAATGTGGAATTGTAGAAATTATTTGTTTGTAAGAATCAATTTCTGCATTTTCGACATTGTTTTCTATACCACTTTAAATTGTCGTTTGCAACTTCTTTTACTTCGGACAAGTCTAATTTTTTTGTCATCTGATAATGAATTAGCATTAGTGAATGACGAGAGTAGTGTATCATTTGCTGTTGACAAATTCGCGACCACTTGCCATACCGAACGATGGTCTTGGGTCCGTTTTGTTAACCCATTCCAACACAATCCGTCCTTTTTACACCCCTCACTGAGATATAAAAACTTTAGTAAACATTGTGGAAAGGGAAGAAATTGCTTGTATGGAGCAATTTCTTTATTTTCCACAAAGTCTTCTACCCCCAAAATGTTGTAAAAATCTTGAATTTCATAAACTTAAAATAGTCGTCTGCAACTTCTTTCTATTTGGACCAGTCTAAAATTCCATCGTTTGGAAATGGGTTAACTGTCGATCGGCCATTGTGTTATATTATTTGGGATTGTCGTAATTGCCGGATCGTATCTGCCAATCAAAACATCAATGGACTGTTCAAATCAATCATTTACACCGGGGGTGAAATTTTAACTCCAACATTTGTGTTGGTTTTGCAACGTAAATGTTGTTACTACAGATTAATCAAGTTGTAGTTGTGACGGTTAGATTGTCAACCAACCATTTATTTTTTTGTAAGAAGTCACTGATCATCAATTTTGCAAAATAACACCGTTTGCTATCAAAATCAAACTTCTTCTCGGAGGTCAAACGGCGTTACCAGGGATCTGTCGACAAGCCCTTGATTTAACAGGTCCCTGCCTACAAAACATTTTGAGAAAAGATTTCAAATTGACTTATTATGCACGTCATGAGAAAATGATAAATTGCTTTTATCCCTTTCCCGCAATGTTTTTTCAAGCTACTTGGCACTTATCATGACTTCAAGGCTCTTGTAATGATCGTCTGTATTTGAGTTCAGTTACCGGGTGTATTATTTTGTAATCAGGTGAAATGTTGTAAACCGCTTTGGAAGATCGAGCGTATTTGGAATCACTCGGTATTCCGAATCTGCGCGAACCGTCTCGGAACGGGAAGCTATGCCCCGCCCCTTTCTGTAAATGTCAACGGGTATTGAAAATGTTTCGGAAAATCAGAAATTCCTTTTTTTCAACAATGAAAGAAGCGGATAGTAGAAAATTAGCATTCGAGGAGTGGTGTCAGCAGTTTGTTGACGAAGATTCGAGTCAGGTTCTTAAGCTCTGCTGTCACAGTCACCATTGCGCCGGAGTCACCTATCTATCTATATTGTCAAAACTCAATTATCATGCATACCTATGTCATCGTGCATGGCCCCTAAGGAGCCCCAGTGAACTTTGGTGACCTTATTTTTTCACAGGATGTTTTGTTTTTGGGGCCCGTAACTGTTGCTGTGAGAAACACCCATACCATACAGAACATGATTTAGCTTAAGCAAAATTGACCCCCATTTCACAAAATAGGGGACAGGGGATAAGTTTAACATGAGTTTTCATAAATCTAAACTAAATCTTACATCAAATAATTCTTCTTGATTAATTGTTTAAAAGAAAAGATGGATGACAAAAATTGAAACAATAAATTTGCTTCTTTTTGGTTGTCATAGACACTCTCTTTTGTAAGATGCATGATAACTGCAGAAGCAATCCAAAATTTCTAAAGGGTCAACAAGGCAACTTTCAACATAAATTTCATGTAGAAATTTAGAATAGAACTGGACAAAAACTTTACTAAAAGATAAATGAAATGTATATAAGATATATAAAAACTTTTTCATCAGATAAAAATCATTTTTTGATTGGTACTGAACCTCGGGTTCCTTACATGCACGATAATTGAGGTGAAGAGTATATATACTGCCCAACTCCCCTTTCGGGTATTACTGGCAGGTGTCACCAACAGCAATCTTAGCCAGATGTCGTACTTAGACATGGCAAAGCAGTAGTTTTAAGTTCAAGGTAATTTCTTAATTCAAATGTTTGATACATCCTTTGAAAGGTATCAGTAAGATTTGAGTAAACAAAAAAAGGATCTACCAGTCTACCCAACACGGATGGGGATAGTCCAAAAATTACCCCAACACCAAAAATATTGTTGTAGTTACTTAAGGAGAATAATAACATTCTACTTTAAAGGAAAGTACACTTTGTTAGATTATTTAGTATAAAATGAAATTGCAGGTACTTGCATTTTTAGGACCCATGTTTTCACTGGCTTCAGTTAGGTTATGTCAGAAATGAATTTTGCATTTGAATCTATTTTTGATGTAAAGTCTGCAGGTTATTGACAATAGTCTTGTCATTATTTTGAATTGAAATGTAGTTAAAAGTGACCTTTACTTTAGAAATACTAATATTTTTAACTAACAATGCAATCACTGTTTTACATGGAAATTTGGATGCAGATATGATGAGTTAAGCTTTTCCTGTCCATGACCTGTGGAAACAATATAATATTTATAAAAAGAAAGGATCCAAAGTCGGTGTAACTTTTAATGTGCAGTGATGTGAAAATACATGAATTCTCTACTTATACCTGACATGATTTTCGTTTTGTCTGCCTAAAAGTAAAGATCAGTTACATTTTGAAAAGAAAAACAACAACCCTGTTGACAAACAAATGCTTGAACCCAGCATTTTTTTCAACCACAATATTTCTACTCTTTAAGATTGATTTTAAAGCAATCCCAGATTAGCACTGAGCACATAAATTACTTGTCCAAAAACAAATGGACTTGTCTGCAAGTTGAAAAGCTCATGTGAGACAAGTTTCTCGCATGATTTATAGCTAATTAGGAAATTTTCTCTTCAAAAACTGTATTATTTCATCCAAGTTTCACATCAATGTTCCTTTGGCTAGGTTTGATTTGGTTCATTGGGAAAAGAATTTTTGGTTTTTAAGGCCATTGTCTTAATTTTAGTTTGCAGTGATAATGTCTTGGAAGAGGTTTTGACTTATCATCAACATCTCACTAGGTTAGTTTTAAGCTCACTTGAGCACAATATGCTCAAGGTGAGCTACTGTGGTTGTGTGATGTCCTGCATCTATCATATGACATGCAGTGTCTAGCAGCAATATATTTGACATGTAAACACTCTAGAGGCCACAGTTCTTTCTTTCTAAATCAATGGGTCAAAATACTTGTTTTGATGAAATCTTAAACAACTTTGACACTTGGTCATTCTGGGCTTAGGTTACAATGTCAAACTAGTGGCTGAATAATCGTAAAACTATGTGGGATGAGTAACCATAAATTGTATAAAGATAACTTAATAACATTTTCTTCTTAGTTCTACAAAAGTTGAGGTGTGCTCTGGATCCCAAAAATAAGAATTCATACAGCTTTTGGTTTGGGGAGCACAATAATAATTAATGTCTGTGATGGCTCTTGATTAAATATAGTTGATACTACATTGCTACATTGGTTAACCCATTCCAACTCAATCCCTCCTTTTTACGCCCCTCAACGAAAAAGCTTTGGAAAACATTGTGGAAAATGAAGAAATTGCTTGGATCAAGCAATCAAGCAATTTTTTCATTATCCACAATGTTTCCTATCCAAAAAGATGAAAAAATTTAAAATTCCATCAACTTCAAATTGTCGTCTGCAGCTCCTTTCAATTTGGACCGATCTAAAATTCCACTGTGTTGGAATGGGTTAAACTGTGAGACATTAACTCATTCCAACACAATACCGCCTATTTATGCCCCTTAAGAGGAGAGCTATAGAAAACATTGTGGAAAATGAAGAAATTGCTTATCACAAGCTATTTATTCATGATCTACAATTGTATTCTACCAAAAAAGTAGGAATTCTAAAATTCAATCAACTAAAAATTATTGTCTGCTACTTCTTTCAATTTGGATCAGACTAAAATATTATCATTTGGTTATAGTTGGAAACACATTTGATTTCTAATAACTGGGTCCAGGGTTTGATCCCATGTTGCTGAAAATATCCTTTCCGACATCTGTCTCCCACCAATGGGTTGTTTATTGTAAACCTATGTGGGATGAGCAGCTGGAGGCTTAGAATGGATGTAGTGGTAGTACTGGTATGGGAAATACTAAAAATCTATGGTTAGGTATTCAAGTTGCTGCAATATGACTGAAATACTGTTAAAAGTGGCATTAAACATCAATCAATTGTTTGGTAGTGACTTATTGCAAATGCAAATGCAATGACCCATGGCTCCAAGGGGTTTATTTATAAATTCAAACAAAGAGGCTCAGCACAAAAATTCTCAAGTTATTTTTAAATAATTTAATCAACATTAATGTTGCCTATTAGAAAGAATTTAGTTTTGAGATTTTGATAGCTATACTAAACAACTACTTTAACCAATTACCAGACAGCAAAATTTAAGACTTGTCCAATATTAGAGGGGTTACAGACGACAACTTCGGGATTATGAAATTTGGACAAGCAATTTCTTCAATTTCCACAATGTTTTCTGAAGCTATTTTCTTTGGTGTCTAAAATGGGAATTAGTAAAAAGGATAGATTGTGTTGGAATGGGTTAACCAGAAGACTTACTATTATTAATTACTTTAAACATATTCAAAATGCAATGCTCATATTTTGCGTGATGATAGATCTTGTCGATACAGGTTATGTGACAATGTAAACGTCAGAAATCAAGGTCACATCTCAAAAAAAAGGCTGTTACAGGGACATGGTGTTTAAAACCATATCTTGTTTTCTCGATATTCTGAAAATAAGGTAGAAAACTTACCTATTTTACCTTAAAATTTTGAACAAGTTTGGAATCTGATAAGATAGAGTTGTAATGTCAAATTTATGAAAAATTATGAACAGCATCAGTTAACTTTTGTACTCAATAGAATGACAATTGGTCGGACTGTCTAGACAGTTAACTTAGGTCAGCAATTTAGGGCCGTATGGCCCTCCTGTTTGTCATTACAATGCATCAATAGCTTTCTAGGACCTGATCTGCTGCTCCACCATTCAACTTTAAATTTTGTTTGCCTAGTTTGCTGACATTGTGCTAATTGTTTTTGATTAGTAATCTACAGATAATGGCATTAAGCTGCACAGTGGCCTTGTAGTAAACAAAACTCACATTGGCAAGCATCATTAACTCCCCCCCCCCCCAAAGTCAAAATAGGTAAAGGGCTGTTTTAAGCCACTACCTCTCTCTTAGGATGTGAAGACATCTGGACAGGGTGTTTGTATAGTATGAAAACTCCTGCCTATTTCCCCAGGAATAGGAAGAAAGAAAACCTTTAACCATTTCCACACAATTACACTTTTTGACACCCCTCAAAAAACAATAAGGAAAACATTATGTAAAATAAAGAAATTGTTTGAAACAAGCAATTTCTTCATTGTACACAATGATTTCTACCCAAAAAGATGAAAAACTCTAAAATGTCATCAACTTTAAATTTTCATCTGCAGCTCCTTTAAATTTAGACCAGTCTAAAATATTTATCATCTGATGATGGGTTAAATTCTTTGCATTTAAACCATATGGCCTAATGTCATATTGTATTACTGACAATTATTCGATACAGGCCACTGTTTTGACTTAAACTTGCCTTAATTGTACTATGGTCACAAGGAAGAATATTGTGCAAAGCTGTAATATCTAGCAAAAAGTGGTCTAAATGGCAAGCTTCTTGTTAGCATTCTATTGATCCCATTGTAAGCTTATAATTATTATCAAACTTTGAAAAACTTTGTATAGTCAACTTTAGAAAGGTTCCTTAGAAATCATAGCAATATTCCAAAAATTATCAAGCAAAAATGGATTTTTACTAATATTTCTTAAATTTTATTGTACCTTGACCTCTTGTTTAGCCCAAACTTTCATACAAAACTTCAACAATTTGCTTAAAATTTAGTTAGCTTTTTCAGTCATCATTTCAACTTGGAATTCATGTGAGCATTTAATGGTCTTGTTATAGCCCCATTTTTATGCCTCTGCATTTATTAGATCAGAAATATACTGTTTTTAACAGTGTCCTTCTGTCTGTCTGCAACCAGTGAACTTAACAAGAAAACTTATAACTCTTATTTAGACATCCTTGAAGATAAATGCCTGGGACATTGATTCCTTATATTGATATGCATCAGTTGATAATAAGATAAACATCAGCCATCAAGGTCAATATCATGTATGAAGTTCACTAATTCCATAACTTAAAGCAAAAATGCACATTTTGCTCTTAGTCAAATACTGTTTTAGATACATGGTTCATATTTCGGATATAGTTTCCTTTCATTGATATTCATCTGTTGGTTTTAAAGTGAGGTCATTTTCCAAGGTCACTAATGATTGTCAACTTACTGCAAAATCCTTACATTTTGCTGTTATTCATACAAGACACACAACTCATTTTCGGGACATAGGGTCCTTGCATTGATAGACATCATGCGAAGAAATCTCCTCCACTTTTAGATTGCATTGGCTAACGGACTGAGCGTTATCGATACAGCTGTCTTGCAGCAGCCAGTCGGTTTGAAATAAACCAGACACACATTAATCTTTAATTAACGGTCAGTAGACGACCACCTCGTAAACCGATAGAAATATGCCGTCTGTATGTAGTTTTAATCGTTGGATGATTTCGTTTCCGTTCTTTTGTCATTCTGAAACAGTAATGACCCGGGTTTACCCATTACCAGACGACAAAAGTTTGGACTGATAGAAATCGAAAGAAGTAGCAGATATCAATTCAAATTGCTTTGGAGTTGAAAAGTAAGGTCTAAACACTGTGATGGAAGGAGAAATTGCCCGATTAAAGCAATTTCTCCTTTTCTTAAAAGAATCCTTGATATAATTCTTCATCGTGTGTAAAAAAAGGCGAGATTGTGTGGGAGTTAGTTAAGACTCGATGGACTTTGACTATTTTACGATATAATTAACGACGTCACAAAATGACATTTTTGCTTTTTTATCAGAATTATTTTTCAGCTAATGATTGGAATTTGAATGCCGACATTACTTAACATACTTTTTCGAAATCGGACAAATGATGAAACATAAATATGAACAGAAAACAGAAAAAGGTGGGATTATTTAGTAAACCCAACGGCCAATGAGCCTCCGAAACGTTTTAACTACAGCGTTTTTTAACGTGTGGTGACCGTGATTGAGAGGTAAAGTCTTGGCTTCACGACCAAAAGGTCCAGAGTTCGATTCTTTCGAGCATCTATCGATATTGAGTTTTTTATTGGCTCACATAAATGATGCGGGTACTGGTATGTTATCCAGGAAGCAGAATCGAGACTTGAATAGCTTGTTTCCCAATCGACGTAAAATAGACCGGTTTAAACCTTATCTAACTTCCGCTCAGCTGTAGTTACGTGGTTTCATTAGCCCACCAAATGGATATGGAATGACTGTTTAATAAAGAGGGTTGTGTTCTATAAAAAAATGACAATGGTTTAATCACCGATTTTGAACCAATGTTAAATAATAAAATAAAACATATCGTCTGAAATTCATTGGGAAAATGAATAAATAAAATGTAAAATATTTATTTATACTCAATGGATTGCAATTTTATTTTTGTTTGTAATTGAACGTGGGCTATTTGACAAGTTGACAGATCTGTGTAAATAGTAGCTTTAGTTAATAGAATGTTTTAAAAGAGTCCCAAAGAAGATGGAGAAGTGTGAGTTGCTAATTAACTGCTGCCCTGTAATACTCGAACTGTCGAATAGAAATTGTATTTCATACTTATTGGTCTTGGTATATTTACAGAAAGGGTGGATCTTATTGATTCTTATTGATCTTGTTCCCAAGTGGTCAACCTGTATTTACTATATTTGGTCGCCAACTGATAAAATCATGATATAATATGATCATTCATCATTTTGGTTACATTCTCCTTGACAAAAAAGAAACTATTTGTGAATTAAATACCGACATAAAGAAAAGATCACATTAGAGGTGAAGTGGGCCGTTTAGGCTATAAGATCCAGATCTTGAATAGAGGTAGCATTAGCGATCAACAAAGAATCTGAAAAAAGAACAGAGATTCGATCACGGTCAACCTTCGTAGTTCGCACAGTCTGGTCAGATCGCAACATTAGCAACTCAAATCTTGTCTCTTTTTCCGGAACGATTCGCATTTCTCCATTTTTTCGAAATATCTGAACATACGGGGCCACTGTACACTTTACATTTTATTTTGTTTATTTATTTTTTTTAAATAAAAATAACGATAATGATAAGAAGAAATAGTTTGTGTCTGGCTCATGCGAAAGAGGAAATGTAATACAAATTGAAAACAGAGTCGGGTAGGTTGAAAAACTCGGTATAATTTATAAATGACACTGGTAAGCCCGCGCATTGTGACCATGCATAGACGACTTTTCCCAGGTCGCAGTCCCGATATGTCGGTTTGACGATCGTTTTCTGACCTACTATGTTGGGTACGCACGCTGATCATGGTGCAGTTTTTTCGCTTTTCAACATTTCAGTTGCAGAAAGGCCTTCTACCGTGATATAAATTCAATTTGAAAAGGAAACAACTATGATTGGCTTGTGGAAGGTGTGATCTGTATCTCTGACTGTCTGTCTATACCAGCCAGTCTGGCATTCTCCATTCTCTCTTTCTCTTTAGCCCCCTCTCGTCCCCGCCCCTCTATCTCTGTCCATGCTCTTTCTCTTCCTCTTCATCCTCAAATCTCTCTTTCTCAGTCTATCTATGTGTCTCTCTCGTCCCAGCCCCCCTCTTCATTATCAGTGTTCCCTGTTTCTGTCTATTTTGCTATCTTCTCCCATCTCTCTTTCTCCATGCTAAATGTCTCTCAATGAATACATACGTCATCATTCAGGAGTCAAGATATCGTAGAATCACCACACTTTGGCTGCTGTTACGATGATTTTTATCCCCAGAGATGAAATTCAGTTCTAATAGACCAAAACCTTTAACCATAATGTTTCTTTTATAGTTATGACCACCAATTTGATCGTGTCTGTATTGTGTCAATATGTTTTAGCTATGTTTGTGACTGATATACGTAATATGTATTTACTCTTCTGTAATGGAGAGATGAAAGGAATAAATCTATTTTCAACAATTGAAATTTCTATTAAGTCGCAAATTAGAGTTAACACATTTTTCGAGGCCTAGATAGAGTTCATGCACAAGCTATAAAAATGGATTAGTAATGTATATTCCGACAGTAATCATTTCTAACTTTTTATGCCTAGTCAATGCTTCTTTCTATTGTGAAACACGGCTAACTATATCTATTTCCTAATTGTGATTCTATATCACCTGACTTTTAACTAAAATCATTATTGTTTGATTGTGTACGTAGTTTGGTAGATGAGCGAATTGACAAAAATTAAACAAATCAGGGAGATAATCGCTAAAGAATAATAGTTTGTGCACATGTACATATAATTTCAATCGTAGCCATAACGAGAGAAGGGTTATTTTAAGTGCATTACTTTGTAAGATATGTTGTCTTGGACATGAAATATGAGTAGGCGTTTCTTTGGTTGGCTATGTAAATGTCGTATCTGAGGGTTGAACGTACTGTAGTAAGGACGTTTGGGATGCCAAACCAACAAAAATGCATAGTTCACTTCCGACATAAATGGACGATTTCATTGGTCAACCCATTTTTTATAAACAGACGCGGTCCGTCAATTTACATCCCCCCTCGTACTAAGAATATATCATGTAATAATAATCATCTCTATTTGTCGACTAAGATAGAGGACACATGAAGATGATAAACATCGAGAAAAGAATTGAGAAGGGACCCAGTTATTTCTGACATCATAGTTGGTTCCCATGGTAATATATTTGATTGACAGACGCGGTCCGTCAATTTACATCCCTCCTGGTACTAAGAATATATATCATGTAATAATAATCATCTCTTTTGTCGACTAAGAAAGACGGACACATGAAGGTGTTTAACATTGAGAAAAGAATTGAGAAGGGACCCAGTTATAGTTGGTTCCCATGGTAACTTAAATACGAGCGTCATTTTGATAGTGATGTATGCTTGTACGATCATTAAATTCTAATGTCTAAAGCATCTGGTTTTGTATGCACATAGAGCAGAGCGAGTTCTAGTGTTACCGAGCAAAAGTCGTTTATTTCACGTTCTTATTGTAATCTCAAACTAGAATCCATTTAATTGAATAAAAACTTTTTCCAACATTTTCCGCCCATATTTCTTGTTGTAATCGTCCATCATTTAATGACAAATATCGGTCATGAGCAATGAAATACCTAAAGAAAGACAGAATTGTTTTTGGGAGGATTGGGTTTAACGTCACTTTTAATACTATTTCAGCTATATCGAGGCGGCTGATGCACCTAACCATAGATTCCTGCTATTTCTCTCACCAGTACTTATACAACATCCTTTCCGAGCCTCAAGCTGCTCATCCCACTTAGGTTTACGATAATTCACCCATTGGTGGGAAACTAATGTCGAAAAGGATATTCGCTGCGGCCAGGGATCGGACCCAGGACACCGTGACTCAGAGTCCTACGCGCTTCCACTGCGGAATGGACGTGGTCACAAAAGAAGACAAAAGAAGAAGAGTAGATGATGTAAGAGAGAGCAGGCTGAGCGTATGTGTTGATATCGGGTTTGATACAGTTTTGAACAATCGCAGGGAAACTCACTTGCAAATCAGAGATAGAGACGTCGAGAGAGATAGATATATATATAGGCAAACATAGCAAAACAATAGAAATAAACTTATAATATAAATTGTTGGAGGGCGATCAAACCTTTGTCCTGGTTTCTATCCCAGATGCCGCGAGAAATTTGTGAAGCAGTGTAATTAAGTTTTATCTTAGATTCTTATCACCAACAACAGAAATATAGTTTTTCTGCGTCCCTCAATTAAAGCCCCGGTGACAATTTGGCTCGAACGGAATAATTTGAAAAATTGCAAGGCTCTTCATATTTTTGCGTCTTATCGCACCATTTCATCAAATTTATTTTGTCTTTATTCTAAGTGGGCGGTTATGAATGGGAGTAATTTTGTCATACTCGTCCATGACGTACATATGAGCGTGAAAACGAAAAACATTTTTTTTTTCAATTTTTACTCAGTTCGACCACAGATTCTCAATGTGCATTGCCCAAACTTCCAGCTGCCTAGAAAATGGGTATTTGATGGTCAGACACTCATTATTTTAGTATATATCAGTACAATGTGACAGTCTTAGAGGTGTTTCCATGGTAACGGAGCTCTATGGTAACATTCTTTGATTACTAGACTAGTAGAGGTTTTATTTTTATTAACTCATTTTTCCGTACCATGCAAAATCATAACTTTTTCTACATGTCTGTTTGTGTATCTGTTTGATCTATATTTAAATTAGCATATATCCTCTTCAGCCAACTTAACATCGTAACTACAGCTGCATAGACAATTAGAGAGACAGACAGACAGACAGACAAACTTTTAGAAAAATAGACCAGACCAAGCACAAAACAATCACACAGTTGGTATTTCAAAATCGAGTGTATATCAAGGTAGAATAACCATTCTACAATTGTAATTAGGCGATAGTGAAAAAGTCTCGATCCTGGTAAGCCTGCGCACTCGCAACAAACCTCTTAATTCGATGGAAAGTTTTTGTGAGATTATCTGTTCTTGTCACATTCTTACCGGTCCTTTACACCAACATAAATTGGCAGCCGGCGGATCTCAGGACTCACGGCGAATGTGAAGTTTTGTGTATGGTCACACTGTGCAGACTGACCGGAGTCAAAATTTATTAATTTCCGCCGTGATTTCTTTATTTGTTGCTGTTGTTTTCTACGCGAACTTATTTTACATTTCGACAGTATCATTAGAAAATGTGGAGAAGTATGAATCGTCATGGCAAAAAATAGTTACGAAATTTTACGATCTGATCAGACTCCACGGACTATGAAGGCTGATGGTTGTCTTCGTATCTCGGATTTATTATATGTGCCCTCATTTTTCAAAGGTAGGGTGAAATCTATTTAGTGGAAGAACGGCACCCCGGGTGGTTATAATTTGAAGTAATTTGTTTATGAATGATACATTTTATTGAAATGTTTGTCATACTCGTTCATGACTGAAATAAGAGCTTGGAAGCCAAACATATTTTCTATAGGTTCCACTATATCATATCCCGAAACCCCAGTAATTCTAAGTGTTTGCTCCAACTTCCAGCTGCCTGGAAAATTGGTAATTAATGGTCATTATTTTTGTGTATATCAGTGCAAAGTGCCAGTCCTGGATGAGTTTCTATGGTAACATTCCTTGATCGCCAAACTAAATTTAAATTTACTCTTTTCTTCTAACATCTTAATCTTTTCAGTTTGCCCATCTGTATGTATATATGTCTTAACCGACAAATTAAGATACTTGCCATTAACTATAAACACAACATATCACAATATACTCTCTCTCTCTCTCTCTCTCTCTCTCTCTCTCTCTCTCTCTCTCTCTCTCTCTCTCTCTCTCACTCTCTCTCTCTCTCTCTCTCTCTCTCCCTCTCTCTCGCTCCCTCTCTCTCTCCCTCTCTCTCGTCACAGACGGCGCATTGGGTATTCGTGGTAAATCATCAATAGCATGAAATAAGCTCGCCACCTACCTTTGGTTTTCATAGGACGAAATTGCGTTCTAAACACTTTAGAATTGGTCTGCAGATGAACTGTATGAAATAGTACAATTAAATGCAAAAGATAACAATGCGTAATGAAATGAAATAAAATGATAATTACCATTTTAATTAATATATCAATTAGAATTGACATCAAAGGATTTACAAGAAAGGGTATCCTTTTATTTTGGGAAAGTCAATACATAGAAATGATGATGAAGGGTGACATAGCTAGCACATATCCTCTTTGACCAATATGACTGAAAATATGATTTATGAGATAGACCAATCCCAATATTCTGTCTATTTTTCATTAATTTACCCTTGTATATTGAGCCGTATTAAAAAAAAAGTAGGGAAATGTTTTTCTTTAAAGTATACTAGTTAAAAGAAAACATTTCGCCTAATTTCATATCAGTGACTTCCAACCACAAATTTCGCGGAGAAAGTAACTGCAAATCAGTTATGTAAACTGATCCACAATTAACCCTTGATACAAGATACTTTCTTCATAGCCTATGATGTAATGTTGATTATCTTGAGTAAAATCTTTGGAATAATAATAAATCGCACCTCAATCATGAGAGTTTATCATCCTAACTAACTTTTTAAAATGAAATTTTAACTCAGTACGTATCATCACACAAAATGCACCTTTTAAGAAGCCGAAGAAAATGAGCCTTGAAAAAACAATGTGGGCAGGGAACAAATTGTTTATAACAAGTACTTTCTCAATTCAACACCATTTTATAAGCACAATGGTATACGGAAGGGGTAAGAGACTACGTGCACATTGTGGTCTTAAGCACGAAACAAGCATATATAAGATAGATATCGTCTATTGTATACACGGGTCCAAGCGTGTTTTCTATGCTTTCAACACCTTCACATATCGTCGTTTGGCAATCAATTATCAAATTAAAGACACGAGTTTTTTGTTGCCAAACGACGATACCGAAGGAGTATCTTTATTATCTATTACAAATGTAGCATTTCAACAACTTTTACTCGCAACTTGAGCAACTCACATTTCACCTTAACCTATAAAGATATCCATCCTTTGCTATATCTGTCCTCAGTATGAAAAGTTCTTTTATATAGTCTTTACTAAATTGATGTTTAAGCCATTTTAAACAAAAGAATAATTAATTTATTCATTGAACTAGTTCGAATAAAATAGCTCTTTTGAGGGGATGTTTTTCCCCAAATATTTGAATATGTATCATAATTTATGCAGTAAACCAATTCAATAACGACTAATTGCGTTATAAATTTTACGTGTTTGCAAGTGAATAAGGCAGTAGTATCATTGAGTTTACCATACATATTTTGATGAAAATCATTTACCAGCCTTGGTTTGAGGATTAAACAAGAAATCTTACGATTGACACAGAATGTGCAGGCTGACCAGAATCAAAACTTTTTGCAATTGTCCCGTGGAAAATGGCCATCCGAAAGCCCTATGAAACTATTATTAAAAAGTTATCATATTCAGCAGAGGTCAATTAAGTCAATGAGCCATCCTTATAGTCTCAGTCTGTCTGTCTCTATCATATTTGTTGCTTGAGCTTAGTTACAGACCACATCGGTAATAAAAAATAAAGTAATAATAGTAATAATAATGACGATTATTGTAACAATCATTATAATAATATTTATCGCGCTAGATCTTAGATTGAGACGGGTTACGGTAGAGAAATTATCTTAGTCGAAAGTGCTACATACCTGACTTAGAACCAGACTTGGGTTAACGGCCCTTTTATGACCCTGCAGGTAATTAAAATTGAATCCATTATTTTGAGGAGGCATCTAGCTATTCGCTGCCGACTTTTAATGAGATGTTAACGGACAAATAGATAGATAGGGCCTTTTTGCTGCAGTTTCTTAAAGTGGACTTTTGGTACTTACATTTCTTGGCATGTCAGAAGGTCAAGGTAATCCATAAAGATCATTGTCACTTGTCAAGGTCAAATTTCTGAAAATAGCTGTTGCAGGGGCATGGCATTTCACAAACACATTTTGGTTTGGTTTTTTTTTTGCTTTTTTTTTGTAAACATATTTAAATGACTATATGTGTCTCTTTTTCAGAATTATGATGGGTTTCTAGATTATCATGCCAGTTGAAATGATTTTCTCTGTTCTGAAATGCCTTCATGAAATCAACTTTGACATGCAAGAATCTTCAAGTTCAAAGTGTGGAAAAGGGTACTGAATTTTTTGATTTTTAGCTCATCTGAGCACAACATGCTGAATGGAAGCATTTAGGATCACTCAGTGTATGTCATTAACTTTTGTTTAGCTAACCAAAGCACAGTTTCAGTTTCATACTCAAAGTGAGCTTGTGATGACTCTTTATCTATTGAGTGTGGTGAGTTTTCAAAACTTTTTCATGAAATTTTGATTTGTGGAAAAAATGGAACGTAGCAGGGGAGCTTACTAGACTTATGAGAAATAATGAAATAATCAAATCTTCTCCTTAATCACAGGGCCAATTTTGGCCAAACTTTGTAAGAAAGTTCCTTGGATGACCCTTGTCAAAACTGTTCATGAAATTTTGATAAGTGAAAAGCAGGGTAGTGGAAAGTGGAGATTATCTAACTTAGAGAAGTCATGACATAATCATTTTCAAATTGTCTCCTCCTAGGCTGATTTGGACTAAACTTGGCAAGAATGTACTTTTGGTGATCATTTTGAGAACTTGATCATGAAATTTTGATCTGAGGAAAAAATGGGCCATGGTAGGATGGGGTAATCAGACTTTGAGAGATCATGAAATAATCCTACAATGAGGAATTTAGGGCCATTTTGGCCCTCTTGTTTGAACTCTTTGTGTGTGAATGACCTCAAGGTGATCATTCAGTGCTCAACATCTATCAGTCCTTCTATGTCTTTCATGATTTTCACTATATCTCAAAATAGGCAGATGTTGATGACTTTTGGTCATCTTCCTTCAGTGACTGTGTATGAAAGATCCCTTTCTCAAAAAAAAAAATATTATTATCTTTAATATTAAGCATTTTGGGCTATTTGTATATTTTTGTTGTCTGCTTATAATGGAATGATATTACCTTAACCTCACACTTTCTTTGACCGATTCCCACACTTTCCTGATTTTTTGCACCCAACAAGATACAAACTTTGGAGAGCATTTTGGATAATGATGAAAATTGCAAATTATTTCTTCATTTCCAACAATGCTTTTTGCCAAATAGACAAATGTTGATTTGCCTTTTGTTTTCTTTTTTGTGTTTTTATACCCCCCCAAACTATGTTTAAGGGGTATAAAAGAGTCAGCTTGTCAGTTGGTCTGTCCATCCTTCTGTCTGTTTGTTGCTCTTTCGTGTCTGCTCAATTTCTTGTCAACTATCTGAAATAATCAGAAACCAAGCAGAGATGTGCATTTTTATTTTGTCCGTCCGGAGTCATATCTCAGCAACGCCTGGGCCTAATTGAAAGAACCTTCATATATAATCTTCCTAGGAAATTTCCAAGACCGGTATTTTGATTTTTCTTATTTCAAGGCTGCGTCATGGAAAAAAGGGGCCTGAATGTGAAAACTAGTTTTTTGCCAATTTCTCCAAGACTAATTGTTAAAATTTCATGAAATTTCATATTTGAGTAGCAAATCAGATCCCCTTGACCTTAAATAACGGGAATTTTCGTTTGAAAATGCGTCATGGGAAGTTATTACCTTTACGTTAACTGTCTTTTTTCCCAGCAAAAACTGAAATTAGAAATTACTTTTGATTGGTTACTGATGAAGTCTTCATATTTCACATGTGCATTGCTTGTGACAAACCCTTTCTGTTGGTACCAAGTTCAAGGTCATCATTCAAGGTCAAGGTCATTTCTGAAGATCAAACTTTAGAAAATCTTAACTTAAACATTGTCTATAAGTTTACAATGTTAAGTGATATAACCTTCATATTTCACATGTGCATTGCTTTTGACATGGACTTTCTGTTGGTACTAATTTCAAGGTCATCTGTCAAGTTCAAGGTCATTTCTCAAGGTCAAAATTTTGAAAAGCTTAGCTTAAACATTGTCTATAAGTTTTCGATGGTAAGCGATATAGCCTTCATACTTCACATGTGCATTGTTAATGACATGACCTATCTGTTGGAATTAAGTTCAAGGTCATCTGTCAAGGTCAAGGTCAAAATTTCAAAAAAATTAACTTTAACATAGCCTGTAAGTATACAATGGTAAGTGAGATAGCCTTCATATTTTACATGTGCATTGCTTATGACATGAACTTTCTGTTGGTACTAATTTCAAGGTCATCTGTCAAGTGCAAGGTCATTTCTCAAGGCCAAAATTTTGAAAAGCTTAACTTTAACATTGTCTATAAGTTTACAAATGGTAAGTCACACACTCTTCATATTTTACATGTGCATTGCTTATGACATGACCTTTCTGTTGGTATGAGGTTCAAGGTCATCTGACTTTCTGTTGGTACTAAGTTCAAGGTCATTGGTCAAGGTCTAATTGTCAAGGTCATTAATTTTCAAATATTCCTCCTTCACTAATTGCCAAAATTTCTTGTTACTTTAGATAAATGTTGTTCATTAAAAGCCCTAGGTAATTTTATTTCAATTTTTGACCCAATGAGCCTTACCATGCTAAAAGGGGGCTTAATGCCATGTAGCTTTACATTTTGTATATATCCTATTCTAAAATAAATCAGTCTATTGTTTCTGCAAGACTACTCAAGTAAGAGTCTTCATTTTTTGTATGGAGACATTTTTCATTGATAACTTGGATAGTGAAGGTAAAATATTTAACCCTTTACCATATAATGTTATTGAATTTTACTAGAATCAGGCCTGTGAAGCCAAACAGCTTCATTCATTGATTGTCAAACTTCCAAAATTCTTGTGGACATAACTCTTAAACTATAGTTGCATTCAATAAAAAGTTATTTGTCCGATAATGGCATATAGTCCTGTGACAAAAGCCTTATTCAGGGAGCATAATCCGTCTCCCGACGGCTCTTGTTTGGTTATGGTCTATTGATTTTTTACTGAGTTATGACCCTTTAATTAAAA
Organism: Fragum fragum; assembly: GCA_946902895.1. Lineage (NCBI taxonomy): Eukaryota > Metazoa > Mollusca > Bivalvia > Cardiida > Cardiidae > Fragum > Fragum fragum. The sequence goes on from OX336368.1 coordinate 28,528,332, forward strand.
AGACTGTTTTTTCTTATGGACTTTTCGGGGATAGTACCTGTACATGGACAAGCGCTGTTGAGGGGTATTAGTCGGCTTTGCGACAAAGTCTAGTTGATATCAAACCTTACACTTGTTGCCATGGAAAAAGGAAAATAATAGAATCTTATAAAACATTTTTCATATAAACCCAAAAAGCATAGAGCTTTAACATAGAGCTCATCATAGTGTATTCCTACTAACTTTATTAGGTCACCTGACCGAAGGTCATGGTGACCTATTGCGATTGTGTTTTGTCTGTCGTCGTGCATTGTGCCCCGTGCGTTAATTTTTTACATTTTCGACTTCTTCTTAAGAACCCTTGAATGGATTTCATTTCTTCTAAGTTATTCAAAGTACAAACTTTGTAACTGTTACATATACATAGGTGGAATAGGGGCCATATGCATATGGTCAAGGTAAGACTTGAAAGCCTTTACCCTGCAAACTTCTATCACAACATTTCAAAATAACTTAATTGGTTACACTGATCCTATTCAAAATACAGTGTTCATATTTGGTATTATTATATGTCCTATCAAAACACATCTGATGTGATGTCATACAAATGTCAGTTTCACTGGCATGGTCAATTTCATATATTAAGGACAAACTTATCTGATATTTCAGGAGGACATTTCATGATTCACTTCTTATTCATTGCGTATCACTGTAAGTAGCAAAGTAAGCTTTCACAAACAGCTCTTAGCAATTTTTAGGTTTACAACAACTACATTCCGAATTTGATTTAGCATGACTATGTTTGAGTGAAAATGATACTATTTCATGCATTGGTTCATTTCAATTATTTTGAGTGTTCCTTTCAAAAATTAACAAAAACTACCATATTTTTTAGATGCTGATAAGGCCTTTGAATTTGAAATGGGAGATGAACTAGATGGAGGAAGAGAACCTTAAAGACAGCCTGTGTTAGGAAAGAGACACTGATAGTTCAATGATTACATTGTTTTTTGTATTTTTTTGTCATGATAATAGGGTTAGGTATTTTGTCAGAAAGCTTGTACATCAGTGTTGTTGGTTGGGTTGTGCAAAAGAACTTTTGACATTTTCTTATATCAGTTTTATTATTAAAGATGTTTTCATGAAGTCTTTAATATATTTTGACTATGAAATGGACAATCTGTACTAACAAGGGAGGATCTATTTGCATTTTGTAATGGATTATATTTCTGTTTAGCTCAGCTGAGCATTAAGTGCTCATAGCTTAGGTATCATGATTGGCCAACACCCAAATATCTGACAGTCTATCAATTTGTCTGTCAACAATTTCTTGGAAAATATTCTCTTTCAAAACTAGTGTGCAAATTAGACTTAAACTTGATAAAAGAAGTTCTTTAAGTTAATGTCTTCATTACTTGTTAAAGGAATTTAATTGCATTTAAAACTCTGGTTGGCATTGCAACATAAATGAGGACAAGAGCATCTTGTGCAGAATGCAAATACTCAGGTCATGTGCTCAGTTGTCAGTGTAAAAATGTATTGAGTTTCCCTCTTGTTGGTTGAGATTTTCTCTTTTAAAATTGAATATAAATTCCTAGTTTCAAGCAAAAGTGCTTGGTAATTAAAGATTTCAGAAAAAACAAAGTTTTTAGATGACACTGATCACAAAAGCTCACCTGCAGCACGTTGTGCTCAGTAGAGATTAAAACAAGAGGCCCATGAGGGCCTGAGACGCTCTACTGGTTGTCAAGTTTTCCATTAAAGAAATCTGATATTTAAGGATGTTAATTGCTCAAAGAAGAATGCATAAAGAAAAAAAAAGGGCTTTATCCCCTTTATCATTTTAAGCAACAATCCTCAAGGCCCCTTTTCCAATGTTTCATGACTGATCCACTCCATTTCCAAAAGAAAGTTACCTTATGACCCTACAATTATTCCGTGAATATTCCATCAGAATCTGCCAATAATTGAGGACTTTATCACATAAACAGGATTGTTTTGAATGAAAATCAATAAGGCCCCTTTTCATGTGTTTTCTGTTGGATCAATTTCAATCCAAAAGGAACTTTCCTTACAACCTGACAAATGTCCTGTGAAATTTAGAAACATAAGAAAAGGGGCCTTAGGAAAATTCAATTAAAAGAATTATAATTAATACTTGTAAGTCCACAGATGAGATGGGGTTGTCTTTATACTCAAACAGAATAATTATACTTTTGTTAGAAGAGTTCCCTTTGGAATTGGTTTAGATCCATCAAGTAACATGGGAAAAGGGGCTATATGAAAATTCAATTAATAAAACCCTGTTAACACAATGAAGCCCACAGCTTTGATCAGATTTTGTTGAAACTTTCACAGAATGATTGGAAGGTCATAACTATCATTCTTTTCATAACAGGGTTTGAACTGTCAAGAAACACAGGAAAAGAGGCCTTATGAAAATTTCATTTATAAATCCTTGTTACCAAGTCCAGAGCTTTCATCGGGTTTTCTTCAAACATTCACAGAATAATTGTACAATAAAAATGATTGTTGATTATTGCATTAGACCTGATTCGTCAAGTATCACAGGAAAAGGAGCATTATGAAATTTAATTTTAAAATCATCGTACCACAATAAAGTCAACAGTTTTCATCAGATTCTGTAAAAACTTTCACAGAATGATTATTCCATCATGAGGATTCTTTCTTTTCAAATTAGGCGTGATCTGTCTAGTATCATGGGAAAAGGGGCCTTTTGAGAATTTTTTCTATAATCCTTGTAATCAAGTCCAGAGCTTTCATTGGATTTTATTCAAACCTTCACAGAATCATTGTACAATAATCACGATTGTTAATGCTGACATGAGACCTGATCCTTCAAGTATCACAGGAAAAGGAGCTTTATGAAAATGTTATTTTAAAAATTTTACACCAAGATAAAGTCTGCAGTTTTCATCAGATTCTGTTCAAACTTTCACAAAATGTTTGTACCATCATAAGGATTGTTTCTTTCCAAATTGGGCCTGATCTGTCTAGTATCATAGGAAAAGGGGCTGTATGAAAAATTATTACCAAATCCTCATAAACACAACAATGTCCCCAGTCTTTATCAGAATCTCTTCAAACTTTAATAGAATGATTGTACCATCATTTGGATTGTTCCTTTGTAAATAAGGTCTGATTGGTTAAGTGACACAAGAAAAGGGACCTTATAAAAAATTTATTAAAAACATCATTATTACAATAAAGTCCTCAGTCTTTATCATTTTCTTCAAACTATTATTAGGATTGTTCCTTTGTACATTGGGTCTGATTTGTTAAGTTTCACAGAAAAAGGGGCCTTATGAAAATTTTGTTACAAAAATTCTTGACACAATTCAGTCCACTGTTTTCATTGATTCTCTTTAACTTTTAAAAAAATGATTCTACCTTCATTAGAATTGTTCCTTTTGAAATTTGGTTTGTTTTGTAAAGTATCATGAGAAAAGGGGCCCTCTGAAGATTTCACTATAAACTCATTAACACAATAAATTCCACAGATTAAACACATTAATTGTGGCATTCAAAACACAGGAAAAGGGGCCTTACAGATTATCATTCAAAACATTCTTGTGTATGTGATGAAGATCACAATCATTATCAAATTGTCTTTTAAATTTCACAGGACATTTGTCAGGTTGTAAGGAAAGTTCCTTTTGGATTGAAATTGATCCATCAGAAAACACATGAAAAGGGGCCTTATTGATTTTCATTCAAAACAATCCTGTTTATGTGATAAAGTCCACAATTATTGTCACATTCTGATGAAATATTCACAGAATGATTGTAGGGTCATAAGGTAACTTTCTTTTGGAAATGGAGTGGATCAGTCATGAAACATTGGAAAAGGGGCCTTGAGGATTGTTGCTTGAAATGATAAAGGGGGATAAAGCCCTTTTTTTTTCTTTATGCATTCTTCTTTGAGCAATTAACTTCCTAAAATATCAGATCTCTTTAACGGAAAACTTGATAACCAGTAGAGCGTCTCAGGCCCTCATGGGAATCTTGTTTATGAAAAGAACCCAGTTCAGTTCAATAAGATGTTATACCTATTATTAAAGATATAAGACAGAGGAAGTTTTATGAATTCTATTTGCTAAGGGGGAACAAAACAAATGAATATGCATTTTTAGGTCACCTGACCGAATGGTCATGATGACCTATTGCAATCATCGTTTGTCCTTCGTCGTGCGTTGTCCGTTAACTTTTAAACATTTTCATCTTCTTCTCAAGAACTACTGGGCAGATTTCAACCAAACTTGGTAGAAAGCATCATTGGGGGATGCCAATTCAAGTTTGTGAAAATAGGGGTTCTTGGGGTCAAAGGGGCCCAAATAGGGGCCCAAAAGGGGTAATTTTTGGTACTTCTTTAAAAATCTTCTTCTAATAAACCGTTAATGCCAGAGATTAAATATTTTGTGTGCATGACAACTAGGACAGGTATATCATAAATTGTGAAATTCATGTCCCTGGGGTCATGTATGGGGCCACGCCCAGAGGTCAAAGTTCATCATGTTAAAAAGTTCACATTTTCATCTTCTTTTTGGTACTTCTTTAAAAATCTTCTTCTAATAAACCGTTAATGCCAGAGCTTAAATATTCTGTGTGCATGACAACTAGGACAGGTATATTATAAATTGTGAAATTCATGTCCCTGGGGTCATCTATGGGGCCACACCCAGAGGTCAAAGTTCATCATGTTAAAAAATTCACATTTTCATCTTCTTCTGATGAAGTACTAAGCCAATTTCAAAGTAACTTGGTGAAAAGCATCATTTGGTAATGGTTATTCGGATTTGTGAAAAATTAAAGGCTGGGGGGTCAGGGGGCCCTAAAATGGGGACCAAATGGGGGTCATTTTTGGTAACTTTTAAAAATTTCATCTTCTTCTCAAGAACTACTGGGGGGATTTCAACTAAACTTGGTAGAAAGCATCATTGGGGGATGCCAATTCAAGTTTGTGAAAATAGGGGTTCTGGGGGTCAAAGGGGCCCAAATAGGGGCCCAAAATGGGGTTATTTTTGGTACTTCTTTAAAAATCTTCTTCTAATAAACCGTTAATGCCAGAGCTTAAATATTCTGTGTGCATGACAACTAGGACAGGTATATTATAAATTGTGAAATTCATGTCCCTGGGGTCATCTATGGGGCCACACCCAGAGGTCAAAGTTCATCATGTTAAAAAATTCACATTTTCATCTTCTTCTGATGAAGTACTAAGCCAATTTCAAAGTAACTTGGTGAAAAGCATCATTGGGTACTGATTATACAGATTTGTGAAAATTAAAAGGCTGGAGGTCAGGGGGGCCTAAAATGGGGACCAAAAGGGGGTCATTTTTGGTAACTTTTAAACATTTTCATCTTCTTCTCAAGAACTACTGAGGGGATTTCATCCAAACTTGGTCGGAAGCATCATTGGGGGATGCCAATTCCAGTTTGTGAAAAGAGGTTGGGGGGCTTGGGGTAAAAGGGGCCCCAGTCGGGGGCAGAAATGGGTAAATTTTTGTACTTCTTAAAAAGTCTTTTTCTAATAAACCCTAAATCACTTGTCTTGATGCTCTTTTACTCAGGTGACCGTTAAGGCCCACTGGGCCTCTTGTTTCATAATTCTGTACAGTGTTACAAATTATTAATTCCAAAAAAGGTAGACTTCAAAATTTTGATATGGACTTATAGTTTATTTTGAAATTAAGTGAATAACAATTTTGGTATCTTGACCCATTACCACTCAATAACATTTTAGACAAGTCCAAATCCAAAGAAGTTGCAGACAACAATTTTACATTGATGAAATCTTTAAATAATTTTTCTTATGGAAAAATAGTGGATAATGAAGAAATTGCTTTCATTCTTTACATTGATGAAATCTTTAAATATTTTTTCTTATGGAAAAATAGTGGATAATGAAGAAATTGCTTGTAACAAGCATTTTCTCCATTTTCCACAAAGATTTCCAAAGTTCTATATTGAGGGGGTGTTTTACAGTGTCACTTAGAGGAAATGGGTTAATTCAAGTCATTTTTTGATGAACAATAGCCCCAGACAATTACTGAGATCCTGCAACATAATCTTATGAATGTGAGTTATAGATTAAGTTTTGTATTGAATCCTGAACCAGCTAATTCAGGGAATTATATTTCAAGACAATTTGTTTCAATCAAGTAGTAAAGAGGAATTTATTCTATAAAAACAGGTTTTAATATCTGGTAGCCGATTTTGACATCCCTAGTTTATTAAAAATTGTTCAGTCTAACCATTAATGAATAGAGATTCCAAAATGGTTAGACTTCCAAATTTGGAATGGTTTTGCATGATATTTGGTACGTACCAATGTTTATTTTCCTTCACCAAAACTTTTCAAAGAAAATCTGAAAATTAGCTCTTTGCCGTGCGATCCCTGATTTTACAAAGGAATAAAGAAGGAAATCTTTGAAAATCTTCTTCTCCCAAACCACAAGGCCTTGACCTTTGATGGATCAAACTTTGACGTATCAATGTTTATTGTCCCTCTACAAAAATATTGTAAAGAATAACAGTACTCTGAAAATTAATCATTTTCCGTGAGATGCCTTCCAAACCTTAAGGCCTAGCGATTTGATATTTGATATCTATCATTAATTGTTGACCCTCTACCAAAAATTAGAAGAATTACGGTACTCTCAGAATGTGCGGACCTTGATTTTTACATATAAATGAAGAAGAAAATCTACTCCTCCTTAAACCTAAGACCTAGAGCTATAATATTTGGTATGTATCAATACCTATTGACCCTTTACCAAATTTCTACAAAGATTTACAATACTCTGATGATTATCTTTGCTATCCCTGATTTTACATTGGAATAAAGAAGGAAATCTTTAAAAATATTTACCCAACTCATAAGGTCTAGAGCATAGATATTTAGTTATGTATCAATATCTATTGGCCCTTTACTAAATACAGTCATTTTGATGAAATATAGGTCATGTAAAGAATTTGGTAAGGCTGCATCAGAAAGTAAATTATGTCATAAAAAACTTTGTTTATGCTATGTAGATCACAGTTATTACTAAATATAAAGTCAAACAATAGGTAGGTTACAATGCCCAATCTTAATTGAAAAAGTATTGAAATTAAGTGCTGGCAAAATGACTTGTAAGTTATGAGTAATTTTTGGATTAGAGGAGAAAATCTTTAATATAAATCTTTTTCTCCAAAATAATTAGGCAAAGAACTTTGATATTTTGTATCATAAAGCCTTGATTCATCATTCTCAGGTGAGAGATATAGGTCCATCATTGTCCTTTTGTTCATGTTTTTCATATATCAACCAGTTACTAAATATCAAAATTTGGACTGGTCCAGTTGACAAGCTTTGATGGATAACAATCTTGTTGGTCAATGGAATTTAAAATCTTTGTCTTCTTGGGATGATGATGAAATTGCTGTAACCGATTCCCACACAAGTCTGCTTTTTTATGCCCCTCGTGAAAACAATTTTGGAAAACATTCTGTTTTAGAAATTGCATGTGAGAAACAATATCTTCATTATTTTATTTATTTTCTACCCAAAAAGACAAAGAGTTTCACAATTTCATCAACTAGAAATTGTCTTCTGCAACTTCTTTCAATTTTGACTAGCCTCAAATTTTCTCATGTGGGAATTGGTTAGCATAGCTTTTTCCTTAAGAGGTGAAAAAAATGGGAATGTGTTGGTTAAAAAAAGAGTGATTCCAAAATGGAAAGACATTTGGAACAGACTTATTAATACCCAATTCCTTTTAATATTTGGGAAAGCATATCATTATATCCCCCACAACAAAGTAAAGAGGGCTATACTAGAATCACCATGGTTATCTGTCCATCATGCTGTCTGTGGATACAACACCTTGGTAGCTACTGCTCTGAAATTTACACATATTGTTTACCTCCATAATTAAGTTGTACACCTGCAATTTTCAAGCCCCTACTTTCATTATTCATTGATTATTGAATTATCCCACCTTGAACTCATAAATTACTCTAGTCGCTCACATGTTTTGGACAAAAAATACATCCAGCAAGTTTTGGTTGCTGGATTACCTCACCTTTATCTTCTGAACTTGACTGAATCATTCCTGTTCTGGGCAATGCACCTGCAGTTTTGCATACACTGAACTCATGTTATCAACAATGTTGTTAGTAGAAAGTTTTGCATGTATAGTTTATATGACAACACTTTTACTGATTGCTTCCTTTATTATCTCCCATTGAAATTGTAATTAGTACTTGTGTACAATTGCAGTTCGTACCATTACTACCACAGTATGGTTGGCACTGTTAAAAAAATATTGTGCATATATGAAATTAGATCTTACTTCAGAATTATCTCCCCTTGATTTTGTAATTTGTACTGGACTAATCCGCAGCATTGGTCCCAAAGTATTACATACTCTGAACTCAAACTATTCCCTCTATGCCATTATATTACCTTATAAAAAGGAACAAAACAAAAGGTAAGAGTCGTCAGACGGATTATGCTCCCCTAATATACCTGTCACAAAAATTATAAAATAAACTGGGATAAAGGTTTCTGAGGGACTGAGACAAAAACCACCCTATATGCTTGCCTTATTCCAGAGATGCTTAATTCAAATATACACCCTTGATCATTGACCTTGACCTTAGAGCTATCTAAAAATTTGAAATTCCAATAACCAAAAATTTATCTCCTCAATTTCAACCAAACTTCACAGAAATGATCTTTCAAAATACTTGAAAGAATTCAAATTGATGAAGAACTTTAGCTGTCATTGCAACCGAGTGAAAAAAGTGGAAACACTTTTATAGCCACTACTTAATGAGAATTGTTAAAAGAGGTATGATTCCAAAATGGTTAGACTTCCCAATTTGGAATAGACTGATTGTTAATCCTGAATTACTTTTACTCTTTCTTTAGTGTATGAATCTTTGTAGAAATAAATCAGGTTTTTACCAAATGTTTTTACCTATTAGGTAATTCAACCAAACTTTGCATGAAGTATTCATATATTGACCTATTTCAAAACTGAAAATTAATACACTCAAGTCCCCAGGAGCTTGGCCTGGGGGAAAGGGATGTAAAGAAATGAAGATTTTTTAAACAATCTTCTTTCGAATTAAACTACTGGGCCATTTTAAATAATTCCTTTGGCTGACCTGAGCATTTTGAGCTCATAGTGAGCTTTTGTGACCATTGAATGTTAGTGGTCTGTCGTGCATCGTCAACAATTGAAGTGTTTACACTCTAGAGACCACAATTTTGACCATTCTTCATGAAATATTGCCAGAATAATCGTTTGGTCATAAGGATGAACCCTACTTATTATGGTAAGGTTCTTTTGGAAAACACCGGAAAATGGGCATTGATGACAATTTCTGTGTTTACACTCTAGAGGCCACAATTTTGGCTCTATCTTCTTGAAATATGGCCAGAATAATCGTTAGGCCATAAGGATGAACCCTAATGATTATGGGAAGGTTCTATTGGAAAACACTGGAAAAGGAGCTGTAATCACGATTTCTTTGTTTACTCTATAGAGGGCAGAGTTTTGGATTAATCTTCATGAAGCTGATTATAATTATACTGCTCCAGTTGCATCTTTTAACAGCAGACGATTCAGTGAGCAATTTAAGACCATCATGGTCCTCTAGTTTCAAAAATGTTCCTAAGGTAGTCCTTGAGCTAAATGAGTTGACTTTTCTTGAAAAACTCTGGTTACCATGGCAGCAAAAAGTTAAATTAAAAAAAAAAAATTCATACCCAATTGGCATTAAGCCTTGATATTATGCCTGGAGCATCAGTTAATTAACTTCTTTCAAATTTTTATAGTTATTACCCTTGGATCCAGAGGGGAGTAAAAAGTGTTTTAATAAATAAGGCCTGAAGCCTTGATAATTGTTATTAAGAATGTGTTTATGGAATTCTATGAACAGTTCTAAAATCTTGTCTTGTGGATTCAAGTTATTTTTCATGTATAATATTCCCAGATAAGAAGCCATTTTCACCTTTCAATTATCAAACATAGTTTTGATACACACCCAAGTTCGATCCCGACGGCGGCACTCATCCTTTCCGACTATTTGTCTCTCACCAATGGGTCGATAATCGTAGACCTATGTGAGATAGCAGCTGGAGGCTAGGAAGGGATGTAATGGTAGTACTGGTGTGAGAAATACCAGGATTCCATTGTTAGGTGCTCCAGTCGCCGCAATATAACTGAAAGATTGTTGAAAGCGGCGCAAAACCCCATTCAAACAAACGATACACACCCATGTAGTGCTATAATACAAGAATGGAGGAATTTAAGGAATTAAATTCTATATAAAAATGACTTTATTTAATTGATTACCCTTAAGATTTCAAATAGTAACATTTCTCAATTTCCCATTTATAGAAGTTAGCCCTACAAGTAGAAGCTGTTTTTTTTTCACCTGAGATCAAACAAAATTTCTTCATTAAATCTGCTAAAGAATTGCAGAAATATCAAACTGTGATACATTGTATTTATGGAAACTATCACACAAGAATTTGCAGGATTGTTCTCCATCATGAGTAGTTTTGCCATTTTAAAGACATTTTCAGATAATTCCAAGAACAAGATCCCAGCTCTAGGTTGTAAGTTGAAATTAACCCTTGTCATGCTGATCCCAGAATATTCCTGGTTTGAAAATAGCTGTGGCAGGTGTATAGACTAAAGTCAACCTGCACAGACATGGAGCCTGATCTTAGTCTACACTACCTGATTTTAGTAATAAGGAATTATGTGTACACTAGGTGTGTACACTAGGTGGATCTAAATTTGACAAAAAAATAAAAAAAATGTGAAGAAAGGATAAATATTCAGCATGACAAGGGTTAAGCATGTCTGGAGAAGAGCTAGCATTATAGCATCTGCTTCTGTCCCTCCATCTTAGGCCTTTCTACTATTTATTTCATACTTTTTGTGAAAGGGGTATATTCAGGGAACATGATCTGTTACTGACAGATCTTGCTGCATCTTCTCTGTCTGTCTGTCCAGCCATCCTGATATCCCCCGGCAATCTGTCTGTACCTCCATATCTTGTTAACACATCTCTTCCTACCTTTAGGAATTCAAATTAATTTTTTCCCAGAATGTTCAAAGTCATCTGACCTCGTGTACAATGTCATTGTTTTGCCATTGTAGGAAGCACCACATAAAAGGAGGGCTTAAAGCAAATTTTCTCCTATCTCCTATATTTATAGACAAACTGGAACCTGCCCTTGTGAACATTGTTACTGTTTTGCCATTTAACCCTTTTCTGTACAATGACTGGTTTTTACGTCCTTGTGATTTCGTACCGGAGAAAACATTGTGGGAAAAGAAGGAATTGCTTGTAACAAGCAATTTCTTCTTTTCCCGCAATATTTTCTACCATGTTTGTTGGTTACTTTTCATATTGCATCCTCTTTTATTTCTCATCTGCAACTTCTTTCAAATTGGACAGGTCTTAAATTTTGAAAAACAGGAAAGGGTTAAGGCTGTGTCACAGAAAAAGGGGACTGAATGCAAAAGGTTGACTATGACTATGGCACTCTTGTTAATGGTTCACTTAGACCACTTCTGTTTATTTTTTTTTTTTTTTTTTATCTTACAATATTTTTAGAGGAGGAGTTTTTCAAGTTTTCACTTATACTATACATGAAAATAAGCTACGCTGATCAAAGCCGCTCTTAGCTCGACTATTTAGAAGAATAGGGCTGCAAAGATTCATTAGTGTAACATTTTAGTGGAATCATAACTCCTTTTCTGACTTGGACATTTGGTTAGTTTCTGGTTCAAGTCTCTTATCACTGTTTTTTTCTTATTCCATTGCTCTCAATCTTTGCATATGTTCTATGGACCATCAGAGCATCCCTAGGAATTGATTCATTACTATGACATTGATTATAGTTGAATTTTGATCCTTTTTGACTTAGAAATTCCAGGTAGAAGTTTTATGTGCATTTTTCTTGTCTCTCGTCACTCAATTGCTGTTGCTGAGACACAAGGCACATGCCTCTGTGATCATAATATGAACCCCTTAGCTGATATTCTCTGATGTTCATTTGAGTTTCGACTTTTTCGGCTTGGAATTTTAAGTGCAAGAATTTTTTTTATCTCTGTTACTACTTTGGGTTATTGTTTGAAACTTTAAGACATCTGTTCAAAGTTGTGTGATTAATAATACAAAAATTAATCTGACATTCATATCTATAACTTGAATAACGCCGTAGTTATGACATATTGCACTCCCAACTACAATATCCTCTATGAGGGAACCGGCTTTTTAAACTTCACAAGTAATTAGATTTTTAATGAAAAAGTTTATAAACTGATTCATGACAGACACAATGCACTGACGTTAGACTTGCTGGCTACCAACCAGTGGAGCTAAAGATGATGTTGATGATGATGTGTTGTAATTACATTACTTGACTTTTCCGGTAGAGTCATCACTATACATGCAATGCAAAATTTTTGCTGTGCCTTAGAGAAAAAGCTATGGAAATCATTATGGGGGAAAAAGAAATTTCACATCAAAATAGGAACATAGATCTATCTACACATATGATAAAAGAAACAAACTGGTTTTCAGCCCCTGTTGATTCTGCTAGCAGTTGACCTTAACCCATATGCAAGAATGTTTCAAAGGTAACTTCTACTATGGAGGAGAACAAGTTTGCAAATCTTTATGAAGATAACTCCTCAATGTCATCTATGGAAAGATTTTTTCAACAAGTTCATATTCTAAAGAGTAAAAGATGATCAGATCTAGTTCTATATCTTCAGTATCTCTGTATTTATATATTTGGAACTCTTTGGACTGGGCCGTTTAGCACACAGGGTATTTTTCTCATAGGGCCTTTTTGACCCCAATGTATCATTTGCAGAATTTGCGGATATAAACGACCAAATAAGCCACAGATTAGAAGTTGGTCGAACTTACTCCTGCATTGTGATTATTTCCCCGATAACGGAATTGTCAATTTACTACGGGACCACTTCCGTATTTAAATCTATTTGTTTTTCTCATAAATATGAAAAAATTGTACATCTAAATAGTTTTTTTCTGATCATCTGCTGAAATAAACGTTGTCTAACGAGTACCGGTAAGTATTCAGTATCCCGCGGTAAAGTGCTGTGTAAAAAAATCAAAGTAATAAATATCTATCTGTTATATCTTTCTCTTTATTGTCTTTTCTCTCTCTCAACGAAAGCTTGTTCAATAAAAAATATTGAATTCAATGTAAAAGTCTAAAGTTGTGGTTGTTTACTATATTCTCATTCATCAAACCCTGACGAACAGTCTCGAGACGGTGCGATCAGATTTGGAATTCCAAGTTGGACAGCTCTCCGTCTCGAGACGGTTAGTATTCCAAAGCCGTTTATAACAGATAGGTTAACTCGGGAGTTTGAAAAGAAGCCCTAGATTTCATGAACGATTCTTTCACAATTTTGCTGAATCATGTATTGATTATCGGCATTAAAATGTAAAATCCTCTTTGTTCGCTGAAAAGATGACTCGACAAGTTTTTTTTTGTTTTCTCTCAGTAAAATGGTTTAACCTGTATTATTAATTTCTATTTTTAGAATCGGAAAATACGTGTCACGTGCTGGGTTGTTCAAAAAGTATAAATTAATTGATAAGTAATCGGTTTATTTCCGATTCTCACACATTTGAAAATATCGATAAAAATCGATATAGGTAAGGTGTGAGATAATGCCTGTCTAAGGCTATATTGATTGATTGAATGGAGTGTAACGTCACTTTCAACAGTATGTCAGTCATATCGCGGCGGCTGGAGCACCTAGCAATGGATTCCTGGTATTTCTCCCACCAGTTCTACCACTACATCCTTTCCTAGCCTCAAGCTGTTATCCCACTTAGGTTTACGATTATCCATCCATTGGTCAGTGAGAGACAAATGACGGAAAGGATTTGTGCCGCCGCCGGGGATGGAATCTATGACATCCCATGATTGAAGAGTCTAGGGCTATATTACTGCTCGGTTCTTTTACCATATTCTAAGAGCGTTTAAAATGAAATAAGTGGACTTCGAATTACGAATGCTTTACCTTTTGACCACCTTCGACACAGATTCAAACAGAATGGGCTCTAATTTTCAGAGTTCGTTATGAGTAATAATAATAATGTCATATAGTGCAAATTTTACCACATAAAATAAATTTCGTATAACATATTAATCCGGTGAAAAGCCTGAAAAGCCCGTTCTTAGAAATGCATTTTTCATGCAAACAAACGTTATCTTAATTTTTCAGAGCGTTATCAATTCTTCATCTGTGTTAAAAAAGGTCAAATGTTATGAATAAAATTAGTTCGGCAAGAGAAAAAGTAGAAATTAAAAAATGAATTATATATATCCGCGCAAACTCGGCGATTTCGGTGTAAGCTATGCAACCCTTCCTGATTTGGCTGATAATTTCTTATATGAGGAGTAAGTAACAATATATCTATCCTAATCTACAGGTACTGACTTGACATTTATATACCTGGTATTTCACTGGCTGATAACCCAGGTCACTAGATAGCGGATGAAGGGGGGGGGGGGGGGGGCTAAGTTGAAGACATGGTTCTTTTCTTTTCTTACGGACTTTCAGAAGAAAAAAAAAAACATTTCAATTACCATATCTGCGAATTTTTGAAAAGGGCAGGATAGCTTACTCTAACCCTCCAAAATTGTATATACATAAGAAAATGATTGGTTCCAATCCGTCCGGTCAGCCAGGACATCAACGCATTTCAGATAATGTGGTACAGAACTTCTAGTGATAGCAAAGAAATTAATTGACACGACATGTATAGGTCAATTGTAAGTGTAATATAATTGAAATGAAAGTAGCTTAAAAGACATTCTAAGAAAGGAAAAGGTTCTCTTCTAAATATGATTTCATAGATTTTATTGCAAGGAGAGAACAATTTTAATTGTGCTTATTTGGATAATGCTATGCAAGTATAATTCGTATATCCGCAATATTTTGTGAAAAGTTGAACAGGCGAGACTGCCTGTGAACTGCTTTTTCTCGTCTTCCGATAAAGCTTTCAAAAATGATAATTTGGGAAAACACCATCATACTCTGATTGACGCTTTTAGTATAATTCCTATTTATAATTAGAAAACTTTAAACAAGAAGACTTTTCTACCAAACATAAATCAACAAATACTATTTGTTGAAGGGAAGTGAATTATATACATGTATTTCTATAGACGGGTGGACCATCTACGCCACTCTCCGATACTGTATCATCAAATTAGGACACGATTTTCTCATAGAAGAGTCATATTCCTCATTGTAGCAGTCTACCTGAACTTGTCACTACTTTGTCATAGACCATAGTAAGCATTGAACACCATTATAAAGAATACGTGTAATCTTAACACTAGAGGACAGTTAACATGTATTTTCCCCCGAAAACAACGTAGAAACGTAGTTCTTTTTCCTTTTACCACACTTTCCCCATATTCTATTCATTTATTTATATGTATGGAGTTTAACAATCCTTCCTTAATATTTTTCAAAAGAGGGAAAATAATATAAAAGCTAAACCCACTTTCATTCAACTTAGAAAATCATCGAATAAACGTTGATTATGTTGGCTTAACCAAAGATACATAACCCGGACAGAAAAGTTTGAAGGTCGGATTATCAAAGGTGTCACTTTCTACCTAAATCTACTGTCGTTTATGCACAGATCTGCCAATTTGTGCCCAAGGGGATAAACGTACCTTGTCCAAAATATTTTTCCGCCTTTGAGGTATGGTAACGATATATACTAAGGGAAAAAAGTTTAGCATTTTTTTACATTATTTTTCAACGTAAATGTAGAAACCTTATAAAATCAGTCTCGTTTGCAATTTTTAAAAGCTAACTAACTAATAATGCATTAAGAGCACGTTTTCCTCGCTTCTAAAGGCTGCCTGACGCAATTTTGCTGAAACACGTTCTGCACGTGCTTCCACATGTACGTGAAGTCTATATCTACAATATCTATCCCAGTTTATTGGTTAGCATCAATAACAAGATAACTCATTAAAACATTTAAAAAATTCAAATGGGACGTCGCCCAGGGCTTTACTTAGACCAACGGAATGTAGCCATCGGTATGCTGGCTGGTGGTATGATGGTAAAAAGGGTGGCTCAACATTTTGGCGTGAGCCAAAGTTCATATTTCAAGACTTAGAATAAAGTATCGTCAATTAGTCACCGTGAAAGACAGGCCACGTTCAGGCAGGCCACGCAAGACTATCCAACGTGAGGACAATTACATCATGACGTGTTCACGGCGTAATCGCTTCCTCAATAGCACTCGTATAGCCGGTTTGGTCCGAAATGCAACGGGAACACGGGTCTGTGCTCGTACTGTAAGAAACAGACTTCGTTCGGCACGTTTACGCGCACGTCGACCTTACGTTGGCATTCCTTTGACACGTGCACATAGACATGCAAGAATGAATTGGACAAGGGTACACCGTCGATAACCAAGACGAATGTGGAATCAGGTCCTATTCATAGACGAATCCCGTTTTAATTTGATGTTTGCGGATGGCAGAGTACGTGTTTTGAGGTGTGATGGCGAAAGGATGGATTCCGCGAACGTCATTCAACATGACCGTTTTGGAGGCGGCAGCGTCATGGTCTGGGGTGGTATATCACACCGTGGCAAGACTGACTTGGTAGCTATTCAGGGAAACTTAAATGCCGTTCGATACTGCACCGAAATTG
This sequence comes from Fragum fragum, assembly GCA_946902895.1. NCBI lineage: Eukaryota > Metazoa > Mollusca > Bivalvia > Cardiida > Cardiidae > Fragum > Fragum fragum. The sequence goes on from OX336368.1 coordinate 28,545,077, forward strand.
TACAGCCAGTGGTATTGCCGTTCTTGCGTCAAGGGCTTGCTACCATTTTTCAGCAAGATAATGCCAGCCCACGTGTCGCTCGACACACGTTGGACCTTTTACAGACTAATAATCTTGATGTGTTGGATTGGCCAGCCAAATCACCGGATCTGTCTCCGATGGAACACCTTTGGGACCATCTTGGTAGGAGAGTAAGAGACAGGAATGACGTTAATAACGTTAGAGACCTGGAACGTGTTCTGCGTCAGGAATGGGGTCGTATCCCTATGGCCATTAATCGTAGGCTCATTTCCAGCACGACGAAACTGTTTGCAGACAGTGCGAATATGATCCTATCAATGGCCAATTAGTTTTTAGGCTTACTGGCCGAAGGCCACTAGAGCTATAGCGATGGCTTTTTCCCTTCCGGCGTCCGTGCGTCCGTCCGTCCGTCCGTCCGTCCGTCGTCCGTCTGTTAAACTTTTCCTCGTTTACGCGATAAAGTCCACAGTATTCATCGGATTCTCTTCAAACTTTCACAGAATGATTGTACCATCATAAGGATCGTTCCTTTCGAAATTGGGTCAGATCCGTCAAGAAACACGGGAAAAGGGGCCTAATTAAAACTTAATTAAAAAATGTTCGTTTACGCGATAAAGTCCACAGTTTTCATCGGATTCTCTTCAAACTTTCACAGAATGATTGTACCATCATAAGGATCGTTCCTTTCGAAAATGGGTATGATCCATCAAGAAACACGGGAAAAGGGGCCTTAAGAAAATTAAATTAAAAATTCAATTAAAAATCCTCGTTTACGCGATAAAGTCGGCAGTTTTCATCGGATTCTCTTCAAACTTTCTCAGAATGATTGAACCATCATAAGGATCGTTCCTTTCGAAAATGGGTCTGATCCGTCAAGAAACACGGGAAAAGGGGCCTTATGAAAATTTGATTAAAAAATCCTCGTTTACGCGATAGAGTCCACAGTTCTCATCAGATTCTCTTCAAACTTTCACAGAATGATTGTACCATCATAAGGATCGTTCCTTTCGAAATTGGGTATGATCCGTCAAGAAACACGGGAAAGGGGGCCTTATGAAATTCATTAAAAATTCAATTAAAAATCCTCGTTTACGCGATAAAGTCCACAGTTTTCATCGGATTCTCTTCAAACTTTCTCAGAATGATTGTACCATCATAAGGATCGTTCCTTTCGAAATTGGGTCAGATCCGTCAAGAAACACGGGAAAAGGGGCCGAATTAAAACTTAATTAAAAATGTTCGTTTACGCGATAAAGTCCACAGTTTTCATCGGATTATCTTCAAACTTTCACAAAATGATTGTACCATCATAAGGATCGTTCCTTTCGAAAATGGGTATGATCCATCAAGAAACACGGAAAAAGGGGCCTTATGAAAATTTAATTAAAAATTCAATTAAAAATCCTCGTTTACGCGATAAAGTCGGCAGTTTTCATCGGATTCTCTTCAAACTTTCTCAGAATTATTGAACCATCATAAGGATGGTTCCTTTCGAAAATGGGTCTGATCAGTCAAGAAACACGGGAAAAGGGGCCTTATGAAAATTTAATTAAAAAATCCTCGTTTACGTGATAGAGTCCACAGTTTTCATTGGATTCTCTTCAATCTTTCACAGAATGATTGTACCAACATAAGGATTGTTCCTTTCGAAATTGGGTATGATCTGTCAAGAAACATGGGAAAAGGGGCCTTATGAAAATTCAATTAAAAACTCTATTAAAAATCCTCGTTTACGCGATAGAGTCCACAGTTTTCTTCGGATTCTCTTCAAACTTTCTCAGAATGATTGTACAAACATAAGGATCGTTCTTTCGAAAATGGGTCTGATCTGTCATGAAACAGGGGAAAAGGGGCCTTATGAAAATTTAATTAAAAAATTCTTGTTAACACTCTGGAGTTAATAGTTTTCATCGGATTCCCTTCAAACTTTCACAGAATGATTGTACTATAATAAGGATTATTCCTTTTGAAATTTGGTATGATCCTTCAAGAAACACAGGAAAAAGGGGCCTTATGAAATGTTTCATAAAAAATTCTCATTAATAATCTAGAGCCAACAATTTACAACGGATTCTCTTCAAACTTTCACAGAATGATTGTACCATCATAAGGATTGTACCTTTTGGAATCGGATATGATTCCTCAAGAAACATGGGAAAAGGGGCCTTATTAAAATTTAATTCAAAGATCTTTGTTAACACTCTAGACTCCACAGTTTTCATCTGATTGACTTCAAACTTTCACAGAATGATTGTACCATCATAAGAATTGTTCCTTTCAAAATTTGGTATGATCAGTCAAGGACCACGGGAAAAAGGGGCCCGATTAAAACTGGATTGAAAAAGTCCTCGTAAACACAATAGAGTCCATAGTTTTCAACAATTTCTCTTCAATCATTCCCAGAATGATTATCACATTAAATGGATTGTTCCATTCGGAAGTAGGTTTGATCCATCAAGTTTCTTGGGAAAAGGGGCCCTATGAAAATTTAATAAAAAAAATCTTAGTTAACACATAATGGCCCTAGATTTCACCTGATTGACTTCAAACTTTCACATAATGATTGTACCATCATAAGGATTGTTCCTTTCAAATTGGGTCTGATCCATTGAGAAACATAGGAAAAGGGGCCTTAGGAAAATTCAATTAAAAAAATCTTAATTAATGCTTGTAAGTCCACAGATGAGATGAGGTTGTCTTTATACTCAAACAGAATAATTATACTTTTGTAAGAAGAGTTCCCTTTGGAATTGGTTCAGATCCATCAAGTAACATGGGAAAAGGGGCTATATGAAAATTCAATTAATAAAACCCTGTTAACACAATAAAGCCCACAGCTTTGATCAGATTTTGTTGAAACTTTCACAGAATGATTGGAAGGTCATAACTATCATTCTTTTCATAACAGGGTTTGAACTGTCAAGAAGCACAGGAAAAGGGGCCTTATGAAAATTTCCTGAATAAATCCTTGTTACCAAGTCCAGAGCTTTCATCGGATTTTCTTCAAACATTCACAGAATAATTGTACAATAATAATGATTGTTGATATTTGCATTAGACCTGATCCATCAAGTATCACAGGAAAAGGAGCATTATGAAATTTAATTTTAAAATCATTGTACCACAATAAAGTCAACAGTTTTCATCAGATTCTGTTAAAAACTTTCACAGAATGATTATTCCATCATAAGGATTCTTTCTTTTCAAATTAGGCATGATCTGTCTAGTATCATGGGAAAAGGGGCCTTTAGAGAATTTTATCTATAATCCTTGTAACCAAGTCCAGAGATTTCATTGGATTTTATTCAAACCTTCACAGAATCATTGTACAAAAATCACGATTGTTGATGCTGACATGAGACCTGATCCTTCAAGTATCACAGGAAAAGGAGCCTTATGAAAATTTTATTTTAAAAATTTGACACCAAGATAGAATCTGCAGTTTTCATCAGATTCTGTTTAAACTTTCACAGAATGTTTGTACCATCATAAGGATTGTTTCTTTCCAAATTGGGCCTGATCTGTCTAGTATCATAGGAAAAGGGGCTGTATTAAAAAGTATTACCAAATCCTCATAAACACAACAATGCCTTCAGTCTTTATCAGAATCTATTCAAACTTTAATAGAATGATTGTACCATCATTTGGATTGTTCCTTTGTAAATTAGGTCTGATTGGTTAAGTGACACAAGAAAAGGGACCTTATAAAAATTTTATTACAAAACATCATTATTACAATAAAGTCCTCAGTCTTTATCATTTTCTTCAAACTATCATTAGGATTGTTCCTTTATACATTGGGTCTGATTTGTTAAGTTTCACAGAAAAAAAGGGCCTTATGAAAATTTAGTTACAAAAATTCTTGACACAATTCAGTCCACTGTTTTCATTGATTCTCTTTAACTTTTAAAGAATGATTCTATCTTCATTAGAATTGTTCCTTTTGAAATTTTGTTTGTTTGTTTTGTAAAGTATCATGAGAAAAGGGGCCCTATGAATATTTCACTATAAACTCATTAGTACAATAGATTCCACAGATTAAACAGATTGATTGTACCATCATTCCAATTGTTGATTTTGACAGTGGATCTGACTATAGCAAGGGTCACATAAAAAGGGGCCTCATGAAAAACTCTCTTAAATATTCTGGTTAACACAATGATGTCCCTTGATTTCACCGGATTCACTTCAAAATTGTACAAATACTTAGATGGTTCTTTTCAGAACTGGGTACAACCCATCAAGTATCATGTAAAAAGGGGCCATATGATTTTTTTTAAATATTCTAGTAAACATAATGAATTTCCAGTATTTCATCGGATTCACTTTTAACTTTCATAGAACGATAAAACCAACAGTAAAATATCACGGGAAAAGGGGCCCTATGAGAACTTGAATTTAATATCTTTGTTAACACAATAAAGTCAACAGTTTTATTGGATTCTCTTCAAATATGCATGGAATAATTGTGGCATTTGAAACACAGGAAAAGGGGCCTTACAGATTATCATTCAAAACATTCTTGTGTATGTGATGAAGATCACAATCATTATCAAGTTGTCTTTTAAATTTCTCAGGACAATTGTCGGGTTGTAAGGAAAGTTGATCCACCAGAAAACACAGGAAAAGGGGCCTTATTGATTTTCATTCAAAACAATCCTGTTTGTGTGATTAAGTCCACAATTATTGTCAGATTCTGAAATATTCACAGAATGATTGTAGGGTCATAAGGTAACTTTCTTTTGGAAATGGAGTGGATCCGTCTTGAAACATGGAAAAGGGGGCCTTGAGGATTAATGCTTATAATGATAAAGGGGATAAAGCCCCTTTTTTTTCTTTATGCATTCTTCTTTGAGCAATTAACTTCCTTAAATATCAGATTTCTTTAACGGAAAACTTGATAACCAGTAGAGCGTCTCAGGCCCTCATGGGCCTCTTGTTTAAACAAAACATTCCAATCGTGCCTTAAACCGACCGATTCGCTTATCAGCTAAATACAGCAACAACGTCTAACCGTTTTAATAATGTAACTATAGAATAAGTAATATCAATTTGGAGTAAAACTAACGCCTTATTTTTATGCCCCCGCATCGATAACATCGGGGGCATATTGTTTTACCGATGTCCGCATGTCTGTCTATCTGTTTGTCCGACCGTCTGTCTGTCCGTCTGTCTGTCTGTAAAACTTAACCTGCCAACTAAACATTTTCCATAAACTTCAACCCTGATTAAGTTACAATGCTGATATTTGGTATGTAGTTAGGTCTAAACAAGGCACAACTGGGGAAGGTCATTTCATCAAGGTCAAGGTCAAAATTCTAACCTTTTTCCCTAAAACTAAGAAAAAAACAATAACAATCACCCGTTTCTGAAGAATTCCTGTTTTGGGGGCATAGTGTTTCACAAACACATCTTGTTTCTTAATAGTATGATATGTTTATACTATATTAATAAGTCTCCAATATATTAAATATTTCCTTTCTTTCTGTCCATTCACTCATAAATTTTTGATAATTTTGCCAAATTCAGAACACTGACATGAAAGTACAGTACATCAAGCGCCGGCTTTCAATGAGTCATATCACGCCTTCGTCATTCTTGCCTCAATCGGGCGTGTTAATCAATATTCGCAGTCGTGTAATCTATAATCTACTTTCCATGTGGCAGAATATTCTTTTTATTGCGTTAGATGTTTTTACATTAAACTCTGCGAGGGTTGAAATTTTTACCGTGGTATCTTAAGACTCAGATTGCTACGCAATATCAGGCTAAAAACTGGTTTAAGTTAGTTTAAAGTATATCCTACAAAATAATGTCATTTCTTTTTTCGCATAGTATTAACACTTTCCCGCAAGATAACGCCTTTTGACAACCACAATGAAAAACAACTGAGAAACATTGTGTAAAATGATGAAATTGTATGCAATTTCTTCATTTTACTCAATGTTTTCTATCAGGAAATTTGAAAAATATCATTAACTTTAAATGATCGTCTACATATCTCCTTTGAATTTGAGCCAGTCTGAAATTGTGCCATCTGGTAATGGTTTAACATTGACTCTAAAAGGTACAAGTGGTTTTTTGTGTGTGATTAGCAAATTATTGAACGACCCTTTCTAATGCCCACCACCCGTTCAATATTGGGTTTTCACACGACGTCATATTCCATAAATAGATCGGAAACTTTACAATAGCTATATATAGAAGTCTACTTTGCATAAATACCCACAAAACTCTTGTAGAGCAGTCAAATCTTTCTTACTCCGAAAGAGATATTTTCGCCATAGACAATTTTTTGAAGCCCCGATTCTAGTGTTTTGGGCATCAAATAAAGGTGTTCGGAGAATTTGGATAGAGTTTGACTTAGATACTTTTTTAATCCACAGCAAAATGTCGCGAGGTGGTGGTGGATTGGCAGCCGGTCTGGCAACCTTCAACAGTTGTAACAAAGCAGGATCGATTCCACATTTCACGCGGCACCTCCAGTCCAACCCTACCGATTACAATGCTTTGATGTGGCGGGGTCGGGCCAATTCTATCGTGGGAAACATGGAAAACGCTCGGGTCGACTTCCACGCAGCAGCCATTAATAGTTCTGGCCCGCGAAGTTACGTGGCCCAGTATTTTGAAGCTAGTGTGAGCAATGAGGGAGAGAAAAGTATGAGACTCTTAAACGAGGCAATCACCAAATACCCGGAGAGTCACGAGGTGTTGGGGGAAATTGGAACTGTGTTCTTTATGAGCAACCAGTACTCTATTGCTCTACCGATTCTCGAAAAGACTGTGTCGATTATAGAACGTTGTGGGAAAATTGAAGAACCCTCTTACTGCTGGCATCAACACAACATCGGTTCTATCTATCTAGAGAGCAAACAACTTGACGCGGCGGAAAGAGCTTTTACTGCTGCCCTTAACTTTAGTGAGTCTCACACTGTGTCACACATCGGCTATGCACAAGTCCAACTCGCTAAAGGTAAGGATGCGCTCGCTAGGCGTCATTACGATAGGGCGAGAGTCCTTAACCCCACATTGGTCACGTGGACAACATTCGAGGCGTTCAAAACAGCAGTACAGCCTGCACGACCTGCTACCTGGTACGAAACTTTCATGAATCTACCAAAGACGCTCGGGAACATGGCACTAAGCGCTATCGGAATGTCTGGATCCTCACAAACTGGTCAAGGTAAGTGATGCTTTTTAACCCTTTCCCGTATAATTCCTGATTTTTACGTTCGACTGATATCATACTAAAACAACAACAACAACAACAACAAAGAATATTGTGAAAAAAGCTTGCAGTAAGCAATTTCTTTTTTTTTTGTTTTTCCACAAAGTTTTCTGTCATACAGGATGACTACCCTTTGAATGTGCCTGTTTTGTGCCGTCTGCCGCCCCCCTTCCTTTGAATAAGGACAAGTCTAGATTTTTGAAAAAAACAAAGACAAAACAAAAAACACTAAAGAGTTCATCATCTATCAGAAGTAAACATTTATAGGTGTCTAAATTGAAGTGGTTGCAGACGTAGAGTTATTTGAGACAGAATCAGTATATGTTTGTGTCTGCAAGGACACACAACTTGTGAAAATTAGAACGTTCTGGTATTCTTCAAACAATTCATATATAATTCTATCTGTTTGTCTTTCGCTTCCGGACGTGTTAAATCACAACCAACAAAAAGCTTGTGCGCAAACCGAAGCAATTTTTTTTTAGAAAAGAGATACTTTAGTAGAAAAAGTACATTCCGATAAAAAGCTGGACAATGAAATAACTACAAAATATGTACACTACAACGAATGTGTATGCAAATTATGTGAATGGATACAGCAAATATTCAGGTTGATACAAAACATAAGTATAGGGAACAGGACGGGGAGGCGGTGGCAAACAAATAGTATTCGGGGGGAAAACGAGCGTCCGTTCAAACATTTTTTTTCAGTGCGTGAAAATGCGGAATAGCGTGTCAACGTATTTCTTACTGGTAGGCTTCGTAAGCAATCATTGGATAATTTTGTTAAAATCGTTTTTATCACTATATTTCTATCGAAACTATCTTTATTTTAAGGCATCTTGAAATAGGAAAATTTTAATCCACTAGTCGTATCACAATTCTAATACGTTTGTTTGTATCGAATTATCGTCGGTGCGCGAGCAAAAAGTCGTAACTACAGCTTTAATAAAGCTGTAGTTACGACGTTTTGCTTGTGCACCTACATTATACGTTCTCTCTTTAAGCCTCCGTTCAATCGACAGCCAGACCAGCGACTTCTGAATCAAACAGAAGAAACGCATTCACAACCTCTGACAGTTCAGGAACCCCCAGAAGTGCATTTTTATCCCCTGTACAACCAGGAAATGCCGTGTCGGCCCCAAGAACCTCTTACCAAACATCCACAAGAGCCACTTCAGCTGAGTCGGCCCTTAGAACAAGTGCTAATCAGCCAACATACAGCACTAGTACTGATATGTCTACAAGCAGAACGGTTTCTAAAAACTACCATTCCACGTACGGGGTCAGTGCCAACCAGTCGAGCTTTACTAATAGAACTGACTATTCAGTTTCAAGGTCAAGCTCTTCAAGGTCATCCCAGAGTGCTAGCAATTCAAAAGCAGAAACTGGAAATTCAGCAGAAAGGTCAAGCGGAGGTCAGTTTGGTTCAAGTCAAAGTACAAGTCGGTCATATTCTAGTAACGAGACATATCGCCAACACCCTCGCCCTAGTTCGGCGCCAATACCCTCACATTCTAATTTCCAAATATCGACAGGCGTCAACAGACCGTCACATCTGAACACAGGGTACCAGTCAAGTCGCTTTTATCCTGTACTGCCGAATGACGAGGTGGGTCGGGTTGGGGGAACAATAACATCGGCTAACGAGGCAACTTGGGATGGAAGTAATAACTCGACTGTTGAAGCTGCTAAAAAATCACGGTCCAGCAGGAACAATGTCAGCAGATCTACTGATACAGAGAAGAGTTCAAGGACAAAAAATAGTGCTGGACCAAGCAGAGGTCAAGGGAATGGAAGTGGAGACGGGGGAGATGGAGGAGGAAGTGACGACGAAGGTAAGCAATTGGCAAGACAGTCTGCATATCAAAGACAAGTACATTTCAATAGGCGGTCCCCTAAAGCTCCAACAAGATTGTTCAACTGGGATACAAAACATTTTTTTTTTTGTTTATGTTTTTTCAACAATACAAGAACATAAGGCAAATCGATCCAGCGAGACATAAACGTCGTAAATGCACATATAAATGACTGTCGTTACGGAGTTTTTGTCGCTTAACAAATTGCTAAACTTAAATGTCGAGGTTCATATTTCACTTTCGGTCTAAATGAATGAATCGAGTGGGTAAATCGATTTTATCCCACCCGATCACAACGTGCTCAATGTGAGCTTTTATGTCAATATCACCGTTGTCCATCCATAATCTCTTTACAAATCTGAACCGCTGAACCAAGTTGAAAATTGGAAATGGTGTTCCTTGGGTAAAACTCTACTAAAGTTGTTAAATGAATCAAATATCATTGAAAAAGCATAGCAACAGAAATGTTGAACCTATTTTACAGAGAAGAGAAGCAAATCTTTTAGACTTTTCGTCTTAACACGAATAAGGCATCGAGGGTTTCAAATTTTTCATGTGGCGTCACCCGGTGATCCTCTTCAAATATTGTCAAAGAATATCTCTAGGGTCCCCTTTCGGCTCTGCTTTGGGATACCTTTTTTTGCATGGATACATAGACAGAAACCTTTAAAGATCTTCTCATGACCAACAATAAGACACAGAATTTCGATATTTTACATGTGGCATCACCTGGTAGCGTTCTAAACAGTTACTTAAAAGAATGTCCATGGGGTCACATTTTGGCATACATATTTTACATACATCTTTGTGAACAAAAATGCATATAAACGTCATATTTTGCATCTAGCCTCACCTGGTGGCCTTCTACAAAATGGGAAAAATAATGTCCCTGTGGTCCGAATTTGGGCTTCGCCTAGACACATTTAATTTTACATAGAAACAAGAAAGGAAACACTTGAAACTCTGTCTTTTGCTTATGATGAGGCAATAGATCGTCCCTTGGGTCTCACTTTGGATCCTTCAAATCTTATATAGAAAGATGAAAAAACCCAACTTTCTTCAAGACAATCAACAGGCTTGAAGTTTTGATCATGCATGAGGGCGATTACTATCTACAAAAATGTTTTGATTAATGTACACGTATCAACTGAAAATATGTTGTGATCTCATTTGATATTTTAGATAACGACTCAAACGAAGAATGGAAAAAGATGAGGAAGGAATCGCGCGAAATCCTAAAATATTACGACAAGGAATATGTCCTATCCAAGGATGAAAAATACTACTACAGTCGTGACAAAGGGGGACATGGCCACGTTACAAGGGCTTTCTTGAAAAGATATGCTAACAAAAAGAACCGACTGGAATTCGAGGGATCTTTGGACAGAAATCTCAAATTTATGGAGGATAAACACGAATCTCGCGAGGGTACGTCTATAATGAAAGCAAAAATGGACGTTGTACGGAGGCGATAAATTTGATTAAAATTTCCTGTTCAATCCCTGGTTTTTACGTCCCTTTGATTTTAAGAGAAAACATTATAGAAAAAAAAAAGAAATTGCTTGTAACAACCGATTTGTCTTTTTCCACAATAGTTTCTACCCTACTGAATGGGTTTTTTTTCAAATTAAATCCACTTAAAAAATGTTCTGCAAAACCTTTGAATTTGGATAGGTCTAAACTTTTGCAAAACAGGAAAGGGTCAACTGGATGCTTAGTAATTCACATCGAGAGAGAAAGAGAGAGAGAGGGGGGGGGGGGGGGGAGAATTATAATAAATGAACTATCACTACAGATAGGCTGGTAATTATGGACCTACTGTTAACTGTAAATCATCTTTTGTTGGTTTGATATGTTTTTAAAATCACGAATCATATTCTATCGTTTATATTAACAAGTTTAACCATATATCTTATTATTGTATATAGTGGGTTAATCCATGGTCCATTTCGTTCTGGAACTTTCATTGTGAAGAAGTCAATGCTTCATTTTGTTAATGAGTTAATATAAAGATTCATTTTGTAAAAAAGATAATGTCGACGATCAACTTTGCTAAGACATCAAAGTCAAAACATGTTACCTAGAGCATTTGTGGCTAATTGGATGGCTCGCTTGTCCCAACCTTTATCTCCGATAGACAGTTCTACTGAGACATCAAATGGTGTTATTTTGCAGTATTTATGGCCAGTAACATATAAAAAAAAAGAAAAAGAAAGGAATATGGCTGTGGCTGTTTAGATGTATTGACGAATTTAAGTCGCCGAACAAAAACTTCACCTCCTGTCTAAATGAAGGATTTGGTTGGTTTTTAGCTCAAGGTGAGCTTTTGTGGTTAATCGTCCGTCGTAAACATTAACCTTGTATGCGCTCTAGAGGCTACATTTTTTTGCCAAATCAACCTGAAAATTGGTCAGAATGACTGTCCTGGTGAAATCTCAGACAAGTTCGAAATTGGGTCAACTGGGGTCAAAAACTAAATCACTGGGTCAAATCTTAAAAAAAACTTGTATGCACTCTATAGGCCACAATTTTTTCCCAATCAACTTGAAAATTTTGTCAGAAAGATTGTCTTGATGAATTCTCGAACAAGATTATAACTGGGTCAATTGGGGTCAAAAACTCGGTCACTGGGTCAAATCTAAGAAAAACCGTGTATGCACTCTAGAGGCCACATTTTCTGCCCAATCGACCTGAAATTGGGTCAGAATGATTGTCTTGTCGAAATCTTATACAAGTTGGAAACTGGGTCAGCTGGGGTGAAAAACTGGGTCACTTGGTCAAATCTTAGAAAAATCTTGTAAGCATTCTATGGTCCACAGATTTGCCCGATCAATCTGATATTTGGTCAGAATGATTGTCTTGATGAAATCTTAAAAAATCCTTGTATGCACTCTAGAGGCTACATTTTTCCCAATCAACCTGAAAATTGGTCAGAATGATTCTCTTGATGAAATCTAGTCTGAGTTCGAAACTGGGTCAACTGGGGTCAAAAACTAGGTCACATGGTCAAAACTTAGAAAAACATTGTATGCATTCTAGCGTTCGTTTTTTTTGCCAAATTGACCTGAAATTTTAGAAAAACCTTGTATGCATTCTAGAGGCCGAGGTTTTTGCCAAATTGACCTGAAATTTTGTCAGAATGATTGTCTTGATGAAATCTAGTCCGAGTTTGAAACTGGGTGAACTTGCGTAATAAACTAGGTCACTTGGTCAAATCTTAGAAAAACCTTGTTTGCATTCTAGAGGCCACATTTTTGCCCGATCAATCTGATTTTTGGTCAGAATGATTGTCTTGATGAAATTTTGTGCGAGTTCGAAACTGGGGTCAAAGACTAGGTCACAGGGTCTAACCTTAGAAAAAACTTGCATGCACTCTGTAGGCCACATTTTTTGCCCCATCAACCTGAAATTTGGTCAAAATGATTGTTATGATAAAATATTGTATGAATTCGAAACTGGGTCAACCAGGGTCAAAAACTAGGACACAAGGTCAATTCTTAGAAAAACCTTGTACGCACTCTAGATGCCATGTTTTTTGCTCAACCAATTGTCATCAATGAAATTAAATAAAAAATCCGAGACATTCAACTCAGGTAAGCAATTTAGGGCCACTGTGACCCTCTTGTTATTGAAACCACGATTTGTCAATTTTGTAAGGGCTTTGTATTTTAAGGTTGTTATGGTTTCACAAACTATGTATTGAATTTACAATCCGTCTTGTCAAGATATTGATGTTCCATTTTGTTCGGGCAGGGTTTACATCCTCTCCAATATATCCCCTTTTTTACAGGGGCATATATACTTCGTTTTGTTTTGGCATATGCAATGTTATTTTTTTATGGTATTCATGCTTAACTTTATCAGGGTATTCGCGTTTAATATTGTCATTGGGCTTTGATGTAATAAATAATATTTATAAATTTGAATTGATTGTATTAATTAACCATTCCCTGTTCAATCCCTGTTTTTTACGTTCCTGTGCTTTTATGCTTGAGAAAACAATGTGGAAAAAGAAGAAATTGCCTGTAACAAGCAATTTCTTCTATTTTCACAATATTTTCTACCCTACTGAATTATAAATTTTCAAATAAACCCACTTTAAAATTTCGTCTGCAAAACCTTTGAATTTGGACAGGTCTAAAATTTTACAAAACAGGAAAGGGTTAATTCATGTTGTTTCTTTGTGTAACAACGGGATCGCTGGCCCCGCCCATCGACTGGAAGTTCGACTAAGATAGCAAACGACGTTATTTTGAAGAGTCTTTACGCGAAAATAACATATTTTCAGAAGGAAGTAACGAATCATCTACCTTTTTCTTTGGCTATGGTTATTTGTAAACACACCTTAAATCGAATTTTCATATTAAATCATAGCTTTAAATTTCTTTGAATACCATGTCACAGATTAATTGGCATCAAATACTGCCGAGTAGGAATTTTATTTTGTTCTATGGGTTTTACAGCTAAGACCATTGCCTTTTTCAAGCCTTCCTCGTATTGTTGTCATTACAAGATATTTTCATCATGACCATGTTGATAATCATTACCATTTGGGGGTATAAACTGTAAGGTTACAACCTCGTGTTCATCATAACTTATTTGTTGCAGAGGGCCTCATTGTAAATAAGTCCTTCATTGTGTTGTTTCGTATGATGATAGCTTCATTAGCTAACTTCTTTAAATAAAGATTTTATTATCATTATTATATTGTTAAAATCATTTCAAAATTGACAACTTCTTGGAATCATATTTCACTGGACATTAAACCTCAAAACACTCAATTATTATTCAGTCGCCTAATTTTGCAAGCAATCTCTTTTGGTTATCGTTTTCTATCGTTGGGATGTTTCCTGTTCATGCAAAATTTACGGTTTTCGCGATAACATCGAAAAGATTTATCCTAACTTTTAAAACTAATGAGCTTTGTGAGCGGTTAATGACTAAGTTTTCGAAAATCGTTGATGACCCTTTTTCTCCCATGCTTCCTTTACCTCAACCAGACCAACACAATACTGAACATTCTTATAAATAAGCAATTCGAATGGTTGCTTTTAAAGGAGCAACTGAATTCCTTTCAATTATTACATTTATAGATATACAAACAATATCATTGAATCGAGATTTAGACTAAGCAAATTCAACAGTTAATGCTTAAATCCCCCCCCCAGAAAATTGAGGAGCTGTCATCGACTGATGGTGATTCCCAAATAATTACTGTCATCATATAGTGACATTTGCTACATATTTCTCCAATGAGTTTCATTATAACCCAATCATTGATAATACATGATATTTATGCTGTTTTTACGTCCCGTTTTTTTAAATACATGAACAAATATAGGCCTATACAAAACACGATATAAAGTACTTATAAAGCCACTTGGCTAAAAAAGTTACCCGAGACATCGTTAAAAAGATTGAACAGGCACGGACGACGTACTACGGACGGACGGACGCCGGACAAAAGGTCATTTGGGCACTTCCGTGCTCAGGTGAACTAAAGATCTTTATTCCGAGAATTAATACGAATATAATGATAGTGGTAAAGATATCACCAAGTTAAAGTTCAGTCCAGATGAATTATTTTATCATTCTTTTAATGTTTTTCCTTGTATTATGGAGACTTCTCATTAGTCAGTAGATAATTTCGCCGTAAAACCAAAAAGAAAAGTAAATTTTTACCAAAGAAATCACAAAGATAAGTTTATTCTTCTAACACAGCTAAAACCGCTTCTGTCTCACTAGTTTTATACTAAGGTATGACAGAATCGTCCATTTTGGGAACATAAGCGTCATTTCAAAGACTTTTGAAATGGCCCAATCTTAAGTTTTTGCTAAATTTACTGAATTTCAAAAAATCTGAGAAATAATCCAAATAGGACTTTTAAAGTTTGGGGTTTTTTTGTTCGCTTAGATATCAAACATTTGTTTTGAAAATAGGTTTTTCCATGACAAAAAAAAAAAAAAAAATAAGAAAATAAAATAGGCTTGTACTACAACTCCTGAAATTAAAGATTAATGATTGTTTGAAATATCATAGACTTTAATATTCTCGGAGGATAGCACCGTTCCACGGTGCCTGGCCGTTAGTTTGCTAGTTGGGTCAGCCGGGAACCACAATATCGAGATATGAAGTCGCGAGCTCTACCAACTGAGCTAATGGGACTGACGAGTAATGGAGCTCATATAGTATTAACTATGTTTGCGCTGTCAAGAACGATGAAGACGCAGTATCGTAGGTTTGATATAAACCAAGACCATCACCAGACAACAATTTTTTAGACTTGTTGTTGTTCAAAGTGAGAGAAGTTGAAGACGAGCACTTCAGTGTAGGTTTAAACTGGGGAAAAATGCCAAATAGGGTAGAACTTATAGTGAGAAGTAGCTAGTTACAAGCTGTTTATACTTTCTCCAATACGTTTTATAATTTTTAACTAGATAAGACCCGTTAGGAGCATGAAGATACAATTTGCCGATAAAGTTGAACAATGTAACTGCAATGGAGATCTCACTGACCCATTACTATATAATCCCGCCTTTTCACAAGCTGAAGATAAATATGAAAATCTTGCCCACGAATAGCCGAGTATCATGGTTTAGGCATTTTGAAACAGGATACCATAACATATACCTATCATTGAAATGAAGGTCACAAGGAAGACAAAACCTTTGTTCAATTTGACCAAGATCTCAAAGGAACACTAAAGATAAACCTGCGTATTTATTGAAACCTTTGCAAGGTTAACTTGTATGTGTTTAGGGCAATTAAGTTATCTCTACCATTTGAGCATACATGTTACGTTATATAGTTCGCTCATCGTCGTTACTGGTTGCCCATATAAGCAACTTCCTCGAAGACGGCGTTGCCCATAAAAGCAGCAACTTCCTCGAAGACGGCTAGTTGTTACATGGTATACAGCCAAAAAAAAAGAGGGGGGGGGGACTACTGGGAGCCCTGCTTGGTTCTTTGACGTTCACATTCTTCGTATAGGATATCCTAACACCGAACATGTGATTAATATTTCATCCGACAGACTATTATTTTGTTTAACCATTCCCAAACGACAAAATTATAGACTGGTCCAAATTCAAAGATGTTGCAGACAACAATCTTTAGCTGATGGGATTTAAAAATCCTTGAAATCTGGGTAGAAAACATTGTGGATAATGTTAAATTGCTTGTAACAAGCATTTTTTTTCATTTTCCACATTGATTTCCAAAAGGACAAAGGTGTGTGTGTGGGGGGGGATGACATAAGCTTACATAGTGACAACTTTGAAAATCTTCCAAACTAAAAGACCTACAGTTCTAATATTTGGCACATGGCATCATCTGGTAGACCTCTATCAAGTCTTATGAATTATGGCACCAAGGTCATAATTAGCCAATCACCCGACGTAACAAATTTTACAAAGGGCATATTGCCGCTGATAGTGAACATTTTCAGAAATTTTCTTCTCCTAAACAGGAGGGCCTACAGCTTTGATATTTGGTATACATCATCATCTGGTGGACCTCTATCAAGATTGCATGAAATATGGCCCAGGGTCGGAATTAGCCCGCTCCCGGACGTCACAAGCTTAACATAGGCTTGTATAGTGAAAACTTAAAATCAAAGGCATGAACGGCCTCAAATGCTGTCAGGACTGACTGTATATTAACAATTTGTATAATAGTTGAAGTCATTCTCTGATTTGCCTGCTAAGTTTTCCTTATAATGAAATCATATTTGAAGACTTTTATCTCTCTATCCCCCCCCGACAGAATCCCAACCATGTTATCTCGCCCATAACTGACTTAATCAACAGCGTAGTTGTCGAATTCGGACAAAATATACGAAGGATAGTTTAAGTAGCATCACCCTTCGATATTTCGAAAGATAGCAACTATAGTTACGAGATTTTAGCAGAAACCGAAGAAATTCAGCCGTTACCCTTACCTTCCCGGTCTATCGGAATTGAATAATCCGTAAATTTCTACAGGTCTACAAATTGTGGTTCTCTTTCGGTCCGCGAAAATATTTAAAAGCTAGAATTTTCACCCGAGACATGTTTTATTATTATTGATAGTAGTCAGAATTAATCTAATTGAATTTAGCTTTACACCGACGTAAATATTTCCATCCTTTGACAAAAGGGATAAAATCTAAGTACCCCGCATAGCGAAGTCTCCTTGGAGACCGACGAGTTGTTGAACACCTTTCAGAAAATGTCACGTGGATCGACCTTCGAACCTCTTTCGCGGTAATGGACTTGGTCTAATTTCTTTACCAATGTTAAAAATACGGCAACAATAAATCAACAAAGAACTCTATTTTACGAATCGGGAATTTACACCGAACAGATGCACGTGTACAAAACTGGATTAATCTTTGTAGCTGGTAACTTTTAAAATCGTAAAAATGAAGGTTATAATTATCGAAAGAATCCGAGACGGCGGAATGTCTAGTATCACTTTCAACTATGTCTAAGATCGACGAATCGTTGAACACCGAGGCCTACCATACCCATTTTTTGCCAAATGAAATCCGTAATGATGGTAAGTTAAGGCAGTCGATTAAATGATGTCAGGAGATAAATATACATTATTCTGATGATGTTAACTTTTGACATAATGACAAACCCGGAGGATTCCCTCTATCGAGTGGCCTGGATGCAACACTGTTTAAGATGGTATAAATAGAAGTACCTGTAGAGGTCGTGACCTTAATTACTGCGCACATTCAGTGATTCGACTTTTCGGGGTCATTCTTTATGAATGGGCTTGCATTTTCAGATAGTATACTACAAGAAATTATGAATCAATTCACGAGCAAGGAAAAATAATTCAGGTCGTTGTTAGGTTCCTAGAAGCAAAGAATGAATTCGGGCGATTCCTAGATTACAGTCAGTATCCTGACTGCAATAAAAATATTCTTCTCCCAAACAGAAAGGCGTAGAGCTTTGATAATTGGTATGTAGCATCATCTGGTAGATCCTTATCTGTTTTTTGAGCTCTTTGGACTCAGGTGACCAAGAGGCCCTATAGGCCTCTTGTTTAAGAAAAGCTATCTCAACCTTTGATGATTTGAAATTTACAGATTTTACAACGAACACTTCAATTTTGCTACAATTTTGTTACTTTTCTTAAGCTGGAATTTTTTGAAAATGCTGGATACAATATGCTATATTGTGACTTTTTAATTTTAGGACCCCCAAGAAAAAAGGCATTGGAAAACATAGTGGAAAATGAAGAATTGCTTGTATCAAGCAATTTCTTCATTATCCACATTCTTTTCTTACCAAAAAGACAAAAGAGAAAAAATCTATCAACTTGAAATTGTCGTCTGCAGCTTCTTTCTATTTGGACCAGTCTAAAATTTTGTTGTGAGGGAATGGGTTAGAACAATGGATAGTTCCTTGTCTTGTCTATTACAACCACTTGGTTTTCGTTTTATACAAAAATTCCTTCACCAACTGTTGAATTGTAAGTGTGTCAAATTTGAGAAACATGCAATTACTGAACATCAACAACTGGGGTTATTCAAAGAACAAGAGGTCTGTAACATACCGAATAAAAAGAGACCTATCCTGGCAGACTAGATCTTTATGATGATACAATCATTCTGTGAAAGTTTGAAAACAGTCTTATGAAAACGGTGGACATAATCAAGGAAACAAGAAAAAGACAACGGATGGGTAGATAAAATACACCTTCGGGCCTTTTACAAGAAGAGCTAAGAGATTATTAACCCTAGTCATGCTGAATTAAAACTCATATACAGAATTGCTTTAAAATCAAAGGATTGGCAGTACTGGAAGATCTTGATAAGGGTCAATATTTCTTTTGAAAATTGATAATCTAAAAAACTCTGGGTGAAAGGGGACAAGCAGGAGGTGCACTTATGTGCAGGCTAATGCTTGTGTATACCTCCTGCCAAAACAGGAGTATTTGGGTCCAGCTTGACAAGAGTTAAGATTCAAAGATAAACAACATTTTTAGTGAAGAGTATATCTAATCAGAATAAAATAGCATTTTCTAGGATATAATTCACTGTCTTTTCATTCCACTGATGTCCCTGTACTTGATCAGTAGGTCCACCGCTGATGTCTGTCATCTCGCTGAAACAAACATAACAATAAATATTGATGGTCACATTCCTTTAGTATACAACATTGATTGATTAATTGACTGGGTGGGATTTAATACCACTTTTCACGGTATTTCAGTCATATCGCAGCAGTGGGGACTGGATAAGGTCATTGACTCAAATGAAAGCCCATCTCCTGATAAGTGTACGTATGACATATGAGTACCCTAGGATATAAGATAATCAAGATAGAAAAAGTTAAGGTTGTTAATTAAAGTATTTCATAAACGGTTCAAGATCACAAGGTCACAGGGTAAATGTCATTGTCTCAAACGAGAGCTTATTTCTTGGTGAAGGCATGTGCGAAATATAAGGGCCTTTAGATATGAAATAACCAAGAAAGAAAAAGGTTAGATGTTGGGTTTTTTTCAATAACAGGATGAAGGTCAAGGTCTCAAGGTCATAGGATCAATGTCATTGTCTGAAAGCCAATAACCTAAAAAGTGCATGGGTGAAATATGAGCCCCCTAAAACACTAGTTTTAAAGAGATATTAAAACTTTAACCTACTAAACACAACAAAATTTCAGATTGATCCAAACTGAAAGAGGTTGCAACATCAAGTTGGTGTTAAGTAAAAAATATAGACAATATGAGGTAGACAACATTGTGAGAAAAGAAGAAATTGCAATTTCTTCTTTCCTCACAATTTTTTCTAAACCTATATTTCTTTGGGGTGTGAATGTGTGTGGTAATGGGTTGAATAAGTGCAGAAGCCGACACTGAAGTCTGAGGAATGACAATAGCTCTTCTGATACTTTCATCCTGGGCAAGCTATAAGGGACTCTATACATGTGTAAGACATTATAAAGGTGTTTGTGTTGGTTATTCATTATAGAAAATAAGGATAGCAATGTGAGATACTTACACCTCCGATTTATTTTCTTCTGATGAAACATTTTCCTCCAATTCATTATTATTGTCTTGTTCCCCAATGCCTTCCTCCTCATCAAAGCCTGACCAATCCAATTCAAGACTTTTGTAAGTTATTCTTTGATTGGGTAAAAGCCCAATTGGCTGACTTGACCAGTGAATGTGTTTCGTACATTTAGTCCAACCTGGTCTCTCTTCAACTTGAATCTCTACAAATTTAATCAGACGTCAATCAATTGCTGTTAAAGACTGTACTTTCAAATGCTCAAACATAAGTCACTTCTCAAACCTTGAACTATAATCCTGTGCTCCTGAATAATTCAAAGTATTTATTTTAAGGAAGAGGGGTAAGCATTGTATGCTTGTTTCAATCTTAGAACTATAATTTGATAGTTTTTGATAGAGCATCATAACGGGATGCTGCTTACAAAATAAAAAGCCCAATGGTTCCTCAGAAAAGGTTTTTATTTTTTTTTCACTGAATTGCCATTGCAAAAGTTCTTTACTGATTTCAATTCTTCAACTTTAATATTTTGAAACGGCATGACCAAGTTATCCATTCTGTGAACTTTGGTTGAAGTCTGATAATCAGATTGGTAAGATATTATCTAATAGTGTACAAACAGATGTAGAGACAGACAGTCATTCATCTACCATACTAGCTCAAATCAATATTCCATCTGGAAGAGGTAAACCCATTCCCATACAATGATGCTTTTTGACACCCCCAAGAAAACAATGTGCAAAATGAAGAAAATGCAAATTGCATGTAACAAACAATTTCTTCATTTTCCATAAGGTTTTCTACCAAGAAAGTTGAAAATATCTGAAATTCAATAAACTTTTAATTGTTGTCTGAAACTCCTTTCAATCAGGGCTAGTCTAAAATTTAGCTGTCTGGTAATAGTTTAAAGACTTGCCATACCCTCTTCGGAAATGTCTGTTTGATGAGTGCAGTCAGTACTAGCCTCTTCTGTATTAAAACTAGCATATAATCTCTCCAACTCAGCCCTCAATCTATCCTTTTTATCTGTTGTGAGATATCTCTCATCCACTAGCTCTATCAATCTGAGAAAAAAATGAATAACATACACAGTACATGATTAACCCATTCCCACACAATATTTTTTAGACTGGTCATAATTGAAAGAAGTTGCAGATGACAGTTTCAGGTTGATGGAATTTTATTTTTTTTTTTGTCTTTTGGATAGAAAACATTGTGGATAATGAAGAAATTGCTTGATACAAGCAATTTCTTCATTCTCCACAATGTTTTCCAGAGCCTTTTTGTTGGGGGAGCGTAAGAAGGAGGGGTCGTGTGGGAATGGTTTAAGAGAAAAGAAATAGGTAATGTGTAACCTTTAACTTTAACCTATTATTAGACATAAAAATTGTAGACTGGACAGAATTGAAAGAAGTTGCACTAGAATTTAAAGTAGATTAAATATTTTGTCTTTTGTGGTAGAAACCATTTTGGAAAATGGAGAATTTGCTAGTTACATTCAATTTTTTTGTTTTCCACAATTTTTTCAGTTTCTTTATATTTATAAGTGTCAAATACAAAATTATTCCATGTATTAGGTTAATCAATTTACTTCATCAATTTCAAATGAATTAATTTCTAATTAGACTAAATTTTCTACATAAATACTATGCAAGTATAATAACTGACCGAACAAGACTTAATTGTATTTCATCATTACCAGACAAATTTTTAGGCTGTTCCAAAATCAAAGAAGGTGCAGATGGCAATTTTACTAGATGAAATTTTAATTATCTTTGTAATTTTGGGTAGAAAACATTGTGGATAATTAAGAAAAGGGTTGTAACAAACAATTTCCTCAATTTCCACAATGTTTTCAAAAGCTTTTTATTTGATGGGCATAAAATAGCGACATTTAACCCTTTCCCGTTCAAATACGGGATTTTACGTTCCTGTGATTTTTACTCAACAAAACATTGTGAAAAAAGAAGAAATTGCTTGTAACAAGCAATTTCTCCTTTTCCCACAATATTTTCTACAACATAGGATGGTTTCATTTCAAATGTCATCCAGTTTTCATTGTCGTCTGCAACCTCTTTCAATTTGGACTAGTTTAAAATTTCCAGAAACGGGAAAGGGTTAAAGAAATGGCTTAAATAATACAGAATATACCATGATGAACACATCTGTCCAAGTTTGTACTTCCTTTTCAATTTCCTTTATACACACACAAATTCAAAGTCAATAGAAAAAATACAATTGTATCTGAAACTCATTCTTCAAGTCTAGGGCATATTTAATTGCCTGCAATTTCAAAGTATTTTGGCTAGTCTAAATCTTTGTCCTTTTGTAATTTGACACTTCAGACAATAAGAGTACTCACTTTAACAAAACTGGTGGTGCATATTCATTCACAGTTTGAACTACTGAATCTAGAAGTTGTTTATAAGGCAGTAAATTCTTCCCTGAATCATATGTTGTTAGTAGCATGTAAATCCAGCCATACAATATTCTATTTGTGTATGTAGAGTCCTGTGTTAACATATATGCCATGTAAAGTAAGAGTCCTGGCATTAATCCAAGTTTTTCCAATATAGCGATTACAGGCTTCCATACTGTGGCAAGTTCATCAGGTAGCCCAAAATTCTCTGTCAAAATGTCTAAAAAAACCCAAAAAATATTCAAAACTTGTCAAGATGAAAACAAAATTAATTTTCAGAAACGATTAAAGGAGGCAATATATGTACATCAAAAGTACCCATCTACATATGTGTAGTTAAGTCTCATGGTGTCTATGATAAAATTGGCGGGTATAATTACAAGCATCCCTTTTGCAATCAATAGCAAGAGCAATTGACCAATCGCTGGGTCCGCCTACTTGCTTTGTTAGTCCCGCCCATTGACTTCGATTTTAAGAGATGCCAAATATGGTAGAAAGCCTTGTGAGAAACGGAGAAATTGCTTTTTACAAGCAATTTCTCACAAAGTTTTCCATAACCATAATTCTGATGGATATCAAAAATCTGAATTGTGTGGTAATGGTTTACTTTGTGTGCTTACAGGATAGTTAAATATGAATACAAAATAATTGTATATGAACTAAATAGCAGAATATTTGATGCATCATGAGTACGAAGTAGCTTAGGTGTATAATAAGTTATACTAACTCAAGCGAATGACAGATTGCTATCCAACGGACCTCCAACAAGGTAGTTTGACTAAGATAGAAAACAACCTTATTTAACCCTTTCCCGCTTTTTGAAATTTCAGTCTGGTCCAAATTCAAAAAGGTTGCAGACTACAATGAAAATTGGATGCAATTTCAAATGAAATCATCTTATGTGGTAGAAAATATTGTGGGAAAAGGAGAATTGCTTGTTACAAGCAATTTCTTCTTTTTCCACAATATTTTCTCAAGTGTAAAATCATTGCATCATAAAATCCCAGGTTTAACCTAGAAAGGGTTAACATCAGAGACATGAAAATGTCTGAACTGTAAGTGTTTGAGAGTGGCTCTATAATCTTAAAGCGTTGCCATAATCGAACTAAAATAAATTAGTGTAAACAAAAAGATAAATAACCTTAGTTTAAAGAAAATATATGAAAAGGGACATAAAGCTAGAGAGCCACAAGCAATTTCTTCATTTCCCACAATGTTTTCTTCCCAAATCTGAAAAAATGATAATTCACAAATTTTAAATTGTCATCTGCAACTTTTTTCATTCGGAAACACTCTAAAATTTTGACGTCTGGTAATGGGTTAAAAAGATATTTTTAACATGTGTCAAGATGTTTGTGCCAGAAGTGTTGTGTCTACATAGTAAGGAAGGTTTTCTAAAATTTTACCTAATGACCTGGTTTTTGACCCAATGCCTTAATGATTAAGATATTTGACAAACATACAGACCAAATATAACAAGATGTGTTTGTGAAACACAATGTCTCCGCTTACATGAGGGTTCTTTTGGCATTTGGCCATCGTATGTGACCTTGACCTTTTCAAATGACCTTAACATTAGGAGATGCGTACTATGGAGATGTATCATCATGCCAAATATGAGAATTGTATCTTGAATAGGCTGGTAGTAATTGGCAATGTTAAGTTTTTGCTTAAGTTTTTCAGACAGACAGGTGGACAGACAGACAACGGTAAAACACTATGCCCCCAATCTTTCAATGCAGGGGCATAATAAAAATATTTGAGCCTAAAATCTAGTATTTTGAGTTCACGCAAGATTTTTCTAAGATTTGAACTTGTGACCTAATGTGACAGGGATATAATGCAGACAAACAATCTGACCATAAAATAAACACATTGAGCCAAAAAAGTGGCGTATAATCTTCACTCAACATAATTCTAAAATTTGACCTAGTTTTTGACCCCATGTGAGTAAATATTGAATTTGACAAAGATATCATGGAGACAAACATTCTAAGTTTCAAGACATTTGAACCTAAAAAAGGTGTTGATGCATGACAGACAACAGAAACAGCTAGTTCATAAAAGTTCACCCTGACCATGTTATTCATCAGGTGAGCAAACAAAAACAAATCACAGGTAGGTGACTTAAATGTTGTAACTACAGCTTATTGTTCTGTATTTAATGAGTTAGCCGTGCACAAGTGTATTACATAAATGCCAAAGGTAAACATCTTTCTTTTGGTCCCAAGAGCTGATTGGATTGGGAATTTGGTCAAAAATTTTTTGAATGACTGTAGAGATATGAAAAGGTCTGCCAATTCTTATTTGATTCCCCATTTTTACAACAGAAAAGTAAATTTGACAAGATGTGTTTGTGAAACACTTTGCCCCTGAAACAGGAATTCTTTAGAAACAGGTGATTTTTATTGTTTTTTTCTTTGCTTTAGGGAAAAGGGTTAAAATTTTGATCTTGACCTTGATGAAATGACCTTTCTCAGTTGCGCCTTGTTGAGACCTATCTACATACCAAATATTAGCATTGTAACTTAATCAGGGTTGAAGTTATAGTAAAATGTTTAGTTGGCAGGTTAAGTTTTGCAGACAGACAGACAGACAGACAGACGGCCACTGGTAAAACAATATGCCCACGATCTATCGATGTGGGGGCATAAAAAAAATGAAAAAGAAATATATGCTAAAATGCTGTAAACTAGAACTTTATGGCTCATAGTATTTCTACCCTCTTATTCCATTTTTACTCCAGTGTTTATTCATTTGGGTAAGTCACACTGTTTATTATTGAATAAAGGCTTAATGAGTATAACTTTAAATTCTTACCAATAGTATTTTATCAAAATGTATCTTCTGAAAGGTTGAAAAAAATAGAATTTAAAACTGAAGGAGACCTACCATTAAATTAATCATCACTTTCAGATTACAGCTATATACCCATTCCCACGCAATGACGCTTTTGGATGCCCTCAAGAAAAACAATAGGAAAAGCATTGTGCAAAAATGAAGAAATGATTGAAACAAGCAATTTCTTCAATTTACACAATCTTTTCTACCCAGAAAGTTGACAATCTAAAATTTCATAAATTCTAAATTATCATCTGCAACTCCTTTCAACTTGGACAAGTCTAAAATTTTCTTGTGTGGAAATGGGTGAAAAGTGTAAGCTTTCATTGAACTTAGAATACAGTGCTTAGCAAACGTATTAGAAAGATATCTCTTTGCTCATTGCTTAGAGAAAAGTTCTTTTCTCTAGAAGGAAGGTTTCTTTTCTGTGCTTGCCTGCCCCAGTTGTTTTTAAGATAAACTTGCATGTTTCCAAGATTGGAGTTAGGCTGGCATTGTCAATTGAACTAATATATATAATATGTTTAAAACTTCTTTAGCTCAGTAGTAAACTTATTACAAGACAATAAAATTTTAGACTGGTCCAAATTGAAAGAAATTGCAGATGACAATTTTCAGTTCAAGAAACTAATTTTTTTTTGACAGATTTTTTTTCTGTCTTTTGAGGTGAAAAACATTGTGGATAATGAAGAAATTGCTTGTAATAATCAAGCTTTCAACACCTCTTGCTTTTCAGCTATGCATAATTGCAAATTTTACCTTTGTGTTCAAGACCAAAATGCTTGAGCTGGTCATGTGTGAAGATTAAATACCCAGTGTCAACTAGCAGAGAGAAACTTTTGTCCCTACAAAATAACAAATTAATAAAATATAATTAACTTGCAATACAACACTGAATCAACTCAATCCTCCATAATCCAACATTTTAACATCTCTACAGAAAAAAAGATTTTGAAAAATTGTTTCAAGTAATTTCTTAATTGATAGTGAAAAAGAATAATAGATTATCCCCATAAAATGCATTACAATCTAAGAGTCACAAGTAGAAAGTCAGTTAGGTATATGAACAAGAGTTGAGTAAGAAGTTTTTGAAGTCTTAAATGTTAATCAAAATATTTACATTTTACTGAGGTACAAAGATTTTAACTGCCATACAGAGCTACAGATAGAGGGCGTAATTCGTATTTTAGATTCAAATAAGTCAACAATACTGTTGAAAATCCTATGTTGTGGGCACTCATTTGAATTGTCTCGACGAGACAATTCATATGAGTACCCACAACATAGGGTTTTGTTGAGAAATAAGGATTTTAGAATGCTGTTACCCCCTCTTATCTAGACCTCTGGCCATATCTTCAAAGGCACATCTGATTTGATGCTGTTTCACCCATTACTGGCATTACAAGACACCAGAAATTCAAAGAAGTTGCAGACAACAATTCTAAGTGGATAAAATTTCAAATTTCTATGCTTTTCTTCAAAGAAAATGAAGTAGCAAATGAGAGAAACTGCTTGTAATAATTGGTTTTTCCTGAATGTTTTTCTTGGGGGCTTTAAAAATCTGCTGTAGGTAATATGTTAATTAATGTTTGCATCTTTTAATGGACTTAACATTTTGGGTGAAGAAATTGGGGTTGTAAACCTGAATTTTTCCTGGAAATGGGTTGAATTGAAGTGTTTACAGTTGTTTAACCCATTCCCACACAACAACGCTTTTTTATGCCCCACAGAAAAAAAGTATAGGAAAACTTTGTGGATAATGCCGAAATTGCTTATTAACCCTTGTCATGCTGAACCCTGAATATTCCGGTTTTGGCAGGAGATGTAGACAAAGATCAGGCTGCACATCAGTGGTCCGCACCCCCTGCTTGTACTTTTCCTTTCAGAATTGTTAATGAAATTGATTTCTAAAAGGTACTTTATACAGCATGACAAGGTTTAAAAGCAATATCTTCATTATCCATAATGCTTTCAATCTCAAAAACAAAACAAAACAATAACAAACAAGTGGGTCGTTGGCCCAGGGGGGGGGGGGGGGCTCACCTGAGATAAAGGCTCCTTTTCTTTCAACAGTCTTATTTCATGTTAGGAATAGGATTATGATACAAGTGGGCCACACTTACATATAAAGACTATGAACCTTGGGATCCAAAAGTCTAAATTACAAATTTCAAGGCTTTAGTGCTGATTTTAAAGAAGGCAAAAACTTTTTCCTCCCTCTGGATCCATGGATTATAATTTCAGAAATAAAAATTAAGAATTTAGCTATTTTGTAAGAGATATATATATACTGATATTTCATGCAAAATATCAAGGCTCTACGCCTTCTGGGTCAGGAAGAGAAAATTTTTAAAGATTATTTTAAAATTTCACTTTTGTTGACATAACAACCAGAGTTTTTAACGGATTTCAATTCTTTTAAAGGGAACCACCTAAGGAACATTTCTGCCAAATTTGGTTAATTGGCCCAGTAGTTTTGGAGGAGGTGCCATTTAAAAAATCTTTCTTTATTTCTATATAAACCCCATTCCCCCTGGGGGGCCAAGGATCATGATTATAGCTATTTTGAAAGAGGTCAATATACTGATACTTCATGCAAAATATCAAGGCTCTACGCCTTCTTGGTAAGGAAGAGAAAATTTTTAAATATTATTTTAAAATTTCACTTTTGTTGCCATGGCAACCAGAGTTTTAAATGGATTTCAATTCTTTTCGCTATTTCTAAAGGGGACCACCTAAGGAACATTTCTACCAAATTTGGTTCAAATTGGCCCAGGAGATGTCGTTGAAAGAAATTTTTGAAGGATGAGCACGACGGCTGGACACCGGACGAAAGGTGATCACAATAGCTCACTTGAGCACTTCGTGCTCAGGTGAGCTAAAAAGATTTCATCAATTAAAATTTGTTGTCTGATACTTCTTTCAATTTGAACCAGTATAAAATTTTGTTATTTGGGAATGGGTTTAGTAATTATCAACATCGTACCCAAGGTGTCTCAATGATTGTTCTATCTGTAGCTTTAGCTCATGGCTTACTCCTTTTCTGTACCCACTTTGTTCCTGAAAAGTTCCAATTTACTGAATTACCAAACAAGAACATTTGAGACTGGAGTAAATTGAATGCAGTGGAAGACAATACTATAAGAGGCTTTTTGATTGAAAAAATAACTCATTACAAAACAATGACGCTTTCTGACTCCCTATGGAAATACAACAATGAAAAAGTGTGGGAAATAGTGAAATTGCTTGTATCAAGCAATTCTCCTTTTCTCCGGTCCCTATGATTTCTACCCAATCTGGCACTTATTTTCCAATTTTAGTCCAATTTGATATGCCGTCTGTAACTTTTTCAATTTGAAACAGTCAAAAAATTTGTAGTTTGATAATGGGTTAAGTATCATCTAGAGTGGGAAAGATTATAAGAAAAGGAGAAATTTATTGTCTTATGTAGTTACCGGTACTCCTTTTTTAACAATTTTTCTTACAGTATTTTTCCTAAGGAAATCAAAATAAGGGAGGGGGTTATTAAAAGGTTATATCTATACCAATATAACCAAATTTAAATGTTTTCAATCATAAAAAGATCTTTACAGTAAAAATGATAATCTTCTGACCCCAATCACTTCCTGTTTATATTGATCCAATAAGTCCCGCAGTAAAGACAGTTTCTGATTGGCTCTTGATGGTGGGAGATCTGGTTCCTGCATCTGAATCTCCCAGAAATTTGCCTGCAAGTAGTGAAATTTAGAATTTACCGGGTATGTCAATATTACTTAAATCTGAATGTACTTCATAAGGCAGAAGAGTAGAACATTTGATTTGTCACATTGTTACAAAAAAAAAGACATGTGAACCACTAATGACCCTGAGTAATAGCAAATATTGGAACCCTGACCTTGTGATGTGTGTGATCATTCCAGACATAATTGTACCTCAAATAGTACTAGAGTTATTGTTGAATTCTAAAAGTAAGTTTTGAATAGACAAGACAAAAAAACACTAGCAAATGATAATGATGTTCTTATTAAATGAGGCTATTCATTTGACTGGCTTACCTTCCATGTGGGCCTTTAAAATATTAGTACATACAAAATACAAACATTACATATCATCAAATAACAATACAAACATTTTCAAATGTCTATAGTCACAATATACACTGCCATATATTTTGCATTAGGCCCCCTTGTTCTTTATTTCCCCCTTTTATGCGGGCCACCTAAAATGGTAGAACCCTGACAATAAGTGAAAGGGCAGGTGACCAGGAATATTCTGTGAAAATTTCAAATTCATCCATAAATGTACAAAGATTAGTGTCAACGAGATGTGGGTGGATGAATGGATGGATGGATTGATGGATGGACAGACATCTAGACAGACAAGTATGATACCTATATATATGTCCACCTTTGGCAGTGTATTTTATACCAAACTTTTAAACAACACTAAGGACATTTGATTTGTTTAGTAAACCACTTTTTAAATGTACTTTAACTCATTTCCACACAATCTAGCCTATTCTGGACTGTTGAGAAAAAGCTTGGAAAATATTGCGGAAAAACCCCTTCAGACAAAAGACTTTCAAAAACTTTGATTAAATCATAATTATCGTCTTCAAATTCTTTCAACTTTGACAAGGCTAAAATGTTGCCATCTGGTAATGGTTTAAAGACTGTAAGGTACGTTCTGCCTAACATGATGACCAAGTAGATCAGATTGCAGCCCTTTCCTGTAACATTAATGTAATGCCGACAACTCCCATTGAGCTCTGACAGGAAGTTTGTCTTTGATATAAAACAGCTTTATTCAGGAGCATGCCCAGGCGAAAAATATCCAGCTAAAAGCCGGCTTTTACGCTGCGTAAAAGCCGGCTTTTAGCCGGCTAAAAGCCGGCGGTATTGGCACCTGCGTAATTGCTAGCTTTTACCCAGAGCTGCGTAAACGCAACTTACATGGAATTTTATCTCAAATAATCACAAAAGCTGCGCATTTTCTGCGTTAAAGCTGCGTTTACGCAGCTTTAACGCAGAAAATTCAGATTTTACAAAAAATTGCCTTTATTTTTCCAAAACCTGCGTATAAGCTGCGTAAACGCAGCTTTTACGCAGGTGCCAATACCGCCGGCTTTTAGCCGGCTATAAGCCGGCTTTTACGCAGCTTTTATCCAGCTTTATGGATGAAAAACGCAGAGCTGCGTAAATATAAGGTAGCTGCGTTTTTTATACGCAGAGCTGCGCATCAAAATGCAGGGCTGAGTTTTAAAAGTGCAGAGCTGCGTTTTATGATAACAGGGAGCTGGGTAATTTGAGGAAGCTGCAGTTAAGCTGCCAATAAGCTGCAAATTTCTAGAATGCAAAAAGATTATTTTAACTCTTGTCATGTTGATCCTGGAATATTGCTGCTTTAATGCGGGCTTTGGCAAGTGTGTTGACTAAGATCAAACTGCACAAATGAATCTGATCTTAGCTTACACTACCTGCTTGCTGTCATAGTGTTGAGAAAATCTTTAAACCCAACATTGATTAAATTATGTCAAAGTTTTAAAATATAATGGAAAAAAGATAAATATACAGTAGGACTAGGGTTAAAATCTTATTACAACAGCTGTGTTGATACAGCAATTAAACAGCATAAAACAATTGGAAAAGCAATCATTTAATTAACAGGAGCTACAATATATGGTGAATATATGATGATGAATCAAAATTTTTGACAGGTCCAAATTCAAAAGAGTTGCAGACAACAATTTGATGTCTTTGAAATTTAAGATTTTTTAAACTTTCTGTGTAGAAAACATTGTGAAAAATGAAGAAATTGCTTGTTGCAAGCAATTCCTTGATTTTCCACAATGTTTTCCGAATTGTTTTTTATTGGGTGCTTCTAAAAGCATCATTGTGTGGGAATGGGTTAAGAAGCACTTATTGAAATCACAATTTTAGTTAAAAAAAAAACACACAAAATATTTAAGAAACAACAATAAGCCTGTAAAGTTTTTAGTGGATTGTATCAGTTTGATCATTCTGTAACACCCTGTGCTCTCTATCCTTGGGTTGTTATTTCCAATCCAGGCTCAACAAACACTCTCTCCTACATTTGATAAATATCAATGTGGCTGGCTTCATTTGTCTCACACTAAGCTGCCAGTTTAATAGGGATGAGCTGCTGATGGCTTTGAAGTAATGTTTTGATTGTTCTAGTGGGAGAATCCACAAGGAGCTGTGATTAGGTCACCAGTCACTACAATATAACAAAAACATTTCTCTGAAACTCCAAATATTAATGCAATTGATACTTTCATTTATCAATTATTGGATTATATTCAATATTGATTTTGTCAGTATATCTACTCATTAATTTGAGCGAAAGCCTCATGTGTAGGTGCCAGGCTCATCTGATAATATTGATTAATTGAAAAGGGGACATATTTTTTACAAAATTTCTTAGTGTTACCTCCATTAATGGCATGAACTTCTTAGATAATAGTAAACATATATACCAAGTTTCACAAAATATCTTAAAAAATAATGGATTGCACCTTCTGCAGATATTCTGATCAGACTTTACCTTATGGAGGCCCTGTCTTCATGTGATCTCATTTGTTCAGGCCTAAATAATTAATCAATAAATCAAAATAGATATTATGCATTTAGAGTTGCCTCTCTTGATAGTATAGATTGCTCTTTTGAGATTGAAAGTATTATGCATCTTTTTACTCAAGATTTCTAAACTGTTATTGCCCAGCATCACAACTAAAATAATAGCAGAGCTAAACATGAGTTCAGAATTATCTTGCTTAGAGCCATATCTGCTCTCCAAGGAAGAAAAAAATAGTTGAAATAATCTATCGCTTATTTGATCACTAAAGCAAACACAAGCTTTCTTAATATCAATATGCAAAAGCAGGTTTTAAGTGATTTTTGTTTACATTTTGAAATCGAGACGAATGCACCAGACACTTCACCAGAAATCTTCGCTAATCTTCGGCATCGACTGTTATATGCACAGGCGCTGATGAATGAACTTTATAGATGATTTCGTTAATCTTCATGACCCAGCTAGTCGTTTGAATGACTAGCAAAAGATAAACGTCATCACTGACGTCATATTTTATTGTAAACAAACCTTAAATTTTGGTGGGTCACATTTTAAAATATTGCAACTTCTTTCATGAATTGTAGGCTTACTGTGTAGAATTATGTTGATCTTATAATTTCAATTGTCATATTTATTTATGCTTTTAAGCCTGGTGTATATTTTTTTCAATTAATTTAACCCTTGTCATGCTGAACCCGGAATATTCCGTTTTTGACAGGAGGTGTAGACCATGATCAGCCTGCATGTAAGTGCAGTCTTATCTTGGTGTACACCTCCTGCTCATTTTTTTTTCTGCCAGATTTGTTTTTGAAATTGATTTCTAAAAGAAATATTGATTTTTCACCAACAAGTTCTATCAGTGATTTCAGCCCTTTGATTTTACAGCAATTCAGATACCGTAATTTGTCCATATATTCGGACACGATAAAATAATTATTTTTTTTTCATGTCCGAATACATAGATAATTACTCAAGCCAGTGTCCGAATTTATAGATAAATCGTCGTGCAGCCCGGAACAACCATTGCCGATTTTCATGAGTCACCAACTTTTTTGCTTAGACACTGAATTACTTTCAACAGTAAATAAACTTGATATGTGTTACGCATTACATTCGTAAATTTATTTATTATTATTTTTTTTTCAGATTGTTACAAGATACCGGCGAAGACGACGTGAAATGAATGATCATTCACTGATTAAAAACCTTAATAAACGATTTACTTTTCTAAAATGTTGTTTTTCTTCGTTTTAACGATTGATAGAATCCCACATATCACCGTAAGAATACGACAAGATCGTAACTACAGCATTTTCAGGCAAAATTGTTACGACATTTCGGTAGTCAAAGTCCGATTTTGAGAGGATGGTAAATTCTTTTTCTGTCATTTATGTACAATCATCGTCCATTGAATTGAAAAAAAGGGATATTAATATGGAGAGCTATACAAAATCTTCGCATTTTAATTGTTCATGTATTAAAGTCACCGAGTGATAAGAAGTAATTTGCAGTTAGAATTAAATCACGGCATCGGTAAATTACGACGGTTTTTCTCTGATCTGCTTCACATAAATCATCCGGTAATAATGCCCGCAAATTTAAAGTAAATGCGGTGGCCTACCTGAGAGAAAAAAAATCCTTTTTTTTTAAATAATATCCGTAATGTTTGAAGAGTATTCAGACAGTCGATTAAACCATGTAAACTATCGGCATAATGACAAGGGTAAAAATTCGGTCACCAAGAATTCTCACGGGGTAGCGTCTGGCACGTGCCAACTCCGGAAACTCTCCCAAATATAGCTGAACATCTGGCGGCGGCGCCTTTGATCACCTTTCCTCCCTCGTAGTAAAATAAACTGTACCCGAAAAACCTTTACTTTATATTTGTCGAACGAGACTTGTTACGCGTGTTTGATTGAACAGTATGAGATTAAATTTTCGGATTATTAAAAGAAGCAGGGATAAAAAAAGGTAGTTTATTTTAATCTACCAATATTATATATCGGATGAGAAGTTAATAATTTTGTGACAAATTAACAATTAAAATTCTCGCATTTTCCGTATTTAGTGAAAACGTCGTAGCTATGACTGATTCTTTTCAAAGCATATCATTGCTTTTATTTCTTGATTTGATACAGCCGATAACAATACCCTCGATGAGCTCCGGATACGATGAAAGTGTAGTTAATCGAAAGTAGGTTCAGGTCAATTTGACTAATTTCATAGTGTAGCACATGTTAATTGTTGCCATCCTTTCAGAGCAGGTCCTGTCGCGGAAAGAAAATTAAGAAATCAGAGAGGGAAACCAAGCGTGATATTCTTTTATTATATCACCTTCACGGTTCGTAGCTTAAGCCTATCGAGGTGCGTGCCTATTCTCGGTCACTGTTATAAACAATATACACCTGTTGACACTTAACCCAGACAGTTTGGAGATACTGATCGCCAAGATTCCAAATTGCCGATAATGGATGTGGTATTTGTTAACGTGATATTTTATGTTCGTATTCGGTGTCCGAATTTATAGATAAATACCAGACACCATTTGTCCGAAATTAGAGGCACAAAATTAATTATTTCATGAAATAATTGATGGTGTCCGAATTCTTAGAGTGTCCGAATATATGGACAAATTACGGTAGGTAGTTTATACAGCATGACAAGGGTTAATAGTGTGTTTTGAGGGAAGATATGGCTTTAATGCTATAAATTGATATTTTAACAAAACATATATTCTAAGTTTCAAATCAATACCTAAAATTATGAAACAAATATCACTGTCTATTTTTTGCATCTGACAAGGCCACAGCTATAGCACAGTTGATAGCCCATAAGACTCAATCATGAGGTCCTGGGTTAAATTGCGGGTTGCAGCAAATATGTGTCACCTGCAAAAGGATGGATAATCGTAAACCTAAGTGGGATAGCTGATGCTCAGAAAGGATGTAGTGGTAGTACTGGTGTGAGAAATACCAGGAATCCTTGGTTACATGATCAAGCCGCCACACTATGACTGAAATACAATAAACAATAAAAATATACTGCTATCCCAATAAATTTCCGAAAAATAAACTGAATCTTTAAACATGTGATATTGTGCAGACCTATAATTGGTAAGCACCATCTGAACATTCACATCAAGTTTCAAGTTGATGCTTTCAACAGTTGCTGAGAAAAATGTGATGAAAATATACCATTATACCACCTTATGTCTGAAAATGTGACAAAATTTATTGGACACGGGCAGACAGATGGAAGGATGGACAAAGGTAAACCAGTATAACCCCCCTCTTCTTTGAAGCAGGGGTATAATTGATGTTTGATATTAATTAATTACCAACACAGACATGATAGGAGTTTATCTGGATAGACTTGAAAAATGGCTTTAATGAACCCATTCCGACACAGTGACGCTTTTGGACGCTCCTCAGGACAAAGCAACTGAGAAAACATTGTGTTAAATGAAGAAATTGCTTATTACAAGTAATTTCTCTCTTTTACACAATGTTTTCTACCAGAAATTTGAAAAAATCTAAAATTTCACAAACATTAAAATGTCCTCTGCAACTCCTTTCAATTTGGACCAGTCTAAATTTTCTTGTGGGGTTAATGGTTAAAGCCTAAACCTCTTGACCCAAACCAAACACCAAAATTTTAAACTGGTCCAAATTGGAAGATTCATGTTTAGTGAAAGTTTGATATTTTTTTGTTTTTGAGATAAAGCATTGTGGTTAATAAAGATGGCTAGTTGCCTGGCTAGTTGGCGGGGAGGTTAGCGTGGTCAACTGGTAATCTGGTGGTTGCGGGTTCGAGCCCCACCGGAGGCGGGTAGTGTATTCGGGCAGGACACTTTACAGACAGAGCCCCAGTCCACCTAGCTTGCCTCTCTCTATATGTGCATGATAAGATCTTGTATGAGTTAGGACCACGATGGAAATAAGAGTCTTTCAACCCTTTATCGTGTTATCCTCTTGGGGGGGGGGGGGACAAAAAGAATTTGTTAATGTCAGTTGTTTCTGAAAATATCATCTAAACAAAATCGAAAAGAAATTTCAAATACTTTCTTTTTATAATCATAATTCTAGGACAGTTTGTCTCTCTCTTATGTTGTTTGCTGTCTTAGCGCAGTCAATAGCCCATGTCGTGGGTTCGATCCCCGGCGGCTGCACATATTCTTTCCAACATTTGTCTCTCATCAATGGGTGGATAATCATAAACCTAAGTGGGATAGCAGCTGGAGGCTAGGAAAGAATGTAGTGGCAGTACTGGTGTGAGAAATACCAGGAATCCATTGTTAGGTGCTCCACCGGCTGCGATATGACTGAAATACTGTGTAAAGTGGCATTAAACCCCATTCAATCAATCAACTTCTCTCTTATGTCATATTTTCCTATTAAATTTTTCATGTATTTTTGCATTGTACCAATTGCACACACATTCAAAAATGTTCATCATAGCTAGCAAATTTTTATTTGTATACTTTTTAGTTGAACATAAGCATACAACTTTTATTCTAAAAAAATCAACAAAGCAACTTACTGTTTAAGTTCTATCATTTCAGAAGTTTTAGTTCAGATTATTCCTTTATTGAGTGAAGGGTGGAGTAACTCTTCAGCTTTAACCACATTCCATCAGCTGGCATTATACAATCACACTTCTACTTAGCATTTAGCACCTGAAATCAAGACATCATTTATCTTAAATTGAAATTATTTACTTTTTTGATATTAACAAATCCCCCTTGAGAAAATAATTATTAAATAATATGCCAAAGTGAGGCTTTACACCAGTTTCCCTTGCAACAGAAAAGTAAATAATAATAAAAAAAAACAATTAAATAAAAAAAACTACTAAGAAATTAAACACCTTTTTACAGTATAACTGGTTATCAAGTTGTTCACACCATTTAAAACCAGTGTTTGTGTATTGACCTATTTGACATCCCGAATTCTCGCCAAAAACGAGATCACGAGAATCGATCTCTGGGGTCAGTTGGTTTCCATTTTTTTTCTGGTTTTAGGAACCAGACCTTTGTTTACTTCCGGCATCTCGGTCCGAAAACTAGCCCGAAATTTGAAAGAAACGAGTGATATTCATTGCAAAAGAATTCGTTGACATTTTTCAGATTAATTAATTTTAGTTAGATGATGACTTGTACTACGAGATTTCAAACATTACGGTAGTTAGACGTCGTCCATTTAACCGGGACGATCTATTTTGCCGAACCGGTCGGATACTAGAATTGTCAGTAAAATTGACTATTTATGATTAACAAAAATATTTCAAGTTATTTGTGCTATTGTGTCTAGAGCTAGCCTCGTTCTTGGCCATTGTGAGGTGTTTGAAATAAATGCATGGCAGAATGGAGAAAATGATGCCGAGAATTGCATTTTTCATCAGCAAATGCTTTAACAAAAAATATCGAAGATTTTGCAAAAGACCTCTTTGTCTGGTTATCTTTATCTGGTTTCGGGAATAATCATTAACAACTCCAGTACCTAGCCAACCCTTCCACATAAATGTCCTGCTTACATCAAGTTGAAATCTAAATGACTTCAAGATTTATATTCAGTTCGGCAATATAGAACCCTTCAACTTATAAAGTTTTCCTCCATAGTAAATTGTTAATAGGAAAAAATTATTCATCAAATATTATAATGTTGTATCAGGAATCAAGTACCTTTACAGCTTGATCAGGAGGGCAGTAAAAGTTTAAGTTATTCAATTGTCTTACAATCCCACAATCTAGCGAGTTTTTCACATTTTTTCTACCCAGAAAGAGAGATATATTTGAAATTCTATCCACTTGAAATTGTTATCAACAACTTTTTTTCATTTTGGACCAGTCTAAAAAAATGATCGTCTGATAACAAGTTAGGAAAGTCGCAAAAGTTTCCCTTTTACAATACAATTTAATAAAATTCTTGAAAATAATGTGGTAAAAGGAGAAAAGCTTGTAACAAGCAGTATAAATATTACCCCAAAATGTTTCATTTTTAAATTTTCAACCTGTAAAGAATTGCTATTTTTTTTCAAGTTATGTGAATATTCCTGGCTTAATTTAAGTGAGATTAGCTGACTTTATTGACCAACTAAAAATCTATCCTCAATGTCCATAAAAGAATGTATTGAATGGAGAAAAGCAATTTGAAATTTCTCTGACTTGCCCATTGTGGAGCAGGACTGTTCCAAATGTTTACAAGTTACCACAATTTCAAAATGACAATCCAAATATGTGTAAAAATACTATTCAGGTAGTATTTTAGCTCTAGTAAGTGCTGTTCCCTCTTATCACAATGATTTCTTTTGAAAGATAAATATTTCTGGGTAGAAAACAATGTGGAAAATGCAAAAAAGTACTTGAAACTTACAATTTCTTTGTTTTCCTAACATTTTTTTCATAACTATTTTCTTGAGAGACATAAAAAGGAGGGATTGTGTGGAAATGGGTTAAACCAATACCTCACAATTCCAACTTTTTTCCAATTGAGGAATCATATATATAATTTAGGAAAACATACTGACAAAAAGAAGAAATTACATGTTGCAAGCAATTTTTCCTTCTCTCACAATCATTTCTGTCTGATATCAAAATATCACAAACCCATTTTGATTTGATCTTTATTCTTTAATTACTCGTTGTCTTCAACTTCTTCACATAGAATTTTGTAGTTTGGTTATCGGTTAAGACCATTATGTTTCTTTGAGTCTTGTTACATGGGGAATCCCTATGTGTTTAACATTATTTGGCATAAAATGTAATTGATAATTTCATTGGTTGAAGGGTTAACATTATTTATACAAGTATCTGTTTAAGTAGACAGTCGTCTGAAATTCAAGATTGTTGCACTATATATAATCACCATGGTAACTCCCTATGTGATCCCTTGATTTATTACCAATATACACAACAATAAAGAACAAAGACAATATGATGTTAGTAGACCCTTAATTCTCCCTCATTTTTGTGAAGGCTTTTAATGAATGAATATTCATCCACCAATTAGTCACTTGTACTCACCATTTCCCACACAATCCCACTTTTAAAACCTTTCAAGGAAAAGGCTTTAGACAATTTTGATGAAAATAAAGAAATTGCATTTTACAAACATTTTTCCCACGATATTTTCAACCTCAAAAGACAAAGATTTTTTTTTCAAATTTCACCAACTTAAAACTTTTGGCTGCAACTTCTTTGAATTTGAACCATTCCAAATTTTGTGTTTTTAAAATAGGTTAACCAAATACCAAAATGACAAAAAAGTTCATTTTTTTTTTCCAAATTCAAAGATCATGCAGATCTTGATTATCTTGTTTGTTTGATGAAATTTTAAATTGTTTTGTGTTTTGAAATAGAAAAATTGTTGGATATTGAAGAAATTGCTTGTTACAAGCATTTTCTTCACTTTCAGCAGTGTTTTCCTGAGCCCTGCCTCTTGTTCAACCTTGCTCAATCAGTTATTAGTTTAACCCTTTCCTGTTTTAACATTTTTTAGACCTGTCCATTTTCAAAGGTTTTGCAGACGACAATTTATATTCGATTTAATTTGAAAAATAACCATTTAATAGGGTAGAAAACCTTATAGAAAAAGAAGAAATTGCTTGTTACAAGCAATTTCTTCTTTTCCCACAATGTTTTCTCAAGTATGAAATCTCAAGGACGTAAAAAAACAGTGATTGTACAGTAAAGGGTTAAGATATATATTTGGTCAGGACAATATAAAAAGCCTTCACAAAACATGTTTGCAAAAAATTGACTTGTGAGTATGATTGAAAGTGATATGGACAGCCTGGAAATACAAACATTGCCTTAACCCATTACCAGAAGACAAAAGTTCAGACTGGTCCAGATTCACAAAAGTTGCATATGGCAGGTTTTAGTAGATGAAAATTTAAAAACCTTTCATCTTAATGGATAGAAAACATTGTGGATAATGAAGATTTTTTTTATAATAATTACATTTCTCATTTTCTTCAATGTTTTAAGAAGCTTTTCTCTTGAATGGCGTCAAAAGTTGGCTTGTTTGGGAATGACTTGAGCATATTTGCTAATCTTCTTTTTCTACAGAAAGCACAGTGAAGACTTTGATCAGACTGAGTTTTAGCAATCAGTGGATCTTATACATGTATTGCTCAGAATATGTTGTACTGTTGCCTGAGTGATCAATGTTGATCAGCGAATCATAAGTGTTAACCCTTGTCATGCTGAATAAAATCCTTTCCAACTTGCGTTAAAGTCAAAGGGGCTGAAAGCACTGAAAGCAAAAGTTATTGATCATTATTTCTCTTGAAAATCAATGTGATAAATATAATGACTTGAATGATACAAACAGGTGGTGTAGACAAAGATCAAACAGCACTTATCTGCAGGCTGATCTTTGTCTATACCTCCTACTAAAACATGAATTTTCAGGGTTAAACAAGACAAGAGTTAACACAAATCTGTTCATAATATGTAAAAATTTCATGACAGAAAGAACTACATAGAGAAATGTGAATTTAGGTGAGTGTTTTTAACATACAGCAGACCAATATAATATACTGAAGACATTGTGGTAAAGGCAGAAATGATCAGCTAGACCAAATCAGTTGCTCAACCCATCATATTACAGCTAGTTATTTAAACACCCCTGTAATATGAAATTACAGCAATTATCAGGATTTCATACAGCGTCTTTTGCATTCAGTGATTTTTTCACAACTGTATAATCATCAGATTCAAGCTGCTCATCAAGATTGAGGCTACTACTTATCATATCCAACTCAAATAGAAGCAATAAAGTTGCAGGTAATTTGTCAGCAAGTCAGGGATAGAACTCAATGCCAAAGCATTGACAATGTGCATTGTTTTATGAACTGTTGAAAATAAGTAATTGGCCTTTACCCATTAACGCATAACACTTTCTGACACCCTGAAAAAATATAATGGTAAACTTTATGGGAAATGGAGAATTTCTTGAAACAAGCAATTTCTCCTTTTCACACAAAATTTCTACCCTATTTCATGATTAAAGCACTGTTTATTTTATGGGCTGCAACTTCTTTCAATAAATGCACCAGTCATTTGGTGATGGGTTAATGCACATTTAGAATATTTTTGTGGTAGGACCTACCAGCAGCAGTATCGGAAATAATCGGTAGCGAAACTTTTTGGGACGAATCCGTAATCAGCGTTTTCCAAGGACTTTATTCAAAAAATCGTCCAATAACCATACGAAAATGAATAAAATTATTAATTCTTTCATATGTGACTTTGATTTGTGAAAGTTACTTTGAATTACTTGATTTACGGACTTCAAAAACGTTTTCGATAGCTCAGGTAGCGTACATGGTTAAAATGTAAAATCTGTGATAAAACATGAAAAAAAAATTTAAAAGCATGGTCAATATTATTCTTCTGGTCGATCCCAAAATAAATCATATTTTTGTGAATTTTATTTAGTAATAGTTCGTTCAATATCAACTTTAAACTTTGCATAGAGTAAAGAACGATCTCGGGGGTTAATTCCCCAGAGCTCAAATCTCGCGGTAAACGAGAACGAGATTTCACCTTTTCGAATTCGTCAATTGGACCAGACAATCACTTACACAACTTAATTGACTTACATATCTTAATTGAAATCTCCCCCAATTACATAATACATATCTTTTATTGAAATACAGTGATAAAATGAAATACTTGTGATGTTTGATGAAGAAAAGAAACAAGAATTACCTTTGAGATGTCTTATCTGTCAACATTTTCATGTTGTGCTAAAAGTTCAAAATGGCTGCCATACACCAATAATGCAAACATCCAGCCTCTTTCAACAACAACAACAACAACAACAGAAATCCTAATATTATTTCTGTCTATTTTTTTACATAATTCAATTTACTGATGATTTTCTTTCATTTGATATCCATTTGAAAAGTTTTGTCAATTTCAATCATTTTTTTAAAATAATTTTTTGGGCCTTGTGGGAAGTTAAAAGTCTGATTGTTAATTGTAATTGTTGTTGCTGATTTTTTTATCGAGTGTAAGGAATTTATATCTCCGTTTCTGACATCAATTTTTAATTACATTTATAACTCAGGTAATTATCCTGTTTCATGGACAAAAGGTGCCATAGTTCCGCTCTTTAAGAAAGGAGATAGAAATAACCCTGAATGTTATAGAGGCATTACGCTTATCAATATTACAGCAAAAATTTTCTCGCTTGTATTAAGAAACAGATTAAATACATGGAGTGAAAACAATAGTGTTTTTTATGAAAACCAATTCGGATTTCGAAACAAACATTCAACATCTGACGCAATCTTTATTCTGCATACTATTATTCAAAATATTTTATCAAAAAACAAAAAACTTTGGTGTATTTTTATTGATTACAAGAGAGCATTCGATACTGTTGACAGAGATGCTTTGTTTTATAAACTCATACAATTGGGTTTAAGTTGTAAATTTACAAATATTATAAAATCAATGTACCAAACAGTTCAGGCATGTGTAAAGTTATCAAATAACTCGTCTCTATCAGATTTTTTTAATGTAAATATAGGCTTGAAGCAAGGTGAGCCTCTCTCACCCATCCTATTTCTCCTTTTTATTAATGATATTACTGAAAATTTGGATTTTAATTTGTTGGAAGATTCAGATTTGGAATTGTTATCGATATATCTTATTCTATTTGCAGACGATATAGTTTTGTTTACTACCAGTCATGTTAGCCTACAATCCCAAATAGATTGTTTGTACCAGTATTCTTGCAAATGGGGTCTCGAAATAAATATTGAAAAAACTAAAGTATGCGTGTTTGAAAAAAGAAAATCTCAAAAAGAGCAAAGTATATTCATCAATGGCAAAAAAGTTGAATTCGTTGATCATTTCTCGTATCTAGGCCTTGTTTTTAATTATACAGGCTCTTTTAATCTAGCACTAAAAACTTTGAATGACCAAGCTTTAAAAGCATATAACAATCTGATGAGAATCTTTGATAAAAATTCGTTTGATATTAAAACTAAACTTTCACTATTTGATTCAATGATACAACCAATTTTATTATACGGAGCAGAGGTGTGGGGTGTATATAATCCCAAAACTGTCGATAATTTACATTTAAGGTTTTTAAGGAGTCTATTAGGAGTAAAAAAACAAACTCCGGTTTCTGCTATATTTGGTGAATTCGGAAGAATGCCTTTTTCTGTTAAAATTAAACAACGAGCTCTAAACTTTTGGTGTAAAACTATGTCAGAAAATCATCAAAATCTAGCCAATGCTTATTTTGATCAATGTACCCTTAATTCTAACGTTAGCTGGGCCAAAAAGATTAATTCGATAATCGATCATCTTGGTCTAACTAACATTAGACTAAATTTTAATACAAATGCAAATAATGCTGCAATTTTGAAAGTCAGATTATATGATCAATATATACAGAGCTGGATTTCATCAATTAATAATTCAAGCAAACTTTTTTACTATTGCAAATTTAAAAAAGAATTTACATATGAAAATTATCTTGATAAAATAACAAATAATAAATGGTTACAATCATATGCTTGTTTCAGATTGAGTTCGCATAGACTGGAAATCGAAACTGGCCGATTTAATAATATACAAAGAGATAATAGATATTGTAAAATTTGCTCTTCAAATGTTATTGAATCAGAATATCACTTTTTGCTTTGTTGTAAAAATTATGAAAAAACAAGAAAAAAATATTTAGGGAATATTTCTTGGCCAAATGTTAATACTTTTGTTAAATTAATGTCATCATCAAAAAAGAATACATTGGTTGCCATCTGCAAATATCTTTCTGAAAGCTTTATTATTCGAGAAGAAGCCATGAAAAGTAATGCTATTCCTTAAAGCAGTTCATGTTGTCTTTCTATGATTTTTTTATATGAACTAAAATGTATGTTTAACATTTTGTATATGTTTGTCTTTGCCATATTCTGTATTTTTGTAAATGGCTATAGACATTTTATGTCGATGTTTGCCATTAAAGAATTGAATTGAATTGAATTGTTAATTAAACCAAGTCCCCATTTTGTAATATACCCCTAGAGGGATGTTAGAATTGCCAACTAGCTAAACCCTTTACCATAATCCTTTCTTAATCAAAAGTAAATTTATGATAATTAGTAATAGATAGTTTTTTATTGTCCAAATTTTCTCTAAAATTTGTGATTTGTAAATTTGTGGAAGAAATAATATTTCAGATTATCTAGTAATCTCTTTTTAACTAGAATCAAAAA
Organism: Fragum fragum; assembly: GCA_946902895.1. Taxonomy (NCBI): domain Eukaryota; kingdom Metazoa; phylum Mollusca; class Bivalvia; order Cardiida; family Cardiidae; genus Fragum; species Fragum fragum. The sequence goes on from OX336368.1 coordinate 28,589,282, forward strand.
TTAATTTCATTTTAGTTCAAAATGCCATTCATATCTACTCAGAAAGGTTTTAGAGACAAAGAGATACATATATAAGATTGATAGATGATGGATAGACCGATGAATAGATTGATGGATAGCTAGAGAGATAGAATGATAGATAGATAGAGAATAGATAGATAGATAGATAGATAGATAGATAGATAAATAGATGGATAGATAGATAGATAGATAAAAAAATAGACAGATTGATAGATAGATAGATAGATAGATAGATAGATAGATAGATAGATAGATAGATAGATAGACATTGGTGAAAAGTTGGATGGATGGATGGATGGATTGATGGATAGATAGAAAGATATATATTGATGAAAAAATGGATGGATGGATGGATGGATGGATGGATTGATAGACAGACAGACAGACAGAAAGATGGAAAGATAGATAGATAGATACATAGATATTGGTGGAAAGATAGATATTTGTGGAAAGATAGATAAGAGATATAGATAGATGAATGGATAGATAGATAGATAGATAGATAGATAGATAGATAGATAGATAGATAGATAGATGTATGTATGTATGTATGTATGTATGTATGTATGTATGTATGTATGTATGTATGTATGTATGTATGTATGGATGGATAGATAGATAGATAGATAGATGGTTGGATGGATGCATGGATGCATTGATGGACAGATGGATGGATGGATTAATGGATGGATGAATGAATAGATAGATAGATAGATAGATAGATAGATAGAGAGAGAGAGAGAGAGAGAGATAGAGTAGATACTTGTGGAAATTTGGATAGATAGATAGATGAATGAATGGATTGATGGATGGATGGATAGATAGGTCAATGGATGGATGGAAAGATTCTAAGATAGATGATTTGATTGACTGATTAATGGATAGATTGATTAATTGTAGGTTTTGAGAATGATTTGATTGATGGATTGGTTGATTAATGGAATTATTCATGGGATGATAGAGAGACAGATAAATATATTGAGACATATATTGTTAATACCCATATGACAAATCAAAGGATTGATGAGTTGATAAATAGGTTAATTGATTGGTGGATGGTTTGAAAGACTGATATGTTGATTGAATTGATGGATGGATGAATTGCTTAACTTATTACCAGATGACAAAATTTTAGACTGTTCTAACAAGTTATAGATGACAATTTTAAGTAAATGAAATCAGAGAAAACTTTGATGACAATTTTAAGTTAATGAAATTAGAGAAAACTTTGATGATGATGTAGAAAGTGCTTCCTATAAGCAATTTCTTCATTTTCCAGAATATTTTCAAAGTTTTTTTCTTGAGGAGTGTTAATCAAAGGTTAAATTTAATGAATAGAAATTTACCTTTGATCCCAATTTAACCCATTCCCACTCAGTGACAACTTTTGACGCCCCGTAAGAAAACAATTTGGAAAACATTGTGAAAAATGGAGAAATTGCTTGTGACAAGCAATTTCTTCATTTCCCACTATGTTTTCTACTCAGAAAGATAAAAAAATCTATAATAATTCAAACTTTAAATTGTCGTCTGCAACTTCTTTCAATTTGGACTAGTCTAAAATTTTGCCGTCTGGTAATGGGCTAAGATATAATGTATAATGCAATATTTGATAAAAACAAATACCCAGCTTTGAGAAAGCTGCGTTATAGCTGCGTATTTAATTTTCATCATGTCAGAATTTACTTTAAACAAATACGCAGCTTGGTGGAAGCTGCGTATTTCATTATTGAGAGTCAATGAGAATCTACAAAGGGAATACGCAGCTTGAAAAGAAAAAAACGCAGGTTTTCTGCAGCTCTTTCATTAAAGACGCAGCTTTTGTACAGCTCCAGACCTAAATACATAGCATTAATGCAGTTTTTTTTTAAAATACGCAGCTTTTCTGCAGTTTTTTAGAAAATACGCAGCTTTTCTGCAGATTATTAGAAAATACGCAGCTTTTCTGCTGATTTTCTATATAAACGCAGAAAAGCTGGGTAAAAGCCGGCTTTTATCCAGCTTTCACCAAGAGCTGCGTAATATTTTCGCATGGGTGTAACTAAAAAAGCGGTCGTCATAGCACAGTCGGTAGCCCACCAGACTCCCAATCTTCAAGCACAGGATGTCATGGGTTCGTCCCTGGCAGTGTCAAATATTCTTTCCAACATTTGTTTCTCACCAATGGGAGGATAATCGTAAACCTAAGTGGGATGAGTAGCTTGAGGCTAGGAAAGGATGTAGTGGTAGTACTGGTGTGAGAAATACCAGGAATCCATTGTTAGGTGCTCCATTTGCAGAAATATGACTGAAATACTGTTAACAGTGGCCTTAAACCCCAATCAATCAATCAATATAACACAATATGCAACGGTTGATTGGAGCCCTAATATAGCAACTGCAGCTTGAATACAAAGCAGACTTATAAACCCAATAAGCAGTTTGTAACTATTTACAAAGTTCAATTGTGACTTTGACCTTCATGAAAACAAAACAAAAGGGTACTTCTCTAACCAATTACCAGGTGGCAAAATTTTAGACTGTCCAAATTGAAGGGAGTTGCAGCTACGATTTAAAGAGTATATCATTTTTTGAGTAGAAAACATTGTGGATAATGAAGAAAATGCTTCTAACAACCAATTTCTTCATTTTCTGCATTGTTTTCCAAAACTTTTTCCTTGGGGGCATCTAAAAGCGTCACTGAGTGGGAATGGGTTAAATTATAGGCAATAATTGTATAATGTTTCATGGTTTTAGGTCGATTGCTTTTTAAGAGTAGAGTAAGAGCACAAAAATGAAAAGTCTATGGCTTAATGAACGAATTGATGGACAGACATGATGTAACCAATATACCCCCTCTAGGTATAATAAAATACCCAGATTGAGTAATGAACCCCTAAGTTCAACTGACCTTCAACCAGTTTAGAGAGTATCTGAGAGCAGCTTGCAATACATGTATAGATGGCATAACATTATGGGCCACATCATGTCTCAGATTTACAATAGACTTGTCAATGCCAATCTGAAAAATAAAAGCTAGAGGTGCTTGAGTGCTTGATTCGCTCCACTGGCCTGAATATACTAATCATAAATATTTTTCAGGGAACAAGATTTCAAAATTTATACTAAATACTATATATGGACATAAGCCCTGCCCATTAAAACCATGTTTTTAACCAAGCCAAATTATGTGAAGAAATCTGACAAAGAGTTACCAGTTAACCCATTCCAACTCAACAAAATTTTAGACCGGTCCAAATTGAAAGGAGCTGCAGACGATATTTTCAAGTTGGTGGAATTTAAATTTTCTTTGACTTTTTGGATAGAAAACATTGTGGATAATGAAGAAATTGCTTGTAACAAGCAATTTCTTCATTTTCCCCAATGTTTTCTAAAGCCGTTATATTGAGGGGCGTAAAAAGGAGGGATTGAGTTGGAATGGGTTAAAGGATCATTGGTAAAAGTTGGTTGAAATCCATTTACTGGTATCTGAGAAGATTTTCAAAGTTTTCTGTATATACCATATATGGAAATACCTCCCCCCTTCCTCATATTTTCATTCTATCAAAATTCTTTGAAGAAATCTGACAGAAGGATCATTCCCTTGAAATTGGGATGAAATATGGACATTAGCCCCATCCATAAAAGCCATGTTTTCTATATAATAAATTTCTTTCAAGCAATCCAATAAAGGGTTATGAAAGGATCATTCCTGTGAAATTTTGTTAAAATCCATCCACTTTGTTTCTAATAAAGAGATTTTCAAATTTTTCACCATATATGAAAAATAGCCCCGCCCCTAAAAGCCATGTTTTTATCTGATATTTTTTTTTTTTTTGAAGGAATCTGAAAAAGGGTCAGCCAATGATCATTCCTGTGAAATTTGGTTGAATTCTGATCTATACTTTCTGAGGAGAAGAATTTTAAAAAAAAAAGATTATGGACGCACACAAGCACAATGGACACAACGCTAGGACAATAGCTTGCTGGCTTTAAGCCAGTGATACTCAAACAATTCTTCTTAACCATTATCAAACAATCTTGTTTTATTACAACCTCCAAAAGGAAGAAAATGAAGAAATTGCTTGTAACAAGCAATTTCTTCATTATCCACAATGTTTTTTACAAAAAAATACAAAATAATTCATCAACTAAAAATTGTGGTCTGCAATTTCTTTGAATTTAGAAAAGTCTTAAGATTTCTTGTCTAGTATTGGTTTAAAGGTATAGCAATGAAAGGATTGTCACTCTTGTAACAGTTTATTTTTTTTTTGTATCGTTTATTTCATTAAATTCCACTTTCATTATCTTGTCTTAACCCTTGTCATGCTGAACCCGGAATATTCCGGTTTGGGCAGGAGGTATAGACAAAGATAAGCCTGCACATAAGTGCAGTCTGATCTTGGTCTACACCTCCTGCTTGTAATTTTCCTACCAATGTTGTTTATGAAATTGATTTCTAGAAGAAATATTGATTTTTGAACGACAAGTTCTATCAGTGTTTTCAGCCCTCTGATTTTACAACAATTCCGTAAGGTAATTATACAGCATGTCAAGGGTAAATTAATACATGTTTATATTTTTTTTTTTAAAATTATATATCCTATTAACTTTCATATCCTACTGTAAGATTTGTTTTTCATTTTTTTCAGGTTATCAATGATTTAGAATTGTAATATGAATTATTTTGCAGTTTGAATTTTTGTGTCCAAAACCCACCTCTGCTGCTAATTCTGATACTGATTTTCTCTTTACAGTTCTTTGTCTTTCTTCAGTAATGTTGTTAACAAATCTGAAAAAAAAACCAACTAAATGCAGTACTTGAGATTCATGTTTTGGAGGAGTTGTTGTTTCAATAATCCTTCTTTTTTCTATATAAGCCAATATCCCCATGGACCCAAGGGTAACAAATTATGCAATTTTGAAAGAAGTCAATGTACTGTTACTTCATGCAAATTATCAAGGCTCTACTCCTTCTAGATCAGGAGGAGATGATTTTTAAAGATTAGCTTTTGTTGCCATGGCAACCAACCCCCATTTTATCTTACATTTCATGAACAACAAAAGCTACATTTTTCACTAGAAAATATAGCTTTTGTTGTTTACTCAGTGGGGGATATATCAATCTTACACTGAAACAAGTAATCACCTTTTATTCATTTGCGAACCTTATCCAATGTTGTCGGTACCCATTGGAACTGTCTCAACACTTCAAGTGCATACCTAGGGTTCGAAAAATTTTTTATAAATTAAGTGTATCACCACTTAACCCATTTCCACTTAATGACAATTTGAGACACGCTGAAGAAAAAATGCTTTGGAAAACACTGTGGAAAATGAAGAAATTGCTTGTTTCAAGCAATTTCTTCAATATTCACAATGTTTTCTTCCCAAAAGTAATCAAATCCAATATTTCAAACTTTTTAGTTGTCATCTGCAACTTCTTTCAATTTGGACTGGTCTAAAATTTTGCCATCTGGTAATGGGTTATACAGAGATCTAATAATGTATCAGAGTTTACTTCATGATCATAAAACCAAGTGACTGGGCAACAACTCCTCGATCTGTAATTTCTTCATTAGAAATGGAACATTTCACCAGTTCGGCTGTTAGGTCGACAGCAACAGGCAGATTGTCCATCCTACAATAAATAAGAGAACCATTTAATGTAGTATACCAGGCTGTAAGTACCTGTTAGTTTACCCTTTACTATACAATTTCTTTTAGGTTTTTCAAGCATTTATTGAAAAAAAAAAAATAGAAAATACATGAAAAAAAAGGTGTGTATGTGAAACATCAATTCCCCTTAATAGCAAATTTTTCACCTTGAAGGTAACCCTGAACTTGACAAATGAATTTGACCTTGACATTCAAAGATGCACATCAGTGAGATGTACCATCAAGCCAAATATGAACAAGAGCACCGCCCACGGGTGCCAACGCTCGGCTGCAATTCTAAGTCGAAAAAAGGGGCAAAACTATTACAAAAACGCTTTAAGAGTTATCCCCCTTGATAGTCTAGTTAGCTCTTGTGATGGTCAATACACATGCCAAGTTTCATGAGGATATCTTCGATAACAATAGAGATATGACCAAAGTTAATGTTTGTCACGCCAATGACAACTCCGGCGCGACGACACCAAGGTGATCACAATACCTGGGGGGTTTGCCCTTCAAGAAAAACAATAGGGAAAACATTTTATGAAGCAAATTCTTCATTTTCCACAAACTTTTCTACCCAGAAAGGTGGAATAATCTAATATTTCACCAACTTTAAATTGTTGTCTGCAACTCCTTTCACTTTGGGCCAGTCTAAAATTTTGTTGTCTGGTAATGGATTAACCCATTCCAACTCAACAAAATTTTAGACTGGTCCAAATTGAAAGGAGCTGCAGACAATATTTTCAAGTTGGTGGAATTTAAATTTTCTTTGACTTTTTGGATAGAAAACATTGTGGATAATGAAGAAATTGCTTGATACAAGCAATTTCTTCATTATCCACAATGTTTTCAAAGGCTTTTTTCTAGAGGGGCGTAAAAAGGAGGGATTGAGTTGGAATGGGTTAAAAACTGTTGGAGATAAAAGTCAAGTCTCCATATCAAGTTTAAGGTATTAAGGAGAAAACCAGTAGACAGAAAGAAACCTGCTTTGCAATATGCTTCTTACCTTATCAGGTTTCGGGCATAAACAAAAGCACTAGATCTACTTTCCGGGTGCCTGAAGCTTGTTTATTGAGAGCTGGATGGTGGATGAAAAACAAGAGGGCCCCTTTTGTTGCCATGGCAACCAGATTTTTCAACAGATTTCAATTCTCAAAGGAATAGAACATTCCTGCCAATTTTTGTTGAGACTGTCCATGTAGTTTCAGAGTTGTTATTTCTATATAGTCCAATTCCTTTCCTGAGGACCTGAGGGTAATGATTTAACCTATTCCCACTCAGTGACGCTTTTAGACGCCTCTAAGAAAAAAAGCTTTTGAAAACATTGTGGAAAATGAAGAAATTGCTTGTCAAAAGCAATTTTTTTCATTATCCACAATGTTTGCTACCCAAAAAGTAAAAGAAATCCAAAATTTCAAACGCTTTAAATTGTCTACTGTGACTCCTTTCAATTTGGACCAGTCTAAAACTTTGCTGTCTGGTAATGGGTTAAGCAATTTTGAAAGATGCCAATGTAATGTTGTTTAATCAAGGCTCTACCTGTTTTTGTTCAACTGATTTCATGTCATTAGCAATTCATAAAGAGGACCACACATTGAGTTTGGTTGAAATAGGCCCAATAGTTAGGGAAGAGTTGTTGTTGTTTGAAAAATACTTCTTTATTTCTATAATATTATAATCCCTAAAGTTTTTCAGAAAACAATGCAGACAACAATCTGGCCATAGCAATACCTTGGGTTATCTCCGATAACAGTCGAGCTAAAAAGTGGCATATTTATAACAAAAAACATTTAGAGTTACCTCTCTTGACAGTACAGATTGCTCTTGTGTCAGTGCAAATACTATTCCAAGTTCCAAACGATGACAACAACAACAATAACAGCAATGTTTATTGTATGTTCGAAATTTAAAAAATAGACTGACATTATGACTTATAACATTATTATTATTTTAAAGCAGTAACTCAAGATGAAGGGTGACATATTTCTTAACCCATTCCCACACAGTGTACCCCTAAAAAAAGAATATTAAAAAAAAAATTTGGGAAGACATACCATAAAATTAAGACATTTTCCACAATGTTTACTACCCTGAGAGTTGACAAAATCCAAAATTTCATCAATTTCAAATTGACGTCTGCAACTTCTTTCAATTTGGACCAGTCTAAAACTAATCTGCCTGGTAATCGGTTTAGAGAGATTTAGCTAAATCCCTAAAAGCTTTAGGAATATATTTTCAAAAAGAGCTGAGAAGAAACAAACTGCATTCACCCCAAATTTTCTTTTTGAAAATCAACATTGGACATCTAGTTGTGAACAGAAATTTTCATTCATAGATTTATTTTTACTTTAAAAAAGCCTAGTGAACATCATTAATCCATTCTCACACAGTCCGGCTTTTTTACAACCCTAAGAAAACATTTCAGGAAAACAAAGTTGAATTTAAAGGAATTGCTTGTAACATTTCCCACAGTGTTTTCTACACAGAAGAATTGAGATATCTTAAATTCTATCAACCTGAAGTTGTTGTCTTCAAGGTCTTCGTATCTAGACACATTTTAAATATCATTGTCTGATAATAAATTACATAGTTGTCTGCTATCTCACTTAATTTGGATAAGTCTAAGATTTTGTTCAAAATTCATTTCCAGTCTAAATGAAAGATTTGATTGGTTGATTGACTTTTTTATCAACAGCCATGATACATCAATTTGGAGAAGTCTAAAATTTTGTTGACTTGACATTGGTAAAATACCGTTGCATAAAAGGACTCCATATGTATAGAGGTACAGAAGATCAAAATGAATGAACAAACCTTGCTTTCCACACACTAACCCTGCCTAAAGCATGTTTCTGTAAGGCTACTTTGTCACTGTACAACTCTCTATACACCCGCCTGAATTCACCCCTGAAAAAATAATTTGAATTCACCCCTAAAAAAATATTCAACAATACAATGATGTAACAGTATTAATCAACTCGAATAATTTATCACCTGATTAACCAATTACCAGACGTTAAAATTTTAGGCAGGTCCAAATTTAATGAAGTTGCAGACAACATTTTGAATTGTTCTAAAAGTGGTAAATAAGGCTGAATACTTGTAACAGGCAATTTCTCCTTTTACCACAAAGTCTTCCATGATCATATTTCTTCAGGGTACCAAAAAAAAAAGGAATAGCGTGATAATGGATTAATACTAAACTAGGTTGACACTCATCCATTACTGGTAAAATAGTGGAAGTATTTAACCCTTTTCATGCTGAGCCCGTAATATTCCAGTTTTGGCAGGAGGTGTAGACTAAGATCAGACTACACTTATGTGCAGGCTGATCTGAGTCTACATCTCCTGCTTGTACTTTTCCTGCCAGAGCTATTTATGAAGTTGATTTCTAAAAGAAATATTGATTTTTGAACAACAAGTTCTATCAGTGCTTTCAGCCCTTTGATTTGACAGCATTTCAGCAAGGTAATTTATACAGCATGACAAGGGTTGAAGTTTCATATGTGGTAACTGATAGAAACTATTTAGTTCTATGCTAAGGCAGCCAATTTTCCATGAAAACGTTTCTTAATTTTTGTCTATTGAATTATTTGAAAGGAGTTTAATTCTACTTTTAAAACTATTTCAGTCATGTCGCAGCTGCTGGAGCACCTAATCATGGATTCCTGTTATTTATCATACCAGTACTACCATTACACTCTTTCCTAGCCTTCAGCTGCTTAGGTTTACAATTATCAAATTCGTCAGAAAGGATATTTGCTGCAACCAGGGGTTCAACCCTGGACCTCATGATTTAGTCCGATGAGCTACCAACTGTGCCATGGCTCATGTAGTATTGGATTAAGGGTGCTGGAAGAAGCAATTGAAAATGAAATAAAAATGTTAAACAAACAATTGACTTTTAGTCCTATATTGCGGACTTTGACAGCAAAGCATTTAATCAACCTGGTACAAGAGTATACCTCTGACAATTTATATACTTTATTCATTCTCTTAGTAGAGAGTCCTGAAAGAAATTGAATAATACTATTAATGAATGTGATTAATACCACCCATTGTCTTTTTCAATAAAGGGCCATTACCAAACTACTACATGCACAACTTTGGCTGATACGAAGTGCACATGTGTAGTGATCATGGGCTGATGATTGATTATAATAGATAATCAGTTGGTTCAGGCTTCCACTGATGATAATCGATAAGAAATTTCATACCCGATTAATCGGTTTGTATCACATTTTCATCCGATATTATCTGAACATAGCCTAGACATTGCAATCATATGTCATGTTTTTAGAATTGACTGCCGTTGCTAAATGACTCTTTCAGCTTTGAGTTTTAAGCTTTTATATTTCATTTGGCGGGGGGTGATGCAGGATATAAACTCAAAAATGAATTTTATTGGCTTTTATAATCGATGGTCATATGATTAGTTTTACAATAGAAGATGAATCTACCCTTTGAAAGTAGGCCTAATTAATATTAATTAACAAAATTAAGATTCTTGCGTGTTTGCACTTAATTATGATTTGTTAATAGTGGGACCCCTTTGTTTTGTATGCTTGACTAATTGATCTTTTTTTTTTTTGGACTCCATGCAAGCTTCAGATATATGACTTCTTGGGGATGCACTGATGGCAAAAGCTAGTTTGTTCGCTGCTCGATATGAAGGTCAAATTTGAATTATTCTTCCGACTAAAAACCAAAAATAAATTATGATTTGAAACCCATTGCCCACCACTACGCATGTGCAAATTTGAATCATATTCATTGACTGGTTGAAGAGAAAATGAACGGACAAGGTTTTTTACCAAAGGACCATAACCCTCAAGAAAACTTTTTGGAGCGTTACCAAAAATAACATGTGCACATCTTTTCTAACTACCTAACTACCACAATATAACAGGGTTACAGTGTAGGGGAAACCCATAGAAGTTTGGACAGACAGACAGTTCTGAAATTAAAGTATTTGTATCAATGAAATCTTCAAAGTATATGTTTTATATTCTACTATAGAGTTTATTCACTGATGATCTCACAAAAATATTGATAGGAAATAAGCTCTCTGAAGTTATGCATCTCTCATTGCCTTGAAAAGCATACTGACATCCTAACATCGCCGATAAACATAGGGTCAGTCGTAGATTTAAAAGAGGGTAAAGTTTGATGGAAAGTGATACAAAAATTGACTTAGTTTGATAAACATCATTCAACTCTAATAAATTTACCCATTTTATTAGTTAAAAACAACAGAATAAGGCTTTGTCTTAAGGGTGTCTGGTCAAAGAGGCCAAGTGTCAGAAAGGCCCAGTCCAAAAAGACCCACTTTTAAAACTGACCAGAAAGGCCCACTATTAAATTGGCCCAGTCCAAAAAGACCCACTTTTAAAATTGACCAAAAAGGCCCAGACCAGAAAGGCCCACTATTAAATTTGACCAAAAAGGCTCGCTAACCTATCTTAAAGATTTGACATTATTTTGATTATGAGAATATGTATTTCTCTTGTTTAATTTTAAACTGACTTAAAATTGATCAGTGTAAAATAAACTCTTTCCAGTATGAATTAAAGAATGGCACTCTTATTACCTCTTATTACCTGTATTGAAAGGTGTTGGCATAAAGAACCAATTATAATAAGTATATTGATAGAGTATGGTTGCTTCTGAAATGCAGTTTCTTCTTTTTCCAAATGATTTTCTGTCATCATAGCAATGTTTCTGGAACCCAAGGTGTTGTTAAAAATATGCTGTACAGTATAAATCATTGTTGTCTAATGCTGGATAATTTGTGAAAGTCCATAAAATATCATGCTCATGAGTGGTAGGATAAGATGATAAATTAAAAATGTATAATCAGACTGACTTGCTATTCTCTTACATGTATATGTGGGCCTTTTTGGACTGGGCCTTTCTGGTCAGTTTTGAAAGTGGGCCTTTTTGACACTGGGTCTTTTTGTCACTGGGCCTTTTTGACTCTAATTCGTCTTAAGTGTCTAAAATTATTCCTTTCTCTTTTCTGCCAAGGTAAAATTCGGAATAATCAAAATTTTAACTTTGGAGACTAACGTGCAACAATTTACCAATTAGAATAGGGCCTCAACTTGGAATTGTAAAAAAAGTCCAGATTTACCAGGTTTTCCCTACTTCTTCCTCTTCAGCTCTCTTTAAAATTTTGTTGTCTAGGAGTCGAGTAATTACTAAGAAAATGAAATATATGAACTGAATTTCTGAAGCAAGGACTGGTATCCAATTCATTTTATCAAAAGATAAAATAAGTTGGTACGATTTGACCAGAATTTCGGTGAGAGTTGAGAAATATTGAGCGGGCTTAGTAACCTGGATACCTGGATACCTGGATCGTAGGGTCAATATAGTAGATATAATCTGTCGTGACCCCTCTGATAAACTGTTTTGGTAAACTTCTCTAACGTGTAAAGTGACCTTGTTCGTCTCAGAGTGCATAACAAGACGGTTTAAATTTCTTAATGTTCCAATTCTCAGCGTTTAACCTTGATTTAAACTGATTGACACTATCGGCAGATATGGTTTCATCACTTAAATTGTTCCAAAAAGAAACCGATCGGAATGTAAAAGTATTCAGTCTAATGTTGAGATGACACTTCTTGGTTTTGAACTTTAAGTAATGTCCTCTCAGGTCATCCTGAGCCAAGGAAAACATATTGTCCCACTTCAATTGGTCCAAGTTGTGTAATGATTTGTAAATCTGCACCATATCAGCTCTGTCTCTCCTGTACTCCAAACTAACTAATCCTAATTTCAACAATCTTTCCTGGTATGTCAAATGGGCTACTTCTGGCACTAGTTTGGTGGCTCTCCTTTGAATGTCTTCTATCAACTTGATGTGTCTTTTCTGGTACGGGGACCATACACTAGAACCGTATTCCAGGATGGATCTGATTAGGGACTTGTAAAGTGGTAGGAACATATCCTTATCCAAACACTCAAAAGATCTGCGTATCAATCCAAGTGTTCTCTGCGCCTTGTTTGTAATTGTTGTAATATGTTGGTCAAAATCTAGATGTTGGTCGAAGGTGATCCCAAGATCTTTCTCACACTGAACAGAGTCAATGACAGCATAATTCCCATCAGATTCTTTCATTGTGTAACGATAGTTGACGTTCTTGGCACCGATGTGAAGCACCTTACACTTTTTTGCATTAAAAGCCAATTTCCATTTGTTACTCCACTCATTCAAATTATCCAAATCTGATTGAAGTTTTTCATGGTCCTCTATGGATGATACTTTTGAATATAGTTTTGTATCGTCAGCAAACACCTTAACAATGCCGTCTACAATCTCTGGCAAGTCATTAATAAAACATAAGCATAACACTGGTCCAATTACGCTCCCTTAGGGAACCCCACTCACAACATCAGTCCAGGATGACAAGGAAGAACCAACTCGTATGCATTGCTGCCTACCAAGCAAGAAGTCCTGAATCCACTTCAATGCAGTTCCAGTAACTCCTAACTCTCTAAGCTTATATATCAAATGCTCATGAGACACTCGGTCAAAAGCCTTCGCAAAGTCGAGATATATAACATCAATTGGTATTCCGTTGTCTAATGATTCCGTCCAATCATCCAGTATCTCTAGCAGTTGGACAACACATGATCTACCTGGTCTGAAACCGTATTGTGCATCCGCAAAAAGATTGTTCCTGTTCATATGATCCATGAGTTGTTCCCTAACTAGCTGCTCACAAAGTTTACAAACAACAGATGTCAAACTTACTGGACGATAATTTGATGGATCTTTCTTGTTCCCTTTTTTAAATATTGAAGAGACAATAGCTTTGCGCCAGTCATCTGGGATACGTCCTTCATTCAAGCTTTTAGTAAACAATATTGCTAGAGGTTTGGCCAACTCGTTCCTTGCTTCATAGAGAACCTTTGGGTGAATATTATCAGGGCCTGGCGATTTCTCCGGTTTGAGCGAATTAAGTGCTTTTAAAACATGCTCTGTAGACGGGTCCCTCTGTAGACACTGTAAACTCATCAAGTTCCTGACTGACACTCCTAGTATAATCGAGTTGTTCGGTAGCATCCATATCTGATCTTATAAACACACTGCTAAAAAATGAATTCAAAACTTCTGCTTTATCAGTGTCAGATTTTGCTTCTGAGTTGTCTGATTGATTCAACAACCCTAACGAGATAACATGGGTACGAATCGAATCAAGTAGGACCACCCAAAGAAATATGTAGGCTCCTTCAGCAATAGCTTGGTTAAATGAAATAAATACCGATTGGTCCAGGGAAATATCTTAAGATCAGGAACGTTCATTTTACAGGACAGATGGTTACACGTGATTTCCCTAGATTTCGAAACCGGAAGCCGACATCCTAAGGACAACGACAACAAAATTTAAAGAACAACAACTTACGAAAACAAATTCACGTGCTTCCGGTTAAAATGCTAAAACTGTGAAAAATCTTAAAATATATGGAACTATGGAGGGACAGTTCAATGGATGGAATATATATCCATCACTAGAATTAGTTTGTTCAGAGAACTCGTCTATTTCCCGTCTTCTTGAAAAATATCTGCGGAAAAAGGTATTTATTCTCTACTTTCAGTCTTTTAGACATTAGCGGGTTTGGTCTTAGTAACTTAGGGTAACGAACTAGACTCAAGTTTCAGGAGTTTCTGGTTCGATCATTTGCTTCTCTAATCCTTTACCCTTGTCATGCTGTATAAATTACCTTAATAAATTGCTGTCAAATCAAAGGGCTGAAAGCACTGATAGAACTTGTTGTTAAGAAATCACTGATAGAACTTGTTGTTAAGAAATCAATATTTGTTTTAGAAATCAACTTTAAAAACAACTCTCGCAGGATAAGTACAAGCAGGAGGTATAGACTAAGATCAGCCTGCACATAAATGGAGTCTGATCTTAGTCTACACCTGCCAAAACCGGAATATTCCGGGTTCAGCATGACAAGGGTTAAGATGAAACTGTAACGAAGGCTTGGTCTCCTTATGACGTAAATAGTTGACTGGGACAAATTTTAGAAATTTCAGAGAAATTATAGTACAACTATTTCATAGACCAAGGGGAACAAAAATATGTTTAAGGTTCAGCAATGAAGTTTCTGGTCTACTTAATGAGGACAAAATATAATTGAGGGAAGAGTAGTATAAAAATCAGATCATACGATCTGTCAATTCCCTACATGTCATCAATTGGATGTTGCCAGTAGTCTCCAGCACCTTAACTTAAGCACTTAGATTTTTGCTTGCACTATTATACAATTATTAAAGTATCATCAGTCAGAGAAGAGTCTGACTCATCAGATGATGCAACTAAAGGGTCCTCATCATTAAGTATTAAATTACCTGCCAGTAATACCCGAAAGGGGAGTTGGGCAGTATGTATAGATAGATAGATAGATAAGTAAACAGGAACATGTTTTCCAGTAGTCCTAGCTTAAAGACAGGCAATGATTTTGGACTTTATCCAAGCCTTGACAGACATTCTACAATGTATATTATCAGATTACTGGATGACAAAATAAAGAGTGATATATTAAGATGATTAGAACTGAATATGAGAGGGAGAGAACCATTCTTACAAGTTCTGTGATGCATTTACAATTAGTTTAAAATCAGAATCATGATGTTGGACTGTTAGTTACAGTTAACCCATTACTAAAAAAAAAAAACAACAAAATTTTAGACTGGTCTGAATTGAAAGAAGTTGCAAGCAACAATTTATGAAATTTGAAAAATCTTTGTCTTTTGAGGTAGAAAACTTTGTTGATATTGAAGGAATTTTGTTGGAATACATTAAAAGTTAATGTGTAACCTGAAGTTTGTAAACTTGTGCCATAATGTAAGTTTTTATTAGGTACTTGATGAAAAACATTTTTTTATATATTAGAGTCAAACTTCAGTGGCTCGAACACCTCGGGGACCAAATAATTTGCTCGAGATTTCAGAAGTTTGACTGATCTAAAGATCAGATTAGGACCAATAAAGCGGGACTATCATTTGTCCGAGTTAGGAAGTGTCTGAGAATAGGTTCACTTACTTGCTTGAACAGTTATGCATTATATAGATTCAAAGATATGCATAAATGTTATCAAACCTGAGCGTGAAGATTTTTATCAACGTTCTGAAGAAATCATTTGTATTATTTATATTAATAACTATCCTCATTTACATCTTAATTTAAGAGCCTAGTATCTAAGTGAATTGTTTTCCAATAACAATACAAATAAGCCTTATTTAAACAGATATCTTAATTTATTTGTATGTTTTGTTTACATGTGCCTTAAGTTTTATTTTGTGATCTGTAATGTCACGCAATTGACCAATGATTGGAATAAAGTTATCTTTGACAAAATTAATTGCACATAACAAGCTTATTAATAAGTTTGCTTCATTTACAATGTCAATTCTACAAATTTGCAAAAAACTGTTCTTAAACATAAAGCATTAAAAATATGATACCTATTATTGAATAGAGTATTTTATCTCATTTGAAAAAGCAGAATGCATTGCAAGTGCAACATGCCATAAAGTTTCTTTTCAAAGGGATCAGCTAACCCCTTTTTCGACTGTTCTGGATAAAATATACAGTGATTTGTAGTAAGAGACCTCGAAAAGAGGTGTACAAGTTTTCTTAGGTGGAACATTATGAGCTATGAATACATTTTGCGCAGACCAAGTTTCTTGATCGAAATTTCAGTTGTGTTTGAGATTTCCCGTGTTCTAGTAAATGAAGTTTGACTGTATTTTGATTTTTTGAATAGCCCTATATCCCCCCTCATTTTTTCAAAATCCCCCCCCCCCCCCGTTTTCAAAGAGTTTGGGGCATATCCCCCACTTTATTCAAATTCTAGAATAAACATTGCATTTGAGAAAAAATAAGCCTTTGGATGGCATCAAATAAGTCTGATCAGAACTCCCCTTTTCATGTAGCAATTGACTTGTGCAGAATGGCCATGATCAATCATCATAGATAAACAAAAACTACAGGCAAACAATGTCAATTGGCCATTCAAAGCAAATCCAGGTATGCAAGACTTGAACTTGATCTATTATTCCTTAAAGGCAAATGAAGATGTGAGACAGGCATGTATTTTCTCATTTTCCCGAATGATTTTTAGCTCTACTGGCGGAAGGCCACTAGAGCTATAGCGATGGCTTTTTCCCGTACGGCGTCCTTGCGTCCGTCCGTTAATCTTTTCCTTGTTTACGCGATAGAGTCCACAGTTTTCATCAGATTCCCTTCAAACTTTCACAGAATGATTGTACCATTGTAAGGATCGTTCCTTTCGGAATTGGGTCAGATCCGTCAAGAAACATGAGAAAAGGGGCCTAATTAAAACTTAATTAAAAAATCCTCGTTTATGCGATTAAGTCCACAGTTTTCATTGGATTCTCTTCAAAGTTTCACAGAATGATTGTACCATCATAAGGATTGTTCCTTTGGAAAATGGGTATGATCCGTCAAGAAACAGAGGAAAAGGGGCCTTATGAAAATTGAATTAAAAAATCCTTGTTACGCGATAAAGTCCACAGTTTCCATTGGATTCTCTTCAAACTATCACAGAATGATTGTACCATCATAAGGATCGTTCCTTAGGAAAATGGGTACGATCCGTCAAGAAACACGGGAAAGGGGGCCTTATGAAAATTAAATTAAAAATTCAATTAAAAATCCTCGTTTACGCGATAAAGTCCACTGTTTTCATCGGATTTTCTTCAAACTTTCTCAGAATGATTGTACCATCATAAGGATCCTTCCTTTCGAAAATGGGTATGATCCGTCAAGAAACAGAGGAAAAGGGGCCTTATGAAAATTGAATTAAAAAATCCTCGTTACGTGATAGAGTTCACAGTTCTCATCAGATTCTCTTCAAACTTTCTCAGAATGATTGTACCATCATAACGATTGTTCCTTTGGAAAAAAGGGTATGATCTGTCTAGAAACCTGGGAAAAGGGGCCTTATGAAAATTTAATTAAACAATCCTCGTTTGCGCGATAGAGTCCAGAGTTTACATCAAATGTATTTAAACTTTCACAGAATGATTGTACCATCATAAGGATCGTTCCTTTCGAAAATGGGTATGATCCGTCAAGAAACATGGGAAAAGGGGCCTTATGAAAATTTAATTAAGAAATCCTTGTCAACACTCTAGAGTCCTCAGTATTCATCAGATTGTATTTAAACTTTCACAAAATGATTGTACCATCATAAGGATTGTTCCTTTGGGAATTTGGTCAGATCCATCAGGAAACACGGGAAAAGGGGCCTTATGAAAATTTAATTGAAAAATCTTTTAAGAAATACTCTTTAACACTCTGGAGTCAATAGTTTTCATAGGATTCCCTTCAAACTTTCACAGAATGATTGTACTATCATAAGGATTGTTCCTTTCGAAATTTGGTATGATCTGTCAAGAAACACAGGAAAAAGGGGCCTTATGAAAATTTTAATAAAAAATTCTCATTAATAATCTAGAGCCAACATTTATCAACGGATTCTCTTCAAACTTTCACAGAATGATTGTACCATCATAAGGATTGTTCCTTTCAGAATCGGATATGATTCCTCAAGAAACACAGGAAAAGGGGCCTTATTTAAATTTAATTCAAAGATCTTTGTTAACACTCTAGAGTCCACAGTTTTCATCTAATTGACTTCAAACTTTCAAAGAATGATAGTACCATCATAACAATTGTTCCTTTCAAATTTTGTATGATCAGACAGTCAAGGACCACGGAAAAAAGGGGCCCGATAAAAACTGGATTGAAAAAGTCCTCTTAAACATAGTTTTGAACAAATTCTCTTCAAACATTCCCAGAATGATTATTACAATAAATGGATTGTTCCTTTTCTGAAGTAGGTTTGATCCATCAAGTTTCATGGGAAAAGGGGCCCTATGAAAATTTAATAAAAATCTTGGTTAACACACAATGGCCCTAGATTTCACCTGATTGACTTCAAACTTTCACATAATGATTGTACCATCATAAGGATTGTTCCTTTCAAATTGGGTCTGATCCATTGAGAAACATAGGAAAAGGGGCCTTAGGAAAATTCAATTAAAAAAATCTTAATTAATGCTTGTAAGTCCACAGATGAGATGGGGTTGTCTTTATACTCAAACAGAATAATTATACTTTTGTAAGTAGAGTTCCCTTTGGAATTGGTTTAGATCCATCAAGTAACATGGGAAAAGGGGCTACCGGTATATGAAAATTCAATTAATAAAACTGTGTTAACACAATGAAGCCCACAGCTTTGATAAGATTTTGTTGAAACTTTCACAGAATGATTGGAAGGTCATAATTATCATTCTTTTCATAACAGGGTTTGAACTGTCAAGAAACAATGGAAAAGGGGCCTTATGAAAATTTATTTTAAAAATTCTTGTTACCAAGTCCAGAGCTTTCATCAGATTTTCTTCAAACATTCACAGAATAATTGTACAATAATAATGATTGTTGATTTTTGCATTAGACCTAATCCGTCAAGGATCACAGGAAAAGGAGCATTATGAAATTTAATTTTAAAATCCTTGTACCACAATAAAGTCAACAGTCTTCATCAGATTCTGTTTAAACTTCCACAGAATGATTATTCCATCATGAGGATTCGTTCTTTTCAAATTAGGCGTGATCTGTCTAGTATCAGTGGAAAAGGGGCCTTTTGAGAATTTTATAATACTTGTAACCAAGTCAAAAGGTTTCATTGGATTTTCTCCAAACCTTCACAGAATCATTGTACAATAATCACAATTGTTGATGATGACATGAGACCTGATCCTTCATGTATCACAGGAAAAGGAGCCTTATGAAAATTTTATTTTAAAAATTTTACACCAAGATAAAGTCTGCAGTTTTCATCAGATTCTGTTCAAACTTTCACAGAATGTTTGTACCATCATTAGGATTGTTTCTTTCCAAATTGGGCCTGACCTGTCTAGTATCATAGGAAAAGGGGCTGTATGAAAAATTATTACCAAATCCTCATAAACACAACAATGTCCTCAGTCTTTATCAGAATCTCTTCAACCTTTAATAGAATGATTGTACTGTCATTTGGATTGTTCCTTTTTAAATTAGGTCTGATTGGTCAAGTGACACAAGAAAAGGGACCTTATAAAAATTTTATTACAAAACATCAATATTACAATAAAGTCCTCAGTCTTTATCATTTTCTTCAAAACTATCATTAGGATTGTTCCTTTGTACATTGGGTCTGATTTGTTAAGTTTCAAGAAAATAGGGGCCTTATGAAAATTTTGTTACAAAAAT
The DNA here is from genome assembly GCA_946902895.1 of Fragum fragum. Taxonomy (NCBI): domain Eukaryota; kingdom Metazoa; phylum Mollusca; class Bivalvia; order Cardiida; family Cardiidae; genus Fragum; species Fragum fragum. The sequence goes on from OX336368.1 coordinate 28,609,240, forward strand.
TCTTGACACAATTCAGTCCACCGTTTTCATTGATTCTCTTTAACTTTTAAAGAATGATGGTACCTTCATTAGAATTGTTCCTTTTGAAATTTGGTTTGTTCTGTAAAGTATCATGAGAAAAGGGGCCCTATGAAGATTTCACTATAAACTTATTAACACAACAAATTCCACAGATTCCACAGATTGATTGTACCATCATTCCAATTGTTGATTTTGACAGTGGATCTGATTATGGCAAGTGTCACATAAAAAGGGGCTTTATGAAAAACTTTCTTAGATATTCTGGTTAACACAATGATGTCCCTTGATTTCACCGGATTCACTTCAAAAATTCACAGAATGATTGTACAATAACTAAGGGTTCTTTTCAGAACTGGGTTCAATCCATCAAGTATCATGTAAAAAGGGGCCATATGATTTTTTTTTTAAATATTCTAGTAAACATAATTAAGTCCCAATATGTCATCTGATTCACTTTTAACTTTCACAGAATAATAAAACCAACAGTAAAATATCATGGGAAAAGGGGCCTTATGAGAACTTGATTTTAATATCTTGTTAACACAATAAAGTCAACATTTTATCAAATTCTCTTCAAAGATGCGTGGAATAACTGTGGCATTCTATACACAGGAAAGGGGGCCTTACAGGTTATCATTCAAAACATTCTTGTGTATGTGATGAAGATCACAATCATTATCAAATTGTCTTTTAAATTTCACAGGACAATTGTAGGGTTGTAAGGAAAGTTCCATTTGGAATGAAATTGATCCATCAGAAAACACAGGAAAAGGGGCCTTATTGATTTTCATTCAAAACAATCCTGTTTATGTGATAAAGTCCACAATTATTGTCAGATTCTGATGAAATATTCACAGAATGATTGTAGGGTCATAAGGTAACTTTCTTTTGGAAATGGAGTGGATCTGTCATGAAACACGGGAAAAGGGGCCTTGAGGATTGTTGCTTAACATGATAAAGGGGATAAAGCCCTTTTTTTCTCTTTTTGCATTCTTCTTTGAGTAACTAACTTCCTTAAATATCAGATTTCTTTAACAGAAAACTTGATAACCAGTAGAGCGTCTCAGGCCCTCATGGGCCTCTTGTTGCTTTCTTGAAGCTTTGTGTGCCAACAGAAAAAACCTCAAGATGGTCCCCAATATATCACTGTACCAATCAATTTCTTCTTTTGCCAGAATGTTATCTACCTTTCTAATCTAGGCACTTTTTTGTCCAAAATTTAGAGTACTTAAATATTGTCTGTAAATTCTCTCATTTACGACCACTTTAAAATGCTGTCATCTTGTAATGTGTTAAAAGTAATGACCTAGAATCTGCTTCCTGAATATCAATTTAATCCTTCACCAGACTACAAAATTTTAGACAGGTCAAATTCAAAGATAAGAAATTATGAAGAATCTGTCTATAAAGAGAAAATGAAGTGAATAATGAAGAAATTACTTGTAAGAGGCAATTTCTTAAATTTCCCAAAATTTTCTCCTTTACTTTTTCAATAGGGTAATTGTTAAGGAATCTGTTTAGTTGTTTAAAGGTACATTTTTTGCAAAGGGAACTTTAACCCATTCCAACTCAAGCCCTCCTTTTTACGCCCCCCAATTAAGGAGCTTTGGAAAACATTGTGGAAAATGAAGAAATTGCTTGTATCAAGCAATTTCTTCATTATCCACAATGTTTTCTACCCCAAAAGACGAAAAAAATTAAAATTCCATCAACTTTTGATTGTCGTCTGCAACTTCTTTCAATTTGGACCGGTCTAAAATTTTCTTGTGTGGGAATGGGTTAAAGGGTCCCGTTTGTTCAGATGTTGCATGTACAAGAAAAAAATGAATATAGGATGTCAAATTGTAAGATTTAAAAGGACAAGTTATACATGTATATTCTAATAATTTGACTGTTCTTATCTACAATTAGATATTTCTAAAGGTAAAGCTATGATTATCTGCTTCCACTTATTCCCAGAAATATATCAAGTCTTAGGGAAGGTTGCACTGGTAAAATTAGAATACCGGCACATTGTCTTACAAAGTTTTGCTTGCCAAGATTTGATCAATACCTGACCAGACAACAAAATTTTGGACTGGTCTAAAGTCTAAGAGGTAACAGATAAAGATTTCAAAGTATGTTGAAATTTAAAAATAATTGAAAAATGAAAAAGAGAAAATTTAGGGGAAAGAAGAAATTGCTTTATACAAGCATTTTCTCCTTTCCCCTAAATGTTTTCCAAAGCTATTTTTCTTTGGTACATCAAAATGCAAGGTTGTTTCTGCATGAGTTAATTTGTATGCAACAGTACTCCCAGATTACTTTAAGTCATAACTATATTGCAAAATCTTAAACCTGTCCAAATTCAAAGATTTGTGGACGACAATTTAATGTTGATTTTATTATTTGCCAAATATTCATTTTCAGTAGGGGAAAAAATATTGTGGTAAAAGGAAGAACTTGCTTCTTGGGTATAAAAATGAAAAAAAAAAAGAAAAAAAAAGAGATTTAACAAAAAGGGTTAAACTATTTCAGTTACCATCTGGCAAAACTACCATAGGAGCTATGAGGTAGTGATGTAAGAAAATCATAATAGCCTTTAATACAATAATGCTTTTTGACACACAAAGAAAAAAAAGCTTTGGAAAACATTTCGGAAACTGAAGAAATTGCTTGTTACAAACAATTTTTTCATTCTCCAATTTTTCTGTTTACCTCAAAAGACCGAGATTTCAAAATTTTATCAACTAAAAAAACAATGTCTTCTATTTCTTTCAATTTGGAGTGGTCTAAATTTTGTTGTGCGGGAATGGTTTACTATAATGGTATGGCATTTCATCTTTTACAGGTGTGGAGCCCAACAGACAGACAAAGCTTACTAGATTGCCTAAGTAAGCTTCTGGTTCAACATGACACCACCCTAGTCATTGCAAACTATTTCAGCTGGCTTCTGTTAGATATTGTGAGTCGTGTCAGGTTGAATATCGAGGAATCTGACCTTTCTGCAAAAACCCATAAGGAATTTTGTATTGCTTTGAGCAAATGTCTGAATAGGCCAGATATAAGAAGGTAGGTTTTCTTAGGCTTTACGCATTACCACACAATGATGCTTTTTGCCGTCCCTCAGGAAAAATGCTGTGGAAAACATTGTGGAAATAAAGAAATTGCTTGTTATAAGCAATTTCTTCATTTTCACAATGTTATCTATCCAGAGAGTTGAAAATATAACATCTCATAAACTTTAGATTATAGTCTGCAACTCCTTTCAAAAAGGGAAAGGACCCCCCCCCCCCCCCCCCCCCTGTATTTTCTATCTTGCATATGTCTGATTTGTTTGTTGATTTGGCATTTGTTTGCAATTTCTTTGAGTTTTGACTTTTCTAATATTTTGTTTTGTGGTACAGGTAACAGGCTAATGAATGATGACAAAACTTCATCACAATTTCAATTATCCGTATAACTTTTTGCTTTTGAAAAAAAGATTCTTATTTCCACAATCCTTTGTCACTGAGCCAGTATGCATTTGAGAACACTTAACTCTTTCCTGTTTACAAAATTTTAAACTGATCCAAATTTAAAGAGGATTGCAGTTGACAATAAAATTGTGTGTGATTGGAAAAGAAAACATCATATGTGGTAGAAAATATTATTGGAAAACAATATATTCTCAAGAATAAAATCAAATGGAGGTAATATCCTGGGTCTGTTCAGGAAAGGGGTGAGATAAAAGGATAATCAAGTACAATGTACATGTAATCAGCTATTCTCTTTCTCCCAGTCTGTTCTTTCCAGCCGATACACTCTAGCCTAGCATGTGATTTCCACACAATTCCTCTTTTTTACCCTATCTAGTTTTTATTTTTCAATCTGCATGCACTTTGTATTGTCTATAACCTCTTTCAATTTGAACCAGCCTGAAATGTCACCTATAAGTTATTGTGTTTTAAGTACTGAGTCAACTCTTGTTTAGTACTGTTTGACTTTTGCAGATTTACCCTTGACTACTTGAAAGGAAAGCCTAGTTTTACTACAAGCCTGACCAGTAATGAACCAGTCTCAAAGAAAGCCAAGAAGAAAAAGGTAATTTAGAGATGCATTAATAGTTCTTCGTTCTTTAACCCAATACCAGACAGCAAAATTTTAGACTGGTCAAAATTAAAATGAGTAACAGACAACAGTTTAAAGTTGATGAAATTTAAGAATTTTTCAACTTCTGAGTATAAAACATTGTGAAAAAATGCTTTTACAAACAATTTCAAGTTGGAATTTAATGAACATTTTTCATAAAAAAGGAGTTTATTCACAGCCCGGAATTGCCGGGATCCCTTCCAGTTTTCTTGGATCCTCTGGATTCTGGGACAATGATAGTGTCAATCCCTGAACTTTTATTCCATCAGTCTAGATTTGCTGTAATCTTGTTGAATATTTCAGTATGAAGGTGAAGATTTGTGTCGGGCTGCCTGGTTGTTTGTCCTTTACCTTGGGGATGAAGTACGCTCACTTATTTCAATGGAAGACATAACTTTTTACCTGTCACACACAAATACAAATGTCAGATGGTGAGTCATATGATGTTTCTATGGTAGCTACACAGGGTTTTGACCAATTCCCACACAGTAACACTTTTGGCCCCCTTCAAGAAAAATGTTGCAAGCAATTTCTACATTAACCACAATGTTTTCTACCTAAAACTCTGAGATTTTTTAAATTCTCTCAACTTAATTTTATGCCCCCACATCAAAAGATCCGGGCAAATTGTTTTTCCCTTAACATTGCCAATTACTACCAGCCTATTCAAGGTACAATGCTCATAATTGGCATGATGATACATCTCCATAAATCGCATCTCCTCATGTCAAGGCATGTGATAAGGTGAATAAAGCTGTACTTACTATACTTTTATCGCCCACCCACGAAATATTGTTCATGGTAGGTCGTGGTAAGCTATGAGTGTAATACATTTTGATGGATTTTATTTACATTCATTGTTCTTGCATTGTCCCAGTGTTCATTTTACACGGATAGTAATTGATTATTGAAGAAAATGAAAACAAACAAAACGAAAAAAAAAAAGAAAAAAAGAAATGCATTTAGAAATAGAAACTCTTCCACCATTACAAAAGAGTGCACAGATGTAACCTATATTCGGAAATCTGATTGTAACGAATATTCGAATTTATTGGAACAATCAAAACAAATATTCAAATGTTAATTTTTCTCTTTGTTCCCATCCCTAGGTTTAATCTATTCCTAAGCCACAAGACTTTAAAAAGGTCTTTATTGAAAGAAGTTACTGCAGGGCCTTCCCTGGGCCTATTTTTCTTAACCCATTCCAACACGGCAAAATTTTAGACTAGTCCAAATTGAAAGAAGCTGCAGACGACAATTTCAAGTTGATGGAATTTTGATTTTTTTCGTCTTTTTGGATAGAAAACATTGTGAATAATGAAGAAATTGCTTGATACAAGCAATTTCTTCATTATCCACAATGTTTTCCAAAGCTTTTTTCTCGAGGGGCGTAAAAAGGAGGGATTGAGTTGGAATGGGTTAATTTGCCATCACTTTTGCAAAATTGAAAAAAACAACAAAAAAAAACTGATACAGCCATAAGAGGGTTGCCGGCGTTGCACAATTTGAGTAGAATTTAGACTCAGATTTGTACACAAGAATCGGCCATGAGTATATTTTAGTCAATTTGCATTTATTTTTGTTGTACATGCACTCTGGATTTATTATAAACCAACTGTAGTAAGATTTTCTTAATTTGCTTTGTTGAACTTAATTTATACATTGTAAACTGTCATTTAAGAAGTCTTCAATCATGGTCAGAAACTGTCACCTGTATCGTAGGTCATTTATTTATAAGTGTTTGTCACACTTTGTTTATTGACTTACTCGCATGTTTATTGTAATTCGATGTTATTATCACCGTTTTAACATCTAGACTACGATACTTTGCCTTGATTGCAGTCTGATACAAACCAGGAGGTGTCTTAATGCTCATGTCAACAAGCAATTTCTTCAATGTTCACAATGTTTTCTTCCCTAAAGGCATATATTTTCTAAATTCCACTAACTTGAAATTGTTGTCTGTTACTTCTTTCAATTGGGAATCTAAAGTTTCTTAATGTGGAAATGGGTTAAAGGACATATAAGGGGAACAATGTTTACCTAATCCCCTATCTCCTGTGATTTAACTTTGAAGAAGATTCGGTATTTGACTAAACTATTAAATAGCTGAGGCTTTCATACATGTACGTTTTCTTCTAGGTTTGCCTGTCAAACTGTTATTGAATACTACAACATGACTTCATTGGAAAGAGAAGAATTCCTGCAAAAGCATTTCAAAGATGGTTTTACAGACTTACAAATAAGGTAAAGTGTTTGAATAGCAAAGAAAATCATGAATAACTGATCATTTATTTGTAATATCCTTTATATTTGAAAAGAGGGGGATTGTTGCCATCTTTTTGAATGAAATTGTGACAAGCAATTTCTTCATTTTCCACGGCATTTTCCCTATCACTTCTCTTGAGGGGTGTAAAAAGTGGGATTGTGTGGGAATTGGTTAACCCTTTCTTATTCAATCCCTGTTTTTTTTGTCCCTGTGATTTTATAATTGAAAAAACATAGTACAAAAAGAAGATATTGCTTGTAACAAGCAATTTCTTCTTTTTCTACAATATTTTCTATCCTGCTAAATTGTTTTTTTTAAAATTTAATCCACTTAAAATTCTTGTCTACAAAACATTTGTATTTGGACAGGTGTAACTTTTTGCAAAACAGGAAAGGGTTAATTGCCATAACATTATCCACAATGTTTTCTGTACAAAATGACAAAAGAATTCAAAATTTCATCAACTTCAGATTGTCGTCTGCAGTTTCTTTCAATTTGGACCAGTCTAAAATTTTGTTGTGTGGGAATGGGTTAATATAAAGCTTCTTTTAACCCATTACCAGACAGCAAAATTTTGGACTGTTCCATATTTAAAGGAGTTACAATTGATAATTTCAAGTTGATGAAATTTTAAAAATCTTTGTCTTTTGGGACAGAAAACATTTTGGATAATGAAGAAATTGCTTGTAACAAGCAATTTCTTAATTTTCCACAATGTTTTCAAGAGGCTTTTTGCTTGGGGGCATCTTAAAGTGTCATTGTGTGGGAATGTGTTAAGGTAAGAAATATTGAAAAAAGATAATTCTTTTTTGAAGCAAATTCCTTTCTTCAACAATATTTTCTGTAAATACATATACAGTTTATCCTCCTTAATCCATTCCTACTTGGTGACACTTTTAGATACCCCCAAGAAAAAAAAGCTTTGGAAAACATTGTGGAAAATGAAGAAATTGCTTGTCACAAGCAATTTCTTCATTTTTATACGCCCGTCTAAGACAGGACGTATTATGGGATCACCCGTGACGTCCGGGCGTCCGGTTGTCCGGGCGGTGTCCACTTCTTTGTCCGGAGCATAACTCTGTCACCGTAAGTCTGATTGACTTTAAACTTGGCAGATATATTCTTCTCATCAATACGGAGTGCAGTGCGCAATAACCATAACTCTACCTGGCTTATTTTTTGAGTTATTGCCCTTTGTTGTTTTTCATACTTGAATCTTGTCCGGAGTATATCTCTGAAAGTATTATAGCTAGGATCATGAAACTTCATGGGTGTATAGATCTCACCAAGGGGGAGTGCAGTGCACAAGAACCATAACTCTACCTGGCCTATTTTTTGAGTTATTGCCCTTTGTTGTTTTTCATACTTGAATCTTGTCCGGAGTATATCTCTTAAAGTATTATAGCTAGGATCATGAAACTTCATGGGTGTATAGATCTGACCAAGGGGGAGTGCATTGCACAAGAACCATAACTCTACCTGGCTTATTTTTTGAGTTATTGCCCTTTGTTGTTTTTCATACTTGAATCTTGTCCGGAGTATATCTCTTAAAGTATAATAGCTAGAATCATGAAATTTCATGGATGGATAGAGCTCACCAAGTGGGAGTGCAGTGTACAAGAACCATAACTCTACCTAGCCTATTTTTTGAGTTATTGCCCTTTGTTGTTTTTCATACTTAAATCTTGTCCGGAGTATATCTCTAAAAGTATTATAGCTAGGATCATGAAACTTCATGGATGTATAGATCTCACCAAGGGGGAGTGCAGTGCACAAGAACCATAAATCTACCAAGCCTATTTTTTGAGTTATTGCCCTTTGTTGTTTTTCATACTTGAATCTTGTCCAGAGTACATCTCTAAAAGTATAATAGCTAGAATCATGAAATTTCATGGATGGATAGAGCTCACCAAATGGGAGTGCAGTGCACAAGAACCATAACTCTACCTAGCCTATTTTTTGAGTTATTGCCCTTTGTTGTTTTTCATACTTGAAATTTGTCCTGAGTATATCTCTTAAAGTATTATAGCTAGAATCATGAATCTTCATGGATGGATAGAGCTCACCAAGTGGGAGTGCAGTGTACAAGAACCATAACTCTACCTAGCGTTTTTTTTGAGTTATTGCCTTTTGTTGTTTTTCATACTTTGTTTGACAAAAAAAATTCATTCAAAATAACCTCAGTTCTATTCAAACCCCCAGTTAATATTAAGCAGTGTGACGGGCGTATCTTGTGACAATTTGGCACCTTGTCTAAAATGTTTTCTTTCTAAAAAGACAAAAAAAATCTGAAATTTTATGAAGTTTAAACTGTCGTCTGCAATTTGTTTCAATTTGGATCAGTCAAAAATTTTCTTGTGTAATGATTTTTGGTTGTCCTAATATTATGAAATTGTTTAAGAAAATGCCATCTCAAAGTCTTCAATGTTTAACCCATTTCCACACAATCCTGCTTCTTTCTAACCCCCCCAAGGAAAAATTTGGAAAACATCGTGAAAATTGAAAAAAATGCTTGTTACAAGCAATTTCTTCATTATCCACAATGTTTCTACCCCTAATATCAAAGATTTTCAAAGTTTCATCAAATTTTAATTGTTTTCTGCATACTCTTTAAAGTGGGACCAGTCTCTGTTTTCTGCATACTCTTTAAAGTGGGACCAGTCTCAAAAAAATCATGTTGTAATGGGTTAAAGTATTTCTTTGATCCATCTTTCAGACACAGCATACCTGTCAACAAATATCGAACATCTTTTGATTGTTGTAAATTGGAGCGTGTAACTGATCAGACTCCAACAAATCAGATGATTTTGGAATCTGATTTGTGTGATTCTGTGGCCTGTGTACAAGGTGTAATGCTGTCAAGGTATCCACAATCTACAGACATTGTTGTAAGTAGATAGTCTTTTTATGTCCTAGTATTGATATGATTGGGAACATATTGTTTTACTGGTTCTGTGTATTAACCAGTTACTTATCCTTTTCCTGTTCAATCCCTTGTTTTTACGTCCCTGTGATTTCATACATGAAAAAACAATATTTTCTACCCTGTAGGTTGGTCACTTTTCAAATTGCATTTCCTTTTAGTTGGTGTCTGCAACTTCTTTCAAATTGGACAAGTCTAAAATTCTGAAAAACAGGAAAGAGTTAATATGCAAACATAACATTTACCATCAATGTATTTATGGTGCAATAAAAAATGCTCATAAATGATATGGAGGTACTTTTATTAATATAGATTTTTAAAAGACAATTTCAAGGTCATCTGACAAGGTCAAGCTCACCTGACAAGATAAAGGTCATCTGATAAGGCCTTACTTGCTAAAATTTACTGTTGTTGTGGGCATTAGTATTGGACAAACATGTTTTGTTAATCTTTAGCTCATTTAGTAAATAAGCCTAGATATAAGTTATCAGACACATACAAATTCAATGGTTTAATTTTAGGTACCTAACTTAGATAAATGGTGAAATTTTTAAGATCTTTTAAGGTAGAAAACATTGTGGACAATGAAGAAATTGCTTATAACAAGCAATTTCTTCATTATCGACAATGTTTTCCCAAGCTTTTATGTAGAGGCGCGTTTAAAAGGGTCATTGTTTGGGAATGGGTTAAGGTAGCATGGTGTATCTATGTAAATGTTTTATTTGCTGTTTCAATGTCCTCACTCTAAAACCCACATGAAAATGTCTGTATGCAATCACATTATTATTATGCCCCCACCTACGAAGCAGAGGGGGATATATTGGTTTCACCATGTCTGTCTGTCTGTCCTTAGACTTTTTCGTTTCCTTGCTCTACTTGAAGAACCAATTGACCTACAAACTTGAAACTTCATATGATTGTTGCCGTTAATCCAAGGAAGTGCCCTATTGTTTTTGTTCACATAGGTCAAAGTCACAATTGAACTTTGATTGAAAACCATTTCCATGCTGTAACTTAGGCTAATTTACATAGGACCTTGAAACTATACACATGTTATCCATGGCCAATCAAGGTGCACCCGATTGTTTTTAGGTCAAAGTACAACAGAACTGCTTGGATGATTAAACACTGGTGGGAGGTATGATGCCATTTAACAACATTTCTCGTTCATTTTGTTTTCAGTATTTAGACTTGCTACCTGTACCATCAAATGAACTCAACTTACACAACCTGGCAGTGGCTGTGTCATCAGGGAGTCCAGTATTGTTACAAGGGGTTGTGGGATCTGGAAAAACATCCTTAGTAGAGCACTTGGCAAGGCTGACAGGGAGAAGTGGTGCTCCACAACTAACCAAAATACAGTTAGGAGACCAAATGGACAGCAAGGTTGGTATAAATAGACAAAAAATGAGGTTTTATTGACAATTTTTTTTTAAAAATCAGTTCTCCAAAAACTGTTGCCCTGCATTGTTTGTGAATTTTGGCGATAGATAAGCAAAATCTAGAAATATTCACTTAAAGCAATGAGAATCATTTTGATAATGTAATGGTAAAATTCCACTCAAAGTCCTGATCTGTAAGATCTCTGGAAAGAAGGCACTTGAAAACATACAGGTAACAAAAAAGGGCTTGAAACAATTGAAAATCTCCATGCTATATGAAATGTATGTATCTTCTCTGAGCAATTTTAAAAAATTGTTGTAGATTTGACCTTTCTTATTAGTTGTCATCAATCAATTAAATGAAATTTCAGACAATGATGGGGGTTAACCAGGTCATTTCTTGTTACAGGCACTATTGGGTACATACAGATGTACAGAAGTACCAGGAGAGTTTGTGTGGCAGCCTGGTGTTCTCACTCAGGCTGTAACGAAGGGTTACTGGGTACTGTTAGAGGATATTGATTATGCCCCTATGGAAGTCATATCTGTGCTCTTGCCCCTCCTAGAGACAAGAACTCTGTCTGTCCCTGGTCATGGGGATAATGTCAGGGCTGCACCTGGCTTTCAGCTGTTTGCTACACAAAGGTAAGGCCTTCATTCATAAGTTTTCTTATTCATAAATGATCATCTGTAACTTCTTTGAATTCGGACCTGTCTAAAATTATGTTGTCTGCAAATTCTAGATGGGTCCAAATTCAAAGAAGTTGCAGACGACAATTTCAAGCTCAGAGAAATTTGAGCATATCCATATTTTTGCGCAAAAAACAAGGGTGAAAAAAAAAAAAAGAAATTGCTTTTAACAAGCATTTTTTTATTTTTCAACCTTGCTTTCTTCAAGTATTTTTTGAGGGGCATAAGAAAGGCAGATTGTGTGAGAATTACTTAAATAGAGCTTGATGTACTATATCCCAAGGGGGGGGGGGCATCAATGTTTTTTTTTCATGTCACAGATATTGTTTTATTTTTATTCCATCTCTTATATTTTGATGCAAGACAATGATAAGTAGATTTGCAAAAACCAAAGTTCTATTATCAAAATAAAATATGGTATTTTTTTAATAGCCTACATATCCAGTTAACCTATATAAAGATTTTGCACAAAGAGTTGAAATGAATTGTGGGACAGTCACATCATGGGTCAAACAGTTATACTCATGCTTTCAGTTTGAAAAGAGCTTGTTAACTCCCTTGCACCTCAAAACCAGTGACATCACCTTGTTTTATTCACTAGCCGATTTTCAATTCTGTAAAAACAGGTTAAAAACTGTCCTAAGAATTTATATAAATATAGGCACTTACAACATCATTGCCCTAACCTTTAAATGTGGCATCCTTCATGTTGTCACTTTGTTTTCTTCCGTTGAATTTGGGTTGTATGCTAGTTAGGTCACATTATATTGTAAATTTGGAAATTAAACCTTTGCTACATACCCCCCAAAAGAACACTTTTGCTCACCAAAGTAACATGAAGACAATATCTGGTTCATATTTCAGTGTTAAATGCCTGTTTTCTATGTTTCGGAAGTACAGATACCCACTTTAACCCATTACCCGATGACAAAATTTTAAGACTGGTCCAAATTTAAAGGGTTGTAGACAACAACTTAAAATTAATTGAATTTTAGATTTTTAGCTCAGCTTAGGAGTAAACCCAAGGTATTGTGATCACCTTGGCGTCGTGTGCGTCGGTGTTGGCGTGACAAACTTTAACCTTGGTCATATCTCTGTTGTTATAAAAGATATCCTCATGAAACTTGGCATGTGTATTGACTATCACAAGAGCTATCTAGACTATCAAGGGGGATAACTCTAAAAGCATTTTTGTAAGAGTTATGCCCTTTTTCGACTTAAAATTTTTGCATTATCCAGCACCTGCAGTCGAGCGTTGGCACCTGTGGGTGGTGCTTTTGTTTCAAATTTCTGGGTAAAAGAATACATTGTGAAAAATGAAGAAATTGCTTTTTGCAAGCAATTTCTTCATTTTAAATTATGTTTTCAAAATTGTTTTTCTTTTGGGGTGTCAAAAAGCATCGCCTTGTGGGAATTGGTTAAAGAAGGAAAATGATCTATAAGTGGTATTAGTTAGTTCCTACAAATGCACTATAGCATTTAGTTGACAGACGGAGAAAAGTAATGCAATAATTCATATAATTTCAGACTGGTTGGTGGAAGTTCTGGTTTTCAGAAGCAACAAACTGGTTCCTCTGTGTTACTGGATAAATTGTGGACAAATATTTTGGTTGAGTCAATGTCAAGGTCAGAACTCTCTCAGGTAAGCGTAATATATACCATATGACAGTATAATAGCATTTAGTATTTATCAAGCTTATTAGATTAGTAGGAAAGAAGAAATGTTTTGTCCTATAATGTTTTACTGCAAAAGGTTAAGCACACGTTGTTTAGTCATATTCTATATGTTTGCCAAAGAATATAACCAATAACCAGATAACAAAAATTTAGACCGGTATCCCATTTCAAATAAGTTATAGACAAAATTTCTAGTAGATGTAATTTAAGATGTCTCTATTAGCTTGGCTTTTTTTTGAGAAAACCTCAGAGGTATTGTTTTGGCCAGGTCGTTCAGTGCATCAGTGTTAGTGTTTGTCATTGCCCAGAACATTTACATTTTGTAATGTCTCAAGTATTCACTTGAAACTCTGAATATATGTTCATAATCAAGAGAGCAATCCATACCAAAAATGGGGATAACTCTAAATGCGTTTTTAGATGAATTATGTCCCTTTTTATGCCCCCCCGCATCGATAAGATCATGGGCATATTGTTTTATCGGTGTCCGTCTGTCTGTCTGTCTGTCTGTTTGTCTGTCTGCAAAACTTAACCTGCCAACTAAACATTTTCCTATAACTTCAACCCTAATAAAGTTACAATGCTTATATTTGGTACGTAGATAGGGATCAACAAGGCGCAACTGGGGAAGGTCATTTCATCAAGGTCAAGGTCAAAATTTTAACACTTCACCTGTTTCTAAAGAATTTCTGTTTCGGGGGTAAAGTGTTTCACAAACACATCTTGTTCAACTTAGAAATTTTACCCACTGTCAAGCACTTGAAAAGCTAAGTGTTTGCATCCGCATGTCGTGCTTTTGTTTATCCCATCTCCACACAGTGACGCTTTTAAACGCCCCTCAGTATGAAAGTGTTGGAAGACATTGTGGAAAATGAAGAAATTGCTTATTACAAGCAATTTCTTCATTATCCACAATGCTTTCTACCCCAAAAGACAAAGATTTTAAAGATTTCATTAACTTGAAATTGTCGGCTGCAGCTTCTTTGAATTTGGAATGGTCTAAAATTTTATCATGTCGGAATGGGTTAACAAAGTCAAGATCATATATCAAGATCAAACTGTTGTAAAATGTTTATCTTTTGGAGGCATTAGTGTTTCAGAAAGACATCTTGTTCATATTGTTTCCTAGACTCATTTCTCTCGCGGTTGTAAAAAAGACATGATTGAGTAGGAAAGGGTTAACGGAAACATATCTTTTCACTATGCAAGATCTTTACATTAACTGTTTTATAATAAGGGTTATTAACCCTTTCCTGTTTCAAAATTTTGTAGACCTGTCCAAATTCAAAGGTTTTGCAGACGAAAATTTAAAGTGGATTTAATTTGAGAAATAACCATTCAGTAGGGTATAAAATATTATGGAAAAAGAAGAAATTGCTTCTAACAAGCAATTTCTTCTTTTCCCACAATGTTTTCTCAAGTTTAAAATGACAAGGGCGTAAAAACCAGTGTTTGTACAGGAAAGGGTTAATTCAAAATAGGCCAATGTATTACTGCATAAAATTGAGGGATATTATACACCTTGTCAAGGGACAGTGGACTTTTAACCCTTTTTGAACTTAGAAATTCTTGGTTAAACCTTATATGCAACTGTCATATATCTTTAATAACTCTCTTTCTACCAATGCTATTGCTTTGAAACTTTGCACATGTTTTTTTGACAAAAATATCAGCCCCTAGACACAGATTCACTACTCTGACATTCATTTGAATGGAATTTTAACCCTTTTCGGACTTTGAAATTCTTGGTTGAACCTTGTGTGCAAATTTCATACATCCTCAATAACTTACTGTTTACCAATGCTATTTCTTTTAAACTTTGCACATGTTTTGTTAGAAAACTTTCTTAAGCCTTTCGAGACAGATTCATTACTCTCAAAATCATTTCAGTGGAATTTTAACCCTTGTCTGTTTTTGAATATCTTTAATACCTCCCTTTCTACCAATGCTATTGCTGTGAAACTTTGTACATGCTTTTATGACCATCATATCATCATCTAAAGAAAGACTCAATACTCAGACTTTTTTAAGTGGTATTTTCCTTGGTTAAACCTTGTGTGCAACCTCTCTTATGTCTTTAATTACTCTCTTTCCACTAATGCTATTGCTTTCAATCTTTGCACATGTTTTTGTGACAATAATATCAGCCTCCAGGGACAGATTCATTACTCTGACATTTATTTTGTTGGAATTTTAACCCTTTTCGGTCTTAGAAATTGGGACTGTCATATATCTTTAATAATTCTCTTTTCTACCAATGCTATTGCTTTGAAACTTTGCACAACCAGCATTTCATCTTCTTGGAAAAGATTCATTACTCAGACATTCATTTGAAAGGAATTTTTAATCCATTTCAGACTTAAAAATTCTTATTTAACTTAAGATTTTAATTAAAAGATTTTCTATCTCTATTACTACTTAGGTATTATTCATGTCTAATGTCAACATTGAAATGTTGTTACTATCCAGTACTCAGATTCGTCGAGCATTGCTGTCCTCTGACAGCTCTTGTTACCAATTTGAGGTTTTTCCAATTACAAAATTTGTGTAATTGCAGGTTCTATGCAAAAAATATCCCAAGATCGAGACTGTGATTGAAAAACTACTAGACATCTACTTTCTATTGTCTGCCGGTGATCATCAGACAGCTTTAGACTATTCCATGGACATGAATTACGAAAATGTTGGGAAATTTTTGTCTCATGATGGGAGAATGATCTCTACAAGGTACCTTGCATGTCTTTATTTTGTTTACCTGGTTTGGGACAACAAAATTTTAAACTGATTCAAGTTTGCAGAATTTTTAAAACCCTTTTCTTTCAGGATATTGTGGAAAATTAGGAATTACCTGTCCCAAAAAGAAATTATTTGAATGAATAACTTTACTGTCCACAACCTTTTTGTTAGAGTTGTAAGAAAAGCTGGGAATGAGTTAACACATTTCCACACAATGGCGCTTTTCGACGCCCCCCCCCCCCCCCCCTCCCCCCAAGAAAACCAATTGAAAAAACATTGTGTAAAATGAAGAAATTGCTTGTAAAAAACAATTTCTTCATTTCACACAATGTGTTTTACCTGGAAAGTTGAAAAAGCCCTAAACTTTAAATTGTTGTCTGTAACTCCTTTCAATTTGGACCGATCTAAAATTTTGCTGTCTATTTATTTGTTCTTCTAGATGAAAAATACCAAACTGTGTCACAAAAGTGAAATTACAAATAATGTGTATCTATACAATATACAACCTCAAGAAGGTCTCACTTTTACCCCTTGAATTTTTTCATCACTGATTGAGTTTATTTTTTGTGGCCTCTCAAAGGAGAGTTGATGGATATCCGCTGTCAAGGAAAACATTGATTGACCTATCAAATAAGTCATTTAGACCTCAAATGAACTTTTAAGTCCAACATTTATGTTAAGTTTTTTTGTTGGTTTGGTGGCTAACCGCTTATTCAAGCTAGTTAATTCACCTACCAAGGATTTTATTTGATGTCCCTGATAACATACATGTATTTTACATAAATGTTGGTCTAGGGAGTGGCCATCAACCCCTTATTTTCAGACTAAATTGGCATGAATACTTCAGTATAAAAAGTTATATGTCTTTAAAACTGTCACACAAAATAACAAACAGGGTCACAGCTTAAGGTAAATGAAGCTTTTTTTGCCTTACCTGAACTTGCAGATTTCTAGATAAAAATGATAAATAATCATGTGTGATTTTCTATTCAACAGAGATCTGATGACCTGGTGCAGTCGTGTTAACAGTGACTTGAATGCTGACCATACAGATTCAGGCAAACTTGTGTTTCAAGAAGCCTTGGATTGTTTTGTGTCCTGCCTCTCCAAACATGTAAAGAGACTTCCTCTGGCTGAGGCCATTGGAGCCAAATTGAATCTTACTAAAATAATGGTAAGAAATTTCAGTTTAGATTGTATAGCGAAACCTTTAAGAATTATGGACAGAAGATCCCTCTGTCGTTAGGTGATCTGTTATTGTGTACTCAATCTTATTCTTTTAGCATATACTCTCTGTATTTGGACAAAATCTCACATAAGGGAGAAAACATCTGCATTTGACAACTTGCCAATACTATTCACAACAAATTTCTTCTTAGATAACATCACTGTGAATAACTTACTGAATTGAAAAGAACATTTAGTGCAGAAAGTGTTGCTTCTCAGATTGTGCTCTTAACCCATTCCCACACAGTGACGCTTTTCAACGCCCCTCAAGAAAAACAATTGGGAAAACATTGTGTAAAATGAAGAAATTGCTTATAACAAGAAATTTCTTCATTTTAAACAGTGTTTTCTACCCAAAAAGTTGAAATAATCTAAAATATCATTTACTTTATATTGTCGTCTGTAACCCCTTTTAATTTAGACAAGTCTAAAATTTTGCCATCTGGGTATGGGCTAAGCAATTGAAACACATGAACTTTCAGCTTTTCAGGATAATACTAAGTTTTGAAAGTATTTGCATCTGTTTTTTACTCCACTTGAGCAAATACAATTTGTAGGATTGCTGTTGTAACACAGTATTTCCTTTTTACCACATCATTCCTGCTGCTACTTTTGTATAGAAATATTCCTGTCAGCAATTTTCTGTTATCATTTTATAATTATAATAATTTATATGATCAATAGATTTTGAAACAACATAATTATGTTATAATTTCTCTCCCGAAACAGGTTGAATATTTCCTCTGTAAGTACAAGCCAGATATAACTATCAATCAGAAGATATTTACTGTAGGTAGGGTGTCCTTACAACAGAAAGATCAACAGATCACAATGAAACTTAGGTAAGTAGTTATAGACTAAAGAGACAGCAAGTGATGAAATGTCAATTTTTAACTCGGCTGTTTTTGGAGAAAACTCGAAGTATTTTGATAGCCTTGGTGCCGTCGTCGTTGTTGTTGTCGTTGTCATTGTGCAAAAACTTTGACATTTTGTGATATCTCTGGTTTTACTAAAGGCATTCACTTGAAACTTGGCAAGCTTGTTCACTAACAAAAGAGCAATGTATACTAACAAGGGAGATAACTCAAGATGCATTTCGTTCACTGTCCAAAACCCATCAGCAGAGCATAGGCACCCGTAGGCCATGCTATTGTTCAATCCAAGTGATGAAATTAAGATCTTGTGCTGTTGTTGTGTAAACTGAGTGTCCAGCTCTCTGTTTTGTGGATGATAAAGTAAATTCCTCATTACAAGCAATTTTGTTACAAGAAATTTCTTTATTTCCAACAATGTTTTCCCAAGCTTTTTATTAATGGGCATAAAAAGTGGGATTGTGTGGGAATGGGTTAAGATATTATGCTAATGTTTGAATCCAAGGTCGATAAGTGCACATCTGGTGATGTCAGGATCATATGAAAAGATCAAGGTCACTTATCAGTGTCAAACTTGTTAAAAATAGCCATAGGATGGGCACTACTGTTTTGGGGCACGACTGTTTTAAAAATCACATCCTGTTATGCTGTGATGGGCATGAATGCAATTTGTATTTTTTTGGTATCTTTTATTTCCTTTTCAATAATCAAAAATATTTGTAAATTGTAGGAAAAGGAGCACATTTTCTTACACCAGACTGTCAAGTGTTATACTAGAGAAGGTAGCTGTGTGTGTTAGAAACATGGAGCCAGTTCTTCTTGTTGGAGAGACAGGAACAGGGAAAACATCGTCTGTACAGTTTCTGGCAGAGCAACTAGGTAACAGACATTTATATCCACTTTCATAATTCAGAAGAGTGTAGAAACACAGCAAAATCTTTCCCATTTAATAGTTAGCTTGGATTTCCTCGGCAGTCTGTTTGCCATTCCTTTTGTTCTTGGGCTTCTTAAGCCTCCATATCAAAAGATAGGGGGCAAATTGTCTTACTGTTATTTGTCTTTACTTAATCCATTCCTTCGCAATAAAGCCACTGTCATAGCACAGTCAGTAGCGCATCAGACTCCTAATATTCAATAATGGGATGTCATGGGTTCGATTCCTGGTGGCGGCACATATTCTTGTCTTTCACCAATGGATGGATAATCATAAACCTAAGTGGGATAGCAGCTGGAATCTAGGAAAGGATTTAGTGGTAGTACTGGTGTGAGAAATACCAGGAAACCATTGTTAGGTGCTCCACCCGCCGCAATATGACTGAAATACTGTTAAAAGTGGCGTTTAACCCTTTCAATCAAAGCCATGCAACAAAATTTTAAACCAGTCAAATTCAGAGAAATTGCAGATTTAAACCAGTAAAAATTCAGAGAAATTGCTGATAATAATTTTAGATTGATGAAATCTTTTAAATATTAGTCTTTTGAGGTTGAAAACATTGTGGATAATGAAGAAATTGCTTGTGACAAGCAATTTCTTCATTTTCCGTAATGTTTTTCAAAGCTTTGATATTGAGGGGCATTTAAAAGTGTCTTTGTGTTGGAATGGGTTAAACTGTCCCCCAAAACCAACAAAAAGCTTAGGATTAAACTCTTAAACTCCAAGGTCAATTCTTCTCGTGGAGGTCAAAGTTGGTGTAAAGTATTTTGGTTTCCAACAAAAATCTAATACTAATAGAAAGTTTCTGAAATAATTTGGCATAACTGTTCATCTCTATGTGACTTTTATGCAAACCTTTAGTCTGTAGTTTTAGTGGGACAAACACCTGGTGCCTTGGATCAGTTGTAGTTGTACAAGCTTGAGGAATGATGGAAAACTAACTGGTGCTTTACAACCGAAATACTAATGAAACTTGCGTAAAACCGATACATATTGCGGAGTCTGTTTAGTGGTTATGTGCTATATTTCAGTGTTAGGGGTCTTTGATTTTTGCTTCTCCAGTCCTTTGAATGAGACCTTAAACTGAGACCCAGTCTCAATATGACCTCATTTGTTGGCCTGGAACTAAAACTGCCTTCAATCAATTAATCAGTTAATTAAACCCATAAAATCAATTAACCCTTTACAGGTCACACACTACATGTCATCAACATGAATCAGCAGAGTGATAGTGCAGACTTGTTAGGAGGGTGAGTTATATTGATTTTATTTTTCATGACTTGGATGAATTCATGTTTACCCATTCCTACACTATCCCGCCTATTCATGCCCTTAAGAGAATTTAAGAAAAACAATGTGGAACATGCAGAAATTGCAATATCTGCAAATTCCTCATCAATTTCTACCTAGAATGACTGAGTTACTTGGAATTCTATCAACTCTGAAATTTCTCTTAAATGAGATCAGTCTGAAATTTTGTCATCTGGGCATGGGTTGACACAATCTGTCCTTTTTACTTGAAAATCATTGTGGAAAATGAGGAAATAGCTTGTTACAAGCAATTCCCAGTATGTTGTACCCAGAAAGACAAGAATCTTAAAAATTTCATCAACTTGAAATTGTTATCTGCAACTTCCTTCAATTAGGGCCAGTCTAAAATGTTGTTGAGTGGTAAAACTATTATATCCACAATTTTATTCTAGCCCAAAATGAAAGAGGTTGCAGATGTCATGCATATATCATGTAAATTGAAAAGTTCCTTATTGTGCAGAAGATTTTGTTCAAAAGAGAGAAACTGCTTGCTTCAAATAGTTCCCCTTTTATCTGAGCTAATCAACTGATGTATTTAATTGTCTTTATTCTTTGTCTTGCGTGAGAATAAATGAGAAGACATCAATAGATATCACAGAAAGATTGTTGAAGATTAATATTGAATGCCAAGCACTTATACATGGGAAATAATGCTGTCTACAACTCCTGTCAATTTGGACCAGCCTAGAATTTTGCCATTAGAGAATTAGTTAAGCTTGGATCATTCTATTACTTTGTTGCTTGGTAATGGGTTAATTATATCCCCCTTAACTTTGTAAGGGGGGTAAATAGGAGTCAGCATGTCTGTCTGTCCGTCCGTCTGTCTGTCTGTAGCTTTTTTGTGTCCACTCAATTTCTCAGCAACCATTGGACGGATTTGATTCAAACTTCACTGATATAATCAGTATCAAGCAGAAATGTGCATATTTTATTTTGGTTATGGTCCATTGATTTTTGACGGAGTTATGGCCCTTTGGTGAAAAATTGTGTCCGCTCAATTTCTCAGCAACCATTGGACGGATTTGATTCAAATTTTACAGAAGCACTCGGTATAAGTCAGAAATGTGCATATCCTATTTTGGTTATGGTTCATTGATTTTTGACGGAGTTATGGCCCTTTATTTAAAAAAGTCCATTTTTTGTTATGGCCCTTTTGCAAATAGGACTTGTATATGGACAAGCGCTGTTGGGGGGTATTTGTCCGCTTTGCAAAAATGTCCTATTAAGTTATAGTTTTGATACTTATAAAACTTATTGCTTTATTTCAAAACATTGGAAGCCTGATTGACTGATCGCTGGCCACTCCCACTGATTCCACTGGCACAGAGCTACAACAGGAAGCTCATCTTCAATATTAACCCATTCCCACACAAGGACGCCTTTGGACGCCCCTCAAGATAAACATTTGGGAAAACAGAGTGGAAAATGAAGAAATTGCTTGTAACAAGCAATTTCTTCATTTTCCACAATGTTTTATACCCAGTAAGTTGAAAAAAGTTTCATAAACTTTAAATTGTCGTCTGCAACTTCTTTCAATTTGGACAAGGTAAATTTTGCAAAGTGGTAATGGGTTAACGATATTATTTGTAAAATTTATGGCAAGCATTATTGGAAACAAAGTAAAATTGTTGGTTAGTGTCCTGAATGTCATTACTACAGCTTATCAACCCATTCACACACAACAAAATTGATCGGTACCAATTCAAAGGAGTTGCAGACAAAATTAAAAGTCTATGAAATTTTAAAGATCTTTATATTTTGGGGTAGAAAACATTTTGGATAATGAAGAAATTGCTTGTAACAAGCAATTTCTTCATTATCCACAAAGTTTTCCATAGCCTTTTTATAGAGGCGTGTTTAAAGGCGTCCACATGTAGGAATGGGTTAAAAGCTGTAGTTATGATGTTTAAGACACCAAACCAACAAAAATGCTTGACATAAATCTTGGAAAATGTTGGAGTTCAAAGTTCATTTCCGGTCTAAGTGAATGGTTTGATAGGTTGATTGATTATTTCATTGAAAGCTGGGGTGAGTCAAGTAGTCCATTGCCATGTTTTTTTACCACTCCCATATTTGGAAAACATTGTGTAAAATGAAGAAATTGCCTGTAACAGGCAATTTCTTGATTGTCTACAATGTTTTCTACCTTTAAAGTTAAGAAAATAAAAAATTCTATTAACTTTAAATTGTTGTCTGCAACTGCTTTAAATTGGACCAATCTAAAATTGTGTTTTCTGATAATGGGTTAACCATTTGTTTCAATGATTGTTTTGAAATATTTCAGGTTCAAACCGGTGGATGTCAAACACATTATCAAACCTTTCTATGAAGATTTCCAACTGCTCTTTTGTGATACTTTCTCACAGAAACAAAACAGAAAGTTTTTAGGGCATCTTCAGGTACTGGTATCAGTTTTGCAACAGTTTAGATCTGTCCAAATTCAAGGAATATGGAGATGAAAATTTAAGTTGATCTAATTTAAAAAATAACCAATTAATAAGGTAGGAAATATTCTGGAAAAGAAGACATTGCTTGTTACAATCTGTTTCTTTTTTCCACAATGTTTTCTCAATTATAAAATCACTGGTACTGAAAAAACAGGGATTTAACAGAAAAGGAGATAACAAACCTTCCAGAAAGTGTTTTTCATTAAGGATGTCATTCTCTAGTTAATTCTGATGTCCTCTTAATCCATTCCCACTCAATAACACTTTTGGACGCCCCTCAAGAAAAATGATTTGGTAAACATCGAGGAAATGGAGAAATTGCCTGTTACAAGCAATTTCTTCATTTTCCACAATGTTTTCTACCCATAAACACTGAGATTCTAAAAATTCTCAAAAATAAATATTTTCGTCTGCAACATCTTTGAATTTGGAACAGTCTAAAATTTGTTGTGTGGTAACAAAACAGCGAGGCTTTTCAAGCTATCATATTTTGAATCATAATTTAGAAATTTTGTTTATCATTTTATAGGACTGCTTTACAAAGAGAAAATGGGACACTCTGTTTGCTTTAATGGATCACACATCAAAATCTGCTGCCCAGAAATATGGAAGTGGTAGGTTTCTTGTGGTACTTGGTTTCATCGGGGATTGTACTGAAAGTGAAAAAAAAGCTTACATTGATTTGTAATTCTTTCAAACATAATCCTTTGTTTGAATGGGGTTTTACGCCGCTTCCAACAATCTTTCAGTTATATCACTGGGCTCGAGCACCTAACAATGGATTCCTGGTATTTCTCACACCAGTACCGCCATCAATTCCTTTCCTAGCCTCCAGCTGCTATCCCACATGGGTCTACGATTATCGTTCCATTGGTGGGAGACAAATAGTCGGAAAGAATGAGTGCTGCGGTTGGGGATGGAACCCGGGACCTCTATATCGACAGTCTGACGCGCTACCAACTGCGCTATGACAGTGGCTCAACATAATCCTTCCTCTTTCTCTATCTCTTTATGATGCTTGGCTTGTAGATTGTTTCTGCTTCAACCCATTATCAGACTGTAAAATCTTAGACTGGTCCAAATTGAAAGAAGTTGCAGACAACAATTTAATATCAGATTTTTTTTTACTTTCTTGCTTGTTTTCCTGGTTGCTTTTTTCTCAAGGGGCATCCAAAAGTGCCATTGTGTGGGAATGGGTTAAAATTACCTTGAAAAAGTCTTTCAAAAACCATTGTTCTAGAAAAAGTTGATAGAATATAGAGGAATAAAGAGTGTGCAGGGTTTTTTTCCCAACAAAATTTTCTCTCCAATAACCCAATACATTACGGCAAATTATAGAATGATCCAAATTGTAAGGAGTTATAGACAGTAATTTTTAGCTCTACTGGCCGAAGGCCACTAGAGCTATAGCATTGGCTTTTTACCGTCCGGCGTCCGTCCATCCATCTGTCCGTGCGTCCATTCGTCTGTCCGTCGTCCGCCGGTTAAACTTTTCCTTGTTTACGCGATAAAGTCCACAGTTCCGTCAAGAAACATGGGAAAAGTGGCCTTATTAAAACTTAATTAAAAAATCTTCGTTTACGCGATAAAGTCCACAGTTTTCATCGGATTCTCTTCAAACTTTCTCAGAATTATTGTTCCATAGTAAGGATCGGTCCTTTTGAAAATGGGTATGATCCGTAAAGAAACACGGGAAAAGGGGCCTTATGAAATTTAATTAAAAATTCAATTAAAAAACCTCTTTTAGGCAATAGAGTCCACTGTTTTCAGCTGATTCCCTTCAAACTATCTCAGAATGATTGTACCATCATAAGGATCATTCCTTTCGAAAATGGGTATGATCCGTCATGAAACACGAGAAAAGGGGCCTTCTGAAAATTTAATTAAAAAATCCTCGTTTACATGATAGAGTCCACAGTTCTCATCAGATTCTCTTCAAACTTTCACAGAATGATTGTTCCAACATAAGGATTGTTCCTTTGGAAATTTGGTATGATCCGTCAAGAAACATGGGAAAAGGGGCCTAATTAAAACTTACTTGAAATTCAATTAAAAATCCGTGTTTACGCCATAGAGTCCACAGTTCTCATTGGATTATCTTCATACTTTCACAGAATGATTGTACCATCATAAGGATCGTTCCTTTCGAAATTGGGTATGATCCGTCAAGAAACATTGGAAAAGGGGCCTTATGAAAATTCAAGTAAAAACTCCAGTAAAAATCCTCGTATACATGATAGAGTCCACAGTTTTCATTAGATTCCCTTCAAACTTTCTCAGAATGATTGTACAATCATAAGGATTGTTCCTTTGGGAATTTGGTCAGATCCATAAGGAAAGACGGGAAAAGGGGCCTTATGAAAATTTAATCGAAAAATCTTTTAAGAAATACTCTTTAACATTCTGGAGTCAATAGTTTTCATTGGATTCCCTTCAAACTTTCACAGAATGATTGTACTATCATAAGGATTATTCCTTTTGAAATTTGGTATGATCCTTCAAGAAACACAGGAAAAAGGGGCCTTATAAAATGTTTAATAAAAAATTCTCATTAATAATCTAGAGCCAACAATTTTCAACGGATTCTCTTCAAACTTTCACAGAATGATTGTACCATCATAAGGATTGTTCCTTTCGAAATTGGGTATGAGCCATCAAGAAACACAGGAAAAAGGGGCCTTATGAAAACTTTAATAAAAAATTCTCATTAATAATCTAGAGCCAACATTTTTCAACGGATTCTATTCAAACTTTCACAGAATGATTGTACCATCATAAGGATTTTACCTTTTGGAATCGGATATGATTCCTCAAGAAACATAGGAAAAGGGGCCTTATTAAAATTTAATTCAAAGATCTTTGTTAACACTCTAGAGTCCACAGTTTTCATCTGATTGACTTCAAACTTTTACAGAATGATTGTACCGTCATAAGAATTGTTCCTTTCAAAATTTGGTATGATCAGTCAAGGACCACCGGAAAAAGGGGCCCGATTAAAACTGGATTGAAAAAGTCCTCGTAAACACAATAGAGTCCATAGTTTTCAACAAATTCTCTTCAAACATTCCCAGAATGATTATTACATTAAATGGATTGTTCCTTTCGGAAGCAGGTTTGATCCATCAAGTTTCATGGGAAAAGGGGCCCTATGAAAATTTAATAAAAAAAATCTTAGTTAACACGTAATGGCCCTAGATTTCACCTGATTGACTTCAA